>CM069405.1:270331537-271531537 GCA_035609135.1 Eleutherodactylus coqui
GACCCGAATCGTGCTCTGATTCATGCTCTAGGCTGGCAGCACAAGCTTATTGCTTTTTTAAACACGGTCTACACCTCTCAGGTGCCGAGTTACAGGACGGTGAAAACACTGAGTTTGTGTTAGACGCAAATCGTGCTCTGATTCATGCTCTAGGCTGGGAGCGCAAGCTTATTGCTTTTTCAAACACGGTCTACACCTCTCAGGTGCCGAGTTACAGGACGGTAAAAACAGTGAGTTTGTGTTAGACGCGAATCGTGCTCTGATTCAAGTTCTAGGCTGGGAGCGCAAGCTTATTGCTTTTTCAAACACGGTCTACACCTCTCAAGTGCCGAGTTGCAGGACGGTGAAAACAGTGAGTTTGTGTTAGACGCGAATCGTGCTCTGATTCATGCTCTAGGCTGGGAGCTCAAGCTTATTGCTTTTTCAAACACGGTCTACACCTCTCAGGTGCCGAGGTACAGGACGGTGAAAACAGTGAGTTTGTGTTAGACGCGAATCGTGCTCTGATTCATGCTCTAGGCGGGGAGCTCAAGCTTATTGCTTTTTCAAACACGGTCTACACCTCTCAGGTGCCGAGTTACAGGACGGTAAAAACAGTGAGTTTGTGTTAGACGCGAATCGTGCTCTGATTCATGCTCTAGGCTGGGAGCGCAAGCTTATTGCTTTTTCAAACACGGTCTACACCTCTCAGGTGCCGAGTTACAGGACGGTGAAAACAGTGAGTTTGTGTTAGACGCGAATCGTGCTCTAATTCATGCTCTAGGCTGGGAGCTCAAGCTTATTGCTTTTTCAAACACGGTCTACACCTCTCAGGTGCCGAGGTACAGGACGGTGAAAACAGTGAGTTTGTGTTAGACGCGAATCGTGCTCTGATTCATGCTCTAGACGGGGAGATCAAGCTTATTGCTTTTTCAAACACGGTCTACACCTCTCAGGTGCCGAGTTACAGGACGGTGAAAACAGTGAGTTTGTGTTAGACGCGAATCGTGCTCTGATTCATGCTCTAGGCTGGGAGCTCAAGCTTATTGCTTTTTCAAACACGGTCTACACCTCTCAGGTGCCGAGGTACAGGACGGTGAAAACAGTGAGTTTGTGTTAGACGCGAATCGTGCTCTAATTCATGCTCTAGGCTGGGAGCTCAAGCTTATTGCTTTTTCAAACACGGTCTACACCTCTCAGGTGCCGAGGTACAGGACGGTGAAAACAGTGAGTTTGTGTTAGACGCGAATCGTGCTCTGATTCATGCTCTAGACGGGGAGATCAAGCTTATTGCTTTTTCAAACACGGTCTACACCTCTCAGGTGCCGAGTTACAGGACGGTGAAAACAGTGAGTTTGTGTTAGACGCGAATCGTGCTCTGATTCATGCTCTAGACGGGGAGATCAAGCTTATTGCTTTTTCAAACACGGTCTACACCTCTCAGGTGCCGAGTTACAGGACGGTGAAAACAGTGAGTTTGTGTTAGACGCGAATCGTGCTCTGATTCATGCTCTAGGCTGGGAGCGCAAGCTTAATGCTTTTTCAAACACGGTCTACACCTCTCAGGTGCCGAGTTACAGGACGGTAAAAACAGTGAGTTTGTGTTAGACGCGAATCGTGCTCTGATTCATGCTCTAGGCTGGGAGCGCAAGCTTATTGCTTTTTCAAACACGGTCTACACCTCTCAGGTGCCGAGTTACAGGACGGTGAAAACAATGAGTTTGTGTTAGACGCGAATCGTGCTCTGATTCATGCTCTAGGCTGGGAGCGCAAGCTTATTGCTTTTTCAAACACGGTCTACACCTCTCAGGTGCCGAGTTACAGGACGGTGAAAACAATGAGTTTGTGTTAGACGCGAATCGTGCTCTGATTCATGCTCTAGGCTGGTATCGCAAGCTTATTGCTTTTTCAAACACGTTCTACACCTCTCAGGTGCCGAGTTACAGGACGGTAAAAACAATGAGTTTGTGTTAGACGCGAATCGTGCTCTGATTCATGCTCTAGGCTGGGAGCGCAAGCTTATTGCTTTTTCAAACACGGTCTACACCTCTCAGGTGCCGAGTTACAGGACGGTGAAAACAGTGAGTTTGTGTTAGACGCGAATCGTGCTATGATTCATGCTCTAGGCTGGGAGTGCAAGCTTATTGCTTTTTCAAACACGGTCTACACCTCTCAGGTGCCGAGTTACAGGACGGTGAAAACAGTGAGTTTGTGTTAGACGCGAATCGTGCTCTGATTCATGCTCTAGGCTGGGAGCGCAAGCTTATTGCTTTTTCAAACACGGTCTACACCTCTCAGGTGCCGAGTTACAGGACGGTGAAAACAGTGAGTTTGTGTTAGACGCGAATCGTGCTCTGATTCATGCTCTAGGCTGGGAGCGCAAGCTTATTGCTTTTTCAAACACGGTCTACACCTCTCAGGTGCCGAGTTAAAGGACGGTGAAAACAGTGAGTTTGTGTTAGACGCGAATCGTGCTCTGATTCATGCTCTAGGCTGGGAGCTCAAGCTTATTGCTTTTTCAAACACGGTCTACACCTCTCAGGTGCCGAGGTACAGGACGGTGAAAACAGTGAGTTTGTGTTAGACGCGAATCGTGCTCTGATTCATGCTCTAGACGGGGAGATCAAGCTTATTGCTTTTTCAAACACGGTCTACACCTCTCAGGTGCCGAGTTACAGGACGGTGAAAACAGTGAGTTTGTGTTAGACGCGAATCGTGCTCTGATTCATGCTCTAGGCTGGGAGCGCAAGCTTATTGCTTTTTCAAACACGGTCTACACCTCTCAGGTGCCGAGTTACAGGACGGTGAAAACAGTGAGTTTGTGTTAGACGCGAATCGTGCTGGGATTGATGCTCTAGGCTGGGAGCGCAAGCGTAATGCTTTTTCAAACACGGTCTACACCTCTCAGGTGCCGAGTTACAGGACGGTGAAAACAGTGAGTTTGTGTTAGACGCGAATCGTGCTCTGATTCATGCTCCAGGCTGGGAGCGCAAGCTTATTGCTTTTTCAAACACGGTCTACACCTCTCAGGTGCCGAGTTACAGGACGGTGAAAACAGTGAGTTTGTGTTACACGCGAATCGTGCTCTGATTCATGCTCTAGGCTGGGAGCTCAAGCTTATTGCTTTTTCAAACACGGTCTACACCTCTCAGGTGCCGAGTTACAGGACGGTGATAACAGTGAGTTTGTGTTAGACGCGAATCGTGCTCTGATTGATGCTCTAGACGGGGAGATTAAGCTTATTGCTTTTTCAAACACGGTCTACACCTCTCAGGTGCCGAGTTACAGGACGGTGAAAACAGTGAGTTTGTGTTAGACGCGAATCGTGCTCTGATTCATGCTCTAGGCTGGGAGCGCAAGCTTATTGCTTTTTCAAACACGGTCTACACCTCTCAGGTGCCGAGTTACAGGACGGTGAAAACAGTGAGTTTGTGTTAGACGCGAATCGTGCTGGGATTGATGCTCTAGGCTGGGAGCGCAAGCGTAATGCTTTTTCAAACACGGTCTACACCTCTCAGGTGCCGAGATACAGGACGGTGAAAACAGTGAGTTTGTGTTAGACGCGAATCGTGCTCTGATTCATGCTCTAGGCTGGGAGCGCAAGCTTATTGCTTTTTCAAACACGGTCTACACCTCTCAGGTGCCGAGGTACAGGACGGTGAAAACAGTGAGTTTGTGTTAGACGCGAATCGTGCTCTGATTCATGCTCTAGACGGGGAGATCAAGCTTATTGCTTTTTCAAACACGGTCTACACCTCTCAGGTGCCGAGTTACAGGACGGTGAAAACAGTGAGTTTGTGTTAGACGCGAATCGTGCTCTGATTCATGCTCTAGGCTGGGAGCGCAAGCGTAATGCTTTTTCAAACACGGTCTACACCTCTCAGGTGCCGAGTTACAGGACGGTGAAAACAGTGAGTTTGTGTTAGACGCGAATCGTGCTCTGATTCATGCTCTAGGCTGGGAGCGCAAGCTTATTGCTTTTTCAAACACGGTCTACACCTCTCAGGTGCCGAGTTACAGGACGGTGAAAACAGTGAGTTTGTGTTAGACGCGAATCGTGCTCTGATTCATGCTCTAGGCTGGGAGCTCAAGCTTATTGCTTTTTCAAACACGGTCTACACCTCTCAGGTGCCGAGGTACAGGACGGTGAAAACAGTGAGTTTGTGTTAGACGCGAATCGTGCTCTGATTCATGCTCTAGACGGGGAGATCAAGCTTATTACTTTTTCAAACACGGTCTACACCTCTCAGGTGCCGAGTTACAGGACGGTGAAAACAGTGAGTTTGTGTTAGACGCGAATCGTGCTCTGATTCATGCTCTAGGCTGGGAGCGCAAGCTTATTGCTTTTTCAAACACGGTCTACAACTCTCAGGTGCCGAGTTACAGGACGGTGAAAACAGTGAGTTTGTGTTAGACGCGAATCGTGCTCTGATTCATGCTCTAGACGGGGAGATCAAGCTTATTGCTTTTTCAAACACGGTCTACACCTCTCAGGTGCCGAGTTACAGGACGGTGAAAACAGTGAGTTTGTGTTAGACGCGAATCGTGCTCTGATTCATGCTCTAGGCTGGGAGCGCAAGCTTATTGCTTTTTCAAACACGGTCTACACCTCTCAGGTGCCGAGTTACAGGACGGTGAAAACAGTGAGTTTGTGTTAGACGCGAATCGTGCTGGGACTGATGCTCTAGGCTGGGAGCGCAAGCTTATTGCTTTTTCAAACACGGTCTACACCTCTCAGGTGCCGAGTTACAGGACGGTGAAAACAGTGAGTTTGTGTTAGACGCGAATCGTGCTCTGATTCATGCTCTAGGCTGGGAGCGCAAGCTTATTGCTTTTTCAAACACGGTCTACACCTCTCAGGTGCCGAGTTACAGGACGGTGAAAACAGTGAGTTTGTGTTAGACGCGAATCGTGCTCTGATTCATGCTCTAGGCTGGGAGCGCAAGCTTATTGCTTTTTCAAACACGGTCTACACCTCTCAGGTGCCGAGTTACAGGACGGTGAAAACAGTGAGTTTGTGTTAGACGCGAATCGTGCTCTGATTCATGCTCTAGGCTGGGAGCTCAAGCTTATTGCTTTTTCAAACACGGTCTACACCTCTCAGGTGCCGAGGTACAGGACGGTGAAAACAGTGAGTTTGTGTTAGACGCGAATCGTGCTCTGATTCATGCTCTAGACGGGGAGATCAAGCTTATTGCTTTTTCAAACACGGTCTACACCTCTCAGGTGCCGAGTTACAGGACGGTGAAAACAGTGAGTTTGTGTTAGACGCGAATCGTGCTCTGATTCATGCTCTAGGCTGGGAGCGCAAGCTTATTGCTTTTTCAAACACGGTCTACACCTCTCAGGTGCCGAGTTACAGGACGGTGAAAACAGTGAGTTTGTGTTAGACGCGAATCGTGCTCTGATTCATGCTCTAGGCTGGGAGCTCAAGCTTATTGCTTTTTCAAACACGGTCTACACCTCTCAGGTGCCGAGGTACAGGACGGTGAAAACAGTGAGTTTGTGTTAGACGCGAATCGTGCTCTGATTCATGCTCTAGACGGGGAGATCAAGCTTATTGCTTTTTCAAACACGGTCTACACCTCTCAGGTGCCGAGTTACAGGACGGTGAAAACAGTGAGTTTGTGTTAGACGCGAATCGTGCTGGGATTGATGCTCTAGGCTGGGAGCGCAAGCTTATTGCTTTTTCAAACACGGTCTACACCTCTCAGGTGCCGAGGTACAGGACGGTGAAAACAGTGAGTTTGTGTTAGACGCGAATCATGCTCTGATTCATGCTCTAGGCTGGGAGCGCAAGCTTATTGCTTTTTCAAACACGGTCTACACCTCTCAGGTGCCGAGTTACAGGACGGTGAAAACAGTGAGTTTGTGTTAGACGCGAATCGTGCTGGGATTGATGCTCTAGGCTGGGAGCGCAAGCGTAATGCTTTTCAAACACGGTCTACACCTCTCAGGTGCCGAGGTACAGGACGGTAAAAACAGTGAGTTTGTGTTAGACGCGAATCGTGCTCTGATTCATGCTTTAGGCTGGGAGCTCAAGCTTATTGCTTTTTCAAACACGGTCTACACCTCTCAGGTGCCGAGTTACAGGACGGTAAAAACAGTGAGTTTGTGTTAGACGCGAATCGTGCTCTGATTCATGCTCTAGGCTGGGAGCGCAAGCTTATTGCTTTTTCAAACACGGTCTACACCTCTCAGGTGCCGAGTTACAGGACGGTGAAAACAGTGAGTTTGTGTTAGACGCGAATCGTGCTCTGATTCATACTCTAGGCTGGGAGCGCAAGCTTATTGCTTTTTCAAACACGGTCTACACCTCTCAGGTGCCGAGTTACAGGACGGTGAAAACAGTGAGTTTGTGTTAGACGAGAATCGTGCTCTGATTCATGCTCTAGGCTGGGAGCGCAAGCTTATTGCTTTTTCAAACACGGTCTACACCTCTCAGGTGCCGAGTTACAGGACGGTGAAAACAGTGAGTTTGTGTTAGACGCGAATCGTGCTCTGATTCATGCTCTAGGCTGGGAGCGCAAGCTTATTGCTTTTTCAAACACGGTCTACACCTCTCAGGTGCCGAGTTACAGGACGGCGAAAACAGTGAGTTTGTGTTAGACGCGAATCGTGCTCTGATTCATGCTCTAGACTGGGAGCTCAAGCTTATTGCTTTTTCAAACACGGTCTACACCTCTCAGGTGCCGAGGTACAGGACGGTGAAAACAGTGAGTTTGTGTTAGACGCGAATCGTGCTCTGATTCATGCTCTAGGCTGGGAGCTCAAGCTTATTGCTTTTTCAAACACGGTCTACACCTCTCAGGTGCCGAGTTACAGGACGGTGATAACAGTGAGTTTGTGTTAGACGCGAATCGTGCTCTGATTGATGCTCTAGACGGGGAGATTAAGCTTATTGCTTTTTCAAACACGGTCTACACCTCTCAGGTGCCGAGTTACAGGACGGTGAAAACAGTGAGTTTGTGTTAGACGCGAATCGTGCTCTGATTCATGCTCTAGGCTGGGAGCGCAAGCTTATTGCTTTTTCAAACACGGTCTACACCTCTCAGGTGCCGAGTTACAGGACGGTGAAAACAGTGAGTTTGTGTTAGACGCGAATCGTGCTGGGATTGATGCTCTAGGCTGGGAGCGCAAGCGTAATGCTTTTTCAAACACGGTCTACACCTCTCAGGTGCCGAGATACAGGACGGTGAAAACAGTGAGTTTGTGTTAGACGCGAATCGTGCTCTGATTCATGCTCTAGGCTGGGAGCGCAAGCTTATTGCTTTTTCAAACACGGTCTACACCTCTCAGGTGCCGAGGTACAGGACGGTGAAAACAGTGAGTTTGTGTTAGACGCGAATCGTGCTCTGATTCATGCTCTAGACGGGGAGATCAAGCTTATTGCTTTTTCAAACACGGTCTACACCTCTCAGGTGCCGAGTTACAGGACGGTGAAAACAGTGAGTTTGTGTTAGACGCGAATCGTGCTCTGATTCATGCTCTAGGCTGGGAGCGCAAGCGTAATGCTTTTTCAAACACGGTCTACACCTCTCAGGTGCCGAGTTACAGGACGGTGAAAACAGTGAGTTTGTGTTAGACGCGAATCGTGCTCTGATTCATGCTCTAGGCTGGGAGCGCAAGCTTATTGCTTTTTCAAACACGGTCTACACCTCTCAGGTGCCGAGTTACAGGACGGTGAAAACAGTGAGTTTGTGTTAGACGCGAATCGTGCTCTGATTCATGCTCTAGGCTGGGAGCTCAAGCTTATTGCTTTTTCAAACACGGTCTACACCTCTCAGGTGCCGAGGTACAGGACGGTGAAAACAGTGAGTTTGTGTTAGACGCGAATCGTGCTCTGATTCATGCTCTAGACGGGGAGATCAAGCTTATTACTTTTTCAAACACGGTCTACACCTCTCAGGTGCCGAGTTACAGGACGGTGAAAACAGTGAGTTTGTGTTAGACGCGAATCGTGCTCTGATTCATGCTCTAGGCTGGGAGCGCAAGCTTATTGCTTTTTCAAACACGGTCTACACCTCTCAGGTGCCGAGTTACAGGACGGTGAAAACAGTGAGTTTGTGTTAGACGCGAATCGTGCTCTGATTCATGCTCTAGACGGGGAGATCAAGCTTATTGCTTTTTCAAACACGGTCTACACCTCTCAGGTGCCGAGTTACAGGACGGTGAAAACAGTGAGTTTGTGTTAGACGCGAATCGTGCTCTGATTCATGCTCTAGGCTGGGAGCGCAAGCTTATTGCTTTTTCAAACACGGTCTACACCTCTCAGGTGCCGAGTTACAGGACGGTGAAAACAGTGAGTTTGTGTTAGACGCGAATCGTGCTGGGACTGATGCTCTAGGCTGGGAGCGCAAGCTTATTGCTTTTTCAAACACGGTCTACACCTCTCAGGTGCCGAGTTACAGGACGGTGAAAACAGTGAGTTTGTGTTAGACGCGAATCGTGCTCTGATTCATGCTCTAGGCTGGGAGCGCAAGCTTATTGCTTTTTCAAACACGGTCTACACCTCTCAGGTGCCGAGTTACAGGACGGTGAAAACAGTGAGTTTGTGTTAGACGCGAATCGTGCTCTGATTCATGCTCTAGGCTGGGAGCGCAAGCTTATTGCTTTTTCAAACACGGTCTACACCTCTCAGGTGCCGAGTTACAGGACGGTGAAAACAGTGAGTTTGTGTTAGACGCGAATCGTGCTCTGATTCATGCTCTAGGCTGGGAGCTCAAGCTTATTGCTTTTTCAAACACGGTCTACACCTCTCAGGTGCCGAGGTACAGGACGGTGAAAACAGTGAGTTTGTGTTAGACGCGAATCGTGCTCTGATTCATGCTCTAGACGGGGAGATCAAGCTTATTGCTTTTTCAAACACGGTCTACACCTCTCAGGTGCCGAGTTACAGGACGGTGAAAACAGTGAGTTTGTGTTAGACGCGAATCGTGCTCTGATTCATGCTCTAGGCTGGGAGCGCAAGCTTATTGCTTTTTCAAACACGGTCTACACCTCTCAGGTGCCGAGTTACAGGACGGTGAAAACAGTGAGTTTGTGTTAGACGCGAATCGTGCTCTGATTCATGCTCTAGGCTGGGAGCGCAAGCTTATTGCTTTTTCAAACACGGTCTACACCTCTCAGGTGCCGAGGTACAGGACGGTGAAAACAGTGAGTTTGTGTTAGACGCGAATCGTGCTCTGATTCATGCTCTAGACGGGGAGATCAAGCTTATTGCTTTTTCAAACACGGTCTACACCTCTCAGGTGCCGAGTTACAGGACGGTGAAAACAGTGAGTTTGTGTTAGACGCGAATCGTGCTCTGATTCATGCTCTAGGCTGGGAGCGCAAGCGTAATGCTTTTTCAAACACGGTCTACACCTCTCAGGTGCCGAGTTACAGGACGGTGAAAACAGTGAGTTTGTGTTAGACGCGAATCGTGCTCTGATTCATGCTCTAGGCTGGGAGCGCAAGCTTATTGCTTTTTCAAACACGGTCTACACCTCTCAGGTGCCGAGTTACAGGACGGTGAAAACAGTGAGTTTGTGTTAGACGCGAATCGTGCTCTGATTCATGCTCTAGGCTGGGAGCTCAAGCTTATTGCTTTTTCAAACACGGTCTACACCTCTCAGGTGCCGAGGTACAGGACGGTGAAAACAGTGAGTTTGTGTTAGACGCGAATCGTGCTCTGATTCATGCTCTAGACGGGGAGATCAAGCTTATTACTTTTTCAAACACGGTCTACACCTCTCAGGTGCCGAGTTACAGGACGGTGAAAACAGTGAGTTTGTGTTAGACGCGAATCGTGCTCTGATTCATGCTCTAGGCTGGGAGCGCAAGCTTATTGCTTTTTCAAACACGGTCTACAACTCTCAGGTGCCGAGTTACAGGACGGTGAAAACAGTGAGTTTGTGTTAGACGCGAATCGTGCTCTGATTCATGCTCTAGACGGGGAGATCAAGCTTATTGCTTTTTCAAACACGGTCTACACCTCTCAGGTGCCGAGTTACAGGACGGTGAAAACAGTGAGTTTGTGTTAGACGCGAATCGTGCTCTGATTCATGCTCTAGGCTGGGAGCGCAAGCTTATTGCTTTTTCAAACACGGTCTACACCTCTCAGGTGCCGAGTTACAGGACGGTGAAAACAGTGAGTTTGTGTTAGACGCGAATCGTGCTGGGACTGATGCTCTAGGCTGGGAGCGCAAGCTTATTGCTTTTTCAAACACGGTCTACACCTCTCAGGTGCCGAGTTACAGGACGGTGAAAACAGTGAGTTTGTGTTAGACGCGAATCGTGCTCTGATTCATGCTCTAGGCTGGGAGCGCAAGCTTATTGCTTTTTCAAACACGGTCTACACCTCTCAGGTGCCGAGTTACAGGACGGTGAAAACAGTGAGTTTGTGTTAGACGCGAATCGTGCTCTGATTCATGCTCTAGGCTGGGAGCGCAAGCTTATTGCTTTTTCAAACACGGTCTACACCTCTCAGGTGCCGAGTTACAGGACGGTGAAAACAGTGAGTTTGTGTTAGACGCGAATCGTGCTCTGATTCATGCTCTAGGCTGGGAGCTCAAGCTTATTGCTTTTTCAAACACGGTCTACACCTCTCAGGTGCCGAGGTACAGGACGGTGAAAACAGTGAGTTTGTGTTAGACGCGAATCGTGCTCTGATTCATGCTCTAGACGGGGAGATCAAGCTTATTGCTTTTTCAAACACGGTCTACACCTCTCAGGTGCCGAGTTACAGGACGGTGAAAACAGTGAGTTTGTGTTAGACGCGAATCGTGCTCTGATTCATGCTCTAGGCTGGGAGCGCAAGCTTATTGCTTTTTCAAACACGGTCTACACCTCTCAGGTGCCGAGTTACAGGACGGTGAAAACAGTGAGTTTGTGTTAGACGCGAATCGTGCTCTGATTCATGCTCTAGGCTGGGAGCTCAAGCTTATTGCTTTTTCAAACACGGTCTACACCTCTCAGGTGCCGAGGTACAGGACGGTGAAAACAGTGAGTTTGTGTTAGACGCGAATCGTGCTCTGATTCATGCTCTAGACGGGGAGATCAAGCTTATTGCTTTTTCAAACACGGTCTACACCTCTCAGGTGCCGAGTTACAGGACGGTGAAAACAGTGAGTTTGTGTTAGACGCGAATCGTGCTGGGATTGATGCTCTAGGCTGGGAGCGCAAGCTTATTGCTTTTTCAAACACGGTCTACACCTCTCAGGTGCCGAGGTACAGGACGGTGAAAACAGTGAGTTTGTGTTAGACGCGAATCGTGCTCTGATTCATGCTCTAGACGGGGAGATCAAGCTTATTGCTTTTTCAAACACGGTCTACACCTCTCAGGTGCCGAGTTACAGGACGGTGAAAACAGTGAGTTTGTGTTAGACGCGAATCATGCTCTGATTCATGCTCTAGGCTGGGAGCGCAAGCTTATTGCTTTTTCAAACACGGTCTACACCTCTCAGGTGCCGAGTTACAGGACGGTGAAAACAGTGAGTTTGTGTTAGACGCGAATCGTGCTGGGATTGATGCTCTAGGCTGGGAGCGCAAGCGTAATGCTTTTCAAACACGGTCTACACCTCTCAGGTGCCGAGGTACAGGACGGTAAAAACAGTGAGTTTGTGTTAGACGCGAATCGTGCTCTGATTCATGCTTTAGGCTGGGAGCTCAAGCTTATTGCTTTTTCAAACACGGTCTACACCTCTCAGGTGCCGAGTTACAGGACGGTAAAAACAGTGAGTTTGTGTTAGACGCGAATCGTGCTCTGATTCATGCTCTAGGCTGGGAGCGCAAGCTTATTGCTTTTTCAAACACGGTCTACACCTCTCAGGTGCCGAGTTACAGGACGGTGAAAACAGTGAGTTTGTGTTAGACGCGAATCGTGCTCTGATTCATACTCTAGGCTGGGAGCGCAAGCTTATTGCTTTTTCAAACACGGTCTACACCTCTCAGGTGCCGAGTTACAGGACGGTGAAAACAGTGAGTTTGTGTTAGACGAGAATCGTGCTCTGATTCATGCTCTAGGCTGGGAGCGCAAGCTTATTGCTTTTTCAAACACGGTCTACACCTCTCAGGTGCCGAGTTACAGGACGGTGAAAACAGTGAGTTTGTGTTAGACGCGAATCGTGCTCTGATTCATGCTCTAGGCTGGGAGCGCAAGCTTATTGCTTTTTCAAACACGGTCTACACCTCTCAGGTGCCGAGTTACAGGACGGCGAAAACAGTGAGTTTGTGTTAGACGCGAATCGTGCTCTGATTCATGCTCTAGACTGGGAGCTCAAGCTTATTGCTTTTTCAAACACGGTCTACACCTCTCAGGTGCCGAGGTACAGGACGGTGAAAACAGTGAGTTTGTGTTAGACGCGAATCGTGCTCTGATTCATGCTCTAGGCTGGGAGCTCAAGCTTATTGCTTTTTCAAACACGGTCTACACCTCTCAGGTGCCGAGTTACAGGACGGTGATAACAGTGAGTTTGTGTTAGACGCGAATCGTGCTCTGATTGATGCTCTAGACGGGGAGATTAAGCTTATTGCTTTTTCAAACACGGTCTACACCTCTCAGGTGCCGAGTTACAGGACGGTGAAAACAGTGAGTTTGTGTTAGACGCGAATCGTGCTCTGATTCATGCTCTAGGCTGGGAGCGCAAGCTTATTGCTTTTTCAAACACGGTCTACACCTCTCAGGTGCCGAGTTACAGGACGGTGAAAACAGTGAGTTTGTGTTAGACGCGAATCGTGCTGGGATTGATGCTCTAGGCTGGGAGCGCAAGCGTAATGCTTTTTCAAACACGGTCTACACCTCTCAGGTGCCGAGATACAGGACGGTGAAAACAGTGAGTTTGTGTTAGACGCGAATCGTGCTCTGATTCATGCTCTAGGCTGGGAGCGCAAGCTTATTGCTTTTTCAAACACGGTCTACACCTCTCAGGTGCCGAGGTACAGGACGGTGAAAACAGTGAGTTTGTGTTAGACGCGAATCGTGCTCTGATTCATGCTCTAGACGGGGAGATCAAGCTTATTGCTTTTTCAAACACGGTCTACACCTCTCAGGTGCCGAGTTACAGGACGGTGAAAACAGTGAGTTTGTGTTAGACGCGAATCGTGCTCTGATTCATGCTCTAGGCTGGGAGCGCAAGCGTAATGCTTTTTCAAACACGGTCTACACCTCTCAGGTGCCGAGTTACAGGACGGTGAAAACAGTGAGTTTGTGTTAGACGCGAATCGTGCTCTGATTCATGCTCTAGGCTGGGAGCGCAAGCTTATTGCTTTTTCAAACACGGTCTACACCTCTCAGGTGCCGAGTTACAGGACGGTGAAAACAGTGAGTTTGTGTTAGACGCGAATCGTGCTCTGATTCATGCTCTAGGCTGGGAGCTCAAGCTTATTGCTTTTTCAAACACGGTCTACACCTCTCAGGTGCCGAGGTACAGGACGGTGAAAACAGTGAGTTTGTGTTAGACGCGAATCGTGCTCTGATTCATGCTCTAGACGGGGAGATCAAGCTTATTACTTTTTCAAACACGGTCTACACCTCTCAGGTGCCGAGTTACAGGACGGTGAAAACAGTGAGTTTGTGTTAGACGCGAATCGTGCTCTGATTCATGCTCTAGGCTGGGAGCGCAAGCTTATTGCTTTTTCAAACACGGTCTACACCTCTCAGGTGCCGAGTTACAGGACGGTGAAAACAGTGAGTTTGTGTTAGACGCGAATCGTGCTCTGATTCATGCTCTAGACGGGGAGATCAAGCTTATTGCTTTTTCAAACACGGTCTACACCTCTCAGGTGCCGAGTTACAGGACGGTGAAAACAGTGAGTTTGTGTTAGACGCGAATCGTGCTCTGATTCATGCTCTAGGCTGGGAGCGCAAGCTTATTGCTTTTTCAAACACGGTCTACACCTCTCAGGTGCCGAGTTACAGGACGGTGAAAACAGTGAGTTTGTGTTAGACGCGAATCGTGCTGGGACTGATGCTCTAGGCTGGGAGCGCAAGCTTATTGCTTTTTCAAACACGGTCTACACCTCTCAGGTGCCGAGTTACAGGACGGTGAAAACAGTGAGTTTGTGTTAGACGCGAATCGTGCTCTGATTCATGCTCTAGGCTGGGAGCGCAAGCTTATTGCTTTTTCAAACACGGTCTACACCTCTCAGGTGCCGAGTTACAGGACGGTGAAAACAGTGAGTTTGTGTTAGACGCGAATCGTGCTCTGATTCATGCTCTAGGCTGGGAGCGCAAGCTTATTGCTTTTTCAAACACGGTCTACACCTCTCAGGTGCCGAGTTACAGGACGGTGAAAACAGTGAGTTTGTGTTAGACGCGAATCGTGCTCTGATTCATGCTCTAGGCTGGGAGCTCAAGCTTATTGCTTTTTCAAACACGGTCTACACCTCTCAGGTGCCGAGGTACAGGACGGTGAAAACAGTGAGTTTGTGTTAGACGCGAATCGTGCTCTGATTCATGCTCTAGACGGGGAGATCAAGCTTATTGCTTTTTCAAACACGGTCTACACCTCTCAGGTGCCGAGTTACAGGACGGTGAAAACAGTGAGTTTGTGTTAGACGCGAATCGTGCTCTGATTCATGCTCTAGGCTGGGAGCGCAAGCTTATTGCTTTTTCAAACACGGTCTACACCTCTCAGGTGCCGAGTTACAGGACGGTGAAAACAGTGAGTTTGTGTTAGACGCGAATCGTGCTCTGATTCATGCTCTAGACGGGGAGATCAAGCTTATTGCTTTTTCAAACACGGTCTACACCTCTCAGGTGCCGAGTTACAGGACGGTGAAAACAGTGAGTTTGTGTTAGACGCGAATCGTGCTGGGATTGATGCTCTAGGCTGGGAGCGCAAGCTTATTGCTTTTTCAAACACGGTCTACACCTCTCAGGTGCCGAGGTACAGGACGGTGAAAACAGTGAGTTTGTGTTAGACGCGAATCGTGCTCTGATTCATGCTCTAGACGGGGAGATCAAGCTTATTGCTTTTTCAAACACGGTCTACACCTCTCAGGTGCCGAGTTACAGGACGGTGAAAACAGTGAGTTTGTGTTAGACGCGAATCATGCTCTGATTCATGCTCTAGGCTGGGAGCGCAAGCTTATTGCTTTTTCAAACACGGTCTACACCTCTCAGGTGCCGAGTTACAGGACGGTGAAAACAGTGAGTTTGTGTTAGACGCGAATCGTGCTGGGATTGATGCTCTAGGCTGGGAGCGCAAGCGTAATGCTTTTCAAACACGGTCTACACCTCTCAGGTGCCGAGGTACAGGACGGTAAAAACAGTGAGTTTGTGTTAGACGCGAATCGTGCTCTGATTCATGCTTTAGGCTGGGAGCTCAAGCTTATTGCTTTTTCAAACACGGTCTACACCTCTCAGGTGCCGAGTTACAGGACGGTAAAAACAGTGAGTTTGTGTTAGACGCGAATCGTGCTCTGATTCATGCTCTAGGCTGGGAGCGCAAGCTTATTGCTTTTTCAAACACGGTCTACACCTCTCAGGTGCCGAGTTACAGGACGGTGAAAACAGTGAGTTTGTGTTAGACGCGAATCGTGCTCTGATTCATACTCTAGGCTGGGAGCGCAAGCTTATTGCTTTTTCAAACACGGTCTACACCTCTCAGGTGCCGAGTTACAGGACGGTGAAAACAGTGAGTTTGTGTTAGACGAGAATCGTGCTCTGATTCATGCTCTAGGCTGGGAGCGCAAGCGTATTGCTTTTTCAAACACGGTCTACACCTCTCAGGTGCCGAGTTACAGGACGGTGAAAACAGTGAGTTTGTGTTAGACGCGAATCGTGCTCTGATTCATGCTCTAGGCTGGGAGCGCAAGCTTATTGCTTTTTCAAACACGGTCTACACCTCTCAGGTGCCGAGTTACAGGACGGCGAAAACAGTGAGTTTGTGTTAGACGCGAATCGTGCTCTGATTCATGCTCTAGACTGGGAGCTCAAGCTTATTGCTTTTTCAAACACGGTCTACACCTCTCAGGTGCCGAGGTACAGGACGGTGAAAACAGTGAGTTTGTGTTAGACGCGAATCGTGCTCTGATTCATGCTCTAGACGGGGAGATCAAGCTTATTGCTTTTTCAAACACGGTCTACACCTCTCAGGTGCCGAGTTACAGGACGGTGAAAACAGTGAGTTTGTGTTAGACGCGAATCGTGCTCTGATTCATGCTCTAGGCTGGGAGCGCAAGCTTATTGCTTTTTCAAACACGGTCTACACCTCTCAGGTGCCGAGTTACAGGACGGTGAAAACAGTGAGTTTGTGTTAGACGCGAATCGTGCTCTGATTCATGCTCTAGGCTGGGAGCGCAAGCTTATTGCTTTTTCAAACACGGTCTACACCTCTCAGGTGCCGAGTTACAGGACGGTGAAAACAGTGAGTTTGTGTTAGACGCGAATCGTGCTCTGATTCATGCTCTAGGCTGGGAGCGCAAGCTTATTGCTTTTTCAAACACGGTCTACACCTCTCAGGTGCCGAGTTACAGGACGGTGAAAACAGTGAGTTTGTGTTAGACGCGAATCGTGCTCTGATTCATGCTCTAGGCTGGGAGCGCAAGCTTATTGCTTTTTCAAACACGGTCTACACCTCTCAGGTGCCGAGTTACAGGACGGTGAAAACAGTGAGTTTGTGTTAGACGCGAATCGTGCTCTGATTCATGCTCTAGGCTGGGAGCTCAAGCTTATTGCTTTTTCAAACACGGTCTACACCTCTCAGGTGCCGAGGTACAGGACGGTGAAAACAGTGAGTTTGTGTTAGACGCGAATCGTGCTCTGATTCATGCTCTAGACGGGGAGATCAAGCTTATTGCTTTTTCAAACACGGTCTACACCTCTCAGGTGCCGAGTTACAGGACGGTGAAAACAGTGAGTTTGTGTTAGACGCGAATCGTGCTCTGATTCATGCTCTAGGCTGGGAGCGCAAGCTTATTGCTTTTTCAAACACGGTCTACACCTCTCAGGTGCCGAGTTACAGGACGGTGAAAACAGTGAGTTTGTGTTAGACGCGAATCGTGCTCTGATTCATGCTCTAGGCTGGGAGCTCAAGCTTATTGCTTTTTCAAACACGGTCTACACCTCTCAGGTGCCGAGGTACAGGACGGTGAAAACAGTGAGTTTGTGTTAGACGCGAATCGTGCTCTGATTCATGCTCTAGACGGGGAGATCAAGCTTATTGCTTTTTCAAACACGGTCTACACCTCTCAGGTGCCGAGTTACAGGACGGTGAAAACAGTGAGTTTGTGTTAGACGCGAATCGTGCTGGGATTGATGCTCTAGGCTGGGAGCGCAAGCTTATTGCTTTTTCAAACACGGTCTACACCTCTCAGGTGCCGAGGTACAGGACGGTGAAAACAGTGAGTTTGTGTTAGACGCGAATCGTGCTCTGATTCATGCTCTAGACGGGGAGATCAAGCTTATTGCTTTTTCAAACACGGTCTACACCTCTCAGGTGCCGAGTTACAGGACGGTGAAAACAGTGAGTTTGTGTTAGACGCGAATCATGCTCTGATTCATGCTCTAGGCTGGGAGCGCAAGCTTATTGCTTTTTCAAACACGGTCTACACCTCTCAGGTGCCGAGTTACAGGACGGTGAAAACAGTGAGTTTGTGTTAGACGCGAATCGTGCTGGGATTGATGCTCTAGGCTGGGAGCGCAAGCGTAATGCTTTTCAAACACGGTCTACACCTCTCAGGTGCCGAGGTACAGGACGGTAAAAACAGTGAGTTTGTGTTAGACGCGAATCGTGCTCTGATTCATGCTTTAGGCTGGGAGCTCAAGCTTATTGCTTTTTCAAACACGGTCTACACCTCTCAGGTGCCGAGTTACAGGACGGTAAAAACAGTGAGTTTGTGTTAGACGCGAATCGTGCTCTGATTCATGCTCTAGGCTGGGAGCGCAAGCTTATTGCTTTTTCAAACACGGTCTACACCTCTCAGGTGCCGAGTTACAGGACGGTGAAAACAGTGAGTTTGTGTTAGACGCGAATCGTGCTCTGATTCATACTCTAGGCTGGGAGCGCAAGCTTATTGCTTTTTCAAACACGGTCTACACCTCTCAGGTGCCGAGTTACAGGACGGTGAAAACAGTGAGTTTGTGTTAGACGAGAATCGTGCTCTGATTCATGCTCTAGGCTGGGAGCGCAAGCTTATTGCTTTTTCAAACACGGTCTACACCTCTCAGGTGCCGAGTTACAGGACGGTGAAAACAGTGAGTTTGTGTTAGACGCGAATCGTGCTCTGATTCATGCTCTAGGCTGGGAGCGCAAGCTTATTGCTTTTTCAAACACGGTCTACACCTCTCAGGTGCCGAGTTACAGGACGGCGAAAACAGTGAGTTTGTGTTAGACGCGAATCGTGCTCTGATTCATGCTCTAGACTGGGAGCTCAAGCTTATTGCTTTTTCAAACACGGTCTACACCTCTCAGGTGCCGAGGTACAGGACGGTGAAAACAGTGAGTTTGTGTTAGACGCGAATCGTGCTCTGATTCATGCTCTAGACGGGGAGATCAAGCTTATTGCTTTTTCAAACACGGTCTACACCTCTCAGGTGCCGAGTTACAGGACGGTGAAAACAGTGAGTTTGTGTTAGACGCGAATCGTGCTATGATTCATGCTCTAGGCTGGGAGCGCAAGCTTATTGCTTTTTCAAACACGGTCTACACCTCTCAGGTGCCGAGTTACAGGACGGTGAAAACAGTGAGTTTGTGTTAGACGCGAATCGTGCTCTGATTCATGCTCTAGGCTGGGAGCGCAAGCTTATTGCTTTTTCAAACACGGTCAACACGTCTCAGGTGCCGAGTTACAGGACGGTGAAAACAGTGAGTTTGTGTTAGACGCGAATCGTGCTCTGATTCATGCTCTAGGCTGGGAGCGCAAGCTTATTGCTTTTTCAAACACGGTCTACACCTCTCAGGTGCCGAGTTACAGGACGGTGAAAACAGTGAGTTTGTGTTAGACGCGAATCGTGCTCTGATTCATGCTCTAGGCTGGGAGCGCAAGCTTATTGCTTTTTCAAACACGGTCTACACCTCTCAGGTGCCGAGTTAAAGAACGGTGAAAACAGTGAGTTTGTGTTAGACGAGAATCGTGCTCTGATTCATGCTCTAGGCTGGGAGCGCAAGCTTATTGCTTTTTCAAACACGGTCTACACCTCTCAGGTGCCGAGTTACAGGACGGTAAAAACAGTGAGTTTGTGTTAGACGCGAATCGTGCTCTGATTCAAGTTCTAGGCTGGAAGCGCAAGCTTATTGCTTTTTCAAACACGGTCTACACCTCTCAAGTGCCGAGATACAGGACGGTGAAAACAGTGAGTTTGTGTTAGACGCGAATCGTGCTCTGATTCATGCTCTAGGCTGGGAGCTCAAGCTTATTGCTTTTTCAAACACGGTCTACACCTCTCAGGTGCCGAGGTACAGGACGGTGAAAACAGTGAGTTTGTGTTAGACGCGAATCGTGCTCTGATTCATGCTCTAGGCGGGGAGCTCAAGCTTATTGCTTTTTCAAACACGGTCTACACCTCTCAGGTGCCGAGTTACAGGACGGTGAAAACAGTGAGTTTGTGCTAGACGCGAATCGTGCTCTGATTCATGCTCTAGGCTGGGAGCGCAAGCTTAATGCTTTTTCAAACACGGTCTATACCTCTCAGGTGCCGAGTTACAGGACGGTAAAAACAGTGAGTTTGTGTTAGACGCGAATCGTGCTCTGATTCATGCTCTAGGCTGGGAGCGCAAGCTTATTGCTTTTTCAAACACGGTCTACACCTCTCAGGTGCCGAGTTACAGGACGGTGAAAACAATGAGTTTGTGTTAGACGCGAATCGTGCTCTGATTCATGCTCTAGGCTGGTATCGCAAGCTTATTGCTTTTTCAAACACGGTCTACACCTCTCAGGTGCCGAGTTACAGGACGGTGAAAACAATGAGTTTGTGTTAGACGCGAATCGTGCTCTGATTCATGCTCTAGGCTGGTATCGCAAGCTTATTGCTTTTTCAAACACGGTCTACACCTCTCAGGTGCCGATTTACAGGACGGTAAAAACAATGAGTTTGTGTTAGACGCGAATCGTGCTATGATTCATGCTCTAGGCTGGGAGCGCAAGCTTATTGCTTTTTCAAACACGGTCTACACCTCTCAGGTGCCGAGTTACAGGACGGTGAAAACAGTGAGTTTGTGTTAGACGCGAATCGTGCTCTGATTCATGCTCTAGGCAGGGAGCGCAAGCTTATTGCTTTTTCAAACACGGTCTACACCTCTCAAGTGCCGAGTTACAGGACGGTGAAAACAGTGAGTTTGTGTTAGACGCGAATCGTGCTCTGATTCATGCTCTAGGCTGGGAGCACAAGCTTATTGCTTTTTCAAACACGGTCTACACCTCTCAAGTGCCGAGTTACAGGACGGTGAAAACAGTGAGTTTGTGTTAGACGCGAATCGAGCTCTGATTCATGCTCTAGGCTGGGAGCGCAAGCTTATTGCTTTTTCAAACACGGTCTACATCTCTCAGGTGCCGAGTTACAGGACGGTGAAAACAGTGAGTTTGTGTTAGACCCGAATCGTGCTCTGATTCATGCTCTAGGCTGGCAGCACAAGCTTATTGCTTTTTTAAACACGGTCTACACCTCTCAGGTGCCGAGTTACAGGACGGTGAAAACAGTGAGTTTGTGTTAGACGCAAATCGTGCTCTGATTCATGCTCTAGGCTGGGAGCGCAAGCTTATTGCTTTTTCAAACACGGTCTACACCTCTCAGGTGCCGAGTTACAGGACGGTAAAAACAGTGAGTTTGTGTTAGACGCGAATCGTGCTCTGATTCAAGTTCTAGGCTGGGAGCGCAAGCTTATTGCTTTTTCAAACACGGTCTACACCTCTCAAGTGCCGAGTTGCAGGACGGTGAAAACAGTGAGTTTGTGTTAGACGCGAATCGTGCTCTGATTCATGCTCTAGGCTGGGAGCTCAAGCTTATTGCTTTTTCAAACACGGTCTACACCTCTCAGGTGCCGAGGTACAGGACGGTGAAAACAGTGAGTTTGTGTTAGACGCGAATCGTGCTCTGATTCATGCTCTAGGCGGGGAGCTCAAGCTTATTGCTTTTTCAAACACGGTCTACACCTCTCAGGTGCCGAGTTACAGGACGGTAAAAACAGTGAGTTTGTGTTAGACGCGAATCGTGCTCTGATTCATGCTCTAGGCTGGGAGCGCAAGCTTATTGCTTTTTCAAACACGGTCTACACCTCTCAGGTGCCGAGTTACAGGACGGTGAAAACAGTGAGTTTGTGTTAGACGCGAATCGTGCTATGATTCATGCTCTAGGCTGGGAGCGCAAGCTTACTGCTTTTTCAAACACGGTCTACACCTCTCAGGTGCCGAGTTACAGGACGGTGAAAACAGTGAGTTTGTGTTAGACGCGAATCGTGCTCTGATTCATGCTCTAGGCAGGGAGCGCAAGCTTATTGCTTTTTCAAACACGGTCTACACCTCTCAAGTGCCGAGTTACAGGACGGTGAAAACAGTGAGTTTGTGTTAGACGCGAATTGTGCTCTGATTCATGCTCTAGGCTGGGAGCACAAGCTTATTGCTTTTTCAAACACGGTCTACACCTCTCAAGTGCCGAGTTACAGGACGGTGAAAACAGTGAGTTTGTGTTAGACGCTAATCGAGCTCTGATTCATGCTCTAGGCTGGGAGCGCAAGCTTATTGCTTTTTCAAACACGGTCTACATCTCTCAGGTGCCGAGTTACAGGACGGTGAAAACAGTGAGTTTGTGTTAGACCCGAATCGTGCTCTGATTCATGCTCTAGGCTGGGAGCGCAAGCTTATTGCTTTTTCAAACACGGTCTACACCTCTCAGGTGCCGAGTTACAGGACGGTGAAAACACTGAGTTTGTGTTAGACGCAAGTCGTGCTCTGATTCATGCTCTAGGCTGGGAGTGCAAGCTTATTGCTTTTTCAAACACGGTCTACACCTCTCAGGTACCGAGTTACAGGACGGTGAAAACACTGAGTGTGTGTTAGACGCAAATCGTGCTCTGATTCATGTTCTAGGCTGGGAGCGCAAGCTTATTGCTTTTTCAAACACGGTCTACACCTCTCAAGTGCCGAGTTACAGGATGGTGAAAACAGTGAGTTTGTGTTAGACGCGAATCGTGCTCTGATTCATGCTCTAGGCTGGGAGCGCAAGCTTATTGCTTTTTCAAACACGGTCTACACCTCTCAGGTGCCGAGTTACAGGACGGTGAAAACAGTGAGTTTGTGTTAGACGCGAATCGTGCTCTGATTCATGCTCTAGGCTGGGAGCGCAAGCTTATTGCTTTTTCAAACACGGTCTACACCACTCAGGTGCCGAGTTACAGGACGGTGAAAACAGTGAGTTTGTGTTAGACGCGAATCGTGCTCTGATTCATGCTCTAGGCTGGGAGCGCAAGCTTATTGCTTTTTCAAACACGGTCTACACCTCTCAGGTGCCGAGTTACAGGACGGTGAAAACACTGAGTTTGTGTTAGACGCAAATCGTGCTCTGATTCATGCTCTAGGCTGGGAGCGCAAGCTTATTGCTTTTTCAAACACGGTCTACACCTCTCAAGTGCCGAGTTACAGGACGGTAAAAACAGTGAGTTTGTGTTAGACGCGAATCGTGCTCTGATTCATGTTCTAGGCTGGGAGCGCAAGCTTATTGCTTTTTCAAACACGGTCTACACCTCTCAAGTGCCGAGTTACAGGACGGTGAAAACACTGAGTTTGTGTTAGACGCGAATCGTGCTCTGATTCATGCTCTAGGCTGGGAGCTCAAGCTTATTGCTTTTTCAAACACGGTCTACACCTCTCAGGTGCCGAGGTACAGGACGGTGAAAACAGTGAGTTTGTGTTAGACGCGAATCGTGCTCTGATTCATGCTCTAGGCGGGGAGCTCAAGCTTATTGCTTTTTCAAACACGGTCTACACCTCTCAGGTGCCGAGTTACAGGACGGTGAAAACAGTGAGTTTGTGTTAGACGCGAATCGTGCTCTGATTCATGCTCTAGGCTGGGAGCGCAAGCTTAATGCTTTTTCAAACACGGTCTACACCTCTCAGGTGCCGAGTTACAGGACGGTGAAAACAGTGAGTTTGTGTTAGACGCGAATCGTGCTCTGATTCATGCTCTAGGCTGGGAGCGCAGGCTTATTGCTTTTTCAAACACGGTCTACACCTTTCAGGTGCCGAGTTACAGGACGGTGAAAACAATGAGTTTGTGTTAGACGCGAATCGTGCTCTGATTCATGATCTAGGCTGGGAGCGCAAGCTTATTGCTTTTTCAAACACGGTCTACACCTCTCAGGTGCCGAGTTACAGGACGGTGAAAACAAAGAGTTTGTGTTAGACGCGAATCGTGCTCTGATTCATGCTCTAGGCTGGGAGCGCAAGCTTATTGCTTTTTCAAACACGGTCTACACCTCTCAGGTGCCGAGTTACAGGACGGTGAAAACAGTGAGTTTGTGTTAGACGCGAATCGTGCTCTGATTCATGCTCTAGGCTGGGAGCGCAAGCTTATTGCTTTTTCAAACACGGTCTACACCTCTCAGGTGCCGAGTTACAGGACGGTGAAAACAGTGAGTTTGTGTTAGACGCGAATCGTGCTCTGATTCATGCTCTAGGCTGGGAGCGCAAGCTTATTGCTTTTTCAAACACGGTCTACACCTCTCAGGTGCCGAGTTACAGGACGGTAAAAACAGTGAGTTTGTGTTAGACGCGAATCGTGCTCTGATTCAAGTTCTAGGCTGGGAGCGCAAGCTTATTGCTTTTTCAAACACGGTCTACACCTCTCAAGTGCCGAGTTACAGGACGGTGAAAACAGTGAGTTTGTGTTAGACGCGAATCGTGCTCTGATTCATGCTCTAGGCTGGGAGCTCAAGCTTATTGCTTTTTCAAACACGGTCTACACCTCTCAGGTGCCGAGGTACAGGACGGTGAAAACAGTGAGTTTGTGTTAGACGCGAATCGTGCTCTGATTCATGCTCTAGGCGGGGAGCTCAAGCTTATTGCTTTTTCAAACACGGTCTACACCTCTCAGGTGCCGAGTTACAGGACGGTGAAAACAGTGAGTTTGTGTTAGACGCGAATCGTGCTCTAATTCATGCTCTAGGCTGGGAGCGCAAGCTTAATGCTTTTTCAAACACGGTCTACACCTCTCAGGTGCCGAGTTACAGGACGGTGAAAACAGTGAGTTTGTGTTAGACGCGAATCGTGCTCTGATTCATGCTCTAGGCTGGGAGCGCAAGCTTAATGCTTTTTCAAACACGGTCTACACCTCTCAGGTGCCGAGTTACAGGACGGTAAAAACAGTGAGTTTGTGTTAGACGCGAATCGTGCTCTGATTCATGCTCTAGGCTGGGAGCGCAAGCTTATTGCTTTTTCAAACACGGTCTACACCTCTCAGGTGCCGAGTTACAGGACGGTGAAAACAATGAGTTTGTGTTAGACGCGAATCGTGCTTTGATTCATGCTCTAGGCTGGTATCGCAAGCTTATTGCTTTTTCAAACACGGTCTACACCTCTCAGGTGCCGAGTTACAGGACGGTAAAAACAATGAGTTTGTGTTAGACGCGAATCGTGCTCTGATTCATGCTCTAGGCTGGGAGCGCAAGCTTATTGCTTTTTCAAACACGGTCTACACCTCTCAGGTGCCGAGTTACAGGACGGTGAAAACAGTGAGTTTGTGTTAGACGCGAATCGTGCTATGATTCATGCTCTAGGCTGGGAGCGCAAGCTTATTGCTTTTTCAAACACGGTCTACACCTCTCAGGTGCCGAGTTACAGGACGGTGAAAACAGTGAGTTTGTGTTAGACGCGAATCGTGCTCTGATTCATGCTCTAGGCAGGGAGCGCAAGCTTATTGCTTTTTCAAACACGGTCTACACCTCTCAAGTGCCGAGTTACAGGACGGTGAAAACAGTGAGTTTGTGTTAGACGCGAATCGTGCTCTGATTCATGCTCTAGGCTGGGAGCACAAGCTTATTGCTTTTTCAAACACGGTCTACACCTCTCAAGTGCCGAGTTACAGGACGGTGAAAACAGTGAGTTTGTGTTAGACGCGAATCGAGCTCTGATTCATGCTCTAGGCTGGGAGCGCAAGCTTATTGCTTTTTCAAACACGGCCTACATCTCTCAGGTGCCGAGTTACAGGACGGTGAAAACAGTGAGTTTGTGTTAGACCCGAATCGTGCTCTGATTCATGCTCTAGGCTGGCAGCGCAAGCTTATTGCTTTTTCAAACACGGTCTACACCTCTCAGGTGCCGAGTTACAGGACGGTGAAAACAGTGAGTTTGTGTTAGACGCGAATCGAGCTCTGATTCATGCTCTAGGCTGGGAGCTCAAGCTTATTGCTTTTTCAAACACGGTCTACACCTCTCAGGTGCCGAGGTACAGGACGGTGAAAACAGTGAGTTTGTGTTAGACGCGAATCGTGCTCTGATTCATGCTCTAGGCGGGGAGCTCAAGCTTATTGCTTTTTCAAACACGGTCTACACCTCTCAGGTGCCGAGTTACAGGACGGTGAAAACAATGAGTTTGTGTTAGACGCGAATCGTGCTTTGATTCATGCTCTAGGCTGGTATCGCAAGCTTATTGCTTTTTCAAACACGGTCTACACCTCTCAGGTGCCGAGTTACAGGACGGTAAAAACAATGAGTTTGTGTTAGACGCGAATCGTGCTCTAATTCATGCTCTAGGCTGGGAGCGCAAGCTTATTGCTTTTTCAAACACGGTCTACACCTCTCAGGTGCCGAGTTACAGGACGGTGAAAACAGTGAGTTTGTGTTAGACGCGAATCGTGCTATGATTCATGCTCTAGGCTGGGAGCGCAAGCTTATTGCTTTTTCAAACACGGTCTACACCTCTCAGGTGCCGAGTTACAGGACGGTGAAAACAGTGAGTTTGTGTTAGACGCGAATCGTGCTCTGATTCATGCTCTAGGCAGGGAGCGCAAGCTTATTGCTTTTTCAAACACGGTCTACACCTCTCAAGTGCCGAGTTACAGGACGGTGAAAACAGTGAGTTTGTGTTAGACGCGAATCGTGCTCTGATTCATGCTCTAGGCTGGGAGCACAAGCTTATTGCTTTTTCAAACACGGTCTACACCTCTCAAGTGCCGAGTTACAGGACGGTGAAAACAGTGAGTTTGTGTTAGACGCGAATCGAGCTCTGATTCATGCTCTAGGCTGGGAGCGCAAGCTTATTGCTTTTTCAAACACGGTCTACATCTCTCAGGTGCCGAGTTACAGGACGGTGAAAACAGTGAGTTTGTGTTAGACCCGAATCGTGCTCTGATTCATGCTCTAGGCTGGCAGCGCAAGCTTATTGCTTTTTCAAACACGGTCTACACCTCTCAGGTGCCGAGTTACAGGACGGTAAAAACAGTGAGTTTGTGTTAGACGCGAATCGTGCTCTGATTCATGTTCTAGGCTGGGAGCGCAAGCTTATTGCTTTTTCAAACACGGTCTACACCTCTCAAGTGCCGAGTTACAGGACGGTGAAAACAGTGAGTTTGTGTTAGACGCGAATCGTGCTCTAATTCATGCTCTAGGCTGGGAGCTCAAGCTTATTGCTTTTTCAAACACGGTCTACACCTCTCAGGTGCCGAGGTACAGGACGGTGAAAACAGTGAGTTTGTGTTAGACGCGAATCGTGCTCTGATTCATGCTCTAGACGGGGAGATCAAGCTTATTGCTTTTTCAAACACGGTCTACACCTCTCAGGTGCCGAGTTACAGGACGGTGAAAACAGTGAGTTTGTGTTAGACGCGAATCGTGCTCTGATTCATGCTCTAGGCTGGGAGCGCAAGCTTATTGCTTTTTCAAACACGGTCTACACCTCTCAGGTGCCGAGTTACAGGACGGTGAAAACAGTGAGTTTGTGTTAGACGCGAATCGTGCTGGGATTGATGCTCTAGGCTGGGAGCGCAAGCGTAATGCTTTTTCAAACACGGTCTACACCTCTCAGGTGCCGAGGTACAGGACGGTAAAAACAGTGAGTTTGTGTTAGACGCGAATCGTGCTCTGATTCATGCTTTAGGCTGGGAGCTCAAGCTTATTGCTTTTTCAAACACGGTCTACACCTCTCAGGTGCCGAGTTACAGGACGGTAAAAACAGTGAGTTTGTGTTAGACGCGAATCGTGCTCTGATTCATGCTCTAGGCTGGGAGCGCAAGCTTATTGCTTTTTCACACACGGTCTACACCTCTCAAGTGCCGAGTTACAGGACGGTGAAAACAGTGAGTTTGTGTTAGACGAGAATCGTGCTCTGATTCATGCTCTAGGCTGGGAGCGCAAGCTTATTGCTTTTTCAAACACGGTCTACACCTCTCAGGTGCCGAGTTACAGGACGGTAAAAACAGTGAGTTTGTGTTAGACGCGAATCGTGCTCTGATTCAAGTTCTAGGCTGGGAGCGCAAGCTTATTGCTTTTTCAAACACGGTCTACACCTCTCAAGTGCCGAGATACAGGACGGTGAAAACAGTGAGTTTGTGTTAGACGCGAATCGTGCTCTGATTCATGCTCTAGGCTGGGAGCTCAAGCTTATTGCTTTTTCAAACACGGTCTACACCTCTCAGGTGCCGAGGTACAGGACGGTGAAAACAGTGAGTTTGTGTTAGACGCGAATCGTGCTCTGATTCATGCTCTAGGCGGGGAGCTCAAGCTTATTGCTTTTTCAAACACGGTCTACACCTCTCAGGTGCCGAGTTACAGGACGGTGAAAACAGTGAGTTTGTGCTAGACGCGAATCATGCTCTGATTCATGCTCTAGGCTGGGAGCGCAAGCTTAATGCTTTTTCAAACACGGTCTACACCTCTCAGGTGCCGAGTTACAGGACGGTAAAAACAGTGAGTTTGTGTTAGACGCGAATCGTGCTCTGATTCATGCTCTAGGCTGGGAGCGCAAGCTTATTGCTTTTTCAAACACGGTCTACACCTCTCAGGTGCCGAGTTACAGGACGGTGAAAACAATGAGTTTGTGTTAGACGCGAATCGTGCTCTGATTCATGCTCTAGGCTGGTATCGCAAGCTTATTGCTTTTTCAAACACGGTCTACACCTCTCAGGTGCCGAGTTACAGGACGGTAAAAACAATGAGTTTGTGTTAGACGCGAATCGTGCTCTGATTCATACTCTAGGCTGGGAGCGCAAGCTTATTGCTTTTTCAAACACGGTCTACACCTCTCAGGTGCCGAGTTACAGGACGGTGAAAACAGTGAGTTTGTGTTAGACGCGAATCGTGCTATGATTCATGCTCTAGGCTGGGAGCGCAAGCTTTTTGCTTTTTCAAACACGGTCTACACCTCTCAGGTGCCGAGTTACAGGACGGTGAAAACAGTGAGTTTGTGTTAGACGCGAATCGTGCTCTGATTCATGCTCTAGGCAGGGAGCGCAAGCTTATTGCTTTTTCAAACACGGTCTACACCTCTCAAGTGCCGAGTTACAGGACGGTGAAAACAGTGAGTTTGTGTTAGACGCTAATCGAGCTCTGATTCATGCTCTAGGCTGGGAGCGCAAGCTTATTGCTTTTTCAAACACGGTCTACATCTCTCAGGTGCCGAGTTACAGGACGGTGAAAACAGTGAGTTTGTGTTAGACCCGAATCGTGCTCTGATTCATGCTCTAGGCTGGCAGCACAAGCTTATTGCTTTTTCAAACACGGTCTACACCTCTCAGGTGCCGAGTTACAGGACGGTGAAAACACTGAGTTTGTGTTAGACGCAAATCGTGCTCTGATTCATGCTCTAGGCTGGGAGCGCAAGCTTATTGCTTTTTCAAACACGGTCTACACCTCTCAGGTGCCGAGTTACAGGACGGTAAAAACAGTGAGTTTGTGTTAGACGCGAATCGTGCTCTGATTCATGTTCTAGGCTGGGAGCGCAAGCTTATTGCTTTTTCAAACACGGTCTACACCTCTCAAGTGCCGAGTTACAGGATGGTGAAAACAGTGAGTTTGTGTTAGACGCGAATCGTGCTCTGATTCATGCTCTAGGCTGGGAGCGCAAGCTTATTGCCTTTTCAAACACGGTCTACACCTCTCAGGTGCCGAGTTACAGGACGGTGAAAACAGTGAGTTTGTGTTAGACGCGAATCGTGCTCTGATTCATGCTCTAGGCTGGGAGCGCAAGCTTATTGCTTTTTCAAACACGGTCTACACCACTCAGGTGCCGAGTTACAGGATGGTGAAAACAGTGAGTTTGTGTTAGACGCGAATCGTGCTCTGATTCATGCTCTAGGCTGGGAGCGCAAGCTTATTGCTTTTTCAAATACGGTCTACACCTCTCAGGTGCCGAGTTACAGGACGGTGAAAACAGTGAGTTTGTGTTAGACGCAAATCGTGCTCTGATTCATGCTCTAGGCTGGGAGCGCAAGCTTATTGCTTTTTCAAACACGGTCTACACCTCTTAGGTGCCGAGTTACAGGACGGTAAAAACAGTGAGTTTGTGTTAGACGCGAATCGTGCTCTGATTCATGTTCTAGGCTGGGAGCGCAAGCTTATTGCTTTTTCAAACACGGTCTACACCTCTCAAGTGCCGAGTTACAGGACGGTGAAAACACTGAGTTTGTGTTAGACGCGAATCGTGCTCTGATTCATGCTCTAGGCTGGGAGCTCAAGCTTATTGCTTTTTCAAACACGGTCTACACCTCTCAGGTGCCGAGGTACAGGACGGTGAAAACAGTGAGTTTGTGTTAGACGCGAATCGTGCTCTGATTCATGCTCTAGGCGGGGAGCTCAAGCTTATTGCTTTTTCAAACACGGTCTACACCTCTCAGGTGCCGAGTTACAGGACGGTGAAAACAGTGAGTTTGTGTTAGACGCGAATCGTGCTCTGATTCATGCTCTAGGCTGGGAGCGCAAGCTTAATGCTTTTTCAAACACGGTCTACACCTCTCAGGTGCCGAGTTACAGGACGGTGAAAACAGTGAGTTTGTGTTAGACGCGAATCGTGCTCTGATTCATGCTCTAGGCTGGGAGCGCAGGCTTATTGCTTTTTCAAACACGGTCTACACCTTTCAGGTGCCGAGTTACAGGACGGTGAAAACAATGAGTTTGTGTTAGACGCGAATCGTGCTCTGATTCATGATCTAGGCTGGGAGCGCAAGCTTATTGCTTTTTCAAACACGGTCTACACCTCTCAGGTGCCGAGTTACAGGACGGTAAAAACAATGAGTTTGTGTTAGACGCGAATCGTGCTCTGATTCATGCTCTAGGCTGGGAGCGCAAGCTTATTGCTTTTTCAAACACGGTCTACACCTCTCAGGTGCCGGGTTACAGGACGGTGAAAACAGTGAGTTTGTGTTAGACGCGAATCGTGCTATGATTCATGCTCTAGGCTGGGAGCGCAAGCTTATTGCTTTTTCAAACACGGTCTACACCTCTCAGGTGCCGAGTTACAGGACGGTGAAAACAGTGAGTTTGTGTTAGACGCGAATCGTGCTCTGATTCATGCTCTAGGCAGGGAGCGCAAGCTTATTGCTTTTTCAAACACGGTCTACACCTCTCAAGTGCCGAGTTACAGGACGGTGAAAACAGTGAGTTTGTGTTAGACGCGAATCGTGCTCTGATTCATGCTCTAGGCTGGGAGCACAAGCTTATTGCTTTTTCAAACACGGTCTACACCTCTCAAGTGCCGAGTTACAGGACGGTGAAAACAGTGAGTTTGTGTTAGACGCGAATCGAGCTCTGATTCATGCTCTAGGCTGGGAGCGCAAGCTTATTGCTTTTTCAAACACGGTCTACGTCTCTCAGGTGCCGAGTTACAGGACGGTGAAAACAGTGAGTTTGTGTTAGACCCGAATCGTGCTCTGATTCATGCTCTAGGCTGGCAGCGCAAGCTTATTGCTTTTTCAAACACGGTCTACACCTCTCAGGTGCCGAGTTACAGGACGGTGAAAACACTGAGTTTGTGTTAGACGCAAATCGTGCTCTGATTCATGCTCTAGGCTGGGAGCGCAAGCTTATTGCTTTTTCAAACACGGTCTACACCTCTCAGGTGCCGAGTTACAGGACGGTAAAAATAGTGAGTTTGTGTTAGACGCGAATCGTGCTCTGATTCATGTTCTAGGCTGGGAGCGCAAGCTTATTGCTTTTTCAAACACGGTCTACACCTCTCAAGTGCCGAGTTACAGGACGGTGAAAACAGTGAGTTTGTGTTAGACGCGAATCGTGCTCTAATTCATGCTCTAGGCTGGGAGCTCAAGCTTATTGCTTTTTCAAACACGGTCTACACCTCTCAGGTGCCGAGGTACAGGACGGTGAAAACAGTGAGTTTGTGTTAGACGCGAATCGTGCTCTGATTCATGCTCTAGACGGGGAGATCAAGCTTATTGCTTTTTCAAACACGGTCTACACCTCTCAGGTGCCGAGTTACAGGACGGTGAAAACAGTGAGTTTGTGTTAGACGCGAATCGTGCTCTGATTCATGCTCTAGGCTGGGAGCGCAAGCTTATTGCTTTTTCAAACACGGTCTACACCTCTCAGGTGCCGAGTTACAGGACGGTGAAAACAGTGAGTTTGTGTTAGACGCGAATCGTGCTGCGATTGATGCTCTAGGCTGGGAGCGCAAGCTTATTGCTTTTTCAAACACGGTCTACACCTCTCAAGTGCCGAGTTACAGGACGGTGAAAACAGTGAGTTTGTGTTAGACGCGAATCGTGCTCTAATTCATGCTCTAGGCTGGGAGCTCAAGCTTATTGCTTTTTCAAACACGGTCTACACCTCTCAGGTGCCGAGGTACAGGACGGTGAAAACAGTGAGTTTGTGTTAGACGCGAATCGTGCTCTGATTCATGCTCTAGACGGGGAGATCAAGCTTATTGCTTTTTCAAACACGGTCTACACCTCTCAGGTGCCGAGTTACAGGACGGTGAAAACAGTGAGTTTGTGTTAGACGCGAATCGTGCTCTGATTCATGCTCTAGGCTGGGAGCGCAAGCTTATTGCTTTTTCAAACACGGTCTACACCTCTCAGGTGCCGAGTTACAGGACGGTGAAAACAGTGAGTTTGTGTTAGACGCGAATCGTGCTGCGATTGATGCTCTAGGCTGGGAGCGCAAGCGTAATGCTTTTTCAAACACGGTCTACACCTCTCAGGTGCCGAGTTACAGGACGGTGAAAACAGTGAGTTTGTGTTAGACGCGAATCGTGCTCTGATTCATGCTCTAGGCTGGGAGCTCAAGCTTATTGCTTTTTCAAACACGGTCTACACCTCTCAGGTGCCGAGGTACAGGACGGTGAAAACAGTGAGTTTGTGTTAGACGCGAATCGTGCTCTGATTCATGCTCTAGACGGGGAGATCAAGCTTATTGCTTTTTCAAACACGGTCTACACCTCTCAGGTGCCGAGTTACAGGACGGTGAAAACAGTGAGTTTGTGTTAGACGCGAATCGTGCTCTGATTCATGCTCTAGGCTGGCAGCGCAAGCGTAATGCTTTTTCAAACACGGTCTACACCTCTCAGGTGCCGAGTTACAGGACGGTGAAAACAGTGAGTTTGTGTTAGACGCGAATCGTGCTCTGATTCATGCTCTAGGCTGGGAGCGCAAGCTTATTGCTTTTTCAAACACGGTCTACACCTCTCAGGTGCCGAGTTACATGACGGTGAAAACAGTGAGTTTGTGTTAGACGCGAATCGTGCTCTGATTCATGCTCTAGGCTGGGAGCTCAAGCTTATTGCTTTTTCAAACACTGTCTACACCTCTCAGGTGCCGAGGTACAGGACGGTGAAAACAGTGAGTTTGTGTTAGACGCGAATCGTGCTCTGATTCATGCTCTAGACGGGGAGATCAAGCTTATTACTTTTTGAAACACGGTCTACACCTCTCAGGTGCCGAGTTACAGGACGGTGAAAACAGTGAGTTTGTGTTAGACGCGAATCGTGCTCTGATTCATGCTCTAGGCTGGGAGCGCAAGCTTATTGCTTTTTCAAACACGGTCTACACCTCTCAGGTGCCGAGTTACAGGACGGTGAAAACAGTGAGTTTGTGTTAGACGCGAATCGTGCTCTGATTCATGCTCTAGGCTGGGAGCGCAAGCTTATTGCTTTTTCAAACACGGTCTACACCTCTCAGGTGCCGAGTTACAGGACGGTGAAAACAGTGAGTTTGTGTTAGACGCGAATCGTGCTCTGATTCATGCTCTAGGCTGGGAGCGCAAGCTTATTGCTTTTTCAAACACGGTCTACACCTCTCAGGTGCCGAGTTACAGGACGGTGAAAACAGTGAGTTTGTGTTAGACGCGAATCGTGCTGGGATTGATGCTCTAGGCTGGGAGCGCAAGCGTAATGCTTTTTCAAACACGGTCTACACCTCTCAGGTGCCGAGTTACAGGACGGTGAAAACAGTGAGTTTGTGTTAGACGCGAATCGTGCTCTGATTCATGCTCTAGGCTGGGAGCGCAAGCTTATTGCTTTTTCAAACACGGTCTACACCTCTCAGGTGCCGAGTTACAGGACGGTAAAAACAGTGAGTTTGTGTTAGACGCGAATCGTGCTCTGATTCATGCTCTAGGCTGGGAGCTCAAGCTTATTGCTTTTTCAAACACGGTCTACACCTCTCAGGTGCCGAGGTACAGGACGGTGAAAACAGTGAGTTTGTGTTAGACGCGAATCGTGCTCTGATTCATGCTCTAGACGGGGAGATCAAGCTTATTGCTTTTTCAAACACGGTCTACACCTCTCAGGTGCCGAGTTACAGGACGGTGAAAACAGTGAGTTTGTGTTAGACGCGAATCGTGCTCTGATTCATGCTCTAGGCTGGGAGCGCAAGCTTATTGCTTTTTCAAACACGGTCTACACCTCTCAGGTGCCGAGTTACAGGACGGTGAAAACAGTGAGTTTGTGTTAGACGCGAATCGTGCTGGGATTGATGCTCTAGGCTGGGAGCGCAAGCGTAATGCTTTTTCAAACACGGTCTACACCTCTCAGGTGCCGAGGTACAGGACGGTAAAAACAGTGAGTTTGTGTTAGACGCGAATCGTGCTCTGATTCATGCTTTAGGCTGGGAGCTCAAGCTTATTGCTTTTTCAAACACGGTCTACACCTCTCAGGTGCCGAGTTACAGGACGGTAAAAACAGTGAGTTTGTGTTAGACGCGAATCGTGCTCTGATTCATGCTCTAGGCTGGGAGCGCAAGCTTATTGCTTTTTCAAACACGGTCTACACCTCTCAGGTGCCGAGTTACAGGACGGTGAAAACAGTGAGTTTGTGTTAGACGCGAATCGTGCTGGGATTGATGCTCTAGGCTGGGAGCGCAAGCGTAATGCTTTTTCAAACACGGTCTACACCTCTCAGGTGCCGAGTTACAGGACGGTGAAAACAGTGAGTTTGTGTTAGACGCGAATCGTGCTCTGATTCATGCTCTAGGCTGGGAGCGCAAGCTTATTGCTTTTTCAAACACGGTCTACACCTCTCAGGTGCCGAGTTACAGGACGGTGAAAACACTGAGTTTGTGTTAGACGCGAATCGTGCTCTGATTCATGCTCTAGGCTGGGAGCTCAAGCTTATTGCTTTTTCAAACACGGTCTACACCTCTCAGGTGCCGAGGTACAGGACGGTGAAAACAGTGAGTTTGTGTTAGACGCGAATCGTGCTCTGATTCATGCTCTAGACGGGGAGCTCAAGCTTATTGCTTTTTCAAACACGGTCTACACCTCTCAGGTGCCGAGTTACAGGACGGTGAAAACAGTGAGTTTGTGTTAGACGCGAATCGTGCTCTGATTCATGCTCTAGGCTGGGAGCGCAAGCTTATTGCTTTTTCAAACACGGTCTACACCTCTCAGGTGCCGAGTTACAGGACGGTGAAAACAGTGAGTTTGTGTTAGACGCGAATCGTGCTGGGATTGATGCTCTAGGCTGGGAGCGCAAGCGTAATGCTTTTTCAAACACGGTCTACACCTCTCAGGTGCCGAGGTACAGGACGGTAAAAACAGTGAGTTTGTGTTAGACGCGAATCGTGCTCTGATTCATGCTTTAGGCTGGGAGCTCAAGCTTATTGCTTTTTCAAACACGGTCTACACCTCTCAGGTGCCGAGTTACAGGACGGTAAAAACAGTGAGTTTGTGTTAGACGCGAATCGTGCTCTGATTCATGCTCTAGGCTGGGAGCGCAAGCTTATTGCTTTTTCACACACGGTCTACACCTCTCAAGTGCCGAGTTACAGGACGGTGAAAACAGTGAGTTTGTGTTAGACGAGAATCGTGCTCTGATTCATGCTCTAGGCTGGGAGCGCAAGCTTATTGCTTTTTCAAACACGGTCTACACCTCTCAGGTGCCGAGTTACAGGACGGTAAAAACAGTGAGTTTGTGTTAGACGCGAATCGTGCTCTGATTCAAGTTCTAGGCTGGGAGCGCAAGCTTATTGCTTTTTCAAACACGGTCTACACCTCTCAAGTGCCGAGATACAGGACGGTGAAAACAGTGAGTTTGTGTTAGACGCGAATCGTGCTCTGATTCATGCTCTAGGCTGGGAGCTCAAGCTTATTGCTTTTTCAAACACGGTCTACACCTCTCAGGTGCCGAGGTACAGGACGGTGAAAACAGTGAGTTTGTGTTAGACGCGAATCGTGCTCTGATTCATGCTCTAGGCGGGGAGCTCAAGCTTATTGCTTTTTCAAACACGGTCTACACCTCTCAGGTGCCGAGTTACAGGACGGTGAAAACAGTGAGTTTGTGCTAGACGCGAATCGTGCTCTGATTCATGCTCTAGGCTGGGAGCGCAAGCTTAATGCTTTTTCAAACACGGTCTACACCTCTCAGGTGCCGAGTTACAGGACGGTAAAAACAGTGAGTTTGTGTTAGACGCGAATCGTGCTCTGATTCATGCTCTAGGCTGGGAGCGCAAGCTTATTGCTTTTTCAAACACGGTCTACACCTCTCAGGTGCCGAGTTACAGGACGGTGAAAACAATGAGTTTGTGTTAGACGCGAATCGTGCTCTGATTCATGCTCTAGGCTGGTATCGCAAGCTTATTGCTTTTTCAAACACGGTCTACACCTCTCAGGTGCCGAGTTACAGGACGGTAAAAACAATGAGTTTGTGTTAGACGCGAATCGTGCTCTGATTCATGCTCTAGGCTGGGAGCGCAAGCTTATTGCTTTTTCAAACACGGTCTACACCTCTCAGGTGCCAAGTTACAGGACGGTGAAAACAGTGAGTTTGTGTTAGACGCGAATCGTGCTATGATTCATGCTCTAGGCTGGGAGCGCAAGCTTTTTGCTTTTTCAAACACGGTCTACACCTCTCAAGTGCCGAGTTACAGGATGGTGAAAACAGTGAGTTTGTGTTAGACGCGAATCGTGCTCTGATTCATGCTCTAGGCTGGGAGCGCAAGCTTATTGCCTTTTCAAACACGGTCTACACCTCTCAGGTGCCGAGTTACAGGACGGTGAAAACAGTGAGTTTGTGTTAGACGCGAATCGTGCTCTGATTCATGCTCTAGGCTGGGAGCGCAAGCTTATTGCTTTTTCAAACACGGTCTACACCACTCAGGTGCCGAGTTACAGGACGGTGAAAACAGTGAGTTTGTGTTAGACGCGAATCGTGCTCTGATTCATGCTCTAGGCTGGGAGCGCAAGCTTATTGCTTTTTCAAACACGGTCTACACCTCTCAGGTGCCGAGTTACAGGACGGTGAAAACACTGAGTTTGTGTTAGACGCAAATCGTGCTCTGATTCATGCTCTAGGCTGGGAGCGCAAGCTTATTGCTTTTTCAAACACGGTCTACACCTCTTAGGTGCCGAGTTACAGGACGGTAAAAACAGTGAGTTTGTGTTAGACGCGAATCGTGCTCTGATTCATGTTCTAGGCTGGGAGCGCAAGCTTATTGCTTTTTCAAACACGGTCTACACCTCTCAAGTGCCGAGTTACAGGACGGTGAAAACACTGAGTTTGTGTTAGACGCGAATCGTGCTCTGATTCATGCTCTAGGCTGGGAGCTCAAGCTTATTGCTTTTTCAAACACGGTCTACACCTCTCAGGTGCCGAGGTACAGGACGGTGAAAACAGTGAGTTTGTGTTAGACGCGAATCGTGCTCTGATTCATGCTCTAGGCGGGGAGCTCAAGCTTATTGCTTTTTCAAACACGGTCTACACCTCTCAGGTGCCGAGTTACAGGACGGTGAAAACAGTGAGTTTGTGTTAGACGCGAATCGTGCTCTGATTCATGCTCTAGGCTGGGAGCGCAAGCTTAATGCTTTTTCAAACACGGTCTACACCTCTCAGGTGCCGAGTTACAGGACGGTGAAAACAGTGAGTTTGTGTTAGACGCGAATCGTGCTCTGATTCATGCTCTAGGCTGGGAGCGCAGGCTTATTGCTTTTTCAAACACGGTCTACACCTTTCAGGTGCCGAGTTACAGGACGGTGAAAACAATGAGTTTGTGTTAGACGCGAATCGTGCTCTGATTCATGATCTAGGCTGGGAGCGCAAGCTTATTGCTTTTTCAAACACGGTCTACACCTCTCAGGTGCCGAGTTACAGGACGGTAAAAACAATGAGTTTGTGTTAGACGCGAATCGTGCTCTGATTCATGCTCTAGGCTGGGAGCGCAAGCTTATTGCTTTTTCAAACACGGTCTACACCTCTCAGGTGCCGAGTTACAGGACGGTGAAAACAGTGAGTTTGTGTTAGACGCGAATCGTGCTATGATTCATGCTCTAGGCTGGGAGCGCAAGCTTATTGCTTTTTCAAACACGGTCTACACCTCTCAGGTGCCGAGTTACAGGACGGTGAAAACAGTGAGTTTGTGTTAGACGCGAATCGTGCTCTGATTCATGCTCTAGGCAGGGAGCGCAAGCTTATTGCTTTTTCAAACACGGTCTACACCTCTCAAGTGCCGAGTTACAGGACGGTGAAAACAGTGAGTTTGTGTTAGACGCGAATCGTGCTCTGATTCATGCTCTAGGCTGGGAGCACAAGCTTATTGCTTTTTCAAACACGGTCTACACCTCTCAGGTGCCGAGGTACAGGACGGTGAAAACAGTGAGTTTGTGTTAGACGCGAATCGAGCTCTGATTCATGCTCTAGGCTGGGAGCGCAAGCTTATTGCTTTTTCAAACACGGTCTACATCTCTCAGGTGCCGAGTTACAGGACGGTGAAAACAGTGAGTTTGTGTTAGACCCGAATCGTGCTCTGATTCATGCTCTAGGCTGGCAGCGCAAGCTTATTGCTTTTTCAAACACGGTCTACACCTCTCAGGTGCCGAGTTACAGGACGGTGAAAACACTGAGTTTGTGTTAGACGCAAATCGTGCTCTGATTCATGCTCTAGGCTGGGAGCGCAAGCTTATTGCTTTTTCAAACACGGTCTACACCTCTCAGGTGCCGAGTTACAGGACGGTAAAAACAGTGAGTTTGTGTTAGACGCGAATCGTGCTCTGATTCATGTTCTAGGCTGGGAGCGCAAGCTTATTGCTTTTTCAAACACGGTCTACACCTCTCAAGTGCCGAGTTACAGGACGGTGAAAACAGTGAGTTTGTGTTAGACGCGAATCGTGCTCTAATTCATGCTCTAGGCTGGGAGCTCAAGCTTATTGCTTTTTCAAACACGGTCTACACCTCTCAGGTGCCGAGGTACAGGACGGTGAAAACAGTGAGTTTGTGTTAGACGCGAATCGTGCTCTGATTCATGCTCTAGACGGGGAGATCAAGCTTATTGCTTTTTCAAACACGGTCTACACCTCTCAGGTGCCGAGTTACAGGACGGTGAAAACAGTGAGTTTGTGTTAGACGCGAATCGTGCTCTGATTCATGCTCTAGGCTGGGAGCGCAAGCTTATTGCTTTTTCAAACACGGTCTACACCTCTCAGGTGCCGAGTTACAGGACGGTGAAAACAGTGAGTTTGTGTTAGACGCGAATCGTGCTGCGATTGATGCTCTAGGCTGGGAGCGCAAGCGTAATGCTTTTTCAAACACGGTCTACACCTCTCAGGTGCCGAGTTACAGGACGGTGAAAACAGTGAGTTTGTGTTAGACGCGAATCGTGCTCTGATTCATGCTCTAGGCTGGGAGCGCAAGCTCATTGCTTTTTCAAACACGGTCTACACCTCTCAGGTGCCGAGTTACAGGACGGTGAAAACAGTGAGTTTGTGTTAGACGCGAATCGTGCTCTGATTCATGCTCTAGGCTGGGAGCTCAAGCTTATTGCTTTTTCAAACACGGTCTACACCTCTCAGGTGCCGAGGTACAGGACGGTGAAAACAGTGAGTTTGTGTTAGACGCGAATCGTGCTCTGATTCATGCTCTAGACGGGGAGATCAAGCTTATTGCTTTTTCAAACACGGTCTACACCTCTCAGGTGCCGAGTTACAGGACGGTGAAAACAGTGAGTTTGTGTTAGACGCGAATCGTGCTCTGATTCATGCTCTAGGCTGGGAGCGCAAGCGTAATGCTTTTTCAAACACGGTCTACACCTCTCAGGTGCCGAGTTACAGGACGGTGAAAACAGTGAGTTTGTGTTAGACGCGAATCGTGCTCTGATTCATGCTCTAGGCTGGGAGCGCAAGCTTATTGCTTTTTCAAACACGGTCTACACCTCTCAGGTGCCGTGTTACATGACGGTGAAAACAGTGAGTTTGTGTTAGACGCTAATCGTGCTCTGATTCATGCTCTAGGCTGGGAGCTCAAGCTTATTGCTTTTTCAAACACTGTCTACACCTCTCAGGTGCCGAGGTACAGGACGGTGAAAACAGTGAGTTTGTGTTAGACGGGAATCGTGCTCTGATTCATGCTCTAGACGGGGAGATCAAGCTTATTACTTTTTCAAACACGGTCTACACCTCTCAGGTGCCGAGTTACAGGACGGTGAAAACAGTGAGTTTGTGTTAGACGCGAATCGTGCTCTGATTCATGCTCTAGGCTGGGAGCGCAAGCTTATTGCTTTTTCAAACACGGTCTACACCTCTCAGGTGCCGAGTTACAGGACGGTGAAAACAGTGAGTTTGTGTTAGACGCGAATCGTGCTCTGATTCATGCTCTAGGCTGGGAGCGCAAGCGTAATGCTTTTTCAAACACGGTCTACACCTCTCAGGTGCCGAGTTACAGGACGGTGAAAACAGTGAGTTTGTGTTAGACGCGAATCGTGCTCTGATTCATGCTCTAGGCTGGGAGCGCAAGCTTATTGCTTTTTCAAACACGGTCTACACCTCTCAGGTGCCGAGTTACAGGACGGTGAAAACAGTGAGTTTGTGTTAGACGCGAATCGTGCTGGGATTGATGCTCTAGGCTGGGAGCGCAAGCGTAATGCTTTTTCAAACACGGTCTACACCTCTCAGATTGCCGAGTAACAGGACGGTGAAAACAGTGAGTTTGTGTTAGACCCGAATCGTGCTCTGATTCATGCTCTAGGCTGGGAGCGCAAGCTTATTGCTTTTTCAAACACGGTCTACACCTCTCAGGTGCCGAGTTACAGGACGGTAAAAACAGTGAGTTTGTGTTAGACGCGAATCGTGCTCTGATTCATGCTCTAGGCTGGGAGCTCCAGCTTATTGCTTTTTCAAACACGGTCTACACCTCTCAGGTGCCGAGGTACAGGACGGTGAAAACAGTGAGTTTGTGTTAGACGCGAATCGTGCTCTGATTCATGCTCTAGACGGGGAGATCAAGCTTATTGCTTTTTCAAACACGGTCTACACCTCTCAGGTGCCGAGTTACAGGACGGTGAAAACAGTGAGTTTGTGTTAGACGCGAATCGTGCTCTGATTCATGCTCTAGGCTGGGAGCGCAAGCTTATTGCTTTTTCAAACACGGTCTACACCTCTCAGGTGCCGAGTTACAGGACGGTGAAAACAGTGAGTTTGTGTTAGACGCGAATCGTGCTGGGATTGATGCTCTAGGCTGGGAGCGCAAGCGTAATGCTTTTTCAAACACGGTCTACACCTCTCAGGTGCCGAGGTACAGGACGGTAAAAACAGTGAGTTTGTGTTAGACGCGAATCGTGCTCTGATTCATGCTTTAGGCTGGGAGCTCAAGCTTATTGCTTTTTCAAACACGGTCTACACCTCTCAGGTGCCGAGTTACAGGACGGTAAAAACAGTGAGTTTGTGTTAGACGCGAATCGTGCTCTGATTCATGCTCTAGGCTGGGAGCGCAAGCTTATTGCTTTTTCACACACGGTGTACACCTCTCAAGTGCCGAGTTACAGGACGGTGAAAACAGTGAGTTTGTGTTAGACGCGAATCGTGCTCTGATTCATGCTCTAGGCTGGGAGCGCAAGCTTATTGCTTTTTCAAACACGGTCTACACCTCTCAGGTGCCGAGTTACAGGACGGTGAAAACAGTGAGTTTGTGTTAGACGCGAATCGTGCTCTGATTCATGCTCTAGGCTGGGAGCGCAAGCTTATTGCTTTTTCAAACACGGTCTACACCTCTCAGGTGCCGAGTTACAGGACGGTAAAAACAGTGAGTTTGTGTTAGACGCGAATCGTGCTCTGATTCAAGTTCTAGGCTGGGAGCGCAAGCTTATTGCTTTTTCAAACACGGTCTACACCTCTCAAGTGCCGAGATACAGGACGGTGAAAACAGTGAGTTTGTGTTAGACGCGAATCGTGCTCTGATTCATGCTCTAGGCTGGGAGCACAAGCTTATTGCTTTTTCAAACACGGTCTACACCTCTCAGGTGCCGAGTTACAGGACGGTGAAAACAGTGAGTTTGTGCTAGACGCGAATCGTGCTCTGATTCATGCTCTAGGCTGGGAGCGCAAGCTTAATGCTTTTTCAAACACGGTCTACACCTCTCAGGTGCCGAGTTACAGGACGGTAAAAACAGTGAGTTTGTGTTAGACGCGAATCGTGCTCTGATTCATGCTCTAGGCTGGGAGCGCAAGCTTATTGCTTTTTCAAACACGGTCTACACCTCTCAGGTGCCGAGTTACAGGACGGTGAAAACAATGAGTTTGTGTTAGACGCGAATCGTGCTCTGATTCATGCTCTAGGCTGGTATCGCAAGCTTATTGCTTTTTCAAACACGGTCTACACCTCTCAGGTGCCGAGTTACAGGACGGTAAAAACAATGAGTTTGTGTTAGACGCGAATCGTGCTCTGATTCATGCTCTAGGCTGGGAGCGCAAGCTTATTGCTTTTTCAAACACGGTCTACACCTCTCAGGTGCCGAGTTACAGGACGGTGCAAAAAGTGAGTTTGTGTTAGACGCGAATCGTGCTATGATTCATGCTCTAGGCTGGAAGCGCAAGCTTATTGCTTTTTCAAACACGGTCTACACCTCTCAGGTGCCGAGTTACAGGACGGTGAAAACAGTGAGTTTGTGTTAGACGCGAATCGTGCTCTGATTCATGCTCTAGGCAGGGAGCGCAAGCTTATTGCTTTTTCAAACACGGTCTACACCTCTCAAGTGCCGAGTTACAGGACGGTGAAAACAGTGAGTTTGTGTTAGACGCGAATCGTGCTCTGATTCATGCTCTAGGCTGGGAGCACAAGCTTATTGCTTTTTCAAACACGGTCTACACCTCTCAAGTGCCGAGTTACAGGACGGTGAAAACAGTGAGTTTGTGTTAGACGCGAATCGAGCTCTGATTCATGCTCTAGGCTGGGAGCGCAAGCTTATTGCTTTTTCAAACACGGTCTACACCACTCAGGTGCCGAGGTACAGGACGGTGAAAATAGTGAGTTTGTGTTAGACGCGAATCGTGTTTTGATTCATGATCTAGGCTGGGAGCGCAAGCTTATTGCTTTTTCAAACACGGTCTACACCTCTCAGGTGCCGAGTTACAGGACGGTGAAAACAAAGAGTTTGTGTTAGACGCGAATCGTGCTCTGATTCATGCTCTAGGCTGGGAGCGCAAGCTTATTGCTTTTTCAAACACGGTCTACACCTCTCAGGTGCCGAGTTACAGGACGGTGAAAACAGTGAGTTTGTGTTAGATGCGAATCGTGCTCTGATTCATGCTCTAGGCTGGGAGCGCAAGCTTATTGCTTTTTCAAACACGGTCTACACCTCTCAGGTGCCGAGTTACAGGACGGTAAAAACAGTGAGTTTGTGTTAGACGAGAATCGTGCTCTGATTCAAGTTCTAGGCTGGGAGCGCAAGCTTATTGCTTTTTCAAACACGGTCTACACCTCTCAAGTGCCGAGTTACAGGACGGTGAAAACAGTGAGTTTGTGTTAGACGCGAATCGTGCTCTGATTCATGCTCTAGGCTGGGAGCTCAAGCTTATTGCTTTTTCAAACACGGTCTACACCTCTCAGGTGCCGAGGTACAGGACGGTGAAAACAGTGAGTTTGTGTTAGACGCGAATCGTGCTCTGATTCATGCTCTAGGCGGGGAGCTCAAGCTTATTGCTTTTTCAAACACGGTCTACACCTCTCAGGTGCCGAGTTACAGGACGGTGAAAACAGTGAGTTTGTGTTAGACGCGAATCGTGCTCTAATTCATGCTCTAGGCTGGGAGCGCAAGCTTAATGCTTTTTCAAACACGGTCTACACCTCTCAGGTGCCGAGTTACAGGACGGTGAAAACAGTGAGTTTGTGTTAGACGCGAATCGTGCTCTGATTCATGCTCTAGGCTGGGAGCGCAAGCTTATTCCTTTTTCAAACACGGTCTACACCTCTCAGGTGCCGAGTTACAGGACGGTGAAAACAATGAGTTTGTGTTAGACGCGAATCGTGCTCTGATTCATGCTCTAGGCTGGGAGCGCAAACTTATTGCTTTTTCAAACACGGTCTACACCTCTCAGGTGCCGAGTTACAGGACGGTGAAAACAGTGAGTTTGTGTTAGACGCGAATCGTGCTCTGATTCATGCTCTAGGCTGGGAGCGCAAGTTTATTGCTTTTTCAAACACGGTCTACACCTCTCAGGTGCCGAGTTACAGGACGGTAAAAACAATGAGTTTGTGTTAGACGCGAATCGTGCTCTGATTCATGCTCTAGGCTGGGAGCGCAAGCTTATTGCTTTTTCAAACACGGTCTACACCTCTCAGGTGCCGAGTTACAGGACGGTGAAAACAGTGAGTTTGTGTTAGACGCGAATCGTGCTCTGATTCATGCTCTAGGCTGGGAGCGCAAGCTTATTGCTTTTTCAAACACGGTCTACACCTCTCAGGTGCCGAGTTACAGGACGGTGAAAACAGTGAGTTTGTGTTAGACGCGAATCGTGCTCTGATTCATGCTCTAGGCTGGGAGCGCAAGCTTATTGCTTTTTCAAACACGGTCTACACCTCTCAGGTGCCGAGTTACAGGACGGTAAAAACAGTGAGTTTGTGTTAGACGCGAATCGTGCTCTGATTCAAGTTCTAGGCTGGGAGCGCAAGCTTATTGCTTTTTCAAACACGGTCTACACCTCTCAAGTGCCGAGTTACAGGACGGTGAAAACAGTGAGTTTGTGTTGGACGCGAATCGTGCTCTGATTCATGCTCTAGGCTGGGAGCTCAAGCTTATTGCTTTTTCAAACACGGTCTACACCTCTCAGGTGCCGAGGTACAGGACGGTGAAAACAGTGAGTTTGTGTTAGACGCGAATCGTGCTCTGATTCATGCTCTAGGCGGGGAGCTCAAGCTTATTGCTTTTTCAAACACGGTCTACACCTCTCAGGTGCCGAGTTACAGGACGGTGAAAACAGTGAGTTTGTGTTAGACGCGAATCGTGCTCTAATTCATGCTCTAGGCTGGGAGCGCAAGCTTAATGCTTTTTCAAACACGGTCTACACCTCTCAGGTGCCGAGTTACAGGACGGTGAAAACAGTGAGTTTGTGTTAGACGCGAATCGTGCTCTGATTCATGCTCTAGGCTGGGAGCGCAAGCTTATTGCTTTTTCAAACACGGTCTACACCTCTCAGGTGCCGAGTTACAGGACGGTGAAAACAATGAGTTTGTGTTAGACGCGAATCGTGCTCTGATTCATGCTCTAGGCTGGGAGCGCAAGCTTATTGCTTTTTCAAACACGGTCTACACCTCTCAGGTGCCGAGTTACAGGACGGTGAAAACAGTGAGTTTGTGTTAGACGCGAATCGTGCTATGATTCATGCTCTAGGCTGGGAGCGCAAGCTTATTGGTTTTTCAAACACGGTCTACACCTCTCAGGTGCCGAGTTACAGGACGGTGAAAACAGTGAGTTTGTGTTAGACGCGAATCGTGCTCTGATTCATGCTCTAGGCAGGGAGCGCAAGCTTATTGCTTTTTCAAACACGGTCTACACCTCTCAAGTGCCGAGTTACAGGACGGTGAAAACAGTGAGTTTGTGTTAGACGCTAATCGAGCTCTGATTCATGCTCTAGGCTGGGAGCGCAAGCTTATTGCTTTTTCAAACACGGTCTACATCTCTCAGGTGCCGAGTTACAGGACGGTGAAAACAGTGAGTTTGTGTTAGACCCGAATCGTGCTCTGATTCATGCTCTAGGCTGGGAGCGCAAGCTTATTGCTTTTTCAAACACGGTCTACACCTCTCAGGTGCCGAGTTACAGGACGGTGAAAACACTGAGTTTGTGTTAGACGCAAATCGTGCTCTGATTCATGCTCTAGGCTGGGAGTGCAAGCTTATTGCTTTTTCAAACACGGTCTACACCTCTCAGGTGCCGAGTTACAGGACGGTGAAAACACTGAGTTTGTGTTAGACGCAAATCGTGCTCTGATTCATGTTCTAGGCTGGGAGCGCAAGCTTATTGCTTTTTCAAACACGGTCTACACCTCTCAAGTGCCGAGTTACAGGATGGTGAAAACAGTGAGTTTGTGTTAGACGCGAATCGTGCTCTGATTCATGCTCTAGGCTGGGAGCGCAAGCTTATTGCTTTTTCAAACACGGTCTACACCTCTCAGGTGCCGAGTTACAGGACGGTGAAAACAGTGAGTTTGTGTTAGACGCGAATCGTGCTCTGATTCATGCTCTAGGCTGGGAGCGCAAGCTTATTGCTTTTTCAAACACGGTCTACACCACTCAGGTGCCGAGTTACAGGACGGTGAAAACAGTGAGTTTGTGTTAGACGCGAATCGTGCTCTGATTCATGCTCTAGGCTGGGAGCGCAAGCTTATTGCTTTTTCAAACACGGTCTACACCTCTCAGGTGCCGAGTTACAGGACGGTGAAAACACTGAGTTTGTGTTAGACGCAAATCGTGCTCTGATTCATGCTCTAGGCTGGGAGCGCAAGCTTATTGCTTTTTCAAACACGGTCTACACCTCTCAGGTGCCGAGTTACAGGACGGTGAAAACAGTGAGTTTGTGTTAGACGCGAATCGTGCTCTGATTCATGCTCTAGGCTGGGAGCGCAGGCTTATTGCTTTTTCAAACACGGTCTACACCTTTCAGGTGCCGAGTTACAGGACGGTGAAAACAATGAGTTTGTGTTAGACGCGAATCGTGCTCTGATTCATGATCTAGGCTGGGAGCGCAAGCTTATTGCTTTTTCAAACACGGTCTACACCTCTCAGGTGCCGAGTTACAGGACGGTGAAAACAAAGAGTTTGTGTTAGACGCGAATCGTGCTCTGATTCATGCTCTAGGCTGGGAGCGCAAGCTTATTGCTTTTTCAAACACGGTCTACACCTCTCAGGTGCCGAGTTACAGGACGGTGAAAACAGTGAGTTTGTGTTAGACGCGAATCGTGCTCTGATTCATGCTCTAGGCTGGGAGCGCAAGCTTATTGCTTTTTCAAACACGGTCTACACCTCTCTGGTGCCGAGTTACAGGACGGTGAAAACAGTGAGTTTGTGTTAGACGCGAATCGTGCTCTGATTCATGCTCTAGGCTGGGAGCGCAAGCTTATTGCTTTTTCAAACACGGTCTACACCTCTCAGGTGCCGAGTTACAGGACGGTAAAAACAGTGAGTTTGTGTTAGACGCGAATCGTGCTCTGATTCAAGTTCTAGGCTGGGAGCGCAAGCTTATTGCTTTTTCAAACACGGTCTACACCTCTCAAGTGCCGAGTTACAGGACGGTGAAAACAGTGAGTTTGTGTTAGACGCGAATCGTGCTCTGATTCATGCTCTAGGCTGGGAGCTCAAGCTTATTGCTTTTTCAAACACGGTCTACACCTCTCAGGTGCCGAGGTACAGGACGGTGAAAACAGTGAGTTTGTGTTAGACGCGAATCGTGCTCTGATTCATGCTCTAGGCGGGGAGCTCAAGCTTATTGCTTTTTCAAACACGGTCTACACCTCTCAGGTGCCGAGTTACAGGACGGTGAAAACAGTGAGTTTGTGTTAGACGCGAATCGTGCTCTAATTCATGCTCTAGGCTGAGAGCGCAAGCTTAATGCTTTTTCAAACACGGTCTACACCTCTCAGGTGCCGAGTTACAGGACGGTGAAAACAGTGAGTTTGTGTTAGACGCGAATCGTGCTCTGATTCATGCTCTAGGCTGGGAGCGCAAGCTTATTGCTTTTTCAAACACGGTCTACACCTCTCAGGTGCCGAGTTACAGGACGGTGAAAACAATGAGTTTGTGTTAGACGCGAATCGTGCTCTGATTCATGCTCTAGGCTGGGAGCGCAAGCTTATTGCTTTTTCAAACACGGTCTACACCTCTCAGGTGCCGAGTTACAGGACGGTAAAAACAATGAGTTTGTGTTAGACGCGAATCGTGCTCTGATTCATGCTCTAGGCTGGGAGCGCAAGCTTATTGCTTTTTCAAACACGGTCTACACCTCTCAGGTGCCGAGTTACAGGACGGTGAAAACAGTGAGTTTGTGTTAGACGCGAATCGTGCTATGATTCATGCTCTAGGCTGGGAGCGCAAGCTTATTGGTTTTTCAAACACGGTCTACACCTCTCAGGTGCCGAGTTACAGGACGGTGAAAACAGTGAGTTTGTGTTAGACGCGAATCGTGCTCTGATTCATGCTCTAGGCAGGGAGCGCAAGCTTATTGCTTTTTCAAACACGGTCTACACCTCTCAAGTGCCGAGTTACAGGACGGTGAAAACAGTGAGTTTGTGTTAGACGCGAATCGTGCTCTGATTCATGCTCTAGGCTGGGAGCACAAGCTTATTGCTTTTTCAAACACGGTCTACACCTCTCAAGTGCCGAGTTACAGGACGGTGAAAACAGTGAGTTTGTGTTAGACGCGAATCGTGCTCTGATTCATGCTCTAGGCTGGGAGCGCAAGCTTATTGCTTTTTCAAACACGGTCTACACCACTCAGGTGCCGAGTTACAGGACGGTGAAAACAGTGAGTTTGTGTTAGACGCGAATCGTGCTCTGATTCATGCTCTAGGCTGGGAGCGCAAGCTTATTGCTTTTTCAAACACGGTCTACACCTCTCAGGTGCCGAGTTACAGGACGGTGAAAACACTGAGTTTGTGTTAGACGCAAATCGTGCTCTGATTCATGCTCTAGGCTGGGAGCGCAAGCTTATTGCTTTTTCAAACACGGTCTACACCTCTCAGGTGCCGAGTTACAGGACGGTGAAAACAGTGAGTTTGTGTTAGACGCGAATCGTGCTCTGATTCATGCTCTAGGCTGGGAGCGCAGGCTTATTGCTTTTTCAAACACGGTCTACACCTTTCAGGTGCCGAGTTACAGGACGGTGAAAACAATGAGTTTGTGTTAGACGCGAATCGTGCTCTGATTCATGATCTAGGCTGGGAGCGCAAGCTTATTGCTTTTTCAAACACGGTCTACACCTCTCAGGTGCCGAGTTACAGGACGGTGAAAACAAAGAGTTTGTGTTAGACGCGAATCGTGCTCTGATTCATGCTCTAGGCTGGGAGCGCAAGCTTATTGCTTTTTCAAACACGGTCTACACCTCTCAGGTGCCGAGTTACAGGACGGTGAAAACAGTGAGTTTGTGTTAGACGCGAATCGTGCTCTGATTCATGCTCTAGGCTGGGAGCGCAAGCTTATTGCTTTTTCAAACACGGTCTACACCTCTCTGGTGCCGAGTTACAGGACGGTGAAAACAGTGAGTTTGTGTTAGACGCGAATCGTGCTCTGATTCATGCTCTAGGCTGGGAGCGCAAGCTTATTGCTTTTTCAAACACGGTCTACACCTCTCAGGTGCCGAGTTACAGGACGGTAAAAACAGTGAGTTTGTGTTAGACGCGAATCGTGCTCTGATTCAAGTTCTAGGCTGGGAGCGCAAGCTTATTGCTTTTTCAAACACGGTCTACACCTCTCAAGTGCCGAGTTACAGGACGGTGAAAACAGTGAGTTTGTGTTAGACGCGAATCGTGCTCTGATTCATGCTCTAGGCTGGGAGCTCAAGCTTATTGCTTTTTCAAACACGGTCTACACCTCTCAGGTGCCGAGGTACAGGACGGTGAAAACAGTGAGTTTGTGTTAGACGCGAATCGTGCTCTGATTCATGCTCTAGGCGGGGAGCTCAAGCTTATTGCTTTTTCAAACACGGTCTACACCTCTCAGGTGCCGAGTTACAGGACGGTGAAAACAGTGAGTTTGTGTTAGACGCGAATCGTGCTCTAATTCATGCTCTAGGCTGAGAGCGCAAGCTTAATGCTTTTTCAAACACGGTCTACACCTCTCAGGTGCCGAGTTACAGGACGGTGAAAACAGTGAGTTTGTGTTAGACGCGAATCGTGCTCTGATTCATGCTCTAGGCTGGGAGCGCAAGCTTATTGCTTTTTCAAACACGGTCTACACCTCTCAGGTGCCGAGTTACAGGACGGTGAAAACAATGAGTTTGTGTTAGACGCGAATCGTGCTCTGATTCATGCTCTAGGCTGGGAGCGCAAGCTTATTGCTTTTTCAAACACGGTCTACACCTCTCAGGTGCCGAGTTACAGGACGGTAAAAACAATGAGTTTGTGTTAGACGCGAATCGTGCTCTGATTCATGCTCTAGGCTGGGAGCGCAAGCTTATTGCTTTTTCAAACACGGTCTACACCTCTCAGGTGCCGAGTTACAGGACGGTGAAAACAGTGAGTTTGTGTTAGACGCGAATCGTGCTATGATTCATGCTCTAGGCTGGGAGCGCAAGCTTATTGGTTTTTCAAACACGGTCTACACCTCTCAGGTGCCGAGTTACAGGACGGTGAAAACAGTGAGTTTGTGTTAGACGCGAATCGTGCTCTGATTCATGCTCTAGGCAGGGAGCGCAAGCTTATTGCTTTTTCAAACACGGTCTACACCTCTCAAGTGCCGAGTTACAGGACGGTGAAAACAGTGAGTTTGTGTTAGACGCGAATCGTGCTCTGATTCATGCTCTAGGCTGGGAGCACAAGCTTATTGCTTTTTCAAACACGGTCTACACCTCTCAAGTGCCGAGTTACAGGACGGTGAAAACAGTGAGTTTGTGTTAGACGCGAATCGAGCTCTGATTCATGCTCTAGGCTGGGAGCGCAAGCTTATTGCTTTTTCAAACACGGTCTACATCTCTCAGGTGCCGAGTTACAGGACGGTGAAAACAGTGAGTTTGTGTTAGACCCGAATCGTGCTCTGATTCATGCTCTAGGCTGGGAGCGCAAGCTTATTGCTTTTTCAAACACGGTCTACACCTCTCAGGTGCCGAGTTACAGGACGGTGAAAACACTGAGTTTGTGTTAGACGCAAATCGTGCTCTGATTCATGCTCTAGGCTGGGAGCGCAAGCTTATTGCTTTTTCAAACACGGTCTACACCTCTCAGGTGCCGAGTTACAGGACGGTAAAAACAGTGAGTTTGTGTTAGACGCGAATCGTGCTCTGATTCATGTTCTAGGCTGGGAGCGCAAGCTTATTGCTTTTTCAAACACGGTCTACACCTCTCAAGTGCCGAGTTACAGGACGGTGAAAACACTGAGTTTGTGTTAGACGCGAATCGTGCTCTTATTCATGCTCTAGGCTGGGAGCTCAAGCTTATTGCTTTTTCAAACACGGTCTACACCTCTCAGGTGCCGAGGTACAGGACGGTGAAAACAGTGAGTTTGTGTTAGACGCGAATCGTGCTCTGATTCATGCTCTAGGCGGGGAGCTCAAGCTTATTGCTTTTTCAAACACGGTCTACATCTCTCAGGTGCCGAGTTACAGGACGGTGAAAACAGTGAGTTTGTGTTAGACCCGAATCGTGCTCTGATTCATGCTCTAGGCTGGGAGCGCAAGCTTATTGCTTTTTCAAACACGGTCTACACCTCTCAGGTGCCGAGTTACAGGACGGTGAAAACAATGAGTTTGTGTTAGACGCGAATCGTGCTCTGATTCATTCTCTAGGCTGGTATCGCACGCTTATTGCTTTTTCAAACACGGTCTACACCTCTCAGGTGCCGAGTTACAGGACGGTGAAAACAATGACTTTGTGTTAGACGCGAATCGTGCTCTGATTCATGCTCTAGGCTGGTATCGCAAGCTTATTGCTTTTTCAAACACGGTCTACACCTCTCAGGTGCCGAGTTACAGGACCGTAAAAACAATGAGTTTGTGTTAGACGCGAATCGTGCTCTGATTCAAGTTCTAGGCTGGGAGCGCAAGCTTATTGCTTTTTCAAACACGGTCTACACCTCTCAAGTGCCGAGATACAGGACGGTGAAAACAGTGAGTTTGTGTTAGACCCGAATCGTGCTCTGATTCATGCTCTAGGCTGGGAGCGCAAGCTTATTGCTTTTTCAAACACGGTCTACACCTCTCAGGTGCCGAGTTACAGGACGGTGAAAACAATGAGTTTGTGTTAGACGCGAATCGTGCTCTGATTCAAGTTCTAGGCTGGGAGCGCAAGCTTATTGCTTTTTCAAACACGGTCTACACCTCTCAAGTGCCGAGATACAGGACGGTGAAAACAGTGAGTTTGTGTTAGACGCGAATCGTGCTCTGATTCATGCTCTAGGCTGGGAGCTCAAGCTTATTGCTTTTTCAAACACGGTCTACACCTCTCAGGTGCCGAGTTACAGGACGGTGAAAACAGTGAGTTTGTGCTAGACGCGAATCGTGCTCTGATTCATGCTCTAGGCTGGGAGCGCAAGCTTAATGCTTTTTCAAACACGGTCTACACCTCTCAGGTGCCGAGTTACAGGACGGTAAAAACAGTGAGTTTGTGTTAGACGCGAATCGTGCTCTGATTCATGCTCTAGGCTGGGAGCGCAAGCTTATTGCTTTTTCAAACACGGTCTACACCTCTCAGGTGCCGAGTTACAGGACGGTGAAAACAATGAGTTTGTGTTAGACGCGAATCGTGCTCTGATTCATGCTCTAGGCTGGTATCGCAAGCTTATTGCTTTTTCAAACACGGTCTACACCTCTCAGGTGCCGAGTTACAGGACGGTAAAAACAATGAGTTTGTGTTAGACGCGAATCGTGCTCTGATTCATGCTCTAGGCTGGGAGCGCAAGCTTATTGCTTTTTCAAACACGGTCTACACCTCTCAGGTGCCGAGTTACAGGACGGTGCAAAAAGTGAGTTTGTGTTAGACGCGAATCGTGCTATGATTCATGCTCTAGGCTGGAAGCGCAAGCTTATTGCTTTTTCAAACACGGTCTACACCTCTCAGGTGCCGAGTTACAGGACGGTGAAAACAGTGAGTTTGTGTTAGACGCGAATCGTGCTCTGATTCATGCTCTAGGCAGGGAGCGCAAGCTTATTGCTTTTTCAAACACGGTCTACACCTCTCAAGTGCCGAGTTACAGGACGGTGAAAACAGTGAGTTTGTGTTAGACGCGAATCGTGCTCTGATTCATGCTCTAGGCTGGGAGCACAAGCTTATTGCTTTTTCAAACACGGTCTACACCTCTCAAGTGCCGAGTTACAGGACGGTGAAAACAGTGAGTTTGTGTTAGACGCGAATCGAGCTCTGATTCATGCTCTAGGCTGGGAGCGCAAGCTTATTGCTTTTTCAAACACGGTCTACACCACTCAGGTGCCGAGGTACAGGACGGTGAAAATAGTGAGTTTGTGTTAGACGCGAATCGTGCTCTGATTCATGCTCTAGGCGGGGAGCTCAAGCTTATTGCTTTTTCAAACACGGTCTACACCTCTCAGGTGCCGAGTTACAGGACGGTGAAAACAGTGAGTTTGTGTTAGACGCGAATCGTGCTCTGATTCATGCTCTAGGCTTGGAGCGCAAGCTTAATGCTTTTTCAAACACGGTCTACACCTCTCAGGTGCCGAGTTACAGGACGGTGAAAACAGTGTGTTTGTGTTAGACGCGAATCGTGCTCTGATTCATGCTCTAGGCTGGGAGCGCAGGCTTATTGCTTTTTCAAACACGGTCTACACCTTTCAGGTGCCGAGTTACAGGACGGTGAAAACAATGAGTTTGTGTTAGACGCGAATCGTGTTTTGATTCATGATCTAGGCTGGGAGCGCAAGCTTATTGCTTTTTCAAACACGGTCTACACCTCTCAGGTGCCGAGTTACAGGACGGTGAAAACAAAGAGTTTGTGTTAGACGCGAATCGTGCTCTGATTCATGCTCTAGGCTGGGAGCGCAAGCTTATTGCTTTTTCAAACACGGTCTACACCTCTCAGGTGCCGAGTTACAGGACGGTGAAAACAGTGAGTTTGTGTTAGACGCGAATCGTGCTATGATTCATGCTCTAGGCTGGGAGCGCAAGCTTATTGCTTTTTCAAACACGGTCTACACCTCTCAGGTGCCGAGTTACAGGACGGTGAAAACAGTGAGTTTGTGTTAGATGCGAATCGTGCTCTGATTCATGCTCTAGGCTGGGAGCGCAAGCTTATTGCTTTTTCAAACACGGTCTACACCTCTCAGGTGCCGAGTTACAGGACGGTAAAAACAGTGAGTTTGTGTTAGACGAGAATCGTGCTCTGATTCAAGTTCTAGGCTGGGAGCGCAAGCTTATTGCTTTTTCAAACACGGTCTACACCTCTCAAGTGCCGAGTTACAGGACGGTGAAAACAGTGAGTTTGTGTTAGACGCGAATCGTGCTCTGATTCATGCTCTAGGCTGGGAGCTCAAGCTTATTGCTTTTTCAAACACGGTCTACACCTCTCAGGTGCCGAGGTACAGGACGGTGAAAACAGTGAGTTTGTGTTAGACGCGAATCGTGCTCTGATTCATGCTCTAGGCGGGGAGCTCAAGCTTATTGCTTTTTCAAACACGGTCTACACCTCTCAGGTGCCGAGTTACAGGACGGTGAAAACAGTGAGTTTGTGTTAGACGCGAATCGTGCTCTAATTCATGCTCTAGGCTGGGAGCGCAAGCTTAATGCTTTTTCAAACACGGTCTACACCTCTCAGGTGCCGAGTTACAGGACGGTGAAAACAGTGAGTTTGTGTTAGACGCGAATCGTGCTCTGATTCATGCTCTAGGCTGGGAGCGCAAGTTTATTGCTTTTTCAAACACGGTCTACACCTCTCAGGTGCCGAGTTACAGGACGGTAAAAACAATGAGTTTGTGTTAGACGCGAATCGTGCTCTGATTCATGCTCTAGGCTGGGAGCGCAAGCTTATTGCTTTTTCAAACACGGTCTACACCTCTCAGGTGCCGAGTTACAGGACGGTGAAAACAGTGAGTTTGTGTTAGACGCGAATCGTGCTCTGATTCATGCTCTAGGCTGGGAGCGCAAGCTTATTGCTTTTTCAAACACGGTCTACACCTCTCAGGTGCCGAGTTACAGGACGGTGAAAACAGTGAGTTTGTGTTAGACGCGAATCGTGCTCTGATTCATGCTCTAGGCTGGGAGCGCAAGCTTATTGCTTTTTCAAACACGGTCTACACCTCTCAGGTGCCGAGTTACAGGACGGTAAAAACAGTGAGTTTGTGTTAGACGCGAATCGTGCTCTGATTCAAGTTCTAGGCTGGGAGCGCAAGCTTATTGCTTTTTCAAACACGGTCTACACCTCTCAAGTGCCGAGTTACAGGACGGTGAAAACAGTGAGTTTGTGTTGGACGCGAATCGTGCTCTGATTCATGCTCTAGGCTGGGAGCTCAAGCTTATTGCTTTTTCAAACACGGTCTACACCTCTCAGGTGCCGAGGTACAGGACGGTGAAAACAGTGAGTTTGTGTTAGACGCGAATCGTGCTCTGATTCATGCTCTAGGCGGGGAGCTCAAGCTTATTGCTTTTTCAAACACGGTCTACACCTCTCAGGTGCCGAGTTACAGGACGGTGAAAACAGTGAGTTTGTGTTAGACGCGAATCGTGCTCTAATTCATGCTCTAGGCTGGGAGCGCAAGCTTAATGCTTTTTCAAACACGGTCTACACCTCTCAGGTGCCGAGTTACAGGACGGTGAAAACAGTGAGTTTGTGTTAGACGCGAATCGTGCTCTGATTCATGCTCTAGGCTGGGAGCGCAAGCTTATTGCTTTTTCAAACACGGTCTACACCTCTCAGGTGCCGAGTTACAGGACGGTGAAAACAATGAGTTTGTGTTAGACGCGAATCGTGCTCTGATTCATGCTCTAGGCTGGGAGCGCAAGCTTATTGCTTTTTCAAACACGGTCTACACCTCTCAGGTGCCGAGTTACAGGACGGTGAAAACAGTGAGTTTGTGTTAGACGCGAATCGTGCTATGATTCATGCTCTAGGCTGGGAGCGCAAGCTTATTGGTTTTTCAAACACGGTCTACACCTCTCAGGTGCCGAGTTACAGGACGGTGAAAACAGTGAGTTTGTGTTAGACGCGAATCGTGCTCTGATTCATGCTCTAGGCAGGGAGCGCAAGCTTATTGCTTTTTCAAACACGGTCTACACCTCTCAAGTGCCGAGTTACAGGACGGTGAAAACAGTGAGTTTGTGTTAGACGCTAATCGAGCTCTGATTCATGCTCTAGGCTGGGAGCGCAAGCTTATTGCTTTTTCAAACACGGTCTACATCTCTCAGGTGCCGAGTTACAGGACGGTGAAAACAGTGAGTTTGTGTTAGACCCGAATCGTGCTCTGATTCATGCTCTAGGCTGGGAGCGCAAGCTTATTGCTTTTTCAAACACGGTCTACACCTCTCAGGTGCCGAGTTACAGGACGGTGAAAACACTGAGTTTGTGTTAGACGCAAATCGTGCTCTGATTCATGCTCTAGGCTGGGAGTGCAAGCTTATTGCTTTTTCAAACACGGTCTACACCTCTCAGGTGCCGAGTTACAGGACGGTGAAAACACTGAGTTTGTGTTAGACGCAAATCGTGCTCTGATTCATGTTCTAGGCTGGGAGCGCAAGCTTATTGCTTTTTCAAACACGGTCTACACCTCTCAAGTGCCGAGTTACAGGATGGTGAAAACAGTGAGTTTGTGTTAGACGCGAATCGTGCTCTGATTCATGCTCTAGGCTGGGAGCGCAAGCTTATTGCTTTTTCAAACACGGTCTACACCTCTCAGGTGCCGAGTTACAGGACGGTGAAAACAGTGAGTTTGTGTTAGACGCGAATCGTGCTCTGATTCATGCTCTAGGCTGGGAGCGCAAGCTTATTGCTTTTTCAAACACGGTCTACACCACTCAGGTGCCGAGTTACAGGACGGTGAAAACAGTGAGTTTGTGTTAGACGCGAATCGTGCTCTGATTCATGCTCTAGGCTGGGAGCGCAAGCTTATTGCTTTTTCAAACACGGTCTACACCTCTCAGGTGCCGAGTTACAGGACGGTGAAAACACTGAGTTTGTGTTAGACGCAAATCGTGCTCTGATTCATGCTCTAGGCTGGGAGCGCAAGCTTATTGCTTTTTCAAACACGGTCTACACCTCTCAGGTGCCGAGTTACAGGACGGTGAAAACAGTGAGTTTGTGTTAGACGCGAATCGTGCTCTGATTCATGCTCTAGGCTGGGAGCGCAGGCTTATTGCTTTTTCAAACACGGTCTACACCTTTCAGGTGCCGAGTTACAGGACGGTGAAAACAAAGAGTTTGTGTTAGACGCGAATCGTGCTCTGATTCATGCTCTAGGCTGGGAGCGCAAGCTTATTGCTTTTTCAAACACGGTCTACACCTCTCAGGTGCCAAGTTACAGGACGGTGAAAACAGTGAGTTTGTGTTAGACGCGAATCGTGCTCTGATTCATGCTCTAGGCTGGGAGCGCAAGCTTATTGCTTTTTCAAACACGGTCTACACCTCTCTGGTGCCGAGTTACAGGACGGTGAAAACAGTGAGTTTGTGTTAGACGCGAATCGTGCTCTGATTCATGCTCTAGGCTGGGAGCGCAAGCTTATTGCTTTTTCAAACACGGTCTACACCTCTCAGGTGCCGAGTTACAGGACGGTAAAAACAGTGAGTTTGTGTTAGACGCGAATCGTGCTCTGATTCAAGTTCTAGGCTGGGAGCGCAAGCTTATTGCTTTTTCAAACACGGTCTACACCTCTCAAGTGCCGAGTTACAGGACGGTGAAAACAGTGAGTTTGTGTTAGACGCGAATCGTGCTCTGATTCATGCTCTAGGCTGGGAGCTCAAGCTTATTGCTTTTTCAAACACGGTCTACACCTCTCAGGTGCCGAGGTACAGGACGGTGAAAACAGTGAGTTTGTGTTAGACGCGAATCGTGCTCTGATTCATGCTCTAGGCGGGGAGCTCAAGCTTATTGCTTTTTCAAACACGGTCTACACCTCTCAGGTGCCGAGTTACAGGACGGTGAAAACAGTGAGTTTGTGTTAGACGCGAATCGTGCTCTAATTCATGCTCTAGGCTGAGAGCGCAAGCTTAATGCTTTTTCAAACACGGTCTACACCTCTCAGGTGCCGAGTTACAGGACGGTGAAAACAGTGAGTTTGTGTTAGACGCGAATCGTGCTCTGATTCATGCTCTAGGCTGGGAGCGCAAGCTTATTGCTTTTTCAAACACGGTCTACACCTCTCAGGTGCCGAGTTACAGGACGGTGAAAACAATGAGTTTGTGTTAGACGCGAATCGTGCTCTGATTCATGCTCTAGGCTGGGAGCGCAAGCTTATTGCTTTTTCAAACACGGTCTACACCTCTCAGGTGCCGAGTTACAGGACGGTAAAAACAATGAGTTTGTGTTAGACGCGAATCGTGCTCTGATTCATGCTCTAGGCTGGGAGCGCAAGCTTATTGCTTTTTCAAACACGGTCTACACCTCTCAGGTGCCGAGTTACAGGACGGTGAAAACAGTGAGTTTGTGTTAGACGCGAATCGTGCTATGATTCATGCTCTAGGCTGGGAGCGCAAGCTTATTGGTTTTTCAAACACGGTCTACACCTCTCAGGTGCCGAGTTACAGGACGGTGAAAACAGTGAGTTTGTGTTAGACGCGAATCGTGCTCTGATTCATGCTCTAGGCAGGGAGCGCAAGCTTATTGCTTTTTCAAACACGGTCTACACCTCTCAAGTGCCGAGTTACAGGACGGTGAAAACAGTGAGTTTGTGTTAGACGCGAATCGTGCTCTGATTCATGCTCTAGGCTGGGAGCACAAGCTTATTGCTTTTTCAAACACGGTCTACACCTCTCAAGTGCCGAGTTACAGGACGGTGAAAACAGTGAGTTTGTGTTAGACGCGAATCGAGCTCTGATTCATGCTCTAGGCTGGGAGCGGAAGCTTATTGCTTTTTCAAACACGGTCTACATCTCTCAGGTGCCGAGTTACAGGACGGTGAAAACAGTGAGTTTGTGTTAGACCCGAATAGTGCTCTGATTCATGCTCTAGGCTGGGAGCGCAAGCTTATTGCTTTTTCAAACACGGTCTACACCTCTCAGGTGCCGAGTTACAGGACGGTGAAAACACTGAGTTTGTGTTAGACGCAAATCGTGCTCTGATTCATGCTCTAGGCTGGGAGCGCAAGCTTATTGCTTTTTCAAACACGGTCTACACCTCTCAGGTGCCGAGTTACAGGACGGTAAAAACAGTGAGTTTGTGTTAGACGCGAATCGTGCTCTGATTCATGTTCTAGGCTGGGAGCGCAAGCTTATTGCTTTTTCAAACACGGTCTACACCTCTCAAGTGCCGAGTTACAGGACGGTGAAAACACTGAGTTTGTGTTAGACGCGAATCGTGCTCTTATTCATGCTCTAGGCTGGGAGCTCAAGCTTATTGCTTTTTCAAACACGGTCTACACCTCTCAGGTGCCGAGGTACAGGACGGTGAAAACAGTGAGTTTGTGTTAGACGCGAATCGTGCTCTGATTCATGCTCTAGGCGGGGAGCTCAAGCTTATTGCTTTTTCAAACACGGTCTACATCTCTCAGGTGCCGAGTTACAGGACGGTGAAAACAGTGAGTTTGTGTTAGACCCGAATCGTGCTCTGATTCATGCTCTAGGCTGGGAGCGCAAGCTTATTGCTTTTTCAAACACGGTCTACACCTCTCAGGTGCCGAGCTACAGGACGGTGAAAACACTGAGTTTGTGTTAGACGCAAATCGTGCTCTGATTCATGTTCTAGGCTGGGAGCGCAAGCTTATTGCTTTTTCAAACACGGTCTACACCTCTCAAGTGCCGAGTTACAGGATGGTGAAAACAGTGAGTTTGTGTTAGACGCGAATCGTGCTCTGATTCATGCTCTAGGCTGGGAGCGCAAGCTTATTGCTTTTTCAAACACGGTCTACACCTCTCAGGTGCCGAGTTACAGGACGGTGAAAACAGTGAGTTTGTGTTAGACGCGAATCGTGCTCTGATTCATGCTCTAGGCTGGGAGCGCAAGCTTATTGCTTTTTCAAACACGGTCTACACCACTCAGGTGCCGAGTTACAGGACGGTGAAAACAGTGAGTTTGTGTTAGATGCGAATCGTGCTCTGATTCATGCTCTAGGCTGGGAGCGCAAGCTTATTGCTTTTTCAAACACGGTCTACACCTCTCAGGTGCCGAGTTACAGGACGGTGAAAACACTGAGTTTGTGTTAGACGCAAATCGTGCTCTGATTCATGCTCTAGGCTGGGAGCGCAAGCTTATTGCTTTTTCAAACACGGTCTACACCTCTCAGGTGCCGAGTTACAGGACGGTGAAAACAGTGAGTTTGTGTTAGACGCTAATCGAGCTCTGATTCATGCTCTAGGCTGGGAGCGCAAGCTTATTGCTTTTTCAAACACGGTCTACATCTCTCAGGTGCCGAGTTACAGGACGGTGAAAACAGTGAGTTTGTGTTAGACCCGAATCGTGCTCTGATTCATGCTCTAGGCTGGGAGCGCAAGCTTATTGCTTTTTCAAACACGGTCTACACCTCTCAGGTGCCGAGTTACAGGACGGTGAAAACACTGAGTTTGTGTTAGACGCAAATCGTGCTCTGATTCATGTTCTAGGCTGGGAGCGCAAGCTTATTGCTTTTTCAAACACGGTCTACACCTCTCAAGTGCCGAGTTACAGGATGGTGAAAACAGTGAGTTTGTGTTAGACGCGAATCGTGCTCTGATTCATGCTCTAGGCTGGGAGCGCAAGCTTATTGCTTTTTCAAACACGGTCTACACCTCTCAGGTGCCGAGTTACAGGACGGTGAAAACAGTGAGTTTGTGTTAGACGCGAATCGTGCTCTGATTCATGCTCTAGGCTGGGAGCGCAAGCTTATTGCTTTTTCAAACACGGTCTACACCACTCAGGTGCCGAGTTACAGGACGGTGAAAACAGTGAGTTTGTGTTAGACGCGAATCGTGCTCTGATTCATGCTCTAGGCTGGGAGCGCAAGCTTATTGCTTTTTCAAACACGGTCTACACCTCTCAGGTGCCGAGTTACAGGACGGTGAAAACACTGAGTTTGTGTTAGACGCAAATCGTGCTCTGATTCATGCTCTAGGCTGGGAGCGCAAGCTTATTGCTTTTTCAAACACGGTCTACACCTCTCAGGTGCCGAGTTACAGGACGGTAAAAACAGTGAGTTTGTGTTAGACGCGAATCGTGCTCTGATTCATGTTCTAGGCTGGGAGCGCAAGCTTATTGCTTTTTCAAACACGGTCTACACCTCTCAAGTGCCGAGTTACAGGACGGTGAAAACAGTGAGTTTGTGTTAGACGCGAATCGTGCTCTGATTCATGCTCTAGGCTGGGAGCTCAAGCTTATTGCTTTTTCAAACACGGTCTACACCTCTCAGGTGCAGAGGTACAGGACGGTGAAAACAGTGAGTTTGTGTTAGACGCGAATCGTGCTCTGATTCATGCTCTAGGCGGGGAGCTCAAGCTTATTGCTTTTTCAAACACGGTCTACACCTCTCAGGTGCCGAGTTACAGGACGGTGAAAACAATGAGTTTGTGTTAGACGCGAATCGTGCTCTGATTCATGCTCTAGGCTGGGAGCGCAAGCTTATTGCTTTTTCAAACACGGTCTACACCTCTCAGGTGCCGAGTTACAGGACGGTGAAAACAGTGAGTTTGTGTTAGACGCGAATCGTGCTCTGATTCATGCTCTAGGCTGGGAGCGCAAGTTTATTGCTTTTTCAAACACGGTCTACACCTCTCAGGTGCCGAGTTACAGGACGGTAAAAACAGTGAGTTTGTGTTAGACGCGAATCGTGCTCTGATTCATGTTCTAGGCTGGGAGCGCAAGCTTATTGCTTTTTCAAACACGGTCTACACCTCTCAAGTGCCGAGTTACAGGACGGTGAAAACAGTGAGTTTGTGTTAGACGCGAATCGTGCTCTGATTCATGCTCTAGGCTGGGAGCTCAAGCTTATTGCTTTTTCAAACACGGTCTACACCTCTCAGGTGCAGAGGTACAGGACGGTGAAAACAGTGAGTTTGTGTTAGACGCGAATCGTGCTCTGATTCATGCTCTAGGCGGGGAGCTCAAGCTTATTGCTTTTTCAAACACGGTCTACACCTCTCAGGTGCCGAGTTACAGGACGGTGAAAACAATGAGTTTGTGTTAGACGCGAATCGTGCTCTGATTCATGCTCTAGGCTGGGAGCGCAAGCTTATTGCTTTTTCAAACACGGTCTACACCTCTCAGGTGCCGAGTTACAGGACGGTGAAAACAGTGAGTTTGTGTTAGACGCGAATCGTGCTCTGATTCATGCTCTAGGCTGGGAGCGCAAGTTTATTGCTTTTTCAAACACGGTCTACACCTCTCAGGTGCCGAGTTACAGGACGGTAAAAACAATGAGTTTGTGTTAGACGCGAATCGTGCTCTGATTCATGCTCTAGGCTGGGAGCGCAAGCTTATTGCTTTTTCAAACACGGTCTACACCTCTCAGGTGCCGAGTTACAGGACGGTGAAAACAGTGAGTTTGTGTTAGACGCGAATCGTGCTATGATTCATGCTCTAGGCTGGGAGCGCAAGCTTATTGCTTTTTCAAACACGGTCTACACCTCTCAAGTGCCGCGTTACAGGACGGTGAAAACAGTGAGTTTGTGTTAGACGCGAATCGTGCTCTGATTCATGCTCTAGGCAGGGAGCGCAAGCTTATTGCTTTTTCAAACACGGTCTACACCTCTCAAGTGCCGAGTTACAGGACGGTGAAAACAGTGAGTTTGTGTTAGACGCGAATCGTGCTCTGATTCATGCTCTAGGCTGGGAGCGCAAGCTTATTGCTTTTTCAAACACGGTCTACACCACTCAGGTGCCGAGTTACAGGACGGTGAAAACAGTGAGTTTGTGTTAGACGCGAATCGTGCTCTGATTCATGCTCTAGGCTGGGAGCGCAAGCTTATTGCTTTTTCAAACACGGTCTACACCTCTCAGGTGCCGAGTTACAGGACGGTGAAAACACTGAGTTTGTGTTAGACGCGAATCGTGCTCTGATTCATGCTCTAGGCTGGGAGCGCAGGCTTATTGCTTTTTCAAACACGGTCTACACCTCTCAGGTGCCGAGTTACAGGACGGTGAAAACAGTGAGTTTGTGTTAGACGCGAATCGTGCTCTGATTCATGCTCTAGGCTTGGAGCGCAAGCTTAATGCTTTTTCAAACACGGTCTACACCTCTCAGGTGCCGAGTTACAGGACGGTGAAAACAGTGAGTTTGTGTTAGACGCGAATCGTGCTCTGATTCATGCTCTAGGCTGGGAGCGCAGGCTTATTGCTTTTTCAAACACGGTCTACACCTTTCAGGTGCCGAGTTACAGGACGGTGAAAACACTGAGTTTGTGTTAGACGCAAATCGTGCTCTGATTCATGCTCTAGGCTGGGAGCGCAAGCTTATTGCTTTTTCAAACACGGTCTACACCTCTCAGGTGCCGAGTTACAGGACGGTGAAAACAGTGAGTTTGTGTTAGACGCGAATCGTGCTCTGATTCATGCTCTAGGCTGGGAGCGCAGGCTTATTGCTTTTTCAAACACGGTCTACACCTTTCAGGTGCCGAGTTACAGGACGGTGAAAACACTGAGTTTGTGTTAGACGCAAATCGTGCTCTGATTCATGCTCTAGGCTGGGAGCGCAAGCTTATTGCTTTTTCAAACACGGTCTACACCTCTCAGGTGCCGAGTTACAGGACGGTGAAAACAGTGAGTTTGTGTTAGACGCGAATCGTGCTCTGATTCATGCTCTAGGCTGGGAGCGCAGGCTTATTGCTTTTTCAAACACGGTCTACACCTTTCAGGTGCCGAGTTACAGGACGGTGAAAACAATGAGTTTGTGTTAGACGCGAATCGTGCTCTGATTCATGATCTAGGCTGGGAGCGCAAGCTTATTGCTTTTTCAAACACGGTCTACACCTCTCAGGTGCCGAGTTACAGGACGGTGAAAACAAAGAGTTTGTGTTAGACGCGAATCGTGCTCTGATTCATGCTCTAGGCTGGGAGCGCAAGCTTATTGCTTTTTCAAACACGGTCTACACCTCTCAGGTGCCGAGTTACAGGACGGTGAAAACAGTGAGTTTGTGTTAGACGCGAATCGTGCTCTGATTCATGCTCTAGGCTGGGAGCGCAAGCTTATTGCTTTTTCAAACACGGTCTACACCTCTCAGGTGCCGAGTTACAGGACGGTGAAAACAGTGAGTTTGTGTTAGACGCGAATCGTGCTCTGATTCATGCTCTAGGCTGGGAGCGCAAGCTTATTGCTTTTTCAAACACGGTCTACACCTCTCAGGTGCCGAGTTACAGGACGGTAAAAACAGTGAGTTTGTGTTAGACGCGAATCGTGCTCTGATTCAAGTTCTAGGCTGGGAGCGCAAGCTTATTGCTTTTTCAAACACGGTCTACACCTCTCAAGTGCCGAGTTACAGGACGGTGAAAACAGTGAGTTTGTGTTAGACGCGAATCGTGCTCTGATTCATGCTCTAGGCTGGGAGCTCAAGCTTATTGCTTTTTCAAACACGGTCTACACCTCTCAGGTGCCGAGGTACAGGACGGTGAAAACAGTGAGTTTGTGTTAGACGCGAATCGTGCTCTGATTCATGCTCTAGGCGGGGAGCTCAAGCTTATTGCTTTTTCAAACACGGTCTACACCTCTCAGGTGCCGAGTTACAGGACGGTGAAAACAGTGAGTTTGTGTTAGACGCGAATCGTGCTCTAATTCATGCTATAGGCTGAGAGCGCAAGCTTAATGCTTTTTCAAACACGGTCTACACCTCTCAGGTGCCGAGTTACAGGACGGTGAAAACAGTGAGTTTGTGTTAGACGCGAATCGTGCTCTGATTCATGCTCTAGGCTGGGAGCGCAAGCTTATTGCTTTTTCAAACACGGTCTACACCTCTCAGGTGCCGAGTTACAGGACGGTGAAAACAATGAGTTTGTGTTAGACGCGAATCGTGCTCTGATTCATGCTCTAGGCTGGGAGCGCAAGCTTATTGCTTTTTCAAACACGGTCTACACCTCTCAGGTGCCGAGTTACAGGACGGTGAAAACAGTGAGTTTGTGTTAGACGCGAATCGTGCTCTGATTCATGCTCTAGGCTGGGAGCGCAAGCTTATTGCTTTTTCAAACACGGTCTACACCTCTCAGGTGCCGAGTTACAGGACGGTGAAAACAATGAGTTTGTGTTAGACGCGAATCGTGCTATGATTCATGCTCTAGGCTGGGAGCGCAAGCTTATTGGTTTTTCAAACACGGTCTACACCTCTCAGGTGCCGAGTTACAGGACGGTGAAAACAGTGAGTTTGTGTTAGACGCGAATCGTGCTCTGATTCATGCTCTAGGCAGGGAGCGCAAGCTTATTGCTTTTTCAAACACGGTCTACACCTCTCAAGTGCCGAGTTACAGGACGGTGAAAACAGTGAGTTTGTGTTAGACGCGAATCGTGCTCTGATTCATGCTCTAGGCTGGGAGCACAAGCTTATTGCTTTTTCAAACACGGTCTACACCTCTCAAGTGCCGAGTTACAGGACGGTGAAAACAGTGAGTTTGTGTTAGACGCGAATCGAGCTCTGATTCATGCTCTAGGCTGGGAGCGCAAGCTTATTGCTTTTTCAAACACGGTCTACATCTCTCAGGTGCCGAGTTACAGGACGGTGAAAACAGTGAGTTTGTGTTAGACCCGAATCGTGCTCTGATTCATGCTCTAGGCTGGGAGCGCAAGCTTATTGCTTTTTCAAACACGGTCTACACCTCTCAGGTGCCGAGTTACAGGACGGTGAAAACACTGAGTTTGTGTTAGACGCAAATCGTGCTCTGATTCATGCTCTAGGCTGGGAGCGCAAGCTTATTGCTTTTTCAAACACGGTCTACACCTCTCAGGTGCCGAGTTACAGGACGGTAAAAACAGTGAGTTTGTGTTAGACGCGAATCGTGCTCTGATTCATGTTCTAGGCTGGGAGCGCAAGCTTATTGCTTTTTCAAACACGGTCTACACCTCTCAAGTGCCGAGTTACAGGACGGTGAAAACACTGAGTTTGTGTTAGACGCGAATCGTGCTCTGATTCATGCTCTAGGCTGGGAGCTCAAGCTTATTGCTTTTTCAAACACGGTCTACACCTCTCAGGTGCCGAGGTACAGGACGGTGAAAACAGTGAGTTTGTGTTAGACGCGAATCGTGCTCTGATTCATGCTCTAGGCGGGGAGCTCAAGCTTATTGCTTTTTCAAACACGGTCTACACCTCTCAGGTGCCGAGTTACAGGACGGTGAAAACACTGAGTTTGTGTTAGACGCAAATCGTGCTCTGATTCATGCTCTAGGCTGGGAGCGCAAGCTTATTGCTTTTTCAAACACGGTCTACACCTCTCAGGTGCCGAGTTACAGGACGGTAAAAACAGTGAGTTTGTGTTAGACGCGAATCGTGCTCTGATTCATGTTCTAGGGTGGGAGCGCAAGCTTATTGCTTTTTCAAACACGGTCTACACCTCTCAAGTGCCGAGTTACAGGACGGTGAAAACACTGAGTTTGTGTTAGACGCGAATCGTGCTCTGATTCATGCTCTAGGCTGGGAGCTCAAGCTTATTGCTTTTTCAAACACGGTCTACACCTCTCAGGTGCCGAGGTACAGGACGGTGAAAACAGTGAGTTTGTGTTAGACGCGAATCGTGCTCTGATTCATGCTCTAGGCGGGGAGCTCAAGCTTATTGCTTTTTCAAACACGGTCTACACCTCTCAGGTGCCGAGTTACAGGACGGTGAAAACAGTGAGTTTGTGTTAGACGCGAATCGTGCTCTGATTCATGCTCTAGGCTGGGAGCGCAAGCTTAATGCTTTTTCAAACACGGTCTACACCTCTCAAGTGCCGAGTTACAGGACGGTGAAAACAGTGAGTTTGTGTTAGACGCGAATCGTGCTCTGATTCATGCTCTAGGCTGGGAGCGCAAGCTTATTGCTTTTTCAAACACGGTCTACACCTTTCAGGTGCCGAGTTACAGGACGGTGAAAACAATGAGTTTGTGTTAGACGCGAATCGTGCTCTGATTCATGATCTAGGCTGGGAGCGCAAGCTTATTGCTTTTTCAAACGGTCTACACCTCTCAGGTGCCGAGTTACAGGACGGTGAAAACAATGAGTTTGTGTTAGACGCGAATCGTGCTATGATTCATGCTCTAGGCTGGGAGCACAAGCTTATTGCTTTTTCAAACACGGTCTACACCTCTCAGGTGCCGAGTTACAGGACGGTGAAAACAGTGAGTTTGTGTTAGACGCGAATCGTGCTCTGATTCATGCTCTAGGCTGGGAGCGCAAGCTTATTGCTTTTTCAAACACGGTCTACACCTCTCAAGTGCCGAGTTACAGGACGGTGAAAACAGTGAGTTTGTGCTAGACGCGAATCGTGCTCTGATTCATGCTCTAGGCTGGGAGCACAAGCTTATTGCTTTTTCAAACACGGTCTACACCTCTCAAGTGCCGAGTTACAGGACGGTGAAAACAGTGAGTTTGTGTTAGACGCTAATCGAGCTCTGATTCATGCTCTAGGCTGGGAGCGCAAGCTTATTGCTTTTTCAAACACGGTCTACATCTCTCAGGTGCCGAGTTACAGGACGGTGAAAACAGTGAGTTTGTGTTAGACCCGAATCGTGCTCTGATTCATGCTCTAGGCTGGGAGCGCAAGCTTATTGCTTTTTCAAACACGGTCTACACCTCTCAGGTGCCGAGTTACAGGACGGTGAAAACACTGAGTTTGTGTTAGACGCAAATCGTGCTCTGATTCATGTTCTAGGCTGGGAGCGCAAGCTTATTGCTTTTTCAAACACGGTCTACACCTCTCAAGTGCCGAGTTACAGGATGGTGAAAACAGTGAGTTTGTGTTAGACGCGAATCGTGCTCTGATTCATGCTCTAGGCTGGGAGCGCAAGCTTATTGCTTTTTCAAACACGGTCTACACCTCTCAGGTGCCGAGTTACAGGACGGTGAAAACAGTGAGTTTGTGTTAGACGCGAATCGTGCTCTGATTCATGCTCTAGGCTGGGAGCGCAAGCTTATTGCTTTTTCAAACACGGTCTACACCACTCAGGTGCCGAGTTACAGGACGGTGAAAACAGTGAGTTTGTGTTAGACGCGAATCGTGCTCTGATTCATGCTCTAGGCTGGGAGCGCAAGCTTATTGCTTTTTCAAACACGGTCTACACCTCTCAGGTGCCGAGTTACAGGACGGTGAAAACACTGAGTTTGTGTTAGACGCAAATCGTGCTCTGATTCATGCTCTAGGCTGGGAGCGCAAGCTTATTGCTTTTTCAAACACGGTCTACACCTCTCAGGTGCCGAGTTACAGGACGGTAAAAACAGTGAGTTTGTGTTAGACGCGAATCGTGCTCTGATTCATGTTCTAGGCTGGGAGCGCAAGCTTATTGCTTTTTCAAACACGGTCTACACCTCTCAAGTGCCGAGTTACAGGACGGTGAAAACAGTGAGTTTGTGTTAGACGCGAATTGTGCTCTGATTCATGCTCTAGGCTCGGAGCGCAGGCTTATTGCTTTTTCAAACACGGTCTACACCTTTCAGGTGCCGAGTTACAGGACGGTGAAAACACTGAGTTTGTGTTAGACGCAAATCGTGCTCTGATTCATGCTCTAGGCTGGGAGCGCAAGCTTATTGCTTTTTCAAACACGGTCTACACCTCTCAGGTGCCGAGTTACAGGACGGTGAAAACAGTGAGTTTGTGTTAGACGCGAATCGTGCTCTGATTCATGCTCTAGGCTGGGAGCGCAGGCTTATTGCTTTTTCAAACACGGTCTACACCTTTCAGGTGCCGAGTTACAGGACGGTGAAAACACTGAGTTTGTGTTAGACGCAAATCGTGCTCTGATTCATGCTCTAGGCTGGGAGCGCAGGCTTATTGCTTTTTCAAACACGGTCTACACCTTTCAGGTGCCGAGTTACAGGACGGTGAAAACAATGAGTTTGTGTTAGACGCGAATCGTGCTCTGATTCATGATCTAGGCTGGGAGCGCAAGCTTATTGCTTTTTCAAACACGGTCTACACCTCTCAGGTGCCGAGTTACAGGACGGTGAAAACAGTGAGTTTGTGTTAGACGCGAATCGTGCTCTGATTCATGCTCTAGGCTGGGAGCGCAAGCTTATTGCTTTTTCAAACACGGTCTACACCTCTCAGGTGCCGAGTTACAGGACGGTGAAAACAGTGAGTTTGTGTTAGACGCGAATCGTGCTCTGATTCATGCTCTAGGCTGGGAGCGCAAGCTTATTGCTTTTTCAAACACGGTCTACACCTCTCAGGTGCCGAGTTACAGGACGGTAAAAACAGTGAGTTTGTGTTAGACGCGAATCGTGCTCTGATTCAAGTTCTAGGCTGGGAGCGCAAGCTTATTGCTTTTTCAAACACGGTCTACACCTCTCAAGTGCCGAGTTACAGGACGGTGAAAACAGTGAGTTTGTGTTAGACGCGAATCGTGCTCTGATTCATGCTCTAGGCTGGGAGCTCAAGCTTATTGCTTTTTCAAACACGGTCTACACCTCTCAGGTGCCGAGGTACAGGACGGTGAAAACAGTGAGTTTGTGTTAGACGCGAATCGTGCTCTGATTCATGCTCTAGGCGGGGAGCTCAAGCTTATTGCTTTTTCAAACACGGTCTACACCTCTCAGGTGCCGAGTTACAGGACGGTGAAAACAGTGAGTTTGTGTTAGACGCAAATCGTGCTCTAATTCATGCTCTAGGCTGAGAGCGCAAGCTTAATGCTTTTTCAAACACGGTCTACACCTCTCGGGTGCCGAGTTACAGGACGGTGAAAACAGTGAGTTTGTGTTAGACGCGAATCGTGCTCTGATTCATGCTCTAGGCTGGGAGCGCAAGCTTATTGCTTTTTCAAACACGGTCTACACCTCTCAGGTGCCGAGTTACAGGACGGTGAAAACAATGAGTTTGTGTTAGACGCGAATCGTGCTCTGATTCATGCTCTAGGCTGGGAGCGCAAGCTTATTGCTTTTTCAAACACGGTCTACACCTCTCAGGTGCCGAGTTACAGGACGGTGAAAACAGTGAGTTTGTGTTAGACGCGAATCGTGCTCTGATTCATGCTCTAGGCTGGGAGCGCAAGCTTATTGCTTTTTCAAACACGGTCTACACCTCTCAGGTGCCGAGTTACAGGACGGTGAAAACAATGAGTTTGTGTTAGACGCGAATCGTGCTATGATTCATGCTCTAGGCTGGGAGCGCAAGCTTATTGGTTTTTCAAACACGGTCTACACCTCTCAGGTGCCGAGTTACAGGACGGTGAAAACAGTGAGTTTGTGTTAGACGCGAATCGTGCTCTGATTCATGCTCTAGGCAGGGAGCGCAAGCTTATTGCTTTTTCAAACACGGTCTACACCTCTCAAGTGCCGAGTTACAGGACGGTGAAAACAGTGAGTTTGTGTTAGACGCGAATCGTGCTCTGATTCATGCTCTAGGCTGGGAGCACAAGCTTATTGCTTTTTCAAACACGGTCTACACCTCTCAAGTGCTGAGTTACAGGACGGTGAAAACAGTGAGTTTGTGTTAGACGCGAATCGAGCTCTGATTCATGCTCTAGGCTGGGAGCGCAAGCTTATTGCTTTTTCAAACACGGTCTACATCTCTCAGGTGCCGAGTTACAGGACGGTGAAAACAGTGAGTTTGTGTTAGACCCGAATCGTGCTCTGATTCATGCTCTAGGCTGGGAGCGCAAGCTTATTGCTTTTTCAAACACGGTCTACACCTCTCAGGTGCCGAGTTACAGGACGGTGAAAACACTGAGTTTGTGTTAGACCCGAATCGTGCTCTGATTCATGCTCTAGGCTGGGAGCGCAAGCTTATTGCTTTTTCAAACACGGTCTACACCTCTCAGGTGCCGAGTTACAGGACGGTAAAAACAGTGAGTTTGTGTTAGACGCGAATCGTGCTCTGATTCATGTTCTAGGCTGGGAGCGCAAGCTTATTGCTTTTTCAAACACGGTCTACACCTCTCAAGTGCCGAGTTACAGGACGGTGAAAACACTGAGTTTGTGTTAGACGCGAATCGTGCTCTGATTCATGCTCTAGGCTGGGAGCTCAAGCTTATTGCTTTTTCAAACACGGTCTACACCTCTCAGGTGCCGAGGTACAGGACGGTGAAAACAGTGAGTTTGTGTTAGACGCGAATCGTGCTCTGATTCATGCTCTAGGCGGGGAGCTCAAGCTTATTGCTTTTTCAAACACGGTCTACACCTCTCAGGTGCCGAGTTACAGGACGGTGAAAACACTGAGTTTGTGTTAGACGCAAATCGTGCTCTGATTCATGCTCTAGGCTGGGAGCGCAAGCTTATTGCTTTTTCAAACACGGTCTACACCTCTCAGGTGCCGAGTTACAGGACGGTAAAAACAGTGAGTTTGTGTTAGACGCGAATCGTGCTCTGATTCATGTTCTAGGCTGGGAGCGCAAGCTTATTGCTTTTTCAAACACGGTCTACACCTCTCAAGTGCCGAGTTACAGGACGGTGAAAACACTGAGTTTGTGTTAGACGCGAATCGTGCTCTGATTCATGCTCTAGGCTGGGAGCTCAAGCTTATTGCTTTTTCAAACACGGTCTACACCTCTCAGGTGCCGAGGTACAGGACGGTGAAAACAGTGAGTTTGTGTTAGACGCGAATCGTGCTCTGATTCATGCTCTAGGCGGGGAGCTCAAGCTTATTGCTTTTTCAAACACGGTCTACACCTCTCAGGTGCCGAGTTACAGGACGGTGAAAACAGTGAGTTTGTGTTAGACGCGAATCGTGCTCTGATTCATGCTCTAGGCTGGGAGCGCAAGCTTAATGCTTTTTCAAACACGGTCTACACCTCTCAAGTGCCGAGTTACAGGACGGTGAAAACAGTGAGTTTGTGTTAGACGCGAATCGTGCTCTGATTCATGCTCTAGGCTGGGAGCGCAAGCTTATTGCTTTTTCAAACACGGTCTACACCTTTCAGGTGCCGAGTTACAGGACGGTGAAAACAATGAGTTTGTGTTAGACGCGAATCGTGCTCTGATTCATGATCTAGGCTGGGAGCGCAAGCTTATTGCTTTTTCAAACGGTCTACACCTCTCAGGTGCCGAGTTACAGGACGGTGAAAACAATGAGTTTGTGTTAGACGCGAATCGTGCTCTGATTCATGCTCTAGACTGGGAGCGCAAGCTTATTGCTTTTTCAAACACGGTCTACACCTCTCAGGTGCCGAGTTACAGGACGGTGAAAACAGTGAGTTTGTGTTAGACGCGAATCGTGCTATGATTCATGCTCTAGGCTGGGAGCACAAGCTTATTGCTTTTTCAAACACGGTCTACACCTCTCAGGTGCCGAGTTACAGGACGGTGAAAACAGTGAGTTTGTGTTAGACGCGAATCGTGCTCTGATTCATGCTCTAGGCTGGGAGCGCAAGCTTATTGCTTTTTCAAACACGGTCTACACCTCTCAAGTGCCGAGTTACAGGACGGTGAAAACAGTGAGTTTGTGCTAGACGCGAATCGTGCTCTGATTCATGCTCTAGGCTGGGAGCACAAGCTTATTGCTTTTTCAAACACGGTCTACACCTCTCAAGTGCCGAGTTACAGGACGGTGAAAACAGTGAGTTTGTGTTAGACGCTAATCGAGCTCTGATTCATGCTCTAGGCTGGGAGCGCAAGCTTATTGCTTTTTCAAACACGGTCTACATCTCTCAGGTGCCGAGTTACAGGACGGTGAAAACAGTGAGTTTGTGTTAGACCCGAATCGTGCTCTGATTCATGCTCTAGGCTGGGAGCGCAAGCTTATTGCTTTTTCAAACACGGTCTACACCTCTCAGGTGCCGAGTTACAGGACGGTGAAAACACTGAGTTTGTGTTAGACGCAAATCGTGCTCTGATTCATGTTCTAGGCTGGGAGCGCAAGCTTATTGCTTTTTCAAACACGGTCTACACCTCTCAAGTGCCGAGTTACAGGATGGTGAAAACAGTGAGTTTGTGTTAGACGCGAATCGTGCTCTGATTCATGCTCTAGGCTGGGAGCGCAAGCTTATTGCTTTTTCAAACACGGTCTACACCTCTCAGGTGCCGAGTTACAGGACGGTGAAAACAGTGAGTTTGTGTTAGACGCGAATCGTGCTCTGATTCATGCTCTAGGCTGGGAGCGCAAGCTTATTGCTTTTTCAAACACGGTCTACACCACTCAGGTGCCGAGTTACAGGACGGTGAAAACAGTGAGTTTGTGTTAGACGCGAATCGTGCTCTGATTCATGCTCTAGGCTGGGAGCGCAAGCTTATTGCTTTTTCAAACACGGTCTACACCTCTCAGGTGCCGAGTTACAGGACGGTGAAAACACTGAGTTTGTGTTAGACGCAAATCGTGCTCTGATTCATGCTCTAGGCTGGGAGCGCAAGCTTATTGCTTTTTCAAACACGGTCTACACCTCTCAGGTGCCGAGTTACAGGACGGTAAAAACAGTGAGTTTGTGTTAGACGCGAATCGTGCTCTGATTCATGTTCTAGGCTGGGAGCGCAAGCTTATTGCTTTTTCAAACACGGTCTACACCTCTCAAGTGCCGAGTTACAGGACGGTGAAAACAGTGAGTTTGTGTTAGACGCGAATCGTGCTCTGATTCATGCTCTAGGCTGGGAGCTCAAGCTTATTGCTTTTTCAAACACGGTCTACACCTCTCAGGTGCAGAGGTACAGGACGGTGAAAACAGTGAGTTTGTGTTAGACGCGAATCGTGCTCTGATTCATGCTCTAGGCGGGGAGCTCAAGCTTATTGCTTTTTCAAACACGGTCTACACCTCTCAGGTGCCGAGTTACAGGACGGTGAAAACAATGAGTTTGTGTTAGACGCGAATCGTGCTCTGATTCATGCTCTAGGCTGGGAGCGCAAGCTTATTGCCTTTTCAAACACGGTCTACACCTCTCAGGTGCCGAGTTACAGGACGGTGAAAACAGTGAGTTTGTGTTAGACGCGAATCGTGCTCTGATTCATGCTCTAGGCTGGGAGCGCAAGTTTATTGCTTTTTCAAACACGGTCTACACCTCTCAGGTGCCGAGTTACAGGACGGTAAAAACAATGAGTTTGTGTTAGACGCGAATCGTGCTCTGATTCATGCTCTAGGCTGGGAGCGCAAGCTTATTGCTTTTTCAAACACGGTCTACACCTCTCAGGTGCCGAGTTACAGGACGGTGAAAACAGTGAGTTTGTGTTAGACGCGAATCGTGCTATGATTCATGCTCTAGGCTGGGAGCGCAAGCTTATTGCTTTTTCAAACACGGTCTACACCTCTCAAGTGCCGCGTTACAGGACGGTGAAAACAGTGAGTTTGTGTTAGACGCGAATCGTGCTCTGATTCATGCTCTAGGCAGGGAGCGCAAGCTTATTGCTTTTTCAAACACGGTCTACACCTCTCAAGTGCCGAGTTACAGGACGGTGAAAACAGTGAGTTTGTGTTAGACGCGAATCGTGCTCTGATTCATGCTCTAGGCTGGGAGCACAAGCTTATTGCTTTTTCAAACACGGTCTACACCTCTCAAGTGCCGAGTTACAGGACGGTGAAAACAGTGAGTTTGTGTTAGACGCGAATCGAGCTCTGATTCATGCTCTAGGCTGGGAGCGCAAGCTTATTGCTTTTTCAAACACGGTCTACACCACTCAGGTGCCGAGTTACAGGACGGTGAAAACAGTGAGTTTGTGTTAGACGCGAATCGTGCTCTGATTCATGCTCTAGGCTGGGAGCGCAAGCTTATTGCTTTTTCAAACACGGTCTACACCTCTCAGGTGCCGAGTTACAGGACGGTGAAAACACTGAGTTTGTGTTAGACGCAAATCGTGCTCTGATTCATGCTCTAGGCTGGGAGCGCAAGCTTATTGCTTTTTCAAACACGGTCTACACCTCTCAGGTGCCGAGTTACAGGACGGTAAAAACAGTGAGTTTGTGTTAGACGCGAATCGTGCTCTGATTCATGTTCTAGGCTGGGAGCGCAAGCTTATTGCTTTTTCAAACACGGTCTACACCTCTCAAGTGCCGAGTTACAGGACGGTGAAAACACTGAGCTTGTGTTAGACGCGAATCGTGCTCTGATTCATGCTCTAGGCTGGGAGCTCAAGCTTATTGCTTTTTCAAACATGGTCTACACCTCTCAGGTGCCGAGGTACGGGACGGTGAAAATAGTGAGTTTGTGTTAGACGCGAATCGTGCTCTGATTCATGCTCTAGGCGGGGAGCTCAAGCTTATTGCTTTTTCAAACACGGTCTACACCTCTCAGGTGCCGAGTTACAGGACGGTGAAAACAGTGAGTTTGTGTAAGACGCGAATCGTGCTCTGATTCATGCTCTAGGCTTGGAGCGCAAGCTTAATGCTTTTTCAAACACGGTCTACACCTCTCAAGTGCCGAGTTACAGGACGGTGAAAACAGTGAGTTTGTGTTAGACGCGAATCGTGCTCTGATTCATGCTCTAGGCTGGGAGCGCAGGCTTATTGCTTTTTCAAACACGGTCTACACCTTTCAGGTGCCGAGCTACAGGACGGTGAAAACAATGAGTTTGTGTTAGACGCGAATCGTGCTCTGATTCATGATCTAGGCTGGGAGCGCAAGCTTATTGCTTTTTCAAACACGGTCTACACCTCTCAGGTGCCGAGTTACAGGACGGTGAAAACAAAGAGTTTGTGTTAGACGCGAATCGTGCTCTGATTCATGCTCTAGGCTGGGAGCGCAAGCTTATTGCTTTTTCAAACACGGTCTACACCTCTCAGGTGCCGAGTTACAGGACGGTGAAAACAGTGAGTTTGTGTTAGACGCGAATCGTGCTATGATTCATGCTCTAGGCTGGGAGCGCAAGCTTATTGCTTTTTCAAACACGGTCTACACCTCTCAGGTGCCGAGTTACAGGACGGTGAAAACAGTGAGTTTGTGTTAGACGCGAATCGTGCTCTGATTCATGCTCTAGGCTGGGAACGCAAGCTTATTGCTTTTTCAAACACGGTCTACACCTCTCAGGTGCCGAGTTACAGGACGGTAAAAACAGTGAGTTTGTGTTAGACGCGAATCGTGCTCTGATTCAAGTTCTAGGCTGGGAGCGCAAGCTTATTGCTTTTTCAAACACGGTCTACACCTCTCAAGTGCCGAGTTACAGGACGGTGAAAACAGTGAGTTTGTGTTAGACGCGAATCGTGCTCTGATTCATGCTCTAGGCTGGGAGCTCAAGCTTATTGCTTTTTCAAACACGGTCTACACCTCTCAGGTGCCGAGGTACAGGACGGTGAAAACAGTGAGTTTGTGTTAGACGCGAATCGTGCTCTGATTCATGCTCTAGGCGGGGAGCTCAAGCTTATTGCTTTTTCAAACACGGTCTACACCTCTCAGGTGCCGAGTTACAGGACGGTGAAAACAGTGAGTTTGTGTTAGACGCGAATCGTGCTCTAATTCATGCTCTAGGCTGAGAGCGCAAGCTTAATGCTTTTTCAAACACGGTCTACACCTCTCAGGTGCCGAGTTACAGGACGGTGAAAACAGTGAGTTTGTGTTAGACGCGAATCGTGCTCTGATTCATGCTCTAGGCTGGGAGCGCAAGCTTATTGCTTTTTCAAACACGGTCTACACCTCTCAGGTGCCGAGTTACAGGACGGTGAAAACAATGAGTTTGTGTTAGACGCGAATCGTGCTCTGATTCATGCTCTAGGCTGGGAGCGCAAGCTTATTGCTTTTTCAAACACGGTCTACACCTCTCAGGTGCCGAGTTACAGGACGGTGAAAACAGTGAGTTTGTGTTAGACGCGAATCGTGCTCTGATTCATGCTCTAGGCTGGGAGCGCAAGCTTATTGCTTTTTCAAACACGGTCTACACCTCTCAGGTGCCGAGTTACAGGACGGTGAAAACAATGAGTTTGTGTTAGACGCGAATCGTGCTATGATTCATGCTCTAGGCTGGGAGCGCAAGCTTATTGGTTTTTCAAACACGGTCTACACCTCTCAGGTGCCGAGTTACAGGACGGTGAAAACAGTGAGTTTGTGTTAGACGCGAATCGTGCTCTGATTCATGCTCTAGGCAGGGAGCGCAAGCTTATTGCTTTTTCAAACACGGTCTACACCTCTCAAGTGCCGAGTTACAGGACGGTGAAAACAGTGAGTTTGTGTTAGACGCGAATCGTGCTCTGATTCATGCTCTAGGCTGGGAGCACAAGCTTATTGCTTTTTCAAACACGGTCTACACCTCTCAAGTGCCGAGTTACAGGACGGTGAAAACAGTGAGTTTGTGTTAGACGCGAATCGAGCTCTGATTCATGCTCTAGGCTGGGAGCGCAAGCTTATTGCTTTTTCAAACACGGTCTACATCTCTCAGGTGCCGAGTTACAGGACGGTGAAAACAGTGAGTTTGTGTTAGACCCGAATCGTGCTCTGATTCATGCTCTAGGCTGGGAGCGCAAGCTTATTGCTTTTTCAAACACGGTCTACACCTCTCAGGTGCCGAGTTACAGGACGGTGAAAACACTGAGTTTGTGTTAGACGCAAATCGTGCTCTGATTCATGCTCTAGGCTGGGAGCGCAAGCTTATTGCTTTTTCAAACACGGTCTACACCTCTCAGGTGCCGAGTTACAGGACGGTAAAAACAGTGAGTTTGTGTTAGACGCGAATCGTGCTCTGATTCATGTTCTAGGCTGGGAGCGCAAGCTTATTGCTTTTTCAAACACGGTCTACACCTCTCAAGTGCCGAGTTACAGGACGGTGAAAACACTGAGTTTGTGTTAGACGCGAATCGTGCTCTGATTCATGCTCTAGGCTGGGAGCTCAAGCTTATTGCTTTTTCAAACACGGTCTACACCTCTCAGGTGCCGAGGTACAGGACGGTGAAAACAGTGAGTTTGTGTTAGACGCGAATCGTGCTCTGATTCATGCTCTAGGCGGGGAGCTCAAGCTTATTGCTTTTTCAAACACGGTCTACACCTCTCAGGTGCCGAGTTACAGGACGGTGAAAACACTGAGTTTGTGTTAGACGCAAATCGTGCTCTGATTCATGCTCTAGGCTGGGAGCGCAAGCTTATTGCTTTTTCAAACACGGTCTACACCTCTCAGGTGCCGAGTTACAGGACGGTAAAAACAGTGAGTTTGTGTTAGACGCGAATCGTGCTCTGATTCATGTTCTAGGCTGGGAGCGCAAGCTTATTGCTTTTTCAAACACGGTCTACACCTCTCAAGTGCCGAGTTACAGGACGGTGAAAACACTGAGTTTGTGTTAGACGCGAATCGTGCTCTGATTCATGCTCTAGGCTGGGAGCTCAAGCTTATTGCTTTTTCAAACACGGTCTACACCTCTCAGGTGCCGAGGTACAGGACGGTGAAAACAGTGAGTTTGTGTTAGACGCGAATCGTGCTCTGATTCATGCTCTAGGCGGGGAGCTCAAGCTTATTGCTTTTTCAAACACGGTCTACACCTCTCAGGTGCCGAGTTACAGGACGGTGAAAACACTGAGTTTGTGTTAGACGCAAATCGTGCTCTGATTCATGCTCTAGGCTGGGAGCGCAAGCTTATTGCTTTTTCAAACACGGTCTACACCTCTCAGGTGCCGAGTTACAGGACGGTAAAAACAGTGAGTTTGTGTTAGACGCGAATCGTGCTCTGATTCATGTTCTAGGCTGGGAGCGCAAGCTTATTGCTTTTTCAAACACGGTCTACACCTCTCAAGTGCCGAGTTACAGGACGGTGAAAACACTGAGTTTGTGTTAGACGCGAATCGTGCTCTGATTCATGCTCTAGGCTGGGAGCTCAAGCTTATTGCTTTTTCAAACACGGTCTACACCTCTCAGGTGCCGAGGTACAGGACGGTGAAAACAGTGAGTTTGTGTTAGACGCGAATCGTGCTCTGATTCATGCTCTAGGCGGGGAGCTCAAGCTTATTGCTTTTTCAAACACGGTCTACACCTCTCAGGTGCCGAGTTACAGGACGGTGAAAACAGTGAGTTTGTGTTAGACGCGAATCGTGCTCTGATTCATGCTCTAGGCTGGGAGCGCAAGCTTAATGCTTTTTCAAACACGGTCTACACCTCTCAAGTGCCGAGTTACAGGACGGTGAAAACAGTGAGTTTGTGTTAGACGCGAATCGTGCTCTGATTCATGCTCTAGGCTGGGAGCGCAAGCTTATTGCTTTTTCAAACACGGTCTACACCTTTCAGGTGCCGAGTTACAGGACGGTGAAAACAATGAGTTTGTGTTAGACGCGAATCGTGCTCTGATTCATGATCTAGGCTGGGAGCGCAAGCTTATTGCTTTTTCAAACGGTCTACACCTCTCAGGTGCCGAGTTACAGGACGGTGAAAACAATGAGTTTGTGTTAGACGCGAATCGTGCTCTGATTCATGCTCTAGACTGGGAGCGCAAGCTTATTGCTTTTTCAAACACGGTCTACACCTCTCAGGTGCCGAGTTACAGGACGGTGAAAACAGTGAGTTTGTGTTAGACGCGAATCGTGCTATGATTCATGCTCTAGGCTGGGAGCACAAGCTTATTGCTTTTTCAAACACGGTCTACACCTCTCAGGTGCCGAGTTACAGGACGGTGAAAACAGTGAGTTTGTGTTAGACGCGAATCGTGCTCTGATTCATGCTCTAGGCTGGGAGCGCAAGCTTATTGCTTTTTCAAACACGGTCTACACCTCTCAAGTGCCGAGTTACAGGACGGTGAAAACAGTGAGTTTGTGCTAGACGCGAATCGTGCTCTGATTCATGCTCTAGGCTGGGAGCACAAGCTTATTGCTTTTTCAAACACGGTCTACACCTCTCAAGTGCCGAGTTACAGGACGGTGAAAACAGTGAGTTTGTGTTAGACGCTAATCGAGCTCTGATTCATGCTCTAGGCTGGGAGCGCAAGCTTATTGCTTTTTCAAACACGGTCTACATCTCTCAGGTGCCGAGTTACAGGACGGTGAAAACAGTGAGTTTGTGTTAGACCCGAATCGTGCTCTGATTCATGCTCTAGGCTGGGAGCGCAAGCTTATTGCTTTTTCAAACACGGTCTACACCTCTCAGGTGCCGAGTTACAGGACGGTGAAAACACTGAGTTTGTGTTAGACGCAAATCGTGCTCTGATTCATGTTCTAGGCTGGGAGCGCAAGCTTATTGCTTTTTCAAACACGGTCTACACCTCTCAAGTGCCGAGTTACAGGATGGTGAAAACAGTGAGTTTGTGTTAGACGCGAATCGTGCTCTGATTCATGCTCTAGGCTGGGAGCGCAAGCTTATTGCTTTTTCAAACACGGTCTACACCTCTCAGGTGCCGAGTTACAGGACGGTGAAAACAGTGAGTTTGTGTTAGACGCGAATCGTGCTCTGATTCATGCTCTAGGCTGGGAGCGCAAGCTTATTGCTTTTTCAAACACGGTCTACACCACTCAGGTGCCGAGTTACAGGACGGTGAAAACAGTGAGTTTGTGTTAGACGCGAATCGTGCTCTGATTCATGCTCTAGGCTGGGAGCGCAAGCTTATTGCTTTTTCAAACACGGTCTACACCTCTCAGGTGCCGAGTTACAGGACGGTAAAAACAGTGAGTTTGTGTTAGACGCGAATCGTGCTCTGATTCATGTTCTAGGCTGGGAGCGCAAGCTTATTGCTTTTTCAAACACGGTCTACACCTCTCAAGTGCCGAGTTACAGGACGGTGAAAACAGTGAGTTTGTGTTAGACGCGAATCGTGCTCTGATTCATGCTCTAGGCTGGGAGCTCAAGCTTATTGCTTTTTCAAACACGGTCTACACCTCTCAGGTGCAGAGGTACAGGACGGTGAAAACAGTGAGTTTGTGTTAGACGCGAATCGTGCTCTGATTCATGCTCTAGGCGGGGAGCTCAAGCTTATTGCTTTTTCAAACACGGTCTACACCTCTCAGGTGCCGAGTTACAGGACGGTGAAAACAATGAGTTTGTGTTAGACGCGAATCGTGCTCTGATTCATGCTCTAGGCTGGGAGCGCAAGCTTATTGCCTTTTCAAACACGGTCTACACCTCTCAGGTGCCGAGTTACAGGACGGTGAAAACAGTGAGTTTGTGTTAGACGCGAATCGTGCTCTGATTCATGCTCTAGGCTGGGAGCGCAAGTTTATTGCTTTTTCAAACACGGTCTACACCTCTCAGGTGCCGAGTTACAGGACGGTAAAAACAATGAGTTTGTGTTAGACGCGAATCGTGCTCTGATTCATGCTCTAGGCTGGGAGCGCAAGCTTATTGCTTTTTCAAACACGGTCTACACCTCTCAGGTGCCGAGTTACAGGACGGTGAAAACAGTGAGTTTGTGTTAGACGCGAATCGTGCTATGATTCATGCTCTAGGCTGGGAGCGCAAGCTTATTGCTTTTTCAAACACGGTCTACACCTCTCAAGTGCCGCGTTACAGGACGGTGAAAACAGTGAGTTTGTGTTAGACGCGAATCGTGCTCTGATTCATGCTCTAGGCAGGGAGCGCAAGCTTATTGCTTTTTCAAACACGGTCTACACCTCTCAAGTGCCGAGTTACAGGACGGTGAAAACAGTGAGTTTGTGTTAGACGCGAATCGTGCTCTGATTCATGCTCTAGGCTGGGAGCACAAGCTTATTGCTTTTTCAAACACGGTCTACACCTCTCAAGTGCCGAGTTACAGGACGGTGAAAACAGTGAGTTTGTGTTAGACGCGAATCGAGCTCTGATTCATGCTCTAGGCTGGGAGCGCAAGCTTATTGCTTTTTCAAACACGGTCTACACCACTCAGGTGCCGAGTTACAGGACGGTGAAAACAGTGAGTTTGTGTTAGACGCGAATCGTGCTCTGATTCATGCTCTAGGCTGGGAGCGCAAGCTTATTGCTTTTTCAAACACGGTCTACACCTCTCAGGTGCCGAGTTACAGGACGGTGAAAACACTGAGTTTGTGTTAGACGCAAATCGTGCTCTGATTCATGCTCTAGGCTGGGAGCGCAAGCTTATTGCTTTTTCAAACACGGTCTACACCTCTCAGGTGCCGAGTTACAGGACGGTAAAAACAGTGAGTTTGTGTTAGACGCGAATCGTGCTCTGATTCATGTTCTAGGCTGGGAGCGCAAGCTTATTGCTTTTTCAAACACGGTCTACACCTCTCAAGTGCCGAGTTACAGGACGGTGAAAACACTGAGCTTGTGTTAGACGCGAATCGTGCTCTGATTCATGCTCTAGGCTGGGAGCTCAAGCTTATTGCTTTTTCAAACATGGTCTACACCTCTCAGGTGCCGAGGTACGGGACGGTGAAAATAGTGAGTTTGTGTTAGACGCGAATCGTGCTCTGATTCATGCTCTAGGCGGGGAGCTCAAGCTTATTGCTTTTTCAAACACGGTCTACACCTCTCAGGTGCCGAGTTACAGGACGGTGAAAACAGTGAGTTTGTGTAAGACGCGAATCGTGCTCTGATTCATGCTCTAGGCTTGGAGCGCAAGCTTAATGCTTTTTCAAACACGGTCTACACCTCTCAAGTGCCGAGTTACAGGACGGTGAAAACAGTGAGTTTGTGTTAGACGCGAATCGTGCTCTGATTCATGCTCTAGGCTGGGAGCGCAGGCTTATTGCTTTTTCAAACACGGTCTACACCTTTCAGGTGCCGAGCTACAGGACGGTGAAAACAATGAGTTTGTGTTAGACGCGAATCGTGCTCTGATTCATGATCTAGGCTGGGAGCGCAAGCTTATTGCTTTTTCAAACACGGTCTACACCTCTCAGGTGCCGAGTTACAGGACGGTGAAAACAAAGAGTTTGTGTTAGACGCGAATCGTGCTCTGATTCATGCTCTAGGCTGGGAGCGCAAGCTTATTGCTTTTTCAAACACGGTCTACACCTCTCAGGTGCCGAGTTACAGGACGGTGAAAACAGTGAGTTTGTGTTAGACGCGAATCGTGCTATGATTCATGCTCTAGGCTGGGAGCGCAAGCTTATTGCTTTTTCAAACACGGTCTACACCTCTCAGGTGCCGAGTTACAGGACGGTGAAAACAGTGAGTTTGTGTTAGACGCGAATCGTGCTCTGATTCATGCTCTAGGCTGGGAACGCAAGCTTATTGCTTTTTCAAACACGGTCTACACCTCTCAGGTGCCGAGTTACAGGACGGTAAAAACAGTGAGTTTGTGTTAGACGAGAATCGTGCTCTGATTCAAGTTCTAGGCTGGGAGCGCAAGCTTATTGCTTTTTCAAACACGGTCTACACCTCTCAAGTGCCGAGTTACAGGACGGTGAAAACAGTGAGTTTGTGTTAGACGCGAATCGTGCTCTGATTCATGCTCTAGGCTGGGAGCTCAAGCTTATTGCTTTTTCAAACACGGTCTACACCTCTCAGGTGCCGAGGTACAGGACGGTGAAAACAGTGAGTTTGTGTTAGACGCGAATCGTGCTCTGATTCATGCTCTAGGCGGGGAGCTCAAGCTTATTGCTTTTTCAAACACGGTCTACACCTCTCAGGTGCCGAGTTACAGGACGGTGAAAACAGTGAGTTTGTGTTAGACGCGAATCGTGCTCTAATTCATGCTCTAGGCTGGGAGCGCAAGCTTAATGCTTTTTCAAACACGGTCTACACCTCTCAGGTGCCGAGTTACAGGACGGTGAAAACAGTGAGTTTGTGTTAGACGCGAATCGTGCTCTGATTCATGCTCTAGGCTGGGAGCGCAAGCTTATTCCTTTTTCAAACACGGTCTACACCTCTCAGGTGCCGAGTTACAGGACGGTGAAAACAATGAGTTTGTGTTAGACGCGAATCGTGCTCTGATTCATGCTCTAGGCTGGGAGCGCAAGCTTATTGCTTTTTCAAACACGGTCTACACCTCTCAGGTGCCGAGTTACAGGACGGTGAAAACAGTGAGTTTGTGTTAGACGCGAATCGTGCTCTGATTCATGCTCTAGGCTGGGAGCGCAAGCTTATTGCTTTTTCAAACACGGTCTACACCTCTCAGGTGCCGAGTTACAGGACGGTAAAAACAATGAGTTTGTGTTAGACGCGAATCGTGCTCTGATTCATGCTCTAGGCTGGGAGCGCAAGCTTATTGCTTTTTCAAACACGGTCTACACCTCTCAGGTGCCGAGTTACAGGACGGTGAAAACAGTGAGTTTGTGTTAGACGCGAATCGTGCTATGATTCATGCTCTAGGGTGGGAACGCAAGCTTATTGCTTTTTCAAACACGGTCTACACCTCTCAGGTGCCGAGTTACAGGACGGTGAAAACAGTGAGTTTGTGTTAGACGCGAATCGTGCTCTGATTCATGCTCTAGGCAGGGAGCGCAAGCTTATTGCTTTTTCAAACACGGTCTACACCTCTCAAGTGCCGAGTTACAGGACGGTGAAAACAGTGAGTTTGTGTTAGACGCGAATCGTGCTCTGATTCATGCTCTAGGCTGGGAGCACAAGCTTATTGCTTTTTCAAACACGGTCTACACCTCTCAAGTGCCGAGTTACAGGACGGTGAAAACAGTGAGTTTGTGTTAGACGCGAATCGAGCTCTGATTCATGCTCTAGGCTGGGAGCGCAAGCTTATTGCTTTTTCAAACACGGTCTACACCTCTCAGGTGCCGAGTTACAGGACGGTAAAAACAGTGAGTTTGTGTTAGACGCGAATCGTGCTCTGATTCAAGTTCTAGGCTGGGAGCGCAAGCTTATTGCTTTTTCAAACACGGTCTACACCTCTCAAGTGCCGAGTTACAGGACGGTGAAAACAGTGAGTTTGTGTTAGACGCGAATCGTGCTCTGATTCATGCTCTAGGCTGGGAGCTCAAGCTTATTGCTTTTTCAAACACGGTCTACACCTCTCAGGTGCCGAGGTACAGGACGGTGAAAACAGTGAGTTTGTGTTAGACGCGAATCGTGCTCTGATTCATGCTCTAGGCGGGGAGCTCAAGCTTATTGCTTTTTCAAACACGGTCTACACCTCTCAGGTGCCGAGTTACAGGACGGTGAAAACAGTGAGTTTGTGTTAGACGCGAATCATGCTCTAATTCATGCTCTAGGCTGGGAGCGCAAGCTTAATGCTTTTTCAAACACGGTCTACACCTCTCAGGTGCCGAGTTACAGGACGGTGAAAACAGTGAGTTTGTGTTAGACGCGAATCGTGCTCTGATTCATGCTCTAGGCTGGGAGCGCAAGCTTATTGCTTTTTCAAACACGGTCTACACCTCTCAGGTGCCGAGTTACAGGACGGTGAAAACAATGAGTTTGTGTTAGACGCGAATCGTGCTCTGATTCATGCTCTAGGCTGGGAGCGCAAGCTTATTGCTTTTTCAAACACGGTCTACACCTCTCAGGTGCCGAGTTACAGGACGGTGAAAACAGTGAGTTTGTGTTAGACGCGAATCGTGCTCTGATTCATGCTCTAGGCTGGGAGCGCAAGTTTATTGCTTTTTCAAACACGGTCTACACCTCTCAGGTGCCGAGTTACAGGACGGTAAAAACAGTGAGTTTGTGTTAGACGCGAATCGTGCTCTGGTTCATGCTCTAGGCTGGGAGCGCAAGCTTATTGCTTTTTCAAACACGGTCTACACCTCTCAGGTGCCGAGTTACAGGACGGTGAAAACAGTGAGTTTGTGTTAGACGCGAATCGTGCTATGATTCATGCTCTAGGCTGGGAGCGCAAGCTTATTGCTTTTTCAAACACGGTCTACACCTCTCAGGTGCCGAGTTACAGGACGGTGAAAACAGTGAGTTTGTGTTAGACGCGAATCGTGCTCTGATTCATGCTCTAGGCAGGGAGCGCAAGCTTATTGCTTTTTCAAACACGGTCTACACCTCTCAAGTGCCGAGTTACAGGACGGTGAAAACAGTGAGTTTGTGTTAGACGCGAATCGTGCTCTGATTCATGCTCTAGGCTGGGAGCACAAGCTTATTGCTTTTTCAAACACGGTCTACACCTCTCAAGTGCCGAGTTACAGGACGGTGAAAACAGTGAGTTTGTGTTAGACGCGAATCGTGCTCTGATTCATGCTCTAGGCTGGGAGCACAAGCTTATTGCTTTTTCAAACACGGTCTACACCTCTCAAGTGCCGAGTTACAGGACGGTGAAAACAGTGAGTTTGTGTTAGACGCGAATCGAGCTCTGATTCATGCTCTAGGCTGGGAGCGCAAGCTTATTGCTTTTTCAAACACGGTCTACATCTCTCAGGTGCCGAGTTACAGGACGGTGAAAACAGTGAGTTTGTGTTAGACCCGAATCGTGCTCTGATTCATGCTCTAGGCTGGGAGCGCAAGCTTATTGCTTTTTCAAACACGGTCTACACCTCTCAGGTGCCGAGTTACAGAACGGTGAAAACACTGAGTTTGTGTTAGACGCAAATCGTGCTCTGATTCATGCTCTAGGCTGGGAGCGCAAGCTTATTGCTTTTTCAAACACGGTCTACACCTCTCAGGTGCCGAGTTACAGGATGGTAAAAACAGTGAGTTTGTGTTAGACGCGAATCGTGCTCTGATTCATGTTCTAGGCTGGGAGTGCAAGCTTATTGCTTTTTCAAACACGGTCTACACCTCTCAAGTGCCGAGTTACAGGACGGTGAAAACACTGAGTTTGTGTTAGACGCGAATCGTGCTCTTATTCATGCTCTAGGCTGGGAGCTCAAGCTTATTGCTTTTTCAAACACGGTCTACACCTCTCAGGTGCCGAGGTACAGGACGGTGAAAACAATGAGTTTGTGTTAGACGCGAATCGTGCTCTGATTCATGCTCTAGTCGGGGAGCTCAAGCTTATTGCTTTTTCAAACACGGTCTACACCCCTCAGGTGCCGAGTTACAGGACGGTGAAAACAGTGAGTTTGTGTTAGACGCGAATCGTGCTCTGATTCATGCTCTAGGCTGGGAGCGCAAGCTTAATGCTTTTTCAAACACGGTCTACACCTCTCAAGTGCCGAGTTACAGGACGGTGAAAACAGTGAGTTTGTGTTAGACGCGAATCGTGCTCTGATTCATGCTCTAGGCTGGGAGCGCAAGCTTATTGCTTTTTCAAACACGGTCTACACCTTTCAGGTGCCGAGTTACAGGACGGTGAAAACAATGAGTTTGTGTTAGACGCGAATCGTGCTCTGATTCATGATCTAGGCTGGGAGCGCAAGCTTATTGCTTTTTAAAACACGGTCTACACCTCTCAGGTGCCGAGTTACAGGACGGTGAAAACAGTGAGTTTGTGTTAGACGCGAATCGTGCTATGATTCATGCTCTAGGCTGGGAGCACAAGCTTATTGCTTTTTCAAACACGGTCTACACCTCTCAGGTGCCGAGTTACAGGACGGTGAAAACAGTGAGTTTGTGTTAGACGCGAATCGTGCTCTGATTCATGCTCTAGGCTGGGAGCGCAAGCTTATTGCTTTTTCAAACACGGTCTACACCTCTCAAGTGCCGAGTTACAGGACGGTGAAAACAGTGAGTTTGTGTTAGACGCGAATCGTGCTCTGATTCATGCTCTAGTCGGGGAGCTCAAGCTTATTGCTTTTTCAAACACGGTCTACACCCCTCAGGTGCCGAGTTACAGGACGGTGAAAACAGTGAGTTTGTGTTAGACGCGAATCGTGCTCTGATTCATGCTCTAGGCTGGGAGCGCAAGCTTAATGCTTTTTCAAACACGGTCTACACCTCTCAAGTGCCGAGTTACAGGACGGTGAAAACAGTGAGTTTGTGTTAGACGCGAATCGTGCTCTGATTCATGCTCTAGGCTGGGAGCGCAAGCTTATTGCTTTTTCAAACACGGTCTACACCTTTCAGGTGCCGAGTTACAGGACGGTGAAAACAATGAGTTGTGTTAGACGCGAATCGTGCTCTGATTCATGATCTAGGCTGGGAGCGCAAGCTTATTGCTTTTTAAAACACGGTCTACACCTCTCAGGTGCCGAGTTACAGGACGGTGAAAACAGTGAGTTTGTGTTAGACGCGAATCGTGCTATGATTCATGCTCTAGGCTGGGAGCACAAGCTTATTGCTTTTTCAAACACGGTCTACACCTCTCAGGTGCCGAGTTACAGGACGGTGAAAACAGTGAGTTTGTGTTAGACGCGAATCGTGCTCTGATTCATGCTCTAGGCTGGGAGCGCAAGCTTATTGCTTTTTCAAACACGGTCTACACCTCTCAAGTGCCGAGTTACAGGACGGTGAAAACAGTGAGTTTGTGTTAGACGCGAATCGTGCTCTGATTCATGCTCTAGGCTGGGAGCACAAGCTTATTGCTTTTTCAAACACGGTCTACACCTCTCAAGTGCCGAGTTACAGGACGGTGAAAACAGTGAGTTTGTGTTAGACGCTAATCGAGCTCTGATTCATGCTCTAGGCTGGGAGCGCAAGCTTATTGCTTTTTCAAACACGGTCTACACCTCTCAGGTGCCGAGTTACAGGACGGTGAAAACACTGAGTTTGTGTTAGACGCAAATCGTGCTCTGATTCATGCTCTAGGCTGGGAGCGCAAGCTTATTGCTTTTTCAAACACGGTCTACACCTCTCAGGTGCCGAGTTACAGGAACGGTGAAAACAATGAGTTTGTGTTAGACACAAATCGTGCTCTGATTCATGTTCTAGGCTGGGAGCGCAAGCTTATTGCTTTTTCAAACACGGTCTACACCTCTCAAGTGCCGAGTTACAGGATGGTGAAAACAGTGAGTTTGTGTTAGACGCGAATCGTGCTCTGATTCATGCTCTAGGCTGGGAGCGCAAGCTTATTGCTTTTTCAAACACGGTCTACACCTCTCAGGTGCCGAGTTACAGGACGGTGAAAACAGTGAGTTTGTGTTAGACGCGAATCGTGCTCTGATTCATGCTCTAGGCTGGGAGCGCAAGCTTATTGCTTTTTCAAACACGGTCTACACCACTCAGGTGCCGAGTTACAGGACGGTGAAAACAGTGAGTTTGTGTTAGACGCGAATCGTGCTCTGATTCATGCTCAAGGCTGGGAGCGCAAGCTTATTGCTTTTTCAAACACGGTCTACACCTCTCAGGTGCCGAGTTACAGGACGGTGAAAACACTGAGTTTGTGTTAGACGCAAATCGTGCTCTGATTCATGCTCTAGGCTGGGAGCGCAAGCTTATTGCTTTTTCAAACACGGTCTACACCTCTCAGGTGCCGAGTTACAGGACGGTAAAAACAGTGAGTTTGTGTTAGACGCGAATCGTGCTCTGATTCATGTTCTAGGCTGGGAGCGCAAGCTTATTGCTTTTTCAAACACGGTCTACACCTCTCAAGTGCCGAGTTACAGGACGGTGAAAACAGTGAGTTTGTGTTAGACGCGAATCGTGCTCTGATTCATGCTCTAGGCTGGGAGCACAAGCTTATTGCTTTTTCAAACACGGTCTACAACTCTCAAGAGCTGAGTTACAGGACGGTGAAAACAGTGAGTTTGTGTTAGACGCGAATCGAGCTCTGATTCATGCTCTAGGCTGGGAGCGCAAGCTTATTGCTTTTTCAAACACGGTCTACACCACTCAGGTGCCGAGTTACAGGACGGTGAAAACAGTGAGTTTGTGTTAGACGCGAATCGTGCTCTGATTCATGCTCTAGGCTGGGAGCGCAAGCTTATTGCTTTTTCAAACACGGTCTACACCTCTCAGGTGCCGAGTTACAGGACGGTGAAAACACTGAGTTTGTGTTAGACGCAAATCGTGCTCTGATTCATGCTCTAGGCTGGGAGCGCAAGCTTATTGCTTTTTCAAACACGGTCTACACCTCTCAGGTGCCGAGTTACAGGACGGTAAAAACAGTGAGTTTGTGTTAGACGCGAATCGTGCTCTGATTCATGTTCTAGGCTGGGAGCGCAAGCTTATTGCTTTTTCAAACACGGTCTACACCTCTCAAGTGCCGAGTTACAGGACGGTGAAAACACTGAGTTTGTGTTAGACGCGAATCGTGCTCTGATTCATGCTCTAGGCTGGGAGCTCAAGCTTATTGCTTTTTCAAACACGGTCTACACCTCTCAGGTGCCGAGTTACAGGACGGTGAAAATAGTGAGTTTGTGTTAGACGCGAATCGTGCTCTGATTCATGCTCTAGGCGGGGAGCTCAAGCTTATTGCTTTTTCAAACACGGTCTACACCTCTCAGGTGCCGAGTTACAGGACGGTGAAAACAGTGAGTTTGTGTTAGACGCGAATCGTGCTCTGATTCATGCTCTAGGCTTGGAGCGCAAGCTTAATGCTTTTTCAAACACGGTCTACACCTCTCAGGTGCCGAGCTACAGGACGGTGAAAACAGTGAGTTTGTGTTAGACGCGAATCGTGCTCTGATTCATGCTCTAGGCTGGGAGCGCAGGCTTATTGCTTTTTCAAACACGGTCTACACCTTTCAGGTGCCGAGTTACAGGACGGTGAAAACAATGAGTTTGTGTTAGACGCGAATCGTGCTCTGATTCATGATCTAGGCTGGGAGCGCAAGCTTATTGCTTTTTCAAACACGGTCTACACCTCTCAGGTGCCGAGTTACAGGACGGTGAAAACAAAGAGTTTGTGTTAGACGCGAATCGTGCTCTGATTCATGCTCTAGGCTGGGAGCGCAAGCTTATTGCTTTTTCAAACACGGTCTACACCTCTCAGGTGCCGAGTTACAGGACGGTGAAAACAGTGAGTTTGTGTTAGACGCGAATCGTGCTATGATTCATGCTCTAGGCTGGGAGCGCAAGCTTATTGCTTTTTCAAACACGGTCTACACCTCTCAGGTGCCGAGTTACAGGACGGTGAAAACAGTGAGTTTGTGTTAGACGCGAATCGTGCTCTGATTCATGCTCTAGGCTGGGAGCGCAAGCTTATTGCTTTTTCAAACACGGTCTACACCTCTCAGGTGCCGAGGTACAGGACGGTGAAAACAGTGAGTTTGTGTTAGACGCGAATCGTGCTCTGATTCATGCTCTAGGCGGGGAGCTCAAGCTTATTGCTTTTTCAAACACGGTCTACACCTCTCAGGTGCCGAGTTACAGGACGGTGAAAACAGTGAGTTTGTGTTAGACGCGAATCGTGCTCTAATTCATGCTCTAGGCTGGGAGCGCAAGCTTAATGCTTTTTCAAACACGGTCTACACCTCTCAGGTGCCGAGTTACAGGACGGTGAAAACAGTGAGTTTGTGTTAGACGCGAATCGTGCTCTGATTCATGCTCTAGGCTGGGAGCGCAAGCTTATTGCTTTTTCAAACACGGTCTACACCTCTCAGGTGCCGAGTTACAGGACGGTGAAAACAATGAGTTTGTGTTAGACGCGAATCGTGCTCTGATTCATGCTCTAGGCTGGGAGCGCAAGCTTATTGCTTTTTCAAACACGATCTACACCTCTCAGGTGCCGAGTTACAGGACGGTGAAAACAGTGAGTTTGTGTTAGACGCGAATCGTGCTCTGATTCATGCTCTAGGCTGGGAGCGCAAGTTTATTGCTTTTTGAAACACGGTCTACACCTCTCAGGTGCCGAGTTACAGGACGGTAAAAACAATGAGTTTGTGTTAGACGCGAATCGTGCTCTGATTCATGATCTAGGCTGGGAGCGCAAGCTTATTGCTTTTTCAAACACGGTCTACACCTCTCAGGTGCCGAGTTACAGGACGGTGAAAACAAAGAGTTTGTGTTAGACGCGAATCGTGCTCTGATTCATGCTCTAGGCTGGGAGCGCAAGCTTATTGCTTTTTCAAACACGGTCTACACCTCTCAGGTGCCGAGTTACAGGACGGTGAAAACAGTGAGTTTGTGTTAGACGCGAATCGTGCTATGATTCATGCTCTAGGCTGGGAGCGCAAGCTTATTGCTTTTTCAAACACGGTCTACACCTCTCAGGTGCCGAGTTACAGGACGGTGAAAACAGTGAGTTTGTGTTAGACGCGAATCGTGCTCTGATTCATGCTCTAGGCTGGGAGCGCAAGCTTATTGCTTTTTCAAACACGGTCTACACCTCTCAGGTGCCGAGTTACAGGACGGTAAAAACAGTGAGTTTGTGTTAGACGCGAATCGTGCTCTGATTCAAGTTCTAGGCTGGGAGCGCAAGCTTATTGCTTTTTCAAACACGGTCTACACCTCTCAAGTGCCGAGTTACAGGACGGTGAAAACAGTGAGTTTGTGTTAGACGCGAATCGTGCTCTGATTCATGCTCTAGGCTGGGAGCTCAAGCTTATTGCTTTTTCAAACACGGTCTACACCTCTCAGGTGCCGAGGTACAGGACGGTGAAAACAGTGAGTTTGTGTTAGACGCGAATCGTGGTCTGATTCATGCTCTAGGCGGGGAGCTCAAGCTTATTGCTTTTTCAAACACGGTCTACACCTCTCAGGTGCCGAGTTACAGGACGGTGAAAACAGTGAGTTTGTGTTAGACGCGAATCGTGCTCTAATTCATGCTCTAGGCTGGGAGCGCAAGCTTAATGCTTTTTCAAACACGGTCTACACCTCTCAGGTGCCGAGTTACAGGACGGTGAAAACAGTGAGTTTGTGTTAGACGCGAATCGTGCTCTGATTCATGCTCTAGGCTGGGAGCGCAAGCTTATTGCTTTTTCAAACACGGTCTACACCTCTCAGGTGCCGAGTTACAGGACGGTGAAAACAATGAGTTTGTGTTAGACGCGAATCGTGCTCTGATTCATGCTCTAGGCTGGGAGCGCAAGCTTATTGCTTTTTCAAACACGATCTACACCTCTCAGGTGCCGAGTTACAGGACGGTGAAAACAGTGAGTTTGTGTTAGACGCGAATCGTGCTCTGATTCATGCTCTAGGCTGGGAGCGCAAGTTTATTGCTTTTTGAAACACGGTCTACACCTCTCAGGTGCCGAGTTACAGGACGGTAAAAACAATGAGTTTGTGTTAGACGCGAATCGTGCTCTGATTCATGCTCTAGGCTGGGAGCGCAAGCTTATTGCTTTTTCAAACACGGTCTACACCTCTCAGGTGCCGAGTTACAGGACGGTGAAAACAGTGAGTTTGTGTTAGACGCGAATCGTGCTATGATTCATGCTCTAGGGTGGGAGCGCAAGCTTATTGCTTTTTCAAACACGGTCTACACCTCTCAGGTGCCGAGTTACAGGACGGTGAAAACAGTGAGTTTGTGTTAGACGCGAATCGTGCTCTGATTCATGCTCTAGGCAGGGAGCGCAAGCTTATTGCTTTTTCAAACACGGTCTACACCTCTCAAGTGCCGAGTTACAGGACGGTGAAAACAGTGAGTTTGTGTTAGACGCGAATCGTGCTCTGATTCATGCTCTAGGCTGGGAGCACAAGCTTAGTGCTTTTTCAAACACGGTCTACACCTCTCAAGTGCCGAGTTACAGGACGGTGAAAACAGTGAGTTTGTGTTAGACGCGAATCGAGCTCTGATTCATGCTCTAGGCTGGGAGCGCAAGCTTATTGCTTTTTCAAACACGGTCTACACCTCTCAGGTGCCGAGTTACAGGACGGTAAAAACAGTGAGTTTGTGTTAGACGCGAATCGTGCTCTGATTCAAGTTCTAGGCTGGGAGCGCAAGCTTATTGCTTTTTCAAACACGGTCTACACCTCTCAAGTGCCGAGTTACAGGACGGTGAAAACAGTGAGTTTGTGTTAGACGCGAATCGTGCTCTGATTCATGCTCTAGGCTGGGAGCTCAAGCTTATTGCTTTTTCAAACACGGTCTACACCTCTCAGGTGCCGAGGTACAGGACGGTGAAAACAGTGAGTTTGTGTTAGACGCGAATCGTGCTCTGATTCATGCTCTAGGCGGGGAGCTCAAGCTTATTGCTTTTTCAAACACGGTCTACACCTCTCAGGTGCCGAGTTACAGGACGGTAAAAACAGTGAGTTTGTGTTAGACGCGAATCGTGCTCTGATTCATGTTCTAGGCTGGGAGCGCAAGCTTATTGCTTTTTCAAACACGGTCTACACCTCTCAAGTGCCGAGTTACAGGACGGTGAAAACACTGAGTTTGTGTTAGACGCGAATCGTGCTCTGATTCATGCTCTAGGCTGGGAGCTCAAGCTTATTGCTTTTTCAAACACGGTCTACACCTCTCAGGTGCCGAGGTACAGGACGGTGAAAATAGTGAGTTTGTGTTAGACGCGAATCGTGCTCTGATTCATGCTCTAGGCGGGGAGCTCAAGCTTATTGCTTTTTCAAACACGGTCTACACCTCTCAGGTGCCGAGTTACAGGACGGTGAAAACAGTGAGTTTGTGTTAGACGCGAATCGTGCTCTGATTCATGCTCTAGGCTTGGAGCGCAAGCTTAATGCTTTTTCAAACACGGTCTACACCTCTCAGGTGCCGAGCTACAGGACGGTGAAAACAGTGAGTTTGTGTTAGACGCGAATCGTGCTCTGATTCATGCTCTAGGCTGGGAGCGCAGGCTTATTGCTTTTTCAAACACGGTCTACACCTTTCAGGTGCCGAGTTACATGACGGTGAAAACAATGAGTTTGTGTTAGACGCGAATCGTGCTCTGATTCATGATCTAGGCTGGGAGCGCAAGCTTATTGCTTTTTCAAACACGGTCTACACCTCTCAGGTGCCGAGTTACAGGACGGTGAAAACAAAGAGTTTGTGTTAGACGTGAATCGTGCTCTGATTCATGCTCTTGGCTGGGAGCGCAAGCTTATTGCTTTTTCAAACACGGTCTACACCTCTCAGGTGCCGAGTTACAGGACGGTGAAAACAGTGAGTTTGTGTTAGACGCGAATCGTGCTATGATTCATGCTCTAGGCTGGGAGCGCAAGCTTATTGCTTTTTCAAACACGGTCTACACCTCTCAGGTGCTGAGTTACAGGACGGTGAAAACAGTGAGTTTGTGTTAGACGCGAATCGTGCTCTGATTCATGCTCTAGGCTGGGAGCGCAAGCTTATTGCTTTTTCAAACACGGTCTACACCTCTCAGGTGCCGAGTTACAGGACGGTAAAAACAGTGAGTTTGTGTTAGACGCGAATCGTGCTCTGATTCAAGTTCTAGGCTGGGAGCGCAAGCTTATTGCTTTTTCAAACACGGTCTACACCTCTCAAGTGCCGAGTTACAGGACGGTGAAAACAGTGAGTTTGTGTTAGACGCGAATCGTGCTCTGATTCATGCTCTAGGCTGGGAGCTCAAGCTTATTGCTTTTTCAAACACGGTCTACACCTCTCAGGTGCCGAGGTACAGGACGGTGAAAACAGTGAGTTTGTGTTAGACGCGAATCGTGCTCTGATTCATGCTCTAGGCGGGGAGCTCAAGCTTATTGCTTTTTCAAACACGGTCTACACCTCTCAGGTGCCGAGTTACAGGACGGTGAAAACAGTGAGTTTGTGTTAGACGCGAATCGTGCTCTAATTCATGCTCTAGGCTGGGAGCGCAAGCTTAATGCTTTTTCAAACACGGTCTACACCTCTCAGGTGCCGAGTTACAGGACGGTGAAAACAGTGAGTTTGTGTTAGACGCGAATCGTGCTCTGATTCATGCTCTAGGCTGGGAGCGCAAGTTTATTGCTTTTTGAAACACGGTCTACACCTCTCAGGTGCCGAGTTACAGGACGGTAAAAACAATGAGTTTGTGTTAGACGCGAGTCGTGCTCTGATTCATGATCTAGGCTGGGAGCGCAAGCTTATTGCTTTTTCAAACACGGTCTACACCTCTCAGGTGCCGAGTTACAGGACGGTGAAAACAAAGAGTTTGTGTTAGACGCGAATCGTGCTCTGATTCATGCTCTAGGCTGGGAGCGCAAGCTTATTGCTTTTTCAAACACGGTCTACACCTCTCAGGTGCCGAGTTACAGGACGGTGAAAACAGTGAGTTTGTGTTAGACGCGAATCGTGCTATGATTCATGCTCTAGGCTGGGAGCGCAAGCTTATTGCTTTTTCAAACACGGTCTACACCTCTCAGGTGCCGAGTTACAGGACGGTGAAAACAGTGAGTTTGTGTTAGACGCGAATCGTGCTCTGATTCATGCTCTAGGCTGGGAGCGCAAGCTTATTGCTTTTTCAAACACGGTCTACACCTCTCAGGTGCCGAGTTACAGGACGGTAAAAACAGTGAGTTTGTGTTAGACGCGAATCGTGCTCTGATTCAAGTTCTAGGCTGGGAGCGCAAGCTTATTGCTTTTTCAAACACGGTCTACACCTCTCAAGTGCCGAGTTACAGGACGGTGAAAACAGTGAGTTTGTGTTAGACGCGAATCGTGCTCTGATTCATGCTCTAGGCTGGGAGCTCAAGCTTATTGCTTTTTCAAACACGGTCTACACCTCTCAGGTGCCGAGGTACAGGACGGTGAAAACAGTGAGTTTGTGTTAGACGCGAATCGTGCTCTGATTCATGCTCTAGGCGGGGAGCTCAAGCTTATTGCTTTTTCAAACACGGTCTACACCTCTCAGGTGCCGAGTTACAGGACGGTGAAAACAGTGAGTTTGTGTTAGACGCGAATCGTGCTCTACTTCATGCTCTAGGCTGGGAGCGCAAGCTTAATGCTTTTTCAAACACGGTCTACACCTCTCAGGTGCCGAGTTACAGGACGGTGAAAACAGTGAGTTTGTGTTAGACGCGAATCGTGCTCTGATTCATGCTCTAGGCTGGGAGCGCAAGCTTATTGCTTTTTCAAACACGGTCTACACCTCTCAGGTGCCGAGTTACAGGACGGTGAAAACAATGAGTTTGTGTTAGACGCGAATCGTGCTCTGATTCATGCTCTAGGCTGGGAGCGCAAGCTTATTGCTTTTTCAAACACGATCTACACCTCTCAGGTGCCGAGTTACAGGACGGTGAAAACAGTGAGTTTGTGTTAGACGCGAATCGTGCTCTGATTCATGCTCTAGGCAGGGAGCGCAAGTTTATTGCTTTTTGAAACACGGTCTACACCTCTCAGGTGCCGAGTTACAGGACGGTAAAAACAATGAGTTTGTGTTAGACGCGAATCGTGCTCTGATTCATGCTCTAGGCTGGGAGCGCAAGCTTATTGCTTTTTCAAACACGGTCTACACCTCTCAGGTGCCGAGTTACAGGACGGTGAAAACAGTGAGTTTGTGTTAGACGCGAATCGTGCTATGATTCATGCTCTAGGGTGGGAGCGCAAGCTTATTGCTTTTTCAAACACGGTCTACACCTCTCAGGTGCCGAGTTACAGGACGGTGAAAACAGTGAGTTTGTGTTAGACGCGAATCGTGCTCTGATTCATGCTCTAGGCAGGGAGCGCAAGCTTATTGCTTTTTCAAACACGGTCTACACCTCTCAAGTGCCGAGTTACAGGACGGTGAAAACAGTGAGTTTGTGTTAGACGCGAATCGTGCTCTGATTCATGCTCTAGGCTGGGAGCACAAGCTTAGTGCTTTTTCAAACACGGTCTACACCTCTCAAGTGCCGAGTTACAGGACGGTGAAAACAGTGAGTTTGTGTTAGACGCGAATCGAGCTCTGATTCATGCTCTAGGCTGGGAGCGCAAGCTTATTGCTTTTTCAAACACGGTCTACACCTCTCAGGTGCCGAGTTACAGGACGGTAAAAACAGTGAGTTTGTGTTAGACACGAATCGTGCTCTGATTCAAGTTCTAGGCTGGGAGCGCAAGCTTATTGCTTTTTCAAACACGGTCTACACCTCTCAAGTGCCGAGTTACAGGACGGTGAAAACAGTGAGTTTGTGTTAGACGCGAATCGTGCTCTGATTCATGCTCTAGGCTGGGAGCTCAAGCTTATTGCTTTTTCAAACACGGTCTACACCTCTCAGGTGCCGAGGTACAGGACGGTGAAAACAGTGAGTTTGTGTTAGACGCGAATCGTGCTCTGATTCATGCTCTAGGCGGGGAGCTCAAGCTTATTGCTTTTTCAAACACGGTCTACACCTCTCAGGTGCCGAGTTACAGGACGGTGAAAACAGTGAGTTTGTGTTAGACGCGAATCGTGCTCTAATTCATGCTCTAGGCTGGGAGCGCAAGCTTAATGCTTTTTCAAACACGGTCTACACCTCTCAGGTGCCGAGTTACAGGACGGTGAAAACAGTGAGTTTGTGTTAGACGCGAATCGTGCTCTGATTCATGCTCTAGGCTGGGAGCGCAAGCTTATTGCTTTTTCAAACACGGTCTACACCTCTCAAGTGCCGAGTTACAGGACGGTGAAAACAGTGAGTTTGTGTTAGACGCGAATCGAGCTCTGATTCATGCTCTAGGCTGGGAGCGCAAGCTTATTGCTTTTTCAAACACGGTCTACACCTCTCAGGTGCCGAGTTACAGGACGGTAAAAACAGTGAGTTTGTGTTAGACGCGAATCGTGCTCTGATTCAAGTTTTAGGCTGGGAGCGCAAGCTTATTGCTTTTTCAAACACGGTCTACACCTCTCAAGTGCCGAGTTACAGGACGGTGAAAACAGTGAGTTTGTGTTAGACGCGAATCGTGCTCTGATTCATGCTCTAGGCTGGGAGCTCAAGCTTATTGCATTTTCAAACACGGTCTACACCTCTCAGGTGCCGAGGTACAGGACGGTGAAAACAGTGAGTTTGTGTTAGACGCGAATCGTGCTCTGATTCATGCTCTAGGCGGGGAGCTCAAGCTTATTGCTTTTTCAAACACGGTCTACACCTCTCAGGTGCCGAGTTACAGGACGGTGAAAACAGTGAGTTTGTGTTAGACGCGAATCGTGCTCTGATTCATGCTCTAGGCTGGGAGCGCAAGCTTATTGCTTTTTCAAACACGGTCTACACCTCTCAGGTGCGAAGTTACAGGACGGTGAAAACAATGAGTTTGTGTTAGACGCGAATCGTGCTCTGATTCATGCTCTAGGCTGGGAGCGCAAGCTTATTGCTTTTTCAAACACGGTCTACACCTCTCAGGTGCCGAGTTACAGGACGGTGAAAACAGTGAGTTTGTGTTAGACGCGAATCGTGCTCTGATTCATGCTCTAGGCTGGGAGCGCAAGTTTATTGCTTTTTCAAACACGGTCTACACCTCTCAGGTGCCGAGTTACAGGACGGTAAAAACAATGAGTTTGTGTTAGACGCGAATCGTGCTCTGATTCATGCTCTAGGCTGGGAGCGCAAGCTTATTGCTTTTTCAAACACGGTCTACACCTCTCAGGTGCCAAGTTACAGGACGGTGAAAACAGTGAGTTTGTGTTAGACGCGAATCGTGCTATGATTCATGCTCTAGGCTGGGAGCGCAAGCTTATTGCTTTTTCAAACACGGTCTACACCTCTCAGGTGCCGACTTACAGGACGGTGAAAACAGTGAGTTTGTGTTAGACGCGAATCGTGCTCTGATTCATGCTCTAGGCAGGGAGCGCAAGCTTATTGGTTTTTCAAACACGGTCTACACCTCTCAAGTGCCGAGTTACAGGACGGTGAAAACAGTGAGTTTGTGTTAGACGCGAATCGTGCTCTGATTCATGCTCTAGGCTGGGAGCGCAAGCTTATTGCTTTTTCAAACACGGTCTACACCTCTCAAGTGCCGAGTTACAGGACGGTGAAAACAGTGAGTTTGTGTTAGACGCGAATCGAGCTCTGATTCATGCTCTAGGCTGGGAGCGCAAGCTTATTGCTTTTTCAAACACGGTCTACATCTCTCAGGTGCCGAGTTACAGGACGGTGAAAACAGTGAGTTTGTGTTAGACCCGAATCGTGCTCTGATTCATGCTCTAGGCTGGGAGCGCAAGCTTATTGCTTTTTCAAACACGGTCTACACCTCTCAGGTGCCGAGTTACAGGACGGTAAAAACACTGAGTTTGTGTTAGACGCAAATCGTGCTCTGATTCATGCTCTAGGCTGGGAGCGCAAGCTTATTGCTTTTTCAAACACGGTCTACACCTCTCAGGTGCCGAGTTACAGGACGGTAAAAACAGTGAGTTTGTGTTAGACGCGAATCGTGCTCTGATTCATGTTCTAGGCTGGGAGCGCAAGCTTATTGCTTTTTCAAACACGGTCTACACCTCTCAAGTGCCGAGTTACAGGACGGTGAAAACACTGAGTTTGTGTTAGACGCGAATCGTGCTCTTATTCATGCTCTAGGCTGGGAGCTCAAGCTTATTGCTTTTTCAAACACGGTCTACACCTCTCAGGTGCCGAGTTACAGGACGGTGAAAACAGTGAGTTTGTGTTAGACGCGAATCGTGCTCTGATTCATGCTCTAGGCTGGGAGCGCAAGCTTATTGCTTTTTCAAACACGGTCTACACCTCTCAGGTGCGAAGTTACAGGACGGTGAAAACAATGAGTTTGTGTTAGACGCGAATCGTGCTCTGATTCATGCTCTAGGCTGGGAGCGCAAGCTTATTGCTTTTTCAAACACGGTCTACACCTCTCAGGTGCCGAGTTACAGGACGGTGAAAACAGTGAGTTTGTGTTAGACGCGAATCGTGCTCTGATTCATGCTCTAGGCTGGGAGCGCAAGTTTATTGCTTTTTCAAACACGGTCTACACCTCTCAGGTGCCGAGTTACAAGACGGTAAAAACAATGAGTTTGTGTTAGACGCGAATCGTGCTCTGATTCATGCTCTAGGCTGGGAGCGCAAGCTTATTGCTTTTTCAAACACGGTCTACACCTCTCAGGTGCCGAGTTACAGGACGGTGAAAACAGTGAGTTTGTGTTAGACGCGAATCGTGCTCTGATTCATGCTCTAGGCTGGGAGCGCAAGCTTATTGCTTTTTCAAACACGGTCTACACCTCTCAAGTGCCGAGTTACAGGACGGTGAAAACAGTGAGTTTGTGTTAGACGCGAATCGAGCTCTGATTCATGCTCTAGGCTGGGAGCGCAAGCTTATTGCTTTTTCAAACACGGTCTACATCTCTCAGGTGCCGAGTTACAGGACGGTGAAAACAGTGAGTTTGTGTTAGACCCGAATCGTGCTCTGATTCATGCTCTAGGCTGGGAGCGCAAGCTTATTGCTTTTTCAAACACGGTCTACACCTCTCAGGTGCCGAGTTACAGGACGGTAAAAACACTGAGTTTGTGTTAGACGCAAATCGTGCTCTGATTCATGCTCTAGGCTGGGAGCGCAAGCTTATTGCTTTTTCAAACACGGTCTACACCTCTCAGGTGCCGAGTTACAGGACGGTAAAAACAGTGAGTTTGTGTTAGACGCGAATCGTGCTCTGATTCATGTTCTAGGCTGGGAGCGCAAGCTTATTGCTTTTTCAAACACGGTCTACACCTCTCAAGTGCCGAGTTACAGGACGGTGAAAACACTGAGTTTGTGTTAGACGCGAATCGTGCTCTTATTCATGCTCTAGGCTGGGAGCTCAAGCTTATTGCTTTTTCAAACACGGTCTACACCTCTCAGGTGCCGAGTTACAGGACGGTGAAAACAGTGAGTTTGTGTTAGACGCGAATCGTGCTCTGATTCATGCTCTAGGCTGGGAGCGCAAGCTTATTGCTTTTTCAAACACGGTCTACACCTCTCAGGTGCGAAGTTACAGGACGGTGAAAACAATGAGTTTGTGTTAGACGCGAATCGTGCTCTGATTCATGCTCTAGGCTGGGAGCGCAAGCTTATTGCTTTTTCAAACACGGTCTACACCTCTCAGGTGCCGAGTTACAGGACGGTGAAAACAGTGAGTTTGTGTTAGACGCGAATCGTGCTCTGATTCATGCTCTAGGCTGGGAGCGCAAGTTTATTGCTTTTTCAAACACGGTCTACACCTCTCAGGTGCCGAGTTACAAGACGGTAAAAACAATGAGTTTGTGTTAGACGCGAATCGTGCTCTGATTCATGCTCTAGGCTGGGAGCGCAAGCTTATTGCTTTTTCAAACACGGTCTACACCTCTCAGGTGCCGAGTTACAGGACGGTGAAAACAGTGAGTTTGTGTTAGACGCGAATCGTGCTATGATTCATGCTCTAGGCTGGGAGCGCAAGCTTATTGCTTTTTCAAACACGGTCTACACCTCTCAGGTGCCGAGTTACAGGACGGTGAAAACAGTGAGTTTGTGTTAGACGCGAATCGTGCTCTGATTCATGCTCTAGGCAGGGAGCGCAAGCTTATTGCTTTTTCAAACACGGTCTACACCTCTCAAGTGCCGAGTTACAGGACGGTGAAAACAGTGAGTTTGTGTTAGACGCGAATCGTGCTCTGATTCATGCTCTAGGCTGGGAGCACAAGCTTATTGCTTTTTCAAACACGGTCTACACCTCTCAAGTGCCGAGTTACAGGACGGTGAAAACAGTGAGTTTGTGTTAGACCCGAATCGTGCTCTGATTCATGCTCTAGGCTGGGAGCGCAAGCTTATTGCTTTTTCAAACACGGTCTACACCTCTCAGGTGCCGAGTTACAGGACGGTGAAAACACTGAGTTTGTGTTAGACGCAAATCGTGCTCTGATTCATACTCTAGGCTGGGAGCGCAAGCTTATTGCTTTTTCAAACACGGTCTACACCTCTCAGGTGCCGAGTTACAGGACGGTAAAAACAGTGAGTTTGTGTTAGACGCGAATCGTGCTCTGATTCATGTTCTAGGCTGGGAGCGCAAGCTTATTGCTTTTTCAAACACGGTCTACACCTCTCAAGTGCCGAGTTACAGGACGGTGAAAACACTGAGTTTGTGTTAGACGCGAATCGTGCTCTTATTCATGCTCTAGGCTGGGAGCTCAAGCTTATTGCTTTTTCAAACACGGTCTACACCTCTCAGGTGCCGAGGTACAGGACGGTGAAAACAGTGAGTTTGTGTTTGACGCGAATCGTGCTCTGATTCATGCTCTAGGCGGGGAGCTCAAGCTTATTGCTTTTTCAAACACGGTCTACACCTCTCAGGTGCCGAGTTACAGGACGGTGAAAACAGTGAGTTTGTGTTAGACGCGAATCGTGCTCTGATTCATGCTCTAGGCTGGGAGCGCAAGCTTAATGCTTTTTCAAACACGGTCTACACCTCTCAAGTGCCGAGTTACAGGACGGTGAAAACAGTGAGTTTGTGTTAGACGCGAATCGTGCTCTGATTCATGCTCTAGGCTGGGAGCGCAAGCTTATTGCTTTTTCAAACACGGTCTACACCTTTCAGGTGCCGAGTTACAGGACGGTGAAAACAATGAGTTTGTGTTAGACGCGAATCGTGCTCTGATTCATGATCTAGGCTGGGAGCGCAAGCTTATTGCTTTTTCAAACACGGTCTACACCTCTCAGGTGCCGAGTTACAGGACGGTGAAAACAATGAGTTTGTGTTAGACGCGAATCGTGCTCTGATTCATGCTCTAGGCTCGGAGCGCAAGCTTATTGCTTTTTCAAACACGGTCTACACCTCTCAGGTGCCGAGTTACAGGACGGTGAAAACAGTGAGTTTGTGTTAGACGCGAATCGTGCTATGATTCATGCTCTAGGCTGGGAGCACAAGCTTATTGCTTTTTCAAACACGGTCTACACCTCTCAGGTGCCGAGTTACAGGACGGTGAAAACAGTGAGTTTGTGTTAGACGCGAATCGTGCTCTGATTCATGCTCTAGGCTGGGAGCGCAAGCTTATTGCTTTTTCAAACACGGTCTACACCTCTCAAGTGCCGAGTTACAGGACGGTGAAAACAGTGAGTTTGTGTTAGACGCGAATCGTGCTCTGATTCATGCTCTAGGCTGGGAGCACAAGCTTATTGCTTTTTCAAACACGGTCTACACCTCTCAAGTGCCGAGTTACAGGACGGTGAAAACAGTGAGTTTGTGTTAGACGCTAATCGAGCTCTGATTCATGCTCTAGGCTGGGAGCGCAAGCTTATTGCTTTTTCAAACACGGTCTACACCTCTCAGGTGCCGAGTTACAGGACGGTAAAAACAGTGAGTTTGTGTTAGACGCGAATCGTGCTCTGATTCATGTTCTACGCTGGGAGCGCAAGCTTATTGCTTTTTCAAACACGGTCTACACCTCTCAAGTGCCGAGTTACAGGACGGTGAAAACACTGAGTTTGTGTTAGACGCGAATCGTGCTCTTATTCATGCTCTAGGCTGGGAGCTCAAGCTTATTGCTTTTTCAAACACGGTCTACACCTCTCAGGTGCCGAGGTACAGGACGGTGAAAACAGTGAGTTTGTGTTAGACGCGAATCGTGCTCTGATTCATGCTCTAGGCTGGGAGCGCAAGCTTAATGCTTTTTCAAACACGGTCTTCACCTCTCAAGTGCCGAGTTACAGGACGGTGAAAACAGTGAGTTTGTGTTAGACGCGAATCGTGCTCTGATTCATGCTCTAGGCTGGGAGCGCAAGCTTATTGCTTTTTCAAACACGGTCTACACCTTTCAGGTGCCGAGTTACAGGACGGTGAAAACAAAGAGTTTGTGTTAGACGCGAATCGTGCTCTGATTCATGATCTAGGCTGGGAGCGCAAGCTTATTGCTTTTTCAAACACGGTCTACACCTCTCAGGTGCCGAGTTACAGGACGGTGAAAACAAAGAGTTTGTGTTAGACGCGAATCGTGCTCTGATTCATGCTCTAGGCTGGGAGCGCAAGCTTATTGCTTTTTCAAACACGGTCTACACCTCTCAGGTGCCGAGTTACAGGACGGTGAAAACAGTGAGTTTGTGTTAGACGCGAATCGTGCTATGATTCATGCTCTAGGCTGGGAGCGCAAGCTTATTGCTTTTTCAAACACGGTCTACACCTCTCAGGTGCCGAGTTACAGGACGGTGAAAACAGTGAGTTTGTGTTAGACGCGAATCGTGCTCTGATTCATGCTCTAGGCTGGGAGCGCAAGCTTATTGCTTTTTCAAACACGGTCTACACCTCTCAGGTGCCGAGTTACAGGACGGTAAAAACAGTGAGTTTGTGTTAGACGCGAATCGTGCTCTGATTCAAGTTCTAGGCTGGGAGCGCAAGCTTATTGCTTTTTCAAACACGGTCTACACCTCTCAAGTGCCGAGTTACAGGACGGTGAAAACAGTGAGTTTGTGTTAGACGCGAATCGTGCTCTGATTCATGCTCTAGGCTGGGAGCTCAAGCTTATTGCTTTTTCAAACACGGTCTACACCTCTCAGGTGCCGAGGTACAGGACGGTGAAAACAGTGAGTTTGTGTTAGACGCGAATCGTGCTCTGATTCATGTTCTACGCTGGGAGCGCAAGCTTATTGCTTTTTCAAACACGGTCTACACCTCTCAAGTGCCGAGTTACAGGACGGTGAAAACACTGAGTTTGTGTTAGACGCGAATCGTGCTCTTATTCATGCTCTAGGCTGGGAGCTCAAGCTTATTGCTTTTTCAAACACGGTCTACACCTCTCAGGTGCCGAGGTACAGGACGGTGAAAACAGTGAGTTTGTGTTAGACGCGAATCGTGCTCTGATTCATGCTCTAGGCGGGGAGCTCAAGCTTATTGCTTTTTCAAACACGGTCTACACCTCTCAGGTGCCGAGTTACAGGACGGTGAAAACAGTGAGTTTGTGTTAGACGCGAATCGTGCTCTGATTCATGCTCTAGGCTGGGAGCGCAAGCTTAATGCTTTTTCAAACACGGTCTTCACCTCTCAAGTGCCGAGTTACAGGACGGTGAAAACAGTGAGTTTGTGTTAGACGCGAATCGTGCTCTGATTCATGCTCTAGGCTGGGAGCGCAAGCTTATTGCTTTTTCAAACACGGTCTACACCTTTCAGGTGCCGAGTTACAGGACGGTGAAAACAAAGAGTTTGTGTTAGACGCGAATCGTGCTCTGATTCATGATCTAGGCTGGGAGCGCAAGCTTATTGCTTTTTCAAACACGGTCTACACCTCTCAGGTGCCGAGTTACAGGACGGTGAAAACAAAGAGTTTGTGTTAGACGCGAATCGTGCTCTGATTCATGCTCTAGGCTGGGAGCGCAAGCTTATTGCTTTTTCAAACACGGTCTACACCTCTCAGGTGCCGAGTTACAGGACGGTGAAAACAGTGAGTTTGTGTTAGACGCGAATCGTGCTATGATTCATGCTCTAGGCTGGGAGCGCAAGCTTATTGCTTTTTCAAACACGGTCTACACCTCTCAGGTGCCGAGTTACAGGACGGTGAAAACAGTGAGTTTGTGTTAGACGCGAATCGTGCTCTGATTCATGCTCTAGGCTGGGAGCGCAAGCTTATTGCTTTTTCAAACACGGTCTACACCTCTCAGGTGCCGAGTTACAGGACGGTAAAAACAGTGAGTTTGTGTTAGACGCGAATCGTGCTCTGATTCAAGTTCTAGGCTGGGAGCGCAAGCTTATTGCTTTTTCAAACACGGTCTACACCTCTCAAGTGCCGAGTTACAGGACGGTGAAAACAGTGAGTTTGTGTTAGACGCGAATCGTGCTCTGATTCATGCTCTAGGCTGGGAGCTCAAGCTTATTGCTTTTTCAAACACGGTCTACACCTCTCAGGTGCCGAGGTACAGGACGGTGAAAACAGTGAGTTTGTGTTAGACGCGAATCGTGCTCTGATTCATGCTCTAGGCGGGGAGCTCAAGCTTATTGCTTTTTCAAACACGGTCTACACCTCTCAGGTGCCGAGTTACAGGACGGTGAAAACAGTGAGTTTGTGTTAGACGCGAATCGTGCTCTAATTCATGCTCTAGGCTGGGAGCGCAAGCTTAATGCTTTTTCAAACACGGTCTACACCTCTCAGGTGCCGAGTTACAGGACGGTGAAAACAGTGAGTTTGTGTTAGACGCGAATCGTGCTCTGATTCATGCTCTAGGCTGGGAGCGCAAGCTTATTGCTTTTTCAAACACGGTCTACACCTCTCAGGTGCCGAGTTACAGGACGGTGAAAACAATGAGTTTGTGTTAGACGCGAATCGTGCTCTGATTCATGCTCTAGGCTGGGAGCGCAAGCTTATTGCTTTTTCAAACACGATCTACACCTCTCAGGTGCCGAGTTACAGGACGGTGAAAACAGTGAGTTTGTGTTAGACGCGAATCGTGCTCTGATTCATGCTCTAGGCTGGGAGCACAAGCTTATTGCTTTTTCAAACACGGTCTACACCTCTCAAGTGCCGAGTTACAGGACGGTGAAAACAGTGAGTTTGTGTTAGACGCGAATCGAGCTCTGATTCATGCTCTAGGCTGGGAGCGCAAGCTTATTGCTTTTTCAAACACGGTCTACACCTCTCAGGTGCCGAGTTACAGGACGGTAAAAACAGTGAGTTTGTGTTAGACGCGAATCGTGCTCTGATTCAAGTTCTAGGCTGGGAGCGCAAGCTTATTGCTTTTTCAAACACGGTCTACACCTCTCAAGTGCCGAGTTACAGGACGGTGAAAACAGTGAGTTTGTGTTAGACGCGAATCGTGCTCTGATTCATGCTCTAGGCTGGGAGCTCAAGCTTATTGCTTTTTCAAACACGGTCTACACCTCTCAGGTGCCGAGGTACAGGACGGTGAAAACAGTGAGTTTGTGTTAGACGCGAATCGTGCTCTGATTCATGCTCTAGGCGGGGAGCTCAAGCTTATTGCTTTTTCAAACACGGTCTACACCTCTCAGGTGCCGAGTTACAGGACGGTGAAAACAGTGAGTTTGTGTTAGACGCGAATCATGCTCTAATTCATGCTCTAGGCTGGGAGCGCAAGCTTAATGCTTTTTCAAACACGGTCTACACCTCTCAGGTGCCGAGTTACAGGACGGTGAAAACAGTGAGTTTGTGTTAGACGCGAATCGTGCTCTGATTCATGCTCTAGGCTGGGAGCGCAAGCTTATTGCTTTTTCAAACACGGTCTACACCTCTCAGGTGCCGAGTTACAGGACGGTGAAAACAATGAGTTTGTGTTAGACGCGAATCGTGCTCTGATTCATGCTCTAGGCTGGGAGCGCAAGCTTATTGCTTTTTCAAACACGGTCTACACCTCTCAGGTGCCGAGTTACAGGACGGTGAAAACAGTGAGTTTGTGTTAGACGCGAATCGTGCTCTGATTCATGCTCTAGGCTGGGAGCGCAAGTTTATTGCTTTTTCAAACACGGTCTACACCTCTCAGGTGCCGAGTTACAGGACGGTAAAAACAGTGAGTTTGTGTTAGACGCGAATCGTGCTCTGGTTCATGCTCTAGGCTGGGAGCGCAAGCTTATTGCTTTTTCAAACACGGTCTACACCTCTCAGGTGCCGAGTTACAGGACGGTGAAAACAGTGAGTTTGTGTTAGACGCGAATCGTGCTATGATTCATGCTCTAGGCTGGGAGCGCAAGCTTATTGCTTTTTCAAACACGGTCTACACCTCTCAGGTGCCGAGTTACAGGACGGTGAAAACACTGAGTTTGTGTTAGACGCAAATCGTGCTCTGATTCATGCTCTAGGCTGGGAGCGCAAGCTTATTGCTTTTTCAAACACGGTCTACACCTCTCAGGTGCCGAGTTACAGGATGGTAAAAACAGTGAGTTTGTGTTAGACGCGAATCGTGCTCTGATTCATGTTCTAGGCTGGGAGCGCAAGCTTATTGCTTTTTCAAACACGGTCTACACCTCTTAAGTGCCGAGTTACAGGACGGTGAAAACACTGAGTTTGTGTTAGACGCGAATCGTGCTCTTATTCATGCTCTAGGCTGGGAGCTCAAGCTTATTGCTTTTTCAAACACGGTCTACACCTCTCAGGTGCCGAGGTACAGGACGGTGAAAACAATGAGTTTGTGTTAGACGCGAATCGTGCTCTGATTCATGCTCTAGTCGGGGAGCTCAAGCTTATTGCTTTTTCAAACACGGTCTACACCTCTCAGGTGCCGAGTTACAGGACGGTGAAAACAGTGAGTTTGTGTTAGACGCGAATCGTGCTCTGATTCATGCTCTAGGCTGGGAGCGCAAGCTTAATGCTTTTTCAAACACGGTCTACACCTCTCAAGTGCCGAGTTACAGGACGGTGAAAACAGTGAGTTTGTGTTAGACGCGAATCGTGCTCTGATTCATGCTCTAGGCTGGGAGCGCAAGCTTATTGCTTTTTCAAACACGGTCTACACCTTTCAGGTGCCGAGTTACAGGACGGTGAAAACAATGAGTTTGTGTTAGACGCGAATCGTGCTCTGATTCATGATCTAGGCTGGGAGCGCAAGCTTATTGCTTTTTAAAACACGGTCTACACCTCTCAGGTGCCGAGTTACAGGACGGTGAAAACAGTGAGTTTGTGTTAGACGCGAATCGTGCTATGATTCATGCTCTAGGCTGGTAGCACAAGCTTATTGCTTTTTCAAACACGGTCTACACCTCTCAGGTGCCGAGTTACAGGACGGTGAAAACAGTGAGTTTGTGTTAGACGCGAATCGTGCTCTGATTCATGCTCTAGGCTGGGAGCGCAAGCTTATTGCTTTTTCAAACACGGTCTACACCTCTCAAGTGCCGAGTTACAGGACGGTGAAAACAGTGAGTTTGTGTTAGACGCGAATCGTGCTCTGATTCATGCTCTAGGCTGGGAGCACAAGCTTATTGCTTTTTCAAACACGGTCTACACCTCTCAGGTGCCGAGTTACAGGACGGTGAAAACAATGAGTTTGTGTTAGACACAAATCGTGCTCTGATTCATGTTCTAGGCTGGGAGCGCAAGCTTATTGCTTTTTCAAACACGGTCTACACCTCTCAGGTGCCGAGTTACAGGACGGTGAAAACAAAGAGTTTGTGTTAGACGCGAATCGTGCTCTGATTCATGCTCTAGGCTGGGAGCGCAAGCTTATTGCTTTTTCAAACACGGTCTACACCTCTCAGGTGCCGAGTTACAGGACGGTGAAAACAGTGAGTTTGTGTTAGACGCGAATCGTGCTATGATTCATGCTCTAGGCTGGGAGCGCAAGCTTATTGCTTTTTCAAACACGGTCTACACCTCTCAGGTGCCGAGTTACAGGACGGTGAAAACAGTGAGTTTGTGTTAGACGCGAATCGTGCTCTGATTCATGCTCTAGGCTGGGAGCGCAAGCTTATTGCTTTTTCAAACACGGTCTACACCTCTCAGGTGCCGAGTTACAGGACGGTAAAAACAGTGAGTTTGTGTTAGACGCGAATCGTGCTCTGATTCAAGTTCTAGGCTGGGAGCGCAAGCTTATTGCTTTTTCAAACACGGTCTACACCTCTCAAGTGCCGAGTTACAGGACGGTGAAAACAGTGAGTTTGTGTTAGACGCGAATCGTGCTCTGATTCATGCTCTAGGCTGGGAGCTCAAGCTTATTGCTTTTTCAAACACGGTCTACACCTCTCAGGTGCCGAGGTACAGGACGGTGAAAACAGTGAGTTTGTGTTAGACGCGAATCGTGCTCTGATTCATGTTCTACGCTGGGAGCGCAAGCTTATTGCTTTTTCAAACACGGTCTACACCTCTCAAGTGCCGAGTTACAGGACGGTGAAAACACTGAGTTTGTGTTAGACGCGAATCGTGCTCTTATTCATGCTCTAGGCTGGGAGCTCAAGCTTATTGCTTTTTCAAACACGGTCTACACCTCTCAGGTGCCGAGGTACAGGACGGTGAAAACAGTGAGTTTGTGTTAGACGCGAATCGTGCTCTGATTCATGCTCTAGGCGGGGAGCTCAAGCTTATTGCTTTTTCAAACACGGTCTACACCTCTCAGGTGCCGAGTTACAGGACGGTGAAAACAGTGAGTTTGTGTTAGACGCGAATCGTGCTCTGATTCATGCTCTAGGCTGGGAGCGCAAGCTTAATGCTTTTTCAAACACGGTCTTCACCTCTCAAGTGCCGAGTTACAGGACGGTGAAAACAGTGAGTTTGTGTTAGACGCGAATCGTGCTCTGATTCATGCTCTAGGCTGGGAGCGCAAGCTTATTGCTTTTTCAAACACGGTCTACACCTTTCAGGTGCCGAGTTACAGGACGGTGAAAACAAAGAGTTTGTGTTAGACGCGAATCGTGCTCTGATTCATGATCTAGGCTGGGAGCGCAAGCTTATTGCTTTTTCAAACACGGTCTACACCTCTCAGGTGCCGAGTTACAGGACGGTGAAAACAAAGAGTTTGTGTTAGACGCGAATCGTGCTCTGATTCATGCTCTAGGCTGGGAGCGCAAGCTTATTGCTTTTTCAAACACGGTCTACACCTCTCAGGTGCCGAGTTACAGGACGGTGAAAACAGTGAGTTTGTGTTAGACGCGAATCGTGCTATGATTCATGCTCTAGGCTGGGAGCGCAAGCTTATTGCTTTTTCAAACACGGTCTACACCTCTCAGGTGCCGAGTTACAGGACGGTGAAAACAGTGAGTTTGTGTTAGACGCGAATCGTGCTCTGATTCATGCTCTAGGCTGGGAGCGCAAGCTTATTGCTTTTTCAAACACGGTCTACACCTCTCAGGTGCCGAGTTACAGGACGGTAAAAACAGTGAGTTTGTGTTAGACGCGAATCGTGCTCTGATTCAAGTTCTAGGCTGGGAGCGCAAGCTTATTGCTTTTTCAAACACGGTCTACACCTCTCAAGTGCCGAGTTACAGGACGGTGAAAACAGTGAGTTTGTGTTAGACGCGAATCGTGCTCTGATTCATGCTCTAGGCTGGGAGCTCAAGCTTATTGCTTTTTCAAACACGGTCTACACCTCTCAGGTGCCGAGGTACAGGACGGTGAAAACAGTGAGTTTGTGTTAGACGCGAATCGTGCTCTGATTCATGCTCTAGGCGGGGAGCTCAAGCTTATTGCTTTTTCAAACACGGTCTACACCTCTCAGGTGCCGAGTTACAGGACGGTGAAAACAGTGAGTTTGTGTTAGACGCGAATCGTGCTCTAATTCATGCTCTAGGCTGGGAGCGCAAGCTTAATGCTTTTTCAAACACGGTCTACACCTCTCAGGTGCCGAGTTACAGGACGGTGAAAACAGTGAGTTTGTGTTAGACGCGAATCGTGCTCTGATTCATGCTCTAGGCTGGGAGCGCAAGCTTATTGCTTTTTCAAACACGGTCTACACCTCTCAGGTGCCGAGTTACAGGACGGTGAAAACAATGAGTTTGTGTTAGACGCGAATCGTGCTCTGATTCATGCTCTAGGCTGGGAGCGCAAGCTTATTGCTTTTTCAAACACGATCTACACCTCTCAGGTGCCGAGTTACAGGACGGTGAAAACAGTGAGTTTGTGTTAGACGCGAATCGTGCTCTGATTCATGCTCTAGGCTGGGAGCACAAGCTTATTGCTTTTTCAAACACGGTCTACACCTCTCAAGTGCCGAGTTACAGGACGGTGAAAACAGTGAGTTTGTGTTAGACGCGAATCGAGCTCTGATTCATGCTCTAGGCTGGGAGCGCAAGCTTATTGCTTTTTCAAACACGGTCTACACCTCTCAGGTGCCGAGTTACAGGACGGTAAAAACAGTGAGTTTGTGTTAGACGCGAATCGTGCTCTGATTCAAGTTCTAGGCTGGGAGCGCAAGCTTATTGCTTTTTCAAACACGGTCTACACCTCTCAAGTGCCGAGTTACAGGACGGTGAAAACAGTGAGTTTGTGTTAGACGCGAATCGTGCTCTGATTCATGCTCTAGGCTGGGAGCTCAAGCTTATTGCTTTTTCAAACACGGTCTACACCTCTCAGGTGCCGAGGTACAGGACGGTGAAAACAGTGAGTTTGTGTTAGACGCGAATCGTGCTCTGATTCATGCTCTAGGCGGGGAGCTCAAGCTTATTGCTTTTTCAAACACGGTCTACACCTCTCAGGTGCCGAGTTACAGGACGGTGAAAACAGTGAGTTTGTGTTAGACGCGAATCATGCTCTAATTCATGCTCTAGGCTGGGAGCGCAAGCTTAATGCTTTTTCAAACACGGTCTACACCTCTCAGGTGCCGAGTTACAGGACGGTGAAAACAGTGAGTTTGTGTTAGACGCGAATCGTGCTCTGATTCATGCTCTAGGCTGGGAGCGCAAGCTTATTGCTTTTTCAAACACGGTCTACACCTCTCAGGTGCCGAGTTACAGGACGGTGAAAACAATGAGTTTGTGTTAGACGCGAATCGTGCTCTGATTCATGCTCTAGGCTGGGAGCGCAAGCTTATTGCTTTTTCAAACACGGTCTACACCTCTCAGGTGCCGAGTTACAGGACGGTGAAAACAGTGAGTTTGTGTTAGACGCGAATCGTGCTCTGATTCATGCTCTAGGCTGGGAGCGCAAGTTTATTGCTTTTTCAAACACGGTCTACACCTCTCAGGTGCCGAGTTACAGGACGGTAAAAACAGTGAGTTTGTGTTAGACGCGAATCGTGCTCTGGTTCATGCTCTAGGCTGGGAGCGCAAGCTTATTGCTTTTTCAAACACGGTCTACACCTCTCAGGTGCCGAGTTACAGGACGGTGAAAACAGTGAGTTTGTGTTAGACGCGAATCGTGCTATGATTCATGCTCTAGGCTGGGAGCGCAAGCTTATTGCTTTTTCAAACACGGTCTACACCTCTCAGGTGCCGAGTTACAGGACGGTGAAAACACTGAGTTTGTGTTAGACGCAAATCGTGCTCTGATTCATGCTCTAGGCTGGGAGCGCAAGCTTATTGCTTTTTCAAACACGGTCTACACCTCTCAGGTGCCGAGTTACAGGATGGTAAAAACAGTGAGTTTGTGTTAGACGCGAATCGTGCTCTGATTCATGTTCTAGGCTGGGAGCGCAAGCTTATTGCTTTTTCAAACACGGTCTACACCTCTCAAGTGCCGAGTTACAGGACGGTGAAAACACTGAGTTTGTGTTAGACGCGAATCGTGCTCTTATTCATGCTCTAGGCTGGGAGCTCAAGCTTATTGCTTTTTCAAACACGGTCTACACCTCTCAGGTGCCGAGGTACAGGACGGTGAAAACAATGAGTTTGTGTTAGACGCGAATCGTGCTCTGATTCATGCTCTAGTCGGGGAGCTCAAGCTTATTGCTTTTTCAAACACGGTCTACACCTCTCAGGTGCCGAGTTACAGGACGGTGAAAACAGTGAGTTTGTGTTAGACGCGAATCGTGCTCTGATTCATGCTCTAGGCTGGGAGCGCAAGCTTAATGCTTTTTCAAACACGGTCTACACCTCTCAAGTGCCGAGTTACAGGACGGTGAAAACAGTGAGTTTGTGTTAGACGCGAATCGTGCTCTGATTCATGCTCTAGGCTGGGAGCGCAAGCTTATTGCTTTTTCAAACACGGTCTACACCTTTCAGGTGCCGAGTTACAGGACGGTGAAAACAATGAGTTTGTGTTAGACGCGAATCGTGCTCTGATTCATGATCTAGGCTGGGAGCGCAAGCTTATTGCTTTTTAAAACACGGTCTACACCTCTCAGGTGCCGAGTTACAGGACGGTGAAAACAGTGAGTTTGTGTTAGACGCGAATCGTGCTATGATTCATGCTCTAGGCTGGGAGCACAAGCTTATTGCTTTTTCAAACACGGTCTACACCTCTCAGGTGCCGAGTTACAGGACGGTGAAAACAGTGAGTTTGTGTTAGACGCGAATCGTGCTCTGATTCATGCTCTAGGCTGGGAGCGCAAGCTTATTGCTTTTTCAAACACGGTCTACACCTCTCAAGTGCCGAGTTACAGGACGGTGAAAACAGTGAGTTTGTGTTAGACGCGAATCGTGCTCTGATTCATGCTCTAGGCTGGGAGCACAAGCTTATTGCTTTTTCAAACACGGTCTACACCTCTCAGGTGCCGAGTTACAGGACGGTGAAAACAATGAGTTTGTGTTAGACACAAATCGTGCTCTGATTCATGTTCTAGGCTGGGAGCGCAAGCTTATTGCTTTTTCAAACACGGTCTACACCTCTCAAGTGCCGAGTTACAGGATGGTGAAAACAGTGAGTTTGTGTTAGACGCGAATCGTGCTCTGATTCATGCTCTAGGCTGGGAGCGCAAGCTTATTGCTTTTTCAAACACGGTCTACACCTCTCAGGTGCCGAGTTACAGGACGGTGAAAACAGTGAGTTTGTGTTAGACGCGAATCGTGCTCTGATTCATGCTCTAGGCTGGGAGCGCAAGCTTATTGCTTTTTCAAACACGGTCTACACCTCTCAGGTGCCGAGTTACAGGACGGTGAAAACAGTGAGTTTGTGTTAGACGCGAATCGTGCTCTGATTCATGCTCAAGGCTGGGAGCGCAAGCTTATTGCTTTTTCAAACACGGTCTACACCTCTCAGGTGCCGAGTTACAGGACGGTGAAAACACTGAGTTTGTGTTAGACGCAAATCGTGCTCTGATTCATGCTCTAGGCTGGGAGCGCAAGCTTATTGCTTTTTCAAACACGGTCTACACCTCTCAGGTGCCGAGTTACAGGACGGTAAAAACAGTGAGTTTGTGTTAGACGCGAATCGTGCTCTGATTCATGTTCTAGGCTGGGAGCGCAAGCTTATTGCTTTTTCAAACACGGTCTACACCTCTCAAGTGCCGAGTTACAGGACGGTGAAAACACTGAGTTTGTGTTAGACGCGAATCGTGCTCTTATTCATGCTCTAGGCTGGGAGCTCAAGCTTATTGCTTTTTCAAACACGGTCTACACCTCTCAGGTGCCGAGGTACAGGACGGTGAAAACAGTGAGTTTGTGTTTGACGCGAATCGTGCTCTGATTCATGCTCTAGGCGGGGAGCTCAAGCTTATTGCTTTTTCAAACACGGTCTACACCTCTCAGGTGCCGAGTTACAGGACGGTGAAAACAGTGAGTTTGTGTTAGACGCGAATCGTGCTCTGATTCATGCTCTAGGCTGGGAGCGCAAGCTTAATGCTTTTTCAAACACGGTCTACACCTCTCAAGTGCCGAGTTACAGGACGGTGAAAACAGTGAGTTTGTGTTAGACGCGAATCGTGCTCTGATTCATGCTCTAGGCTGGGAGCGCAAGCTTATTGCTTTTTCAAACACGGTCTACACCTTTCAGGTGCCGAGTTACAGGACGGTGAAAACAATGAGTTTGTGTTAGACGCGAATCGTGCTCTGATTCATGATCTAGGCTGGGAGCGCAAGCTTATTGCTTTTTCAAACACGGTCTACACCTCTCAGGTGCCGAGTTACAGGACGGTGAAAACAATGAGTTTGTGTTAGACGCGAATCGTGCTCTGATTCATGCTCTAGGCTCGGAGCGCAAGCTTATTGCTTTTTCAAACACGGTCTACACCTCTCAGGTGCCGAGTTACAGGACGGTGAAAACAGTGAGTTTGTGTTAGACGCGAATCGTGCTATGATTCATGCTCTAGGCTGGGAGCACAAGCTTATTGCTTTTTCAAACACGGTCTACACCTCTCAGGTGCCGAGTTACAGGACGGTGAAAACAGTGAGTTTGTGTTAGACGCGAATCGTGCTCTGATTCATGCTCTAGGCTGGGAGCGCAAGCTTATTGCTTTTTCAAACACGGTCTACACCTCTCAAGTGCCGAGTTACAGGACGGTGAAAACAGTGAGTTTGTGTTAGACGCGAATCGTGCTCTGATTCATGCTCTAGGCTGGGAGCACAAGCTTATTGCTTTTTCAAACACGGTCTACACCTCTCAAGTGCCGAGTTACAGGACGGTGAAAACAGTGAGTTTGTGTTAGACGCTAATCGAGCTCTGATTCATGCTCTAGGCTGGGAGCGCAAGCTTATTGCTTTTTCAAACACGGTCTACACCTCTCAGGTGCCGAGTTACAGGACGGTAAAAACAGTGAGTTTGTGTTAGACGCGAATCGTGCTCTGATTCATGTTCTACGCTGGGAGCGCAAGCTTATTGCTTTTTCAAACACGGTCTACACCTCTCAAGTGCCGAGTTACAGGACGGTGAAAACACTGAGTTTGTGTTAGACGCGAATCGTGCTCTTATTCATGCTCTAGGCTGGGAGCTCAAGCTTATTGCTTTTTCAAACACGGTCTACACCTCTCAGGTGCCGAGGTACAGGACGGTGAAAACAGTGAGTTTGTGTTAGACGCGAATCGTGCTCTGATTCATGCTCTAGGCGGGGAGCTCAAGCTTATTGCTTTTTCAAACACGGTCTACACCTCTCAGGTGCCGAGTTACAGGACGGTGAAAACAGTGAGTTTGTGTTAGACGCGAATCGTGCTCTGATTCATGCTCTAGGCTGGGAGCGCAAGCTTAATGCTTTTTCAAACACGGTCTTCACCTCTCAAGTGCCGAGTTACAGGACGGTGAAAACAGTGAGTTTGTGTTAGACGCGAATCGTGCTCTGATTCATGCTCTAGGCTGGGAGCGCAAGCTTATTGCTTTTTCAAACACGGTCTACACCTTTCAGGTGCCGAGTTACAGGACGGTGAAAACAAAGAGTTTGTGTTAGACGCGAATCGTGCTCTGATTCATGATCTAGGCTGGGAGCGCAAGCTTATTGCTTTTTCAAACACGGTCTACACCTCTCAGGTGCCGAGTTACAGGACGGTGAAAACAAAGAGTTTGTGTTAGACGCGAATCGTGCTCTGATTCATGCTCTAGGCTGGGAGCGCAAGCTTATTGCTTTTTCAAACACGGTCTACACCTCTCAGGTGCCGAGTTACAGGACGGTGAAAACAGTGAGTTTGTGTTAGACGCGAATCGTGCTATGATTCATGCTCTAGGCTGGGAGCGCAAGCTTATTGCTTTTTCAAACACGGTCTACACCTCTCAGGTGCCGAGTTACAGGACGGTGAAAACAGTGAGTTTGTGTTAGACGCGAATCGTGCTCTGATTCATGCTCTAGGCTGGGAGCGCAAGCTTATTGCTTTTTCAAACACGGTCTACACCTCTCAGGTGCCGAGTTACAGGACGGTAAAAACAGTGAGTTTGTGTTAGACGCGAATCGTGCTCTGATTCAAGTTCTAGGCTGGGAGCGCAAGCTTATTGCTTTTTCAAACACGGTCTACACCTCTCAAGTGCCGAGTTACAGGACGGTGAAAACAGTGAGTTTGTGTTAGACGCGAATCGTGCTCTGATTCATGCTCTAGGCTGGGAGCTCAAGCTTATTGCTTTTTCAAACACGGTCTACACCTCTCAGGTGCCGAGGTACAGGACGGTGAAAACAGTGAGTTTGTGTTAGACGCGAATCGTGCTCTGATTCATGTTCTACGCTGGGAGCGCAAGCTTATTGCTTTTTCAAACACGGTCTACACCTCTCAAGTGCCGAGTTACAGGACGGTGAAAACACTGAGTTTGTGTTAGACGCGAATCGTGCTCTTATTCATGCTCTAGGCTGGGAGCTCAAGCTTATTGCTTTTTCAAACACGGTCTACACCTCTCAGGTGCCGAGGTACAGGACGGTGAAAACAGTGAGTTTGTGTTAGACGCGAATCGTGCTCTGATTCATGCTCTAGGCGGGGAGCTCAAGCTTATTGCTTTTTCAAACACGGTCTACACCTCTCAGGTGCCGAGTTACAGGACGGTAAAAACAGTGAGTTTGTGTTAGACGCGAATCGTGCTCTGGTTCATGCTCTAGGCTGGGAGCGCAAGCTTATTGCTTTTTCAAACACGGTCTACACCTCTCAGGTGCCGAGTTACAGGACGGTAAAAACAGTGAGTTTGTGTTAGACGCGAATCGTGCTCTGATTCAAGTTCTAGGCTGGGAGCGCAAGCTTATTGCTTTTTCAAACACGGTCTACACCTCTCAGGTGCCGAGTTACAGGACGGTAAAAACAGTGAGTTTGTGTTAGACGCGAATCGTGCTCTGGTTCATGCTCTAGGCTGGGAGCGCAAGCTTATTGCTTTTTCAAACACGGTCTACACCTCTCAGGTGCCGAGTTACAGGACGGTAAAAACAGTGAGTTTGTGTTAGACGCGAATCGTGCTCTGATTCAAGTTCTAGGCTGGGAGCGCAAGCTTATTGCTTTTTCAAACACGGTCTACACCTCTCAAGTGCCGAGTTACAGGACGGTGAAAACACTGAGTTTGTGTTAGACGCGAATCGTGCTCTTATTCATGCTCTAGGCTGGGAGCTCAAGCTTATTGCTTTTTCAAACACGGTCTACACCTCTCAGGTGCCGAGGTACAGGACGGTGAAAACAATGAGTTTGTGTTAGACGCGAATCGTGCTCTGATTCATGCTCTAGTCGGGGAGCTCAAGCTTATTGCTTTTTCAAACACGGTCTACACCTCTCAGGTGCCGAGTTACAGGACGGTGAAAACAGTGAGTTTGTGTTAGACGCGAATCGTGCTCTGATTCATGCTCTAGGCTGGGAGCGCAAGCTTAATGCTTTTTCAAACACGGTCTACACCTCTCAAGTGCCGAGTTACAGGACGGTGAAAACAGTGAGTTTGTGTTAGACGCGAATCGTGCTCTGATTCATGCTCTAGGCTGGGAGCGCAAGCTTATTGCTTTTTCAAACACGGTCTACACCTTTCAGGTGCCGAGTTACAGGACGGTGAAAACAATGAGTTTGTGTTAGACGCGAATCGTGCTCTGATTCATGATCTAGGCTGGGAGCGCAAGCTTATTGCTTTTTAAAACACGGTCTACACCTCTCAGGTGCCGAGTTACAGGACGGTGAAAACAGTGAGTTTGTGTTAGACGCGAATCGTGCTATGATTCATGCTCTAGGCTGGGAGCACAAGCTTATTGCTTTTCAAACACGGTCTACACCTCTCAGGTGCCGAGTTACAGGACGGTGAAAACAGTGAGTTTGTGTTAGACGCGAATCGTGCTCTGATTCATGCTCTAGGCTGGGAGCGCAAGCTTATTGCTTTTTCAAACACGGTCTACACCTCTCAAGTGCCGAGTTACAGGACGGTGAAAACAGTGAGTTTGTGTTAGACGCGAATCGTGCTCTGATTCATGCTCTAGGCTGGGAGCACAAGCTTATTGCTTTTTCAAACACGGTCTACACCTCTCAGGTGCCGAGTTACAGGACGGTGAAAACAATGAGTTTGTGTTAGACACAAATCGTGCTCTGATTCATGTTCTAGGCTGGGAGCGCAAGCTTATTGCTTTTTCAAACACGGTCTACACCTCTCAAGTGCCGAGTTACAGGATGGTGAAAACAGTGAGTTTGTGTTAGACGCGAATCGTGCTCTGATTCATGCTCTAGGCTGGGAGCGCAAGCTTATTGCTTTTTCAAACACGGTCTACACCTCTCAGGTGCCGAGTTACAGGACGGTGAAAACAGTGAGTTTGTGTTAGACGCGAATCGTGCTCTGATTCATGCTCTAGGCTGGGAGCGCAAGCTTATTGCTTTTTCAAACACGGTCTACACCACTCAGGTGCCGAGTTACAGGACGGTGAAAACAGTGAGTTTGTGTTAGACGCGAATCGTGCTCTGATTCATGCTCAAGGCTGGGAGCGCAAGCTTATTGCTTTTTCAAACACGGTCTACACCTCTCAGGTGCCGAGTTACAGGACGGTGAAAACACTGAGTTTGTGTTAGACGCAAATCGTGCTCTGATTCATGCTCTAGGCTGGGAGCGCAAGCTTATTGCTTTTTCAAACACGGTCTACACCTCTCAGGTGCCGAGTTACAGGACGGTAAAAACAGTGAGTTTGTGTTAGACGCGAATCGTGCTCTGATTCATGTTCTAGGCTGGGAGCGCAAGCTTATTGCTTTTTCAAACACGGTCTACACCTCTCAAGTGCCGAGTTACAGGACGGTGAAAACACTGAGTTTGTGTTAGACGCGAATCGTGCTCTTATTCATGCTCTAGGCTGGGAGCTCAAGCTTATTGCTTTTTCAAACACGGTCTACACCTCTCAGGTGCCGAGGTACAGGACGGTGAAAACAGTGAGTTTGTGTTTGACGCGAATCGTGCTCTGATTCATGCTCTAGGCGGGGAGCTCAAGCTTATTGCTTTTTCAAACACGGTCTACACCTCTCAGGTGCCGAGTTACAGGACGGTGAAAACAGTGAGTTTGTGTTAGACGCGAATCGTGCTCTGATTCATGCTCTAGGCTGGGAGCGCAAGCTTAATGCTTTTTCAAACACGGTCTACACCTCTCAAGTGCCGAGTTACAGGACGGTGAAAACAGTGAGTTTGTGTTAGACGCGAATCGTGCTCTGATTCATGCTCTAGGCTGGGAGCGCAAGCTTATTGCTTTTTCAAACACGGTCTACACCTTTCAGGTGCCGAGTTACAGGACGGTGAAAACAATGAGTTTGTGTTAGACGCGAATCGTGCTCTGATTCATGATCTAGGCTGGGAGCGCAAGCTTATTGCTTTTTCAAACACGGTCTACACCTCTCAGGTGCCGAGTTACAGGACGGTGAAAACAATGAGTTTGTGTTAGACGCGAATCGTGCTCTGATTCATGCTCTAGGCTCGGAGCGCAAGCTTATTGCTTTTTCAAACACGGTCTACACCTCTCAGGTGCCGAGTTACAGGACGGTGAAAACAGTGAGTTTGTGTTAGACGCGAATCGTGCTATGATTCATGCTCTAGGCTGGGAGCACAAGCTTATTGCTTTTTCAAACACGGTCTACACCTCTCAGGTGCCGAGTTACAGGACGGTGAAAACAGTGAGTTTGTGTTAGACGCGAATCGTGCTCTGATTCATGCTCTAGGCTGGGAGCGCAAGCTTATTGCTTTTTCAAACACGGTCTACACCTCTCAAGTGCCGAGTTACAGGACGGTGAAAACAGTGAGTTTGTGTTAGACGCGAATCGTGCTCTGATTCATGCTCTAGGCTGGGAGCACAAGCTTATTGCTTTTTCAAACACGGTCTACACCTCTCAAGTGCCGAGTTACAGGACGGTGAAAACAGTGAGTTTGTGTTAGACGCTAATCGAGCTCTGATTCATGCTCTAGGCTGGGAGCGCAAGCTTATTGCTTTTTCAAACACGGTCTACACCTCTCAGGTGCCGAGTTACAGGACGGTAAAAACAGTGAGTTTGTGTTAGACGCGAATCGTGCTCTGATTCATGTTCTACGCTGGGAGCGCAAGCTTATTGCTTTTTCAAACACGGTCTACACCTCTCAAGTGCCGAGTTACAGGACGGTGAAAACACTGAGTTTGTGTTAGACGCGAATCGTGCTCTTATTCATGCTCTAGGCTGGGAGCTCAAGCTTATTGCTTTTTCAAACACGGTCTACACCTCTCAGGTGCCGAGGTACAGGACGGTGAAAACAGTGAGTTTGTGTTAGACGCGAATCGTGCTCTGATTCATGCTCTAGGCGGGGAGCTCAAGCTTATTGCTTTTTCAAACACGGTCTACACCTCTCAGGTGCCGAGTTACAGGACGGTGAAAACAGTGAGTTTGTGTTAGACGCGAATCGTGCTCTGATTCATGCTCTAGGCTGGGAGCGCAAGCTTAATGCTTTTTCAAACACGGTCTTCACCTCTCAAGTGCCGAGTTACAGGACGGTGAAAACAGTGAGTTTGTGTTAGACGCGAATCGTGCTCTGATTCATGCTCTAGGCTGGGAGCGCAAGCTTATTGCTTTTTCAAACACGGTCTACACCTTTCAGGTGCCGAGTTACAGGACGGTGAAAACAAAGAGTTTGTGTTAGACGCGAATCGTGCTCTGATTCATGATCTAGGCTGGGAGCGCAAGCTTATTGCTTTTTCAAACACGGTCTACACCTCTCAGGTGCCGAGTTACAGGACGGTGAAAACAAAGAGTTTGTGTTAGACGCGAATCGTGCTCTGATTCATGCTCTAGGCTGGGAGCGCAAGCTTATTGCTTTTTCAAACACGGTCTACACCTCTCAGGTGCCGAGTTACAGGACGGTGAAAACAGTGAGTTTGTGTTAGACGCGAATCGTGCTATGATTCATGCTCTAGGCTGGGAGCGCAAGCTTATTGCTTTTTCAAACACGGTCTACACCTCTCAGGTGCCGAGTTACAGGACGGTGAAAACAGTGAGTTTGTGTTAGACGCGAATCGTGCTCTGATTCATGCTCTAGGCTGGGAGCGCAAGCTTATTGCTTTTTCAAACACGGTCTACACCTCTCAGGTGCCGAGTTACAGGACGGTAAAAACAGTGAGTTTGTGTTAGACGCGAATCGTGCTCTGATTCAAGTTCTAGGCTGGGAGCGCAAGCTTATTGCTTTTTCAAACACGGTCTACACCTCTCAAGTGCCGAGTTACAGGACGGTGAAAACAGTGAGTTTGTGTTAGACGCGAATCGTGCTCTGATTCATGCTCTAGGCTGGGAGCTCAAGCTTATTGCTTTTTCAAACACGGTCTACACCTCTCAGGTGCCGAGGTACAGGACGGTGAAAACAGTGAGTTTGTGTTAGACGCGAATCGTGCTCTGATTCATGTTCTACGCTGGGAGCGCAAGCTTATTGCTTTTTCAAACACGGTCTACACCTCTCAAGTGCCGAGTTACAGGACGGTGAAAACACTGAGTTTGTGTTAGACGCGAATCGTGCTCTTATTCATGCTCTAGGCTGGGAGCTCAAGCTTATTGCTTTTTCAAACACGGTCTACACCTCTCAGGTGCCGAGGTACAGGACGGTGAAAACAGTGAGTTTGTGTTAGACGCGAATCGTGCTCTGATTCATGCTCTAGGCGGGGAGCTCAAGCTTATTGCTTTTTCAAACACGGTCTACACCTCTCAGGTGCCGAGTTACAGGACGGTGAAAACAGTGAGTTTGTGTTAGACGCGAATCGTGCTCTGATTCATGCTCTAGGCTGGGAGCGCAAGCTTAATGCTTTTTCAAACACGGTCTTCACCTCTCAAGTGCCGAGTTACAGGACGGTGAAAACAGTGAGTTTGTGTTAGACGCGAATCGTGCTCTGATTCATGCTCTAGGCTGGGAGCGCAAGCTTATTGCTTTTTCAAACACGGTCTACACCTTTCAGGTGCCGAGTTACAGGACGGTGAAAACAAAGAGTTTGTGTTAGACGCGAATCGTGCTCTGATTCATGATCTAGGCTGGGAGCGCAAGCTTATTGCTTTTTCAAACACGGTCTACACCTCTCAGGTGCCGAGTTACAGGACGGTGAAAACAAAGAGTTTGTGTTAGACGCGAATCGTGCTCTGATTCATGCTCTAGGCTGGGAGCGCAAGCTTATTGCTTTTTCAAACACGGTCTACACCTCTCAGGTGCCGAGTTACAGGACGGTGAAAACAGTGAGTTTGTGTTAGACGCGAATCGTGCTATGATTCATGCTCTAGGCTGGGAGCGCAAGCTTATTGCTTTTTCAAACACGGTCTACACCTCTCAGGTGCCGAGTTACAGGACGGTGAAAACAGTGAGTTTGTGTTAGACGCGAATCGTGCTCTGATTCATGCTCTAGGCTGGGAGCGCAAGCTTATTGCTTTTTCAAACACGGTCTACACCTCTCAGGTGCCGAGTTACAGGACGGTAAAAACAGTGAGTTTGTGTTAGACGCGAATCGTGCTCTGATTCAAGTTCTAGGCTGGGAGCGCAAGCTTATTGCTTTTTCAAACACGGTCTACACCTCTCAAGTGCCGAGTTACAGGACGGTGAAAACAGTGAGTTTGTGTTAGACGCGAATCGTGCTCTGATTCATGCTCTAGGCTGGGAGCTCAAGCTTATTGCTTTTTCAAACACGGTCTACACCTCTCAGGTGCCGAGGTACAGGACGGTGAAAACAGTGAGTTTGTGTTAGACGCGAATCGTGCTCTGATTCATGCTCTAGGCGGGGAGCTCAAGCTTATTGCTTTTTCAAACACGGTCTACACCTCTCAGGTGCCGAGTTACAGGACGGTGAAAACAGTGAGTTTGTGTTAGACGCGAATCGTGCTCTAATTCATGCTCTAGGCTGGGAGCGCAAGCTTAATGCTTTTTCAAACACGGTCTACACCTCTCAGGTGCCGAGTTACAGGACGGTGAAAACAGTGAGTTTGTGTTAGACGCGAATCGTGCTCTGATTCATGCTCTAGGCTGGGAGCGCAAGCTTATTGCTTTTTCAAACACGGTCTACACCTCTCAGGTGCCGAGTTACAGGACGGTGAAAACAATGAGTTTGTGTTAGACGCGAATCGTGCTCTGATTCATGCTCTAGGCTGGGAGCGCAAGCTTATTGCTTTTTCAAACACGATCTACACCTCTCAGGTGCCGAGTTACAGGACGGTGAAAACAGTGAGTTTGTGTTAGACGCGAATCGTGCTCTGATTCATGCTCTAGGCTGGGAGCACAAGCTTATTGCTTTTTCAAACACGGTCTACACCTCTCAAGTGCCGAGTTACAGGACGGTGAAAACAGTGAGTTTGTGTTAGACGCGAATCGAGCTCTGATTCATGCTCTAGGCTGGGAGCGCAAGCTTATTGCTTTTTCAAACACGGTCTACACCTCTCAGGTGCCGAGTTACAGGACGGTAAAAACAGTGAGTTTGTGTTAGACGCGAATCGTGCTCTGATTCAAGTTCTAGGCTGGGAGCGCAAGCTTATTGCTTTTTCAAACACGGTCTACACCTCTCAAGTGCCGAGTTACAGGACGGTGAAAACAGTGAGTTTGTGTTAGACGCGAATCGTGCTCTGATTCATGCTCTAGGCTGGGAGCTCAAGCTTATTGCTTTTTCAAACACGGTCTACACCTCTCAGGTGCCGAGGTACAGGACGGTGAAAACAGTGAGTTTGTGTTAGACGCGAATCGTGCTCTGATTCATGCTCTAGGCGGGGAGCTCAAGCTTATTGCTTTTTCAAACACGGTCTACACCTCTCAGGTGCCGAGTTACAGGACGGTGAAAACAGTGAGTTTGTGTTAGACGCGAATCGTGCTCTGATTCATGCTCTAGGCTGGGAGCGCAAGCTTATTGCTTTTTCAAACACGGTCTACACCTCTCAGGTGCCGAGTTACAGGACGGTGAAAACAATGAGTTTGTGTTAGACGCGAATCGTGCTCTGATTCATGCTCTAGGCTGGGAGCGCAAGCTTATTGCTTTTTCAAACACGGTCTACACCTCTCAGGTGCCGAGTTACAGGACGGTGAAAACAGTGAGTTTGTGTTAGACGCGAATCGTGCTCTGATTCATGCTCTAGGCTGGGAGCGCAAGTTTATTGCTTTTTCAAACACGGTCTACACCTCTCAGGTGCCGAGTTACAGGACGGTAAAAACAGTGAGTTTGTGTTAGACGCGAATCGTGCTCTGGTTCATGCTCTAGGCTGGGAGCGCAAGCTTATTGCTTTTTCAAACACGGTCTACACCTCTCAGGTGCCGAGTTACAGGACGGTGAAAACAGTGAGTTTGTGTTAGACGCGAATCGTGCTATGATTCATGCTCTAGGCTGGGAGCGCAAGCTTATTGCTTTTTCAAACACGGTCTACACCTCTCAGGTGCCGAGTTACAGGACGGTGAAAACACTGAGTTTGTGTTAGACGCAAATCGTGCTCTGATTCATGCTCTAGGCTGGGAGCGCAAGCTTATTGCTTTTTCAAACACGGTCTACACCTCTCAGGTGCCGAGTTACAGGATGGTAAAAACAGTGAGTTTGTGTTAGACGCGAATCGTGCTCTGATTCATGTTCTAGGCTGGGAGCGCAAGCTTATTGCTTTTTCAAACACGGTCTACACCTCTCAAGTGCCGAGTTACAGGACGGTGAAAACACTGAGTTTGTGTTAGACGCGAATCGTGCTCTTATTCATGCTCTAGGCTGGGAGCTCAAGCTTATTGCTTTTTCAAACACGGTCTACACCTCTCAGGTGCCGAGGTACAGGACGGTGAAAACAATGAGTTTGTGTTAGACGCGAATCGTGCTCTGATTCATGCTCTAGTCGGGGAGCTCAAGCTTATTGCTTTTTCAAACACGGTCTACACCTCTCAGGTGCCGAGTTACAGGACGGTGAAAACAGTGAGTTTGTGTTAGACGCGAATCGTGCTCTGATTCATGCTCTAGGCTGGGAGCGCAAGCTTAATGCTTTTTCAAACACGGTCTACACCTCTCAAGTGCCGAGTTACAGGACGGTGAAAACAGTGAGTTTGTGTTAGACGCGAATCGTGCTCTGATTCATGCTCTAGGCTGGGAGCGCAAGCTTATTGCTTTTTCAAACACGGTCTACACCTTTCAGGTGCCGAGTTACAGGACGGTGAAAACAATGAGTTTGTGTTAGACGCGAATCGTGCTCTGATTCATGATCTAGGCTGGGAGCGCAAGCTTATTGCTTTTTAAAACACGGTCTACACCTCTCAGGTGCCGAGTTACAGGACGGTGAAAACAGTGAGTTTGTGTTAGACGCGAATCGTGCTATGATTCATGCTCTAGGCTGGGAGCACAAGCTTATTGCTTTTTCAAACACGGTCTACACCTCTCAGGTGCCGAGTTACAGGACGGTGAAAACAGTGAGTTTGTGTTAGACGCGAATCGTGCTCTGATTCATGCTCTAGGCTGGGAGCGCAAGCTTATTGCTTTTTCAAACACGGTCTACACCTCTCAAGTGCCGAGTTACAGGACGGTGAAAACAGTGAGTTTGTGTTAGACGCGAATCGTGCTCTGATTCATGCTCTAGGCTGGGAGCACAAGCTTATTGCTTTTTCAAACACGGTCTACACCTCTCAGGTGCCGAGTTACAGGACGGTGAAAACAATGAGTTTGTGTTAGACACAAATCGTGCTCTGATTCATGTTCTAGGCTGGGAGCGCAAGCTTATTGCTTTTTCAAACACGGTCTACACCTCTCAAGTGCCGAGTTACAGGATGGTGAAAACAGTGAGTTTGTGTTAGACGCGAATCGTGCTCTGATTCATGCTCTAGGCTGGGAGCGCAAGCTTATTGCTTTTTCAAACACGGTCTACACCTCTCAGGTGCCGAGTTACAGGACGGTGAAAACAGTGAGTTTGTGTTAGACGCGAATCGTGCTCTGATTCATGCTCTAGGCTGGGAGCGCAAGCTTATTGCTTTTTCAAACACGGTCTACACCACTCAGGTGCCGAGTTACAGGACGGTGAAAACAGTGAGTTTGTGTTAGACGCGAATCGTGCTCTGATTCATGCTCAAGGCTGGGAGCGCAAGCTTATTGCTTTTTCAAACACGGTCTACACCTCTCAGGTGCCGAGTTACAGGACGGTGAAAACACTGAGTTTGTGTTAGACGCAAATCGTGCTCTGATTCATGCTCTAGGCTGGGAGCGCAAGCTTATTGCTTTTTCAAACACGGTCTACACCTCTCAGGTGCCGAGTTACAGGACGGTAAAAACAGTGAGTTTGTGTTAGACGCGAATCGTGCTCTGATTCATGTTCTAGGCTGGGAGCGCAAGCTTATTGCTTTTTCAAACACGGTCTACACCTCTCAAGTGCCGAGTTACAGGACGGTGAAAACACTGAGTTTGTGTTAGACGCGAATCGTGCTCTGATTCATGCTCTAGGCTGGGAGCACAAGCTTATTGCTTTTTCAAACACGGTCTACAACTCTCAAGTGCCGAGTTACAGGACGGTGAAAACAGTGAGTTTGTGTTAGACGCGAATCGAGCTCTGATTCATGCTCTAGGCTGGGAGCGCAAGCTTATTGCTTTTTCAAACACGGTCTACACCTCTCAGGTGCCGAGTTACAGGACGGTAAAAACAGTGAGTTTGTGTTAGACGCGAATCGTGCTCTGATTCATGCTCTAGGCTGGGAGCTCAAGCTTATTGCTTTTTCAAACACGGTCTACACCTCTCAGGTGCCGAGGTACAGGACGGTGAAAATAGTGAGTTTGTGTTAGACGCGAATCGTGCTCTGATTCATGCTCTAGGCGGGGAGCTCAAGCTTATTGCTTTTTCAAACACGGTCTACACCTCTCAGGTGCCGAGTTACAGGACGGTGAAAACAGTGAGTTTGTGTTAGACGCGAATCGTGCTCTGATTCATGCTCTAGGCTTGGAGCGCAAGCTTAATGCTTTTTCAAACACGGTCTACACCTCTCAGGTGCCGAGCTACAGGACGGTGAAAACAGTGAGTTTGTGTTAGACGCGAATCGTGCTCTGATTCATGCTCTAGGCTGGGAGCGCAGGCTTATTGCTTTTTCAAACACAGTCTACACCTTTCAGGTGCCGAGTTACAGGACGGTGAAAACAATGAGTTTGTGTTAGACGCGAATCGTGCTCTGATTCATGATCTAGGCTGGGAGCGCAAGCTTATTGCTTTTTCAAACACGGTCTACACCTCTCAGGTGCCGAGTTACAGGACGGTGAAAACAAAGAGTTTGTGTTAGACGCGAATCGTGCTCTGATTCATGCTCTAGGCTGGGAGCGCAAGCTTATTGCTTTTTCAAACACGGTCTACACCTCTCAGGTGCCGAGTTACAGGACGGTGAAAACAGTGAGTTTGTGTTAGACGCGAATCGTGCTATGATTCATGCTCTAGGCTGGGAGCGCAAGCTTATTGCTTTTTCAAACACGGTCTACACCTCTCAGGTGCCGAGTTACAGGACGGTGAAAACAGTGAGTTTGTGTTAGACGCGAATCGTGCTCTGATTCATGCTCTAGGCTGGGAGCGCAAGCTTATTGCTTTTTCAAACACGGTCTACACCTCTCAGGTGCCGAGTTACAGGACGGTAAAAACAGTGAGTTTGTGTTAGACGCGAATCGTGCTCTGATTCAAGTTCTAGGCTGGGAGCGCAAGCTTATTGCTTTTTCAAACACGGTCTACACCTCTCAAGTGCCGAGTTACAGGACGGTGAAAACAGTGAGTTTTTGTTAGACGCGAATCGTGCTCTGATTCATGCTCTAGGCTGGGAGCTCAAGCTTATTGCTTTTTCAAACACGGTCTACACCTCTCAGGTGCCGAGGTACAGGACGGTGAAAACAGTGAGTTTGTGTTAGACGCGAATCGTGCTCTGATTCATGCTCTAGGCGGGGAGCTCAAGCTTATTGCTTTTTCAAACACGGTCTACACCTCTCAGGTGCCGAGTTACAGGACGGTGAAAACAGTGAGTTTGTGTTAGACGCGAATCGTGCTCTGATTCATGCTCTAGGCTGGGAGCGCAAGCTTAATGCTTTTTCAAACACGGTCTACACCTCTCAGGTGCCGAGTTACAGGACGGTGAAAACAGTGAGTTTGTGTTAGATGCGAATCGTGCTCTGATTCATGCTCTAGGCTGGGAGCGCAAGCTTATTGCTTTTTCAAACACGGTCTACACCTCTCAGGTGCCGAGTTACAGGACGGTGAAAACAATGAGTTTGTGTTAGACGCGAATCGTGCTCTGATTCATGCTCTAGGCTGGGAGCGCAAGCTTATTGCTTTTTCAAACACGATCTACACCTCTCAGGTGCCGAGTTACAGGACGGTGAAAACAGTGAGTTTGTGTTAGAAGCGAATCGTGCTCTGATTCATGCTCTAGGCTGGGAGCGCAAGTTTATTGCTTTTTGAAACACGGTCTACACCTCTCAGGTGCCGAGTTACAGGACGGTAAAAACAATGAGTTTGTGTTAGACGCGAATCGTGCTCTGATTCATGCTCTAGGCTGGGAGCGCAAGCTTATTGCTTTTTCAAACACGGTCTACACCTCTCAGGTGCCGAGTTACAGGACGGTGAAAACAGTGAGTTTGTGTTAGACGCGAATCGTGCTATGATTCATGCTCTAGGGTGGGAGCGCAAGCTTATTGCTTTTTCAAACACGGTCTACACCTCTCAGGTGCCGAGTTACAGGACGGTGAAAACAGTGAGTTTGTGTTAGACGCGAATCGTGCTCTGATTCATGCTCTAGGCAGGGAGCGCAAGCTTATTGCTTTTTCAAACACGGTCTACACCTCTCAAGTGCCGAGTTACAGGACGGTGAAAACAGTGAGTTTGTGTTAGACGCGAATCGTGCTCTGATTCATGCTCTAGGCTGGGAGCACAAGCTTAGTGCTTTTTCAAACACGGTCTACACCTCTCAAGTGCCGAGTTACAGGACGGTGAAAACAGTGAGTTTGTGTTAGACGCGAATCGAGCTCTGATTCATGCTCTAGGCTGGGAGCGCAAGCTTATTGCTTTTTCAAACACGGTCTACACCTCTCAGGTGCCGAGTTACAGGACGGTAAAAACAGTGAGTTTGTGTTAGACGCGAATCGTGCTCTGATTCAAGTTCTAGGCTGGGAGCGCAAGCTTATTGCTTTTTCAAACACGGTCTACACCTCTCAAGTGCCGAGTTACAGGACGGTGAAAACAGTGAGTTTGTGTTAGACGCGAATCGTGCTCTGATTCATGCTCTAGGCTGGGAGCTCAAGCTTATTGCTTTTTCAAACACGGTCTACACCTCTCAGGTGCCGAGGTACAGGACGGTGAAAACAGTGAGTTTGTGTTAGACGCGAATCGTGCTCTGATTCATGCTCTAGGCGGGGAGCTCAAGCTTATTGCTTTTTCAAACACGGTCTACACCTCTCAGGTGCCGAGTTACAGGACGGTGAAAACAGTGAGTTTGTGTTAGACGCGAATCGTGCTCTAATTCATGCTCTAGGCTGGGAGCGCAAGCTTAATGCTTTTTCAAACACGGTCTACACCTCTCAGGTGCCGAGTTACAGGACGGTGAAAACAGTGAGTTTGTGTTAGACGCGAATCGTGCTCTGATTCATGCTCTAGGCTGGGAGCGCAAGCTTATTGCTTTTTCAAACACGGTCTACACCTCTCAAGTGCCGAGTTACAGGACGGTGAAAACAGTGAGTTTGTGTTAGACGCGAATCGAGCTCTGATTCATGCTCTAGGCTGGGAGCGCAAGCTTATTGCTTTTTCAAACACGGTCTACACCTCTCAGGTGCCGAGTTACAGGACGGTAAAAACAGTGAGTTTGTGTTAGACGCGAATCGTGCTCTGATTCAAGTTTTAGGCTGGGAGCGCAAGCTTATTGCTTTTTCAAACACGGTCTACACCTCTCAAGTGCCGAGTTACAGGACGGTGAAAACAGTGAGTTTGTGTTAGACGCGAATCGTGCTCTGATTCATGCTCTAGGCTGGGAGCTCAAGCTTATTGCTTTTTCAAACACGGTCTACACCTCTCAGGTGCCGAGGTACAGGACGGTGAAAACAGTGAGTTTGTGTTAGACGCGAATCGTGCTCTGATTCATGCTCTAGGCGGGGAGCTCAAGCTTATTGCTTTTTCAAACACGGTCTACACCTCTCAGGTGCCGAGTTACAGGACGGTGAAAACAGTGAGTTTGTGTTAGACGCGAATCGTGCTCTAATTCATGCTCTAGGCTGGGAGCGCAAGCTTAATGCTTTTTCAAACACGGTCTACACCTCTCAGGTGCCGAGTTACAGGACGGTGAAAACAGTGAGTTTGTGTTAGACGCGAATCGTGCTCTGATTCATGCTCTAGGCTGGGAGCGCAAGCTTATTGCTTTTTCAAACACGGTCTACACCTCTCAGGTGCGAAGTTACAGGACGGTGAAAACAATGAGTTTGTGTTAGACGCGAATCGTGCTCTGATTCATGCTCTAGGCTGGGAGCGCAAGCTTATTGCTTTTTCAAACACGGTCTACACCTCTCAGGTGCCGAGTTACAGGACGGTGAAAACAGTGAGTTTGTGTTAGACGCGAATCGTGCTCTGATTCATGCTCTAGGCTGGGAGCGCAAGTTTATTGCTTTTTCAAACACGGTCTACACCTCTCAGGTGCCGAGTTACAGGACGGTGAAAACAGTGAGTTTGTGTTAGACGCGAATCGAGCTCTGATTCATGCTCTAGGCTGGGAGCGCAAGCTTATTGCTTTTTCAAACACGGTCTACACCTCTCAGGTGCCGAGTTACAGGACGGTAAAAACAGTGAGTTTGTGTTAGACGCGAATCGTGCTCTGATTCAAGTTTTAGGCTGGGAGCGCAAGCTTATTGCTTTTTCAAACACGGTCTACACCTCTCAAGTGCCGAGTTACAGGACGGTGAAAACAGTGAGTTTGTGTTAGACGCGAATCGTGCTCTGATTCATGCTCTAGGCTGGGAGCTCAAGCTTATTGCTTTTTCAAACACGGTCTACACCTCTCAGGTGCCGAGGTACAGGACGGTGAAAACAGTGAGTTTGTGTTAGACGCGAATCGTGCTCTGATTCATGCTCTAGGCGGGGAGCTCAAGCTTATTGCTTTTTCAAACACGGTCTACACCTCTCAGGTGCCGAGTTACAGGACGGTGAAAACAGTGAGTTTGTGTTAGACGCGAATCGTGCTCTGGTTCATGCTCTAGGCTGGGAGCGCAAGCTTAATGCTTTTTCAAACGCGGTCTACACCTCTCAGGTGCCGAGTTACAGGACGGTGAAAACAGTGAGTTTGTGTTAGACGCGAATCGTGCTCTGATTCATGCTCTAGGCTGGGAGCGCAAGCTTATTGCTTTTTCAAACACGGTCTACACCTCTCAGGTGCGAAGTTACAGGACGGTGAAAACAATGAGTTTGTGTTAGACGCGAATCGTGCTCTGATTCATGCTCTAGGCTGGGAGCGCAAGCTTATTGCTTTTTCAAACACGGTCTACACCTCTCAGGTGCCGAGTTACAGGACGGTGAAAACAGTGAGTTTGTGTTAGACGCGAATCGTGCTCTGATTCATGCTCTAGGCTGGGAGCGCAAGTTTATTGCTTTTTCAAACACGGTCTACACCTCTCAGGTGCCGAGTTACAGGACGGTAAAAACAATGAGTTTGTGTTAGACGCGAATCGTGCTCTGATTCATGCTCTAGGCTGGGAGCGCAAGCTTATTGCTTTTTCAAACACGGTCTACACCTCTCAGGTGCCGAGTTACAGGACGGTGAAAACAGTGAGTTTGTGTTAGACGCGAATCGTGCTATGATTCATGCTCTAGGCTGGGAGCGCAAGCTTATTGCTTTTTCAAACACGGTCTACACCTCTCAGGTGCCGAGTTACAGGACGGTGAAAACAGTGAGTTTGTGTTAGACGCGAATCGTGCTCTGATTCATGCTCTAGGCAGGGAGCGCAAGCTTATTGCTTTTTCAAACACGGTCTACACCTCTCAAGTGCCGAGTTACAGGACGGTGAAAACAGTGAGTTTGTGTTAGACGCGAATCGTGCTCTGATTCATGCTCTAGGCTGGGAGCGCAAGCTTATTGCTTTTTCAAACACGGTCTACACCTCTCAAGTGCCGAGTTACAGGACGGTGAAAACAGTGAGTTTGTGTTAGACGCGAATCGAGCTCTGATTCATGCTCTAGGCTGGGAGCGCAAGCTTATTGCTTTTTCAAACACGGTCTACATCTCTCAGGTGCCGAGTTACAGGACGGTGAAAACAGTGAGTTTGTGTTAGACCCGAATCGTGCTCTGATTCATGCTCTAGGCTGGGAGCGCAAGCTTATTGCTTTTTCAAACACGGTCTACACCTCTCAGGTGCCGAGTTACAGGACGGTAAAAACACTGAGTTTGTGTTAGACGCAAATCGTGCTCTGATTCATGCTCTAGGCTGGGAGCGCAAGCTTATTGCTTTTTCAAACACGGTCTACACCTCTCAGGTGCCGAGTTACAGGACGGTAAAAACAGTGAGTTTGTGTTAGACGCGAATCGTGCTCTGATTCATGTTCTAGGCTGGGAGCGCAAGCTTATTGCTTTTTCAAACACGGTCTACACCTCTCAAGTGCCGAGTTACAGGACGGTGAAAACACTGAGTTTGTGTTAGACGCGAATCGTGCTCTTATTCATGCTCTAGGCTGGGAGCTCAAGCTTATTGCTTTTTCAAACACGGTCTACACCTCTCAGGTGCCGAGTTACAGGACGGTGAAAACAGTAAGTTTGTGTTAGACGCGAATCGTGCTCTGATTCATGCTCTAGGCTGGGAGCGCAAGCTTATTGCTTTTTCAAACACGGTCTACACCTCTCAGGTGCGAAGTTACAGGACGGTGAAAACAATGAGTTTGTGTTAGACGCGAATCGTGCTCTGATTCATGCTCTAGGCTGGGAGCGCAAGCTTATTGCTTTTTCAAACACGGTCTACACCTCTCAGGTGCCGAGTTACAGGACGGTGAAAACAGTGAGTTTGTGTTAGACGCGAATCGTGCTCTGATTCATGCTCTAGGCTGGGAGCGCAAGTTTATTGCTTTTTCAAACACGGTCTACACCTCTCAGGTGCCGAGTTACAGGACGGTAAAAACAATGAGTTTGTGTTAGACGCGAATCGTGCTCTGATTCATGCTCTAGGCTGGGAGCGCAAGCTTATTGCTTTTTCAAACACGGTCTACACCTCTCAGGTGCCGAGTTACAGGACGGTGAAAACAGTGAGTTTGTGTTAGACGCGAATCGTGCTATGATTCATGCTCTAGGCTGGGAGCGCAAGCTTATTGCTTTTTCAAACACGGTCTACACCTCTCAGGTGCCGAGTTACAGGACGGTGAAAACAGTGAGTTTGTGTTAGACGCGAATCGTGCTCTGATTCATGCTCTAGGCAGGGAGCGCAAGCTTATTGCTTTTTCAAACACGGTCTACACCTCTCAAGTGCCGAGTTACAGGACGGTGAAAACAGTGAGTTTGTGTTAGACGCGAATCGAGCTCTGATTCATGCTCTAGGCTGGGAGCGCAAGCTTATTGCTTTTTCAAACACGGTCTACACCTCTCAGGTGCCGAGTTACAGGACGGTAAAAACAGTGAGTTTGTGTTAGACGCGAATCGTGCTCTGATTCAAGTTTTAGGCTGGGAGCGCAAGCTTATTGCTTTTTCAAACACGGTCTACACCTCTCAAGTGCCGAGTTACAGGACGGTGAAAACAGTGAGTTTGTGTTAGACGCGAATCGTGCTCTGATTCATGCTCTAGGCTGGGAGCTCAAGCTTATTGCTTTTTCAAACACGGTCTACACCTCTCAGGTGCCGAGGTACAGGACGGTGAAAACAGTGAGTTTGTGTTAGACGCGAATCGTGCTCTGATTCATGCTCTAGGCGGGGAGCTCAAGCTTATTGCTTTTTCAAACACGGTCTACACCTCTCAGGTGCCGAGTTACAGGACGGTGAAAACAGTGAGTTTGTGTTAGACGCGAATCGTGCTCTAATTCATGCTCTAGGCTGGGAGCGCAAGCTTAATGCTTTTTCAAACACGGTCTACACCTCTCAGGTGCCGAGTTACAGGACGGTGAAAACAGTGAGTTTGTGTTAGACGCGAATCGTGCTCTGATTCATGCTCTAGGCTGGGAGCGCAAGCTTATTGCTTTTTCAAACACGGTCTACACCTCTCAGGTGCGAAGTTACAGGACGGTGAAAACAATGAGTTTGTGTTAGACGCGAATCGTGCTCTGATTCATGCTCTAGGCTGGGAGCGCAAGCTTATTGCTTTTTCAAACACGGTCTACACCTCTCAGGTGCCGAGTTACAGGACGGTGAAAACAGTGAGTTTGTGTTAGACGCGAATCGTGCTCTGATTCATGCTCTAGGCTGGGAGCGCAAGTTTATTGCTTTTTCAAACACGGTCTACACCTCTCAGGTGCCGAGTTACAGGACGGTGAAAACAGTGAGTTTGTGTTAGACGCGAATCGAGCTCTGATTCATGCTCTAGGCTGGGAGCGCAAGCTTTTTGCTTTTTCAAACACGGTCTACACCTCTCAGGTGCCGAGTTACAGGACGGTAAAAACAGTGAGTTTGTGTTAGACGCGAATCGTGCTCTGATTCAAGTTTTAGGCTGGGAGCGCAAGCTTATTGCTTTTTCAAACACGGTCTACACCTCTCAAGTGCCGAGTTACAGGACGGTGAAAACAGTGAGTTTGTGTTAGACGCGAATCGTGCTCTGATTCATGCTCTAGGCTGGGAGCTCAAGCTTATTGCTTTTTCAAACACGGTCTACACCTCTCAGGTGCCGAGGTACAGGACGGTGAAAACAGTGAGTTTGTGTTAGACGCGAATCGTGCTCTGATTCATGCTCTAGGCGGGGAGCTCAAGCTTATTGCTTTTTCAAACACGGTCTACACCTCTCAGGTGCCGAGTTACAGGACGGTGAAAACAGTGAGTTTGTGTTAGACGCGAATCGTGCTCTGGTTCATGCTCTAGGCTGGGAGCGCAAGCTTAATGCTTTTTCAAACGCGGTCTACACCTCTCAGGTGCCGAGTTACAGGACGGTGAAAACAGTGAGTTTGTGTTAGACGCGAATCGTGCTCTGATTCATGCTCTAGGCTGCGAGCGCAAGCTTATTGCTTTTTCAAACACGGTCTACACCTCTCAGGTGCGAAGTTACAGGACGGTGAAAACAATGAGTTTGTGTTAGACGCGAATCGTGCTCTGATTCATGCTCTAGGCTGGGAGCGCAAGCTTATTGCTTTTTCAAACACGGTCTACACCTCTCAGGTGCCGAGTTACAGGACGGTGAAAACAGTGAGTTTGTGTTAGACGCGAATCGTGCTCTGATTCATGCTCTAGGCTGGGAGCGCAAGTTTATTGCTTTTTCAAACACGGTCTACACCTCTCAGGTGCCGAGTTACAGGACGGTAAAAACAATGAGTTTGTGTTAGACGCGAATCGTGCTCTGATTCATGCTCTAGGCTGGGAGCGCAAGCTTATTGCTTTTTCAAACACGGTCTACACCTCTCAGGTGCCGAGTTACAGGACGGTGAAAACAGTGAGTTTGTGTTAGACGCGAATCGTGCTATGATTCATGCTCTAGGCTGGGAGCGCAAGCTTATTGCTTTTTCAAACACGGTCTACACCTCTCAGGTGCCGAGTTACAGGACGGTGAAAACAGTGAGTTTGTGTTAGACGCGAATCGTGCTCTGATTCATGCTCTAGGCAGGGAGCGCAAGCTTATTGCTTTTTCAAACACGGTCTACACCTCTCAAGTGCCGAGTTACAGGACGGTGAAAACAGTGAGTTTGTGTTAGACGCGAATCGTGCTCTGATTCATGCTCTAGGCTGGGAGCGCAAGCTTATTGCTTTTTCAAACACGGTCTACACCTCTCAAGTGCCGAGTTACAGGACGGTGAAAACAGTGAGTTTGTGTTAGACGCGAATCGAGCTCTGATTCATGCTCTAGGCTGGGAGCGCAAGCTTATTGCTTTTTCAAACACGGTCTACATCTCTCAGGTGCCGAGTTACAGGACGGTGAAAACAGTGAGTTTGTGTTAGACCCGAATCGTGCTCTGATTCATGCTCTAGGCTGGGAGCGCAAGCTTATTGCTTTTTCAAACACGGTCTACACCTCTCAGGTGCCGAGTTACAGGACGGTAAAAACACTGAGTTTGTGTTAGACGCAAATCGTGCTCTGATTCATGCTCTAGGCTGGGAGCGCAAGCTTATTGCTTTTTCAAACACGGTCTACACCTCTCAGGTGCCGAGTTACAGGACGGTAAAAACAGTGAGTTTGTGTTAGACGCGAATCGTGCTCTGATTCATGTTCTAGGCTGGGAGCGCAAGCTTATTGCTTTTTCAAACACGGTCTACACCTCTCAAGTGCCGAGTTACAGGACGGTGAAAACACTGAGTTTGTGTTAGACGCGAATCGTGCTCTTATTCATGCTCTAGGCTGGGAGCTCAAGCTTATTGCTTTTTCAAACACGGTCTACACCTCTCAGGTGCCGAGTTACAGGACGGTGAAAACAGTAAGTTTGTGTTAGACGCGAATCGTGCTCTGATTCATGCTCTAGGCTGGGAGCGCAAGCTTATTGCTTTTTCAAACACGGTCTACACCTCTCAGGTGCGAAGTTACAGGACGGTGAAAACAATGAGTTTGTGTTAGACGCGAATCGTGCTCTGATTCATGCTCTAGGCTGGGAGCGCAAGCTTATTGCTTTTTCAAACACGGTCTACACCTCTCAGGTGCCGAGTTACAGGACGGTGAAAACAGTGAGTTTGTGTTAGACGCGAATCGTGCTCTGATTCATGCTCTAGGCTGGGAGCGCAAGTTTATTGCTTTTTCAAACACGGTCTACACCTCTCAGGTGCCGAGTTACAGGACGGTAAAAACAATGAGTTTGTGTTAGACGCGAATCGTGCTCTGATTCATGCTCTAGGCTGGGAGCGCAAGCTTATTGCTTTTTCAAACACGGTCTACACCTCTCAGGTGCCGAGTTACAGGACGGTGAAAACAGTGAGTTTGTGTTAGACGCGAATCGTGCTATGATTCATGCTCTAGGCTGGGAGCGCAAGCTTATTGCTTTTTCAAACACGGTCTACACCTCTCAGGTGCCGAGTTACAGGACGGTGAAAACAGTGAGTTTGTGTTAGACGCGAATCGTGCTCTGATTCATGCTCTAGGCAGGGAGCGCAAGCTTATTGCTTTTTCAAACACGGTCTACACCTCTCAAGTGCCGAGTTACAGGACGGTGAAAACAGTGAGTTTGTGTTAGACGCGAATCGTGCTCTGATTCCTGCTCTAGGCTGGGAGCACAAGCTTATTGCTTTTTCAAACACGGTCTACACCTCTCAAGTGCCGAGTTACAGGACGGTGAAAACAGTGAGTTTGTGTTAGACGCGAATCGAGCTCTGATTCATGCTCTAGGCTGGGAGCGCAAGCTTATTGCTTTTTCAAACACGGTCTACATCTCTCAGGTGCCGAGTTACAGGACGGTGAAAACAGTGAGTTTGTGTTAGACCCGAATCGTGCTCTGATTCATGCTCTAGGCTGGGAGCGCAAGCTTATTGCTTTTTCAAACACGGTCTACACCTCTCAGGTGCCGAGTTACAGGACGGTGAAAACACTGAGTTTGTGTTAGACGCAAATCGTGCTCTGATTCATACTCTAGGCTGGGAGCGCAAGCTTATTGCTTTTTCAAACACGGTCTACACCTCTCAGGTGCCGAGTTACAGGACGGTAAAAACAGTGAGTTTGTGTTAGACGCGAATCGTGCTCTGATTCATGTTCTAGGCTGGGAGCGCAAGCTTATTGCTTTTTCAAACACGGTCTACACCTCTCAAGTGCCGAGTTACAGGACGGTGAAAACACTGAGTTTGTGTTAGACGCGAATCGTGCTCTTATTCATGCTCTAGGCTGGGAGCTCAAGCTTATTGCTTTTTCAAACACGGTCTACACCTCTCAGGTGCCGAGGTACAGGACGGTGAAAACAGTGAGTTTGTGTTAGACGCGAATCGTGCTCTGATTCATGCTCTAGGCGGGGAGCTCAAGCTTATTGCTTTTTCAAACACGGTCTACACCTCTCAGGTGCCGAGTTACAGGACGGTGAAAACAGTGAGTTTGTGTTAGACGCGAATCGTGCTCTGATTCATGCTCATGGCCGGGAGCGCAAGCTTAATGCTTTTTCAAACACGGTCTACACCTCTCAAGTGCCGAGTTACAGGACGGTGAAAACAGTGAGTTTGTGTTAGACGCGAATCGTGCTCTGATTCATGCTCTAGGCTGGGAGCGCAAGCTTATTGCTTTTTCAAACACGGTCTACACCTTTCAGGTGCCGAGTTACAGGACGGTGAAAACAATGAGTTTGTGTTAGACGCGAATCGTGCTCTGATTCATGATCTAGGCTGGGAGCGCAAGCTTATTGCTTTTTCAAACACGGTCTACACCTCTCAGGTGCCGAGTTACAGGACGGTGAAAACAATGAGTTTGTGTTAGACGCGAATCGTGCTCTGATTCATGCTCTAGGCTCGGAGCGCAAGCTTATTGCTTTTTCAAACACGGTCTACACCTCTCAGGTGCCGAGTTACAGGACGGTGAAAACAGTGAGTTTGTGTTAGACGCGAATCGTGCTATGATTCATGCTCTAGGCTGGGAGCACAAGCTTATTGCTTTTTCAAACACGGTCTACACCTCTCAGGTGCCGAGTTACAGGACGGTGAAAACAGTGAGTTTGTGTTAGACGCAAATCGTGCTCTGATTCATGCTCTAGGCTGGGAGCGCAAGCTTATTGCTTTTTCAAACACGGTCTACACCTCTCAAGTGCCGAGTTACAGGACGGTGAAAACAGTGAGTTTGTGTTAGACGCGAATCGTGCTCTGATTCATGCTCTAGGCTGGGAGCTCAAGCTTATTGCTTTTTCAAACACGGTCTACACCTCTCAGGTGCCGAGTTACAGGACGGTGAAAACAGTGAGTTTGTGTTAGACGCGAATCGTGCTCTGATTCATGCTCTAGGCTGGGAGCGCAAGCTTATTGCTTTTTCAAACACGGTCTACACCTCTCAGGTGCGAAGTTACAGGACGGTGAAAACAATGAGTTTGTGTTAGACGCGAATCGTGCTCTGATTCATGCTCTAGGCTGGGAGCGCAAGCTTATTGCTTTTTCAAACACGGTCTACACCTCTCAGGTGCCGAGTTACAGGACGGTGAAAACAGTGAGTTTGTGTTAGACGCGAATCGTGCTCTGATTCATGCTCTAGGCTGGGAGCGCAAGTTTATTGCTTTTTCAAACACGGTCTACACCTCTCAGGTGCCGAGTTACAGGACGGTAAAAACAATGAGTTTGTGTTAGACGCGAATCGTGCTCTGATTCATGCTCTAGGCTGGGAGCGCAAGCTTATTGCTTTTTCAAACACGGTCTACACCTCTCAGGTGCCGAGTTACAGGACGGTGAAAACACTGAGTTTGTGTTAGACGCGAATCGTGCTCTTATTCATGCTCTAGGCTGGGAGCTCAAGCTTATTGCTTTTTCAAACACGGTCTACACCTCTCAGGTGCCGAGTTACAGGACGGTGAAAACAGTGAGTTTGTGTTAGACGCGAATCGTGCTCTGATTCATGCTCTAGGCTGGGAGCGCAAGCTTAATGCTTTTTCAAACACGGTCTACACCTCTCAAGTGCCGAGTTACAGGACGGTGAAAACAGTGAGTTTGTGTTAGACGCGAATCGTGCTCTGATTCATGCTCTAGGCTGGGAGCGCAAGCTTATTGCTTTTTCAAACACGGTCTACACCTTTCAGGTGCCGAGTTACAGGACGGTGAAAACAAAGAGTTTGTGTTAGACGCGAATCGTGCTCTGATTCATGATCTAGGCTGGGAGCGCAAGCTTATTGCTTTTTCAAACACGGTCTACACCTCTCAGGTGCCGAGTTACAGGACGGTGAAAACAAAGAGTTTGTGTTAGACGCGAATCGTGCTCTGATTCATGCTCTAGGCTGGGAGCGCAAGCTTATTGCTTTTTCAAACACGGTCTACACCTCTCAGGTGCCGAGTTACAGGACGGTGAAAACAGTGAGTTTGTGTTAGACGCGAATCGTGCTATGATTCATGCTCTAGGCTGGGAGCGCAAGCTTATTGCTTTTTCAAACACGGTCTACACCTCTCAGGTGCCGAGTTACAGGACGGTGAAAACAGTGAGTTTGTGTTAGACGCGAATCGTGCTCTGATTCATGCTCTAGGCTGGGAGCGCAAGCTTATTGCTTTTTCAAACACGGTCTACACCTCTCAGGTGCCGAGTTACAGGACGGTAAAAACAGTGAGTTTGTGTTAGACGCGAATCGTGCTCTGATTCAAGTTCTAGGCTGGGAGCGCAAGCTTATTGCTTTTTCAAACACGGTCTACACCTCTCAAGTGCCGAGTTACAGGACGGTGAAAACAGTGAGTTTGTGTTAGACGCGAATCGTGCTCTGATTCATGCTCTAGGCTGGGAGCTCAAGCTTATTGCTTTTTCAAACACGGTCTACACCTCTCAGGTGCCGAGGTACAGGACGGTGAAAACAGTGAGTTTGTGTTAGACGCGAATCGTGCTCTGATTCATGCTCTAGGCGGGGAGCTCAAGCTTATTGCTTTTTCAAACACGGTCTACACCTCTCAGGTGCCGAGTTACAGGACTGTGAAAACAGTGAGTTTGTGTTAGACGCGAATCGTGCTCTAATTCATGCTCTAGGCTGGGAGCGCAAGCTTAATGCTTTTTCAAACACGGTCTACACCTCTCAGGTGCCGAGGTACAGGACGGTGAAAACAGTGAGTTTGTGTTAGACGCGAATCGTGCTCTGATTCATGCTCTAGGCTGGGAGCGCAAGCTTATTGCTTTTTCAAACACGGTCTACACCTCTCAGGTGCCGAGTTACAGGACGGTGAAAACAATGAGTTTGTGTTAGACGCGAATCGTGCTCTGATTCATGCTCTAGGCTGGGAGCGCAAGCTTATTGCTTTTTCAAACACGATCTACACCTCTCAGGTGCCGAGTTACAGGACGGTGAAAACAGTGAGTTTGTGTTAGATGCGAATCGTGCTCTGATTCATGCTCTAGGCTGGGAGCGCAAGTTTATTGCTTTTTGAAACACGGTCTACACCTCTCAGGTGCCGAGTTACAGGACGGTAAAAACAATGAGTTTGTGTTAGACGCGAATCGTGCTCTGATTCATGCTCTAGGCTGGGAGCGCAAGCTTATTGCTTTTTCAAACACGGTCTACACCTCTCAGGTGCCGAGTTACAGGACGGTGAAAACAGTGAGTTTGTGTTAGACGCGAATCGTGCTATGATTCATGCTCTAGGGTGGGAGCGCAAGCTTATTGCTTTTTCAAACACGGTCTACACCTCTCAGGTGCCGAGTTACAGGACGGTGAAAACAGTGAGTTTGTGTTAGACGCGAATCGTGCTCTGATTCATGCTCTAGGCAGGGAGCGCAAGCTTATTGCTTTTTCAAACACGGTCTACACCTCTCAAGTGCCGAGTTACAGGACGGTGAAAACAGTGAGTTTGTGTTAGACGCGAATCGTGCTCTGATTCATGCTCTAGGCTGGGAGCACAAGCTTAGTGCTTTTTCAAACACGGTCTACACCTCTCAAGTGCCGAGTTACAGGACGGTGAAAACAGTGAGTTTGTGTTAGACGCGAATCGAGCTCTGATTCATGCTCTAGGCTGGGAGCGCAAGCTTATTGCTTTTTCAAACACGGTCTACACCTCTCAGGTGCCGAGTTACAGGACGGTAAAAACAGTGAGTTTGTGTTAGACGCGAATCGTGCTCTGATTCAAGTTCTAGGCTGGGAGCGCAAGCTTATTGCTTTTTCAAACACGGTCTACACCTCTCAAGTGCCGAGTTACAGGACGGTGAAAACAGTGAGTTTGTGTTAGACGCGAATCGTGCTCTGATTCATGCTCTAGGCTGGGAGCTCAAGCTTATTGCTTATTCAAACACGGTCTACACCTCTCAGGTGCCGAGGTACAGGACGGTGAAAACAGTGAGTTTGTGTTAGACGCGAATCGTGCTCTGATTCATGCTCTAGGCGGGGAGCTCAAGCTTATTACTTTTTCAAACACGGTCTACACCTCTCAGGTGCCGAGTTACAGGACGGTGAAAACAGTGAGTTTGTGTTAGACGCGAATCGTGCTCTAATTCATGCTCTAGGCTGGGAGCGCAAGCTTAATGCTTTTTCAAACACGGTCTACACCTCTCAGGTGCCGAGTTACAGGACGGTGAAAACAGTGAGTTTGTGTTAGACGCGAATCGTGCTCTGATTCATGCTCTAGGCTGGGAGCTCAAGCTTATTGCTTTTTCAAACACGGTCTACACCTCTCAGGTGCCGAGGTACAGGACGGTGAAAGCAGTGAGTTTGTGTTAGACGCGAATCGTGCTCTGATTCATGCTCTAGGCGGGGAGCTCAAGCTTATTGCTTTTTCAAACACGGTCTACACCTCTCAGGTGCCGAGTTACAGGACGGTGAAAACAGTGAGTTTGTGTTAGACGCGAATCGTGCTCTAATTCATGCTCTAGGCTGGGAGCGCAAGCTTAATGCTTTTTCAAACACGGTCTACACCTCTCAGGTGCCGAGTTACAGGACGGTGAAAACAGTGAGTTTGTGTTAGACGCGAATCGTGCTCTGATTCATGCTCTAGGCTGGGAGCGCAAGCTTATTGCTTTTTCAAACACGGTCTACACCTCTCAGGTGCGAAGTTACAGGACGGTGAAAACAATGAGTTTGTGTTAGACGCGAATCGTGCTCTGATTCATGCTCTAGGCTGGGAGCGCAAGCTTATTGCTTTTTCAAACACGGTCTACACCTCTCAGGTGCCGAGTTACAGGACGGTGAAAACAGTGAGTTTGTGTTAGACGCGAATCGTGCTCTGATTCATGCTCTAGGCTGGGAGCGCAAGTTTATTGCTTTTTCAAACACGGTCTACACCTCTCAGGTGCCGAGTTACAGGACGGTAAAAACAATGAGTTTGTGTTAGACGCGAATCGTGCTCTGATTCATGCTCTAGGCTGGGAGCGCAAGCTTATTGCTTTTTCAAACACGGTCTACACCTCTCAGGTGCCGAATTACAGGACGGTGAAAACAGTGAGTTTGTGTTAGACGCGAATCGTGCTATGATTCATGCTCTAGGCTGGGAGCGCAAGCTTATTGCTTTTTCAAACACGGTCTACACCTCTCAGGTGCCGAGTTACAGGACGGTGAAAACAGTGAGTTTGTGTTAGACGCGAATCGTGCTCTGATTCATGCTCTAGGCAGGGAGCGCAAGCTTATTGCTTTTTCAAACACGGTCTACACCTCTCAAGTGCCGAGTTACAGGACGGTGAAAACAGTGAGTTTGTGTTAGACGCGAATCGTGCTCTGATTCATGCTGTAGGCTGGGAGCGCAAGCTTATTGCTTTTTCAAACACGGTCTACACCTCTCAAGTGCCGAGTTACAGGACGGTGAAAACAGTGAGTTTGTGTTAGACGCGAATCGAGCTCTGATTCATGCTCTAGGCTGGGAGCGCAAGCTTATTGCTTTTTCAAACACGGTCTACATCTCTCAGGTGCCGAGTTACAGGACGGTGAAAACAGTGAGTTTGTGTTAGACCCGAATCGTGCTCTGATTCATGCTCTAGGCTGGGAGCGCAAGCTTATTGCTTTTTCAAACACGGTCTACACCTCTCAGGTGCCGAGTTACAGGACGGTAAAAACACTGAGTTTGTGTTAGACGCAAATCGTGCTCTGATTCATGCTCTAGGCTGGGAGCGCAAGCTTATTGCTTTTTCAAACACGGTCTACACCTCTCAGGTGCCGAGTTACAGGACGGTAAAAACAGTGAGTTTGTGTTAGACGCGAATCGTGCTCTGATTCATGTTCTAGGCTGGGAGCGCAAGCTTATTGCTTTTTCAAACACGGTCTACACCTCTCAAGTGCCGAGTTACAGGACGGTGAAAACACTGAGTTTGTGTTAGACGCGAATCGTGCTCTTATTCATGCTCTAGGCTGGGAGCTCAAGCTTATTGCTTTTTCAAACACGGTCTACACCTCTCAGGTGCCGAGTTACAGGACGGTGAAAACAGTGAGTTTGTGTTAGACGCGAATCGTGCTCTGATTCATGCTCTAGGCTGGGAGCGCAAGCTTATTGCTTTTTCAAACACGGTCTACACCTCTCAGGTGCGAAGTTACAGGACGGTGAAAACAATGAGTTTGTGTTAGACGCGAATCGTGCTCTGATTCATGCTCTAGGCTGGGAACGCAAGCTTATTGCTTTTTCAAACACGGTCTACACCTCTCAGGTGCCGAGTTACAGGACGGTGAAAACAGTGAGTTTGTGTTAGACGCGAATCGTGCTCTGATTCATGCTCTAGGCTGGGAGCGCAAGTTTATTGCTTTTTCAAACACGGTCTACACCTCTCAGGTGCCGAGTTACAGGACGGTAAAAACAATGAGTTTGTGTTAGACGCGAATCGTGCTCTGATTCATGCTCTAGGCTGGGAGCGCAAGCTTATTGCTTTTTCAAACACGGTCTACACCTCTCAGGTGCCGAGTTACAGGACGGTGAAAACAGTGAGTTTGTGTTAGACGCGAATCGTGCTATGATTCATGCTCTAGGCTGGGAGCGCAAGCTTATTGCTTTTTCAAACACGGTCTACACCTCTCAGGTGCCGAGTTACAGGACGGTGAAAACAGTGAGTTTGTGTTAGACGCGAATCGTGCTCTGATTCATGCTCTAGGCAGGGAGCGCAAGCTTATTGCTTTTTCAAACACGGTCTACACCTCTCAAGTGCCGAGTTACAGGACGGTGAAAACAGTGAGTTTGTGTTAGACGCGAATCGTGCTCTGATTCATGCTCTAGGCTGGGAGCACAAGCTTATTGCTTTTTCAAACACGGTCTACACCTCTCAAGTGCCGAGTTACAGGACGGTGAAAACAGTGAGTTTGTGTTAGACGCGAATCGAGCTCTGATTCATGCTCTAGGCTGGGAGCGCAAGCTTATTGCTTTTTCAAACACGGTCTACATCTCTCAGGTGCCGAGTTACAGGACGGTGAAAACAGTGAGTTTGTGTTAGACCCGAATCGTGCTCTGATTCATGCTCTAGGCTGGGAGCGCAAGCTTATTGCTTTTTCAAACACGGTCTACACCTCTCAGGTGCCGAGTTACAGGACGGTGAAAACACTGAGTTTGTGTTAGACGCAAATCGTGCTCTGATTCATGCTCTAGGCTGGGAGCGCAAGCTTATTGCTTTTTCAAACACGGTCTACACCTCTCAGGTGCCGAGTTACAGGACGGTAAAAACAGTGAGTTTGTGTTAGACGCGAATCGTGCTCTGATTCATGTTCTAGGCTGGGAGCGCAAGCTTATTGCTTTTTCAAACACGGTCTACACCTCTCAAGTGCCGAGTTACAGGACGGTGAAAACACTGAGTTTGTGTTAGACGCGAATCGTGCTCTTATTCATGCTCTAGGCTGGGAGCTCAAGCTTATTGCTTTTTCAAACACGGTCTACACCTCTCAGGTGCCGAGGTACAGGACGGTGAAAACAGTGAGTTTGTGTTAGACGCGAATCGTGCTCTGATTCATGCTCTAGGCGGGGAGCTCAAGCTTATTGCTTTTTCAAACACGGTCTACACCTCTCAGGTGCCGAGTTACAGGACGGTGAAAACAGTGAGTTTGTGTTAGACGCGAATCGTGCTCTGATTCATGCTCTAGGCTGGGAGCGCAAGCTTAATGCTTTTTCAAACACGGTCTACACCTCTCAAGTGCCGAGTTACAGGACGGTGAAAACAGTGAGTTTGTGTTAGACGTGAATCGTGCTCTGATTCATGCTCTAGGCTGGGAGCGCAAGCTTATTGCTTTTTCAAACACGGTCTACACCTTTCAGGTGCCGAGTTACAGGACGGTGAAAACAATGAGTTTGTGTTAGACGCGAATCGTGCTCTGATTCATGATCTAGGCTGGGAGCGCAAGCTTATTGCTTTTTCAAACACGGTCTACACCTCTCAGGTGCCGAGTTACAGGACGGTGAAAACAATGAGTTTGTGTTAGACGCGAATCGTGCTCTGATTCATGCTCTAGGCTCGGAGCGCAAGCTTATTGCTTTTTCAAACACGGTCTACACCTCTCAGGTGCCGAGTTACAGGACGGTGAAAACAGTGAGTTTGTGTTAGACGCGAATCGTGCTATGATTCATGCTCTAGGCTGGGAGCACAAGCTTATTGCTTTTTCAAACACGGTCTACACCTCTCAGGTGCCGAGTTACAGGACGGTGAAAACAGTGAGTTTGTGTTAGACGCGAATCGTGCTCTGATTCATGCTCTAGGCTGGGAGCGCAAGCTTATTGCTTTTTCAAACACGGTCTACACCTCTCAAGTGCCGAGTTACAGGACGGTGAAAACAGTGAGTTTGTGTTAGACGCGAATCGTGCTCTGATTCATGCTCTAGGCTGGGAGCACAAGCTTATTGCTTTTTCAAACACGGTCTACACCTCTCAAGTGCCGAGTTACAGGACGGTGAAAACAGTGAGTTTGTGTTAGACGCTAATCGAGCTCTGATTCATGCTCTAGGCTGGGAGCGCAAGCTTATTGCTTTTTCAAACACGGTCTACACCTCTCAGGTGCCGAGATACAGGACGGTAAAAACAGTGAGTTTGTGTTAGACGCGAATCGTGCTCTGATTCATGTTCTACGCTGGGAGCGCAAGCTTATTGCTTTTTCAAACACGGTCTACACCTCTCAAGTGCCGAGTTACAGGACGGTGAAAACACTGAGTTTGTGTTAGACGCGAATCGTGCTCTTATTCATGCTCTAGGCTGGGAGCTCAAGCTTATTGCTTTTTCAAACACGGTCTACACCTCTCAGGTGCCGAGGTACAGGACGGTGAAAACAGTGAGTTTGTGTTAGACGCGAATCGTGCTCTGATTCATGCTCTATGCGGGGAGCTCAAGCTTATTGCTTTTTCAAACACGGTCTACACCTCTCAGGTGCCGAGTTACAGGACGGTGAAAACAGTGAGTTTGTGTTAGACGCGAATCGTGCTCTGATTCATGCTCTAGGCTGGGAGCGCAAGCTTAATGCTTTTTCAAACACGGTCTACACCTCTCAAGTGCCGAGTTACAGGACGGTGAAAACAGTGAGTTTGTGTTAGACGCGAATCGTGCTCTGATTCATGCTCTAGGCTGGGAGCGCAAGCTTAATGCTTTTTCAAACACGGTCTACACCTCTCAAGTGCCGAGTTACAGGACGGTGAAAACAGTGAGTTTGTGTTAGACGCGAATCGTGCTCTGATTCATGCTCTAGGCTGGGAGCGCAAGCTTATTGCTTTTTCAAACACGGTCTACACCTTTCAGGTGCCGAGTTACAGGACGGTGAAAACAGTGAGTTTGTGTTAGACGCGAATCGTGCTCTGATTCATGATCTAGGCTGGGAGCGCAAGCTTATTGCTTTTTCAAACACGGTCTACACCTCTCAGGTGCCGAGTTACAGGACGGTGAAAACAATGAGTTTGTGTTAGACGCGAATCGTGCTCTGATTCATGCTCTAGGCTGGGAGCGCAAGCTTATTGCTTTTTCAAACACGGTCTACACCTCTCAGGTGCCGAGGTACAGGACGGTGAAAACAGTGAGTTTGTGTTAGACGCGAATCGTGCTATGATTCATGCTCTAGGCTGGGAGCACAAGCTTATTGCTTTTTCAAACACGGTCTACACCTCTCAGGTGCCGAGTTACAGGACGGTGAAAACACTGAGTTTGTGTTAGACGCGAATCGTGCTCTGATTCATGCTCTAGGCTGGGAGCGCAAGCTTATTGCTTTTTCAAACACGGTCTACACCTCTCAAGTGCCGAGTTACAGGACGGTGAAAACAGTGAGTTTGTGTTAGACGCGAATCGTGCTCTGATTCATGCTCTAGGCTGGGAGCACAAGCTTATTGCTTTTTCAAACACGGTCTACACCTCTCAAGTGCCGAGTTACAGGACGCTGAAAACAGTGAGTTTGTGTTAGACGCTAATCGAGCTCTGATTCATGCTCTAGGCTGGGAGCGCAAGCTTATTGCTTTTTCAAACACGGTCTACATCTCTCAGGTGCCGAGTTACAGGACGGTGAAAACAGTGAGTTTGTGTTAGACCCGAATCGTGCTCTGATTCATGCTCTAGGCTGGGAGCGCAAGCTTATTGCTTTTTCAAACACGGTCTACACCTCTCAGGTGCCGAGTTACAGGACGGTGAAAACACTGAGTTTGTGTTAGACGCAAATCGTGCTCTGATTCATGCTCTAGGCTGGGAGCGCAAGCTTATTGCTTTTTCAAACACGGTCTACACCTCTCAGGTGCCGAGTTACAGGACGGTGAAAACACTGAGTTTGTGTTAGACACAAATCGTGCTCTGATTCATGTTCTAGGCTGGGAGCGCAAGCTTATTGCTTTTTCAAACACAGTCTACACCTCTCAAGTGCCGAGTTACAGGATGGTGAAAACAGTGAGTTTGCGTTAGACGCGAATCGTGCTCTGATTCATGCTCTAGGCTGGGAGCGCAAGCTTATTGCTTTTTCAAACACGGTCTACACCTCTCAGGTGCCGAGTTACAGGACGGTGAAAACAGTGAGTTTGTGTTAGACGCGAATCGTGCTCTGATTCATGCTCTAGGCTGGGAGCGCAAGCTTATTGCTTTTTCAAACACGGTCTACACCTCTCAGGTGCCAAGTTACAGGACGGTGAAAACAGTGAGTTTGTGTTAGACGCGAATCGTGCTCTGATTCATGCTCTAGGCTGGGAGCGCAAGCTTATTGCTTTTTCAAACACGGTCTACACCACTCAGGTGCCGAGTTACAGGACGGTGAAAACAGTGAGTTTGTGTTAGACGCGAATCGTGCTCTGATTCATGCTCTAGGCTGGGAGCGCAAGCTTATTGCTTTTTCAAACACGGTCTACACCACTCAGGTGCCGAGTTACAGGACGGTGAAAACACTGAGTTTGTGTTAGACGCGAATCGTGCTCTGATTCATGCTCTAGGCTGGGAGCTCAAGCTTATTGCTTTTTCAAACACGGTCTACACCTCTCAGGTGCCGAGGTACAGGACGGTGAAAATAGTGAGTTTGTGTTAGACGCGAATCGTGCTCTTATTCATGCTCTAGGCGGGGAGCTCAAGCTTATTGCTTTTTCAAACACGGTCTACACCTCTCAGGTGCCGAGTTACAGGACGGTGAAAACAGTGAGTTTGTGTTAGACGCGAATCGTGCTCTGATTCATGCTCTAGGCTTGGAGCGCAAGCTTAATGCTTTTTCAAACACGGTCTACACCTCTCAAGTGCCGAGTTACAGGACGGTGAAAACAGTGAGTTTGTGTTAGACGCGAATCGTGCTCTGATTCATGCTCTAGGCTGGGAGCGCAAGCTTATTGCTTTTTCAAACACGGTCTACACCTTTCAGGTGCCGAGTTACAGGACGGTGAAAACAATGAGTTTGTGTTAGACGCGAATCGTGCTCTGATTCATGATCTAGGCTGGGAGCGCAAGCTTATTGCTTTTTCAAACACGGTCTACACCTCTCAGGTGCCGAGTTACAGGACGGTGAAAACAATGAGTTTGTGTTAGACGCGAATCGTGCTCTGATTCATGCTCTAGGCTGGGAGCGCAAGCTTATTGCTTTTTCAAACACGGTCTACACCTCTCAGGTGCCGAGGTACAGGACGGTGAAAACAGTGAGTTTGTGTTAGACGCGAATCGTGCTATGATTCATGCTCTAGGCTGGGAGCACAAGCTTATTGCTTTTTCAAACACGGTCTACACCTCTCAGGTGCCGAGTTACAGGACGGTGAAAACACTGAGTTTGTGTTAGACGCGAATCGTGCTCTGATTCATGCTCTAGGCTGGGAGCGCAAGCTTATTGCTTTTTCAAACACGGTCTACACCTCTCAAGTGCCGAGTTACAGGACGGTGAAAACAGTGAGTTTGTGTTAGACGCGAATCGTGCTCTGATTCATGCTCTAGGCTGGGAGCACAAGCTTATTGCTTTTTCAAACACGGTCTACACCTCTCAAGTGCCGAGTTACAGGACGGTGAAAACAGTGAGTTTGTGTTAGACGCTAATCGAGCTCTGATTCATGCTCTAGGCTGGGAGCGCAAGCTTATTGCTTTTTCAAACACGGTCTACATCTCTCAGGTGCCGAGTTACAGGACGGTGAAAACAGTGAGTTTGTGTTAGACCCGAATCGTGCTCTGATTCATGCTCTAGGCTGGGAGCGCAAGCTTATTGCTTTTTCAAACACGGTCTACACCTCTCAGGTGCCGAGTTACAGGACGGTGAAAACACTGAGTTTGTGTTAGACGCAAATCGTGCTCTGATTCATGCTCTAGGCTGGGAGCGCAAGCTTATTGCTTTTTCAAACACGGTCTACACCTCTCAGGTGCCGAGTTACAGGACGGTGAAAACACTGAGTTTGTGTTAGACACAAATCGTGCTCTGATTCATGTTCTAGGCTGGGAGCGCAAGCTTATTGCTTTTTCAAACACAGTCTACACCTCTCAAGTGCCGAGTTACAGGATGGTGAAAACAGTGAGTTTGCGTTAGACGCGAATCGTGCTCTGATTCATGCTCTAGGCTGGGAGCGCAAGCTTATTGCTTTTTCAAACACGGTCTACACCTCTCAGGTGCCGAGTTACAGGACGGTGAAAACAGTGAGTTTGTGTTAGACGCGAATCGTGCTCTGATTCATGCTCTAGGCTGGGAGCGCAAGCTTATTGCTTTTTCAAACACGGTCTACACCTCTCAGGTGCCAAGTTACAGGACGGTGAAAACAGTGAGTTTGTGTTAGACGCGAATCGTGCTCTGATTCATGCTCTAGGCTGGGAGCGCAAGCTTATTGCTTTTTCAAACACGGTCTACACCACTCAGGTGCCGAGTTACAGGACGGTGAAAACAGTGAGTTTGTGTTAGACGCGAATCGTGCTCTGATTCATGCTCTAGGCTGGGAGCGCAAGCTTATTGCTTTTTCAAACACGGTCTACACCACTCAGGTGCCGAGTTACAGGACGGTGAAAACACTGAGTTTGTGTTAGACGCGAATCGTGCTCTGATTCATGCTCTAGGCTGGGAGCTCAAGCTTATTGCTTTTTCAAACACGGTCTACACCTCTCAGGTGCCGAGGTACAGGACGGTGAAAATAGTGAGTTTGTGTTAGACGCGAATCGTGCTCTTATTCATGCTCTAGGCGGGGAGCTCAAGCTTATTGCTTTTTCAAACACGGTCTACACCTCTCAGGTGCCGAGTTACAGGACGGTGAAAACAGTGAGTTTGTGTTAGACGCGAATCGTGCTCTGATTCATGCTCTAGGCTTGGAGCGCAAGCTTAATGCTTTTTCAAACACGGTCTACACCTCTCAAGTGCCGAGTTACAGGACGGTGAAAACAGTGAGTTTGTGTTAGACGCGAATCGTGCTCTGATTCATGCTCTAGGCTGGGAGCGCAAGCTTATTGCTTTTTCAAACACGGTCTACACCTTTCAGGTGCCGAGTTACAGGACGGTGAAAACAATGAGTTTGTGTTAGACGCGAATCGTGCTCTGATTCATGATCTAGGCTGGGAGCGCAAGCTTATTGCTTTTTCAAACACGGTCTACACCTCTCAGGTGCCGAGTTACAGGACGGTGAAAACAATGAGTTTGTGTTAGACGCGAATCGTGCTCTGATTCATGCTCTAGGCTGGGAGCGCAAGCTTATTGCTTTTTCAAACACGGTCTACACCTCTCAGGTGCCGAGGTACAGGACGGTGAAAACAGTGAGTTTGTGTTAGACGCGAATCGTGCTATGATTCATGCTCTAGGCTGGGAGCACAAGCTTATTGCTTTTTCAAACACGGTCTACACCTCTCAGGTGCCGAGTTACAGGACGGTGAAAACAGTGAGTTTGTGTTAGACGCGAATCGTGCTCTGATTCATGCTCTAGGCTGGGAGCACAAGCTTATTGCTTTTTCAAACACGGTCTACACCTCTCAAGTGCCGAGTTACAGGACGGTGAAAACAGTGAGTTTGTGTTAGACGCTAATCGAGCTCTGATTCATGCTCTAGGCTGGGAGCGCAAGCTTATTGCTTTTTCAAACACGGTCTACATCTCTCAGGTGCCGAGTTACAGGACGGTGAAAACAGTGAGTTTGTGTTAGACCCGAATCGTGCTCTGATTCATGCTCTAGGCTGGGAGCGCAAGCTTATTGCTTTTTCAAACACGGTCTACACCTCTCAGGTGCCGAGTTACAGGACTGTGAAAACACTGAGTTTGTGTTAGACGCAAATCGTGCTCTGATTCATGCTCTAGGCTGGGAGCGCAAGCTTATTGCTTTTTCAAACACGGTCTACACCTCTCAGGTGCCGAGTTACAGGACGGTGAAAACACTGAGTTTGTGTTAGACACAAATCGTGCTCTGATTCATGTTCTAGGCTGGGAGCGCAAGCTTATTGCTTTTTCAAACACAGTCTACACCTCTCAAGTGCCGAGTTACAGGATGGTGAAAACAGTGAGTTTGTGTTAGACGCGAATCGTGCTCTGATTCATGCTCTAGGCTGGGAGCGCAAGCTTATTGCTTTTTCAAACACGGTCTACACCTCTCAGGTGCCGAGTTACAGGACGGTGAAAACAGTGAGTTTGTGTTAGACGCGAATCGTGCTCTGATTCATGCTCTAGGCTGGGAGCGCAAGCTTATTGCTTTTTCAAACACGGTCTACACCTCTCAGGTGCCGAGTTACAGGACGGTGAAAACAGTGAGTTTGTGTTAGACGCGAATCGTGCTCTGATTCATGCTCTAGGCTGGGAGCGCAAGCTTATTGCTTTTTCAAACACGGTCTACACCACTCAGGTGCCGAGTTACAGGACGGTGAAAACAGTGAGTTTGTGTTAGACGCGAATCGTGCTCTGATTCATGCTCTAGGCTGGGAGCGCAAGCTTATTGCTTTTTCAAACACGGTCTACACCACTCAGGTGCCGAGTTACAGGACGGTGAAAACACTGAGTTTGTGTTAGACGCGAATCGTGCTCTGATTCATGCTCTAGGCTGGGAGCGCAAGCTTATTGCTTTTTCAAACACGGTCTACACCTCTCAGGTGCCGAGGTACAGGACGGTGAAAACAGTGAGTTTGTGTTAGACGCGAATCGTGCTATGATTCATGCTCTAGGCTGGGAGCACAAGCTTATTGCTTTTTCAAACACGGTCTACACCTCTCAGGTGCCGAGTTACAGGACGGTGAAAACACTGAGTTTGTGTTAGACGCGAATCGTGCTCTGATTCATGCTCTAGGCTGGGAGCGCAAGCTTATTGCTTTTTCAAACACGGTCTACACCTCTCAAGTGCCGAGTTACAGGACGGTGAAAACAGTGAGTTTGTGTTAGACGCGAATCGTGCTCTGATTCATGCTCTAGGCTGGGAGCACAAGCTTATTGCTTTTTCAAACACGGTCTACACCTCTCAAGTGCCGAGTTACAGGACGGTGAAAACAGTGAGTTTGTGTTAGACGCTAATCGAGCTCTGATTCATGCTCTAGGCTGGGAGCGCAAGCTTATTGCTTTTTCAAACACGGTCTACATCTCTCAGGTGCCGAGTTACAGGACGGTGAAAACAGTGAGTTTGTGTTAGACGCGAATCGTGCTCTGATTCATGCTCTAGGCTGGGAGCGCAAGCTTATTGCTTTTTCAAACACGGTCTACACCTCTCAGGTGCCGAGTTACAGGACGGTGAAAACACTGAGTTTGTGTTAGACGCAAATCGTGCTCTGATTCATGCTCTAGGCTGGGAGCGCAAGCTTATTGCTTTTTCAAACACGGTCTACACCTCTCAGGTGCCGAGTTACAGGACGGTGAAAACACTGAGTTTGTGTTAGACACAAATCGTGCTCTGATTCATGTTCTAGGCTGGGAGCGCAAGCTTATTGCTTTTTCAAACACAGTCTACACCTCTCAAGTGCCGAGTTACAGGATGGTGAAAACAGTGAGTTTGCGTTAGACGCGAATCGTGCTCTGATTCATGCTCTAGGCTGGGAGCGCAAGCTTATTGCTTTTTCAAACACGGTCTACACCTCTCAGGTGCCGAGTTACAGGACGGTGAAAACAGTGAGTTTGTGTTAGACGCGAATCGTGCTCTGATTCATGCTCTAGGCTGGGAGCGCAAGCTTATTGCTTTTTCAAACACGGTCTACACCTCTCAGGTGCCAAGTTACAGGACGGTGAAAACAGTGAGTTTGTGTTAGACGCGAATCGTGCTCTGATTCATGCTCTAGGCTGGGAGCGCAAGCTTATTGCTTTTTCAAACACGGTCTACACCACTCAGGTGCCGAGTTACAGGACGGTGAAAACAGTGAGTTTGTGTTAGACGCGAATCGTGCTCTGATTCATGCTCTAGGCTGGGAGCGCAAGCTTATTGCTTTTTCAAACACGGTCTACACCACTCAGGTGCCGAGTTACAGGACGGTGAAAACACTGAGTTTGTGTTAGACGCGAATCGTGCTCTGATTCATGCTCTAGGCTGGGAGCTCAAGCTTATTGCTTTTTCAAACACGGTCTACACCTCTCAGGTGCCGAGGTACAGGACGGTGAAAATAGTGAGTTTGTGTTAGACGCGAATCGTGCTCTTATTCATGCTCTAGGCGGGGAGCTCAAGCTTATTGCTTTTTCAAACACGGTCTACACCTCTCAGGTGCCGAGTTACAGGACGGTGAAAACAGTGAGTTTGTGTTAGACGCGAATCGTGCTCTGATTCATGCTCTAGGCTTGGAGCGCAAGCTTAATGCTTTTTCAAACACGGTCTACACCTCTCAAGTGCCGAGTTACAGGACGGTGAAAACAGTGAGTTTGTGTTAGACGCGAATCGTGCTCTGATTCATGCTCTAGGCTGGGAGCGCAAGCTTATTGCTTTTTCAAACACGGTCTACACCTTTCAGGTGCCGAGTTACAGGACGGTGAAAACAATGAGTTTGTGTTAGACGCGAATCGTGCTCTGATTCATGATCTAGGCTGGGAGCGCAAGCTTATTGCTTTTTCAAACACGGTCTACACCTCTCAGGTGCCGAGTTACAGGACGGTGAAAACAATGAGTTTGTGTTAGACGCGAATCGTGCTCTGATTCATGCTCTAGGCTGGGAGCGCAAGCTTATTGCTTTTTCAAACACGGTCTACACCTCTCAGGTGCCGAGGTACAGGACGGTGAAAACAGTGAGTTTGTGTTAGACGCGAATCGTGCTATGATTCATGCTCTAGGCTGGGAGCACAAGCTTATTGCTTTTTCAAACACGGTCTACACCTCTCAGGTGCCGAGTTACAGGACGGTGAAAACAGTGAGTTTGTGTTAGACGCGAATCGTGCTCTGATTCATGCTCTAGGCTGGGAGCACAAGCTTATTGCTTTTTCAAACACGGTCTACACCTCTCAAGTGCCGAGTTACAGGACGGTGAAAACAGTGAGTTTGTGTTAGACGCTAATCGAGCTCTGATTCATGCTCTAGGCTGGGAGCGCAAGCTTATTGCTTTTTCAAACACGGTCTACATCTCTCAGGTGCCGAGTTACAGGACGGTGAAAACAGTGAGTTTGTGTTAGACCCGAATCGTGCTCTGATTCATGCTCTAGGCTGGGAGCGCAAGCTTATTGCTTTTTCAAACACGGTCTACACCTCTCAGGTGCCGAGTTACAGGACGGTGAAAACACTGAGTTTGTGTTAGACGCAAATCGTGCTCTGATTCATGCTCTAGGCTGGGAGCGCAAGCTTATTGCTTTTTCAAACACGGTCTACACCTCTCAGGTGCCGAGTTACAGGACGGTGAAAACACTGAGTTTGTGTTAGACACAAATCGTGCTCTGATTCATGTTCTAGGCTGGGAGCGCAAGCTTATTGCTTTTTCAAACACAGTCTACACCTCTCAAGTGCCGAGTTACAGGATGGTGAAAACAGTGAGTTTGTGTTAGACGCGAATCGTGCTCTGATTCATGCTCTAGGCTGGGAGCGCAAGCTTATTGCTTTTTCAAACACGGTCTACACCTCTCAGGTGCCGAGTTACAGGACGGTGAAAACAGTGAGTTTGTGTTAGACGCGAATCGTGCTCTGATTCATGCTCTAGGCTGGGAGCGCAAGCTTATTGCTTTTTCAAACACGGTCTACACCTCTCAGGTGCCAAGTTACAGGACGGTGAAAACAGTGAGTTTGTGTTAGACGCGAATCGTGCTCTGATTCATGCTCTAGGCTGGGAGCGCAAGCTTATTGCTTTTTCAAACACGGTCTACACCACTCAGGTGCCGAGTTACAGGACGGTGAAAACAGTGAGTTTGTGTTAGACGCGAATCGTGCTCTGATTCATGCTCTAGGCTGGGAGCGCAAGCTTATTGCTTTTTCAAACACGGTCTACACCACTCAGGTGCCGAGTTACAGGACGGTGAAAACACTGAGTTTGTGTTAGACGCGAATCGTGCTCTGATTCATGCTCTAGGCTGGGAGCTCAAGCTTATTGCTTTTTCAAACACGGTCTACACCTCTCAGGTGCCGAGGTACAGGACGGTGAAAATAGTGAGTTTGTGTTAGACGCGAATCGTGCTCTTATTCATGCTCTAGGCGGGGAGCTCAAGCTTATTGCTTTTTCAAACACGGTCTACACCTCTCAGGTGCCGAGTTACAGGACGGTGAAAACAGTGAGTTTGTGTTAGACGCGAATCGTGCTCTGATTCATGCTCTAGGCTTGGAGCGCAAGCTTAATGCTTTTTCAAACATGGTCTACACCTCTCAAGTGCCGAGTTACAGGACGGTGAAAACAGTGAGTTTGTGTTAGACGCGAATCGTGCTCTGATTCATGCTCTAGGCTGGGAGCGCAAGCTTATTGCTTTTTCAAACACGGTCTACACCTTTCAGGTGCCGAGTTACAGGACGGTGAAAACAATGAGTTTGTGTTAGACGCGAATCGTGCTCTGATTCATGATCTAGGCTGGGAGCGCAAGCTTATTGCTTTTTCAAACACGGTCTACACCTCTCAGGTGCCGAGTTACAGGACGGTGAAAACAATGAGTTTGTGTTAGACGCGAATCGTGCTCTGATTCATGCTCTAGGCTGGGAGCGCAAGCTTATTGCTTTTTCAAACACGGTCTACACCTCTCAGGTGCCGAGGTACAGGACGGTGAAAACAGTGAGTTTGTGTTAGACGCGAATCGTGCTATGATTCATGCTCTAGGCTGGGAGCACAAGCTTATTGCTTTTTCAAACACGGTCTACACCTCTCAGGTGCCGAGTTACAGGACGGTGAAAACAGTGAGTTTGTGTTAGACGCGAATCGTGCTCTGATTCATGCTCTAGGCTGGGAGCACAAGCTTATTGCTTTTTCAAACACGGTCTACACCTCTCAAGTGCCGAGTTACAGGACGGTGAAAACAGTGAGTTTGTGTTAGACGCTAATCGAGCTCTGATTCATGCTCTAGGCTGGGAGCGCAAGCTTATTGCTTTTTCAAACACGGTCTACATCTCTCAGGTGCCGAGTTACAGGACGGTGAAAACAGTGAGTTTGTGTTAGACCCGAATCGTGCTCTGATTCATGCTCTAGGCTGGGAGCGCAAGCTTATTGCTTTTTCAAACACGGTCTACACCTCTCAGGTGCCGAGTTACAGGACGGTGAAAACACTGAGTTTGTGTTAGACGCAAATCGTGCTCTGATTCATGCTCTAGGCTGGGAGCGCAAGCTTATTGCTTTTTCAAACACGGTCTACACCTCTCAGGTGCCGAGTTACAGGACGGTGAAAACACTGAGTTTGTGTTAGACACAAATCGTGCTCTGATTCATGTTCTAGGCTGGGAGCGCAAGCTTATTGCTTTTTCAAACACAGTCTACACCTCTCAAGTGCCGAGTTACAGGATGGTGAAAACAGTGAGTTTGTGTTAGACGCGAATCGTGCTCTGATTCATGCTCTAGGCTGGGAGCGCAAGCTTATTGCTTTTTCAAACACGGTCTACACCTCTCAGGTGCCGAGTTACAGGACGGTGAAAACAGTGAGTTTGTGTTAGACGCGAATCGTGCTCTGATTCATGCTCTAGGCTGGGAGCGCAAGCTTATTGCTTTTTCAAACACGGTCTACACCTCTCAGGTGCCGAGTTACAGGACGGTGAAAACAGTGAGTTTGTGTTAGACGCGAATCGTGCTCTGATTCATGCTCTAGGCTGGGAGCGCAAGCTTATTGCTTTTTCAAACACGGTCTACACCACTCAGGTGCCGAGTTACAGGACGGTGAAAACAGTGAGTTTGTGTTAGACGCGAATCGTGCTCTGATTCATGCTCTAGGCTGGGAGCGCAAGCTTATTGCTTTTTCAAACACGGTCTACACCACTCAGGTGCCGAGTTACAGGACGGTGAAAACACTGAGTTTGTGTTAGACGCGAATCGTGCTCTGATTCATGCTCTAGGCTGGGAGCTCAAGCTTATTGCTTTTTCAAACACGGTCTACACCTCTCAGGTGCCGAGGTACAGGACGGTGAAAATAGTGAGTTTGTGTTAGACGCGAATCGTGCTCTTATTCATGCTCTAGGCGGGGAGCTCAAGCTTATTGCTTTTTCAAACACGGTCTACACCTCTCAGGTGCCGAGTTACAGGACGGTGAAAACAGTGAGTTTGTGTTAGACGCGAATCGTGCTCTGATTCATGCTCTAGGCTTGGAGCGCAAGCTTAATGCTTTTTCAAACACGGTCTACACCTCTCAAGTGCCGAGTTACAGGACGGTGAAAACAGTGAGTTTGTGTTAGACGCGAATCGTGCTCTGATTCATGCTCTAGGCTGGGAGCGCAAGCTTATTGCTTTTTCAAACACGGTCTACACCTTTCAGGTGCCGAGTTACAGGACGGTGAAAACAATGAGTTTGTGTTAGACGCGAATCGTGCTCTGATTCATGATCTAGGCTGGGAGCGCAAGCTTATTGCTTTTTCAAACACGGTCTACACCTCTCAGGTGCCGAGTTACAGGACGGTGAAAACAATCAGTTTGTGTTAGACGCGAATCGTGCTCTGATCCATGCTCTAGGCTGGGAGCGCAAGCTTATTGCTTTTTCAAACACGGTCTACACCTCTCAGGTGCCGAGGTACAGGACGGTGAAAACAGTGAGTTTGTGTTAGACGCGAATCGTGCTATGATTCATGCTCTAGGCTGGGAGCACAAGCTTATTGCTTTTTCAAACACGGTCTACACCTCTCAGGTGCCGAGTTACAGGACGGTGAAAACAGTGAGTTTGTGTTAGACGCGAATCGTGCTCTGATTCATGCTCTAGGCTGGGAGCGCAAGCTTATTGCTTTTTCAAACACGGTCTACACCTCTCAAGTGCCGAGTTACAGGACGGTGAAAACAGTGAGTTTGTGTTAGACGCGAATCGTGCTCTGATTCATGCTCTAGGCTGGGAGCACAAGCTTATTGCTTTTTCAAACACGGTCTACACCTCTCAAGTGCCGAGTTACAGGACGGTGAAAACAGTGAGTTTGTGTTAGACGCTAATCGAGCTCTGATTCATGCTCTAGGCTGGGAGCGCAAGCTTATTGCTTTTTCAAACACGGTCTACATCTCTCAGGTGCCGAGTTACAGGACGGTGAAAACAGTGAGTTTGTGTTAGACCCGAATCGTGCTCTGATTCATGCTCTAGGCTGGGAGCGCAAGCTTATTGCTTTTTCAAACACGGTCTACACCTCTCAGGTGCCGAGTTACAGGACGGTGAAAACACTGAGTTTGTGTTAGACGCAAATCGTGCTCTGATTCATGCTCTAGGCTGGGAGCGCAAGCTTATTGCTTTTTCAAACACGGTCTACACCTCTCAGGTGCCGAGTTACAGGACGGTGAAAACACTGAGTTTGTGTTAGACACAAATCGTGCTCTGATTCATGTTCTAGGCTGGGAGCGCAAGCTTATTGCTTTTTCAAACACAGTCTACACCTCTCAAGTGCCGAGTTACAGGATGGTGAAAACAGTGAGTTTGTGTTAGACGCGAATCGTGCTCTGATTCATGCTCTAGGCTGGGAGCGCAAGCTTATTGCTTTTTCAAACACGGTCTACACCTCTCAGGTGCCGAGTTACAGGACGGTGAAAACAGTGAGTTTGTGTTAGACGCGAATCGTGCTCTGATTCATGCTCTAGGCTGGGAGCGCAAGCTTATTGCTTTTTCAAACACGGTCTACACCTCTCAGGTGCCGAGTTACAGGACGGTGAAAACAGTGAGTTTGTGTTAGACGCGAATCGTGCTCTGATTCATGCTCTAGGCTGGGAGCGCAAGCTTATTGCTTTTTCAAACACGGTCTACACCACTCAGGTGCCGAGTTACAGGACGGTGAAAACAGTGAGTTTGTGTTAGACGCGAATCGTGCTCTGATTCATGCTCTAGGCTGGGAGCGCAAGCTTATTGCTTTTTCAAACACGGTCTACACCACTCAGGTGCCGAGTTACAGGACGGTGAAAACACTGAGTTTGTGTTAGACGCGAATCGTGCTCTGATTCATGCTCTAGGCTGGGAGCTCAAGCTTATTGCTTTTTCAAACACGGTCTACACCTCTCAGGTGCCGAGGTACAGGACGGTGAAAATAGTGAGTTTGTGTTAGACGCGAATCGTGCTCTTATTCATGCTCTAGGCGGGGAGCTCAAGCTTATTGCTTTTTCAAACACGGTCTACACCTCTCAGGTGCCGAGTTACAGGACGGTGAAAACAGTGAGTTTGTGTTAGACGCGAATCGTGCTCTGATTCATGCTCTAGGCTTGGAGCGCAAGCTTAATGCTTTTTCAAACACGGTCTACACCTCTCAGGTGCCGAGTTACAGGACGGTGAAAACAGTGAGTTTGTGTTAGACGCGAATCGTGCTCTGATTCATGCTCTAGGCTGGGAGCACAGGTTTATTGCTTTTTCAAACACGGTCTACACCTTTCAGGTGCCGAGTTACAGGACGGTGAAAACAATGAGTTTGTGTTAGACGCGAATCGTGCTCTGATTCATGATCTAGGCTGGGAGCGCAAGCTTATTGCTTTTTCACACAGGGTCTACACCTCTCAGGTGCCGAGTTACAGGACGTTGAAAACAAAGAGTTTGTGTTAGACGCGAATCGTGCTCTGATTCATGCTCTAGGCTGGGAGCGCAAGCTTATTGCTTTTTCAAACACGGTCTACACCTCTCAGGTGCCGAGTTACAGGACGGTGAAAACAGTGAGTTTGTGTTAGACGCGAATCGTGCTATGATTCATGCTCTAGGCTGGGAGCACAAGCTTATTGCTTTTTCAAACACGGTCTACACCTCTCAGGTGCCGAGTTACAGGACGGTGAAAACACTGAGTTTGTGTTAGACGCGAATCGTGCTCTGATTCATGCTCTAGGCTGGGAGCGCAAGCTTATTGCTTTTTCAAACACGGTCTACACCTCTCAGGTGCCGAGGTACAGGACGGTAAAAACAGTAAGTTTGTGTTAGACGCGAATCGTGCTCTGATTCAAGTTCTAGGCTGGGAGCGCAAGCTTATTGCTTTTTCAAACACGGTCTACACCTCTCAAGTGCCGAGTTACAGGACGGTGAAAACAGTGAGTTTGTGTTAGACGCGAATCGTGCTCTGATTCATGCTCTAGGCTGGGAGCTCAAGCTTATTGCTTTTTCAAACACGGTCTACACCTCTCAGGTGCCGAGGTACAGGACGGTGAAAACAGTGAGTTTGTGTTAGACGCGAATCGTGCTCTGATTCATGCTCTAGGCGGGGAGCTCAAGCTTATTGCTTTTTTCAAACACGGTCTACACCTCTCAGGTGCCGAGTTACAGGACGGTGAAAACAGTGAGTTTGTGTTAGACGCGAATCGTGCTCTGATTCATGCTCTAGGCTGGGAGCGCAAGCTTATTGCTTTTTCAAACACGGTCTACACCTCTCAGGTGCCGAGTTACAGGACGGTGAAAACAATGAGTTTGTGTTAGACGCGAATCGTGCTCTGATTCATGCTCTAGGCTGGGAGCGCAAGCTTATTGCTTTTTCAAACACGGTCTACACCTCTCAGGTGCCGAGTTACAGGACGGTGAAAACAGTGAGTTTGTGTTAGACGCGAATCGTGCTCTGATTCATGCTCTAGGCTGGGAGCGCAAGTTTATTGCTTTTTCAAACACGGTCTACACCTCTCAGGTGCCGAGTTACAGGACGGTAAAAACAATGAGTTTGTGTTAGACGCGAATCGTGCTCTGATTCATGCTCTAGGCTGGGAGCGCAAGCTTATTGCTTTTTCAAACACGGTCTACACCTCTCAGGTGCCGAGTTACAGGACGGTGAAAACAGTGAGTTTGTGTTAGACGCGAATCGTGCTATGATTCATGCTCTAGGCTGGGAGCGCAAGCTTATTGCTTTTTCAAACACGGTCTACACCTCTCAGGTGCCGAGTTACAGGACGGTGAAAACAGTGAGTTTGTGTTAGACGCGAATCGTGCTCTGATTCATGCTCTAGGCAGGGAGCGCAAGCTTATTGCTTTTTCAAACACGGTCTACACCTCTCAAGTGCCGAGTTACAGGACGGTGAAAACAGTGAGTTTGTGTTAGACGCGAATCGTGCTCTGATTCATGCTCTAGGCTGGGAGCACAAGCTTATTGCTTTTTCAAACACGGTCTACACCTCTCAAGTGCCGAGTTACAGGACGGTGAAAACAGTGAGTTTGTGTTAGACGCGAATCGAGCTCTGATTCATGCTCTAGGCTGGGAGCGCAAGCTTATTGCTTTTTCAAACACGGTCTACATCTCTCAGGTGCCGAGTTACAGGACGGTGAAAACAGTGAGTTTGTGTTAGACCCGAATCGTGCTCTGATTCATGCTCTAGGCTGGGAGCGCAAGCTTATTGCTTTTTCAAACACGGTCTACACCTCTCAGGTGCCGAGTTACAGGACGGTGAAAACACTGAGTTTGTGTTAGACGCAAATCGTGCTCTGATTCATGCTCTAGGCTGGGAGCGCAAGCTTATTGCTTTTTCAAACACGGTCTACACCTCTCAGGTGCCGAGTTACAGGACGGTAAAAACAGTGAGTTTGTGTTAGACGCGAATCGTGCTCTGATTCATGTTCTAGGCTGGGAGCGCAAGCTTATTGCTTTTTCAAACACGGTCTACACCTCTCAGGTGCCGAGGTACAGGACGGTGAAAACAGTGAGTTTGTGTTAGACGCGAATCGTGCTCTGATTCATGCTCTAGGCGGGGAGCTCAAGCTTATTGCTTTTTCAAACACGGTCTACACCTCTCAGGTGCCGAGTTACAGGACGGTGAAAACAGTGAGTTTGTGTTAGACGCGAATCGTGCTCTGATTCATGCTCTAGGCTGGGAGCGCAAGCTTAATGCTTTTTCAAACACGGTCTACACCTCTCAAGTGCCGAGTTACAGGACGGTAAAAACAATGAGTTTGTGTTAGACGCGAATCGTACTCTGATTCATGCTCTAGGCTGGGAGCGCAAGCTTATTGCTTTTTCAAACACGGTCTACACCTCTCAGGTGCCGAGTTACAGGACGGTGAAAACAGTGAGTTTGTGTTAGACGCGAATCGTGCTATGATTCATGCTCTAGGCTGGGAGCGCAAGCTTATTGCTTTTTCAAACACGGTCTACACCTCTCAGGTGCCGAGTTACAGGACGGTGAAAACAGTGAGTTTGTGTTAGACGCGAATCGTGCTCTGATTCATGCTCTAGGCAGGGAGCGCAAGCTTATTGCTTTTTTAAACACGGTCTACACCTCTCAAGTGCCGAGTTACAGGACGGTGAAAACAGTGAGTTTGTGTTAGACGCGAATCGTGCTCTGATTCATGCTCTAGGCTGGGAGCACAAGCTTATTGCTTTTTCAAACACGGTCTACACCTCTCAAGTGCCGAGTTACAGGACGGTGAAAACAGTGAGTTTGTGTTAGACGCGAATCGAGCTCTGATTCATGCTCTAGGCTGGGAGCGCAAGCTTATTGCTTTTTCAAACACGGTCTACATCTCTCAGGTGCCGAGTTACAGGACGGTGAAAACAGTGAGTTTGTGTTAGACCCGAATCGTGCTCTGATTCATGCTCTAGGCTGGGAGCGCAAGCTTATTGCTTTTTCAAACACGGTCTACACCTCTCAGGTGCCGAGTTACAGGACGGTGAAAACACTGAGTTTGTGTTAGACGCAAATCGTGCTCTGATTCATGCTCTAGGCTGGGAGCGCAAGCTTATTGCTTTTTCAAACACGGTCTACACCTCTCAGGTGCCGAGTTACAGGACGGTAAAAACAGTGAGTTTGTGTTAGACGCGAATCGTGCTCTGATTCATGTTCTAGGCTGGGAGCGCAAGCTTATTGCTTTTTCAAACACGGTCTACACCTCTCAGGTGCCGAGGTACAGGACGGTGAAAACAGTGAGTTTGTGTTAGACGCGAATCGTGCTCTGATTCATGCTCTAGGCGGGGAGCTCAAGCTTATTGCTTTTTCAAACACGGTCTACACCTCTCAGGTGCCGAGTTACAGGACGGTGAAAACAGTGAGTTTGTGTTAGACGCGAATCGTGCTCTGATTCATGCTCTAGGCTGGGAGCGCAAGCTTAATGCTTTTTCAAACACGGTCTACACCTCTCAAGTGCCGAGTTACAGGACGGTGAAAACAGTGAGTTTGTGTTAGACGCGAATCGTGCTCTGATTCATGCTCTAGGCTGGGAGCGCAAGCTTATTGCTTTTTCAAACACGGTCTACACCTTTCAGGTGCCGAGTTACAGGACGGTGAAAACAATGAGTTTGTATTAGACGCGAATCGTGCTCTGATTCATGATCTAGGCTGGGAGCGCAAGCTTATTGCTTTTTCAAACACGGTCTACACCTCTCAGGTGCCGAGTTACAGGACGGTGAAAACAATGAGTTTGTGTTAGACGCGAATCGTGCTCTGATTCATGCTCTAGGCTGGGAGCGCAAGCTTATTGCTTTTTCAAACACGGTCTACACCTCTCAGGTGCCGAGTTACAGGACGGTGAAAACAGTGAGTTTGTGTTAGACGCGAATCGTGCTATGATTCATGCTCTAGGCTGGGAGCACAAGCTTATTGCTTTTTCAAACACGGTTTACACCTCTCAGGTGCCGAGTTACAGGACGGTGAAAACAGTGAGTTTGTGTTAGACCCGAATCGTGCTCTGATTCATGCTCTAGGCTGGGAGCGCAAGCTTATTGCTTTTTCAAACACGGTCTACACCTCTCAGGTGCCGAGTTACAGGACGGTGAAAACACTGAGTTTGTGTTAGACGCAAATCGTGCTCTGATTCATGCTCTAGGCTGGGAGCGCAAGCTTATTGCTTTTTCAAACACGGTCTACACCTCTCAGGTGCCGAGTTACAGGACGGTAAAAACAGTGAGTTTGTGTTAGACGCGAATCGTGCTCTGATTCATGTTCTAGGCTGGGAGCGCAAGCTTATTGCTTTTTCAAACACGGTCTACACCTCTCAGGTGCCGAGGTACAGGACGGTGAAAACAGTGAGTTTGTGTTAGACGCGAATCGTGCTCTGATTCATGCTCTAGGCTGGGAGCGCAAGCTTATTGCTTTTTCAAACACGGTCTACACCACTCAGGTGCCGAGTTACAGGACGGTGAAAACAGTGAGTTTGTGTTAGACGCGAATCGTGCTCTGATTCATGCTCTAGGCTGGGAGCGCAAGCTTATTGCTTTTTCAAACACGGTCTACACCACTCAGGTGCCGAGTTACAGGACGGTGAAAACACTGAGTTTGTGTTAGACGCGAATCGTGCTCTGATTCATGCTCTAGGCTGGGAGCTCAAGCTTATTGCTTTTTCAAACACGGTCTACACCTCTCAGGTGCCGAGGTACAGGACGGTGAAAATAGTGAGTTTGTGTTAGACGCGAATCGTGCTCTTATTCATGCTCTAGGCGGGGAGCTCAAGCTTATTGCTTTTTCAAACACGGTCTACACCTCTCAGGTGCCGAGTTACAGGACGGTGAAAACAGTGAGTTTGTGTTAGACGCGAATCGTGCTCTGATTCATGCTCTAGGCTGGGAGCACAGGCTTATTGCTTTTTCAAACACGGTCTACACCTTTCAGGTGCCGAGTTACAGGACGGTGAAAACAATGAGTTTGTGTTAGACGCGAATCGTGCTCTGATTCATGATCTAGGCTGGGAGCGCAAGCTTATTGCTTTTTCAAACACGGTCTACACCTCTCAGGTGCCGAGTTACAGGACGTTGAAAACAAAGAGTTTGTGTTAGACGCGAATCGTGCTCTGATTCATGCTCTAGGCTGGGAGCGCAAGCTTATTGCTTTTTCAAACACGGTCTACACCTCTCAGGTGCCGAGTTACAGGACGGTGAAAACAGTGAGTTTGTGTTAGACGCGAATCGTGCTATGATTCATGCTCTAGGCTGGGAGCACAAGCTTATTGCTTTTTCAAACACGGTCTACACCTCTCAGGTGCCGAGTTACAGGACGGTGAAAACACTGAGTTTGTGTTAGACGCGAATCGTGCTCTGATTCATGCTCTAGGCTGGGAGCGCAAGCTTATTGCTTTTTCAAACACGGTCTACACCTCTCAGGTGCCGAGGTACAGGACGGTAAAAACAGTAAGTTTGTGTTAGACGCGAATCGTGCTCTGATTCAAGTTCTAGGCTGGGAGCGCAAGCTTATTGCTTTTTCAAACACGGTCTACACCTCTCAAGTGCCGAGTTACAGGACGGTGAAAACAGTGAGTTTGTGTTAGACGCGAATCGTGCTCTGATTCATGCTCTAGGCTGGGAGCTCAAGCTTATTGCTTTTTCAAACACGGTCTACACCTCTCAGGTGCCGAGGTACAGGACGGTGAAAACAGTGAGTTTGTGTTAGACGCGAATCGTGCTCTGATTCATGCTCTAGGCGGGGAGCTCAAGCTTATTGCTTTTTCAAACACGGTCTACACCTCTCAGGTGCCGAGTTACAGGACGGTGAAAACAGTGAGTTTGTGTTAGACGCGAATCGTGCTCTGATTCATGCTCTAGGCTGGGAGCGCAAGCTTATTGCTTTTTCAAACACGGTCTACACCTCTCAGGTGCCGAGTTACAGGACGGTGAAAACAATGAGTTTGTGTTAGACGCGAATCGTGCTCTGATTCATGCTCTAGGCTGGGAGCGCAAGCTTATTGCTTTTTCAAACACGGTCTACACCTCTCAGGTGCCGAGTTACAGGACGGTGAAAACAGTGAGTTTGTGTTAGACGCGAATCGTGCTCTGATTCATGCTCTAGGCTTGGAGCGCAAGCTTAATGCTTTTTCAAACACGGTCTACACCTCTCAGGTGCCGAGTTACAGGACGGTGAAAACAGTGAGTTTGTGTTAGACGCGAATCGTGCTCTGATTCATGCTCTAGGCTGGGAGCACAGGCTTATTGCTTTTTCAAACACGGTCTACACCTTTCAGGTGCCGAGTTACAGGACGGTGAAAACAATGAGTTTGTGTTAGACGCGAATCGTGCTCTGATTCATGATCTAGGCTGGGAGCGCAAGCTTATTGCTTTTTCAAACACGGTCTACACCTCTCAGGTGCCGAGTTACAGGACGTTGAAAACAAAGAGTTTGTGTTAGACGCGAATCGTGCTCTGATTCATGCTCTAGGCTGGGAGCGCAAGCTTATTGCTTTTTCAAACACGGTCTACACCTCTCAGGTGCCGAGTTACAGGACGGTGAAAACAGTGAGTTTGTGTTAGACGCGAATCGTGCTATGATTCATGCTCTAGGCTGGGAGCACAAGCTTATTGCTTTTTCAAACACGGTCTACACCTCTCAGGTGCCGAGTTACAGGACGGTGAAAACACTGAGTTTGTGTTAGACGCGAATCGTGCTCTGATTCATGCTCTAGGCTGGGAGCGCAAGCTTATTGCTTTTTCAAACACGGTCTACACCTCTCAGGTGCCGAGGTACAGGACGGTAAAAACAGTAAGTTTGTGTTAGACGCGAATCGTGCTCTGATTCAAGTTCTAGGCTGGGAGCGCAAGCTTATTGCTTTTTCAAACACGGTCTACACCTCTCAAGTGCCGAGTTACAGGACGGTGAAAACAGTGAGTTTGTGTTAGACGCGAATCGTGCTCTGATTCATGCTCTAGGCTGGGAGCTCAAGCTTATTGCTTTTTCAAACACGGTCTACACCTCTCAGGTGCCGAGGTACAGGACGGTGAAAACAGTGAGTTTGTGTTAGACGCGAATCGTGCTCTGATTCATGCTCTAGGCGGGGAGCTCAAGCTTATTGCTTTTTCAAACACGGTCTACACCTCTCAGGTGCCGAGTTACAGGACGGTGAAAACAGTGAGTTTGTGTTAGACGCGAATCGTGCTCTGATTCATGCTCTAGGCTGGGAGCGCAAGCTTATTGCTTTTTCAAACACGGTCTACACCTCTCAGGTGCCGAGTTACAGGACGGTGAAAACAATGAGTTTGTGTTAGACGCGAATCGTGCTCTGATTCATGCTCTAGGCTGGGAGCGCAAGCTTATTGCTTTTTCAAACACGGTCTACACCTCTCAGGTGCCGAGTTACAGGACGGTGAAAACAGTGAGTTTGTGTTAGACGCGAATCGTGCTCTGATTCATGCTCTAGGCTGGGAGCGCAAGTTTATTGCTTTTTCAAACACGGTCTACACCTCTCAGGTGCCGAGTTACAGGACGGTAAAAACAATGAGTTTGTGTTAGACGCGAATCGTGCTCTGATTCATGCTCTAGGCTGGGAGCGCAAGCTTATTGCTTTTTCAAACACGGTCTACACCTCTCAGGTGCCGAGTTACAGGACGGTGAAAACAGTGAGTTTGTGTTAGACGCGAATCGTGCTATGATTCATGCTCTAGGCTGGGAGCGCAAGCTTATTGCTTTTTCAAACACGGTCTACACCTCTCAGGTGCCGAGTTACAGGACGGTGAAAACAGTGAGTTTGTGTTAGACGCGAATCGTGCTCTGATTCATGCTCTAGGCAGGGAGCGCAAGCTTATTGCTTTTTCAAACACGGTCTACACCTCTCAAGTGCCGAGTTACAGGACGGTGAAAACAGTGAGTTTGTGTTAGACGCGAATCGTGCTCTGATTCATGCTCTAGGCTGGGAGCACAAGCTTATTGCTTTTTCAAACACGGTCTACACCTCTCAAGTGCCGAGTTACAGGACGGTGAAAACAGTGAGTTTGTGTTAGACGCGAATCGAGCTCTGATTCATGCTCTAGGCTGGGAGCGCAAGCTTATTGCTTTTTCAAACACGGTCTACATCTCTCAGGTGCCGAGTTACAGGACGGTGAAAACAGTGAGTTTGTGTTAGACCCGAATCGTGCTCTGATTCATGCTCTAGGCTGGGAGCGCAAGCTTATTGCTTTTTCAAACACGGTCTACACCTCTCAGGTGCCGAGTTACAGGACGGTGAAAACACTGAGTTTGTGTTAGACGCAAATCGTGCTCTGATTCATGCTCTAGGCTGGGAGCGCAAGCTTATTGCTTTTTCAAACACAGTCTACACCTCTCAGGTGCCGAGTTACAGGACGGTAAAAACAGTGAGTTTGTGTTAGACGCGAATCGTGCTCTGATTCATGTTCTAGGCTGGGAGCGCAAGCTTATTGCTTTTTCAAACACGGTCTACACCTCTCAGGTGCCGAGGTACAGGACGGTGAAAACAGTGAGTTTGTGTTAGACGCGAATCGTGCTCTGATTCATGCTCTAGGCGGGGAGCTCAAGCTTATTGCTTTTTCAAACACGGTCTACACCTCTCAGGTGCCGAGTTACAGGACGGTGAAAACAGTGAGTTTGTGTTAGACGCGAATCGTGCTCTGATTCATGCTCTAGGCTGGGAGCGCAAGCTTAATGCTTTTTCAAACACGGTCTACACCTCTCAAGTGCCGAGTTACAGGACGGTAAAAACAATGAGTTTGTGTTAGACGCGAATCGTGCTCTGATTCATGCTCTAGGCTGGGAGCGCAAGCTTATTGCTTTTTCAAACACGGTCTACACCTCTCAGGTGCCGAGTTACAGGACGGTGAAAACAGTGAGTTTGTGTTAGACGCGAATCGTGCTATGATTCATGCTCTAGGCTGGGAGCGCAAGCTTATTGCTTTTTCAAACACGGTCTACACCTCTCAGGTGCCGAGTTACAGGACGGTGAAAACAGTGAGTTTGTGTTAGACGCGAATCGTGCTCTGATTCATGCTCTAGGCAGGGAGCGCAAGCTTATTGCTTTTTTAAACACGGTCTACACCTCTCAAGTGCCGAGTTACAGGACGGTGAAAACAGTGAGTTTGTGTTAGACGCGAATCGTGCTCTGATTCATGCTCTAGGCTGGGAGCACAAGCTTATTGCTTTTTCAAACACGGTCTACACCTCTCAAGTGCCGAGTTACAGGACGGTGAAAACAGTGAGTTTGTGTTAGACGCGAATCGAGCTCTGATTCATGCTCTAGGCTGGGAGCGCAAGCTTATTGCTTTTTCAAACACGGTCTACATCTCTCAGGTGCCGAGTTACAGGACGGTGAAAACAGTGAGTTTGTGTTAGACCCGAATCGTGCTCTGATTCATGCTCTAGGCTGGGAGCGCAAGCTTATTGCTTTTTCAAACACGGTCTACACCTCTCAGGTGCCGAGTTACAGGACGGTGAAAACACTGAGTTTGTGTTAGACGCAAATCGTGCTCTGATTCATGCTCTAGGCTGGGAGCGCAAGCTTATTGCTTTTTCAAACACGGTCTACACCTCTCAGGTGCCGAGTTACAGGACGGTAAAAACAGTGAGTTTGTGTTAGACGCGAATCGTGCTCTGATTCATGTTCTAGGCTGGGAGCGCAAGCTTATTGCTTTTTCAAACACGGTCTACACCTCTCAGGTGCCGAGGTACAGGACGGTGAAAACAGTGAGTTTGTGTTAGACGCGAATCGTGCTCTGATTCATGCTCTAGGCGGGGAGCTCAAGCTTATTGCTTTTTCAAACACGGTCTACACCTCTCAGGTGCCGAGTTACAGGACGGTGAAAACAGTGAGTTTGTGTTAGACGCGAATCGTGCTCTGATTCATGCTCTAGGCTGGGAGCGCAAGCTTAATGCTTTTTCAAACACGGTCTACACCTCTCAAGTGCCGAGTTACAGGACGGTGAAAACAGTGAGTTTGTGTTAGACGCGAATCGTGCTCTGATTCATGCTCTAGGCTGGGAGCGCAAGCTTATTGCTTTTTCAAACACGGTCTACACCTTTCAGGTGCCGAGTTACAGGACGGTGAAAACAATGAGTTTGTATTAGACGCGAATCGTGCTCTGATTCATGATCTAGGCTGGGAGCGCAAGCTTATTGCTTTTTCAAACACGGTCTACACCTCTCAGGTGCCGAGTTACAGGACGGTGAAAACAATGAGTTTGTGTTAGACGCGAATCGTGCTCTGATTCATGCTCTAGGCTGGGAGCGCAAGCTTATTGCTTTTTCAAACACGGTCTACACCTCTCAGGTGCCGAGTTACAGGACGGTGAAAACAGTGAGTTTGTGTTAGACGCGAATCGTGCTATGATTCATGCTCTAGGCTGGGAGCACAAGCTTATTGCTTTTTCAAACACGGTTTACACCTCTCAGGTGCCGAGTTACAGGACGGTGAAAACAGTGAGTTTGTGTTAGACCCGAATCGTGCTCTGATTCATGCTCTAGGCTGGGAGCGCAAGCTTATTGCTTTTTCAAACACGGTCTACACCTCTCAGGTGCCGAGTTACAGGACGGTGAAAACACTGAGTTTGTGTTAGACGCAAATCGTGCTCTGATTCATGCTCTAGGCTGGGAGCGCAAGCTTATTGCTTTTTCAAACACGGTCTACACCTCTCAGGTGCCGAGTTACAGGACGGTAAAAACAGTGAGTTTGTGTTAGACGCGAATCGTGCTCTGATTCATGTTCTAGGCTGGGAGCGCAAGCTTATTGCTTTTTCAAACACGGTCTACACCTCTCAGGTGCCGAGGTACAGGACGGTGAAAACAGTGAGTTTGTGTTAGACGCGAATCGTGCTCTGATTCATGCTCTAGGCGGGGAGCTCAAGCTTATTGCTTTTTCAAACACGGTCTACACCTCTCAGGTGCCGAGTTACAGGACGGTGAAAACAGTGAGTTTGTGTTAGACGCGAATCGTGCTCTGATTCATGCTCTAGGCTGGGAGCGCAAGCTTAATGCTTTTTCAAACACGGTCTACACCTCTCAAGTGCCGAGTTACAGGACGGTGAAAACAGTGAGTTTGTGTTAGACGCGAATCGTGCTCTGATTCATGCTCTAGGCTGGGAGCGCAAGCTTATTGCTTTTTCAAACACGGTCTACACCTTTCAGGTGCCGAGTTACAGGACGGTGAAAACAATGAGTTTGTATTAGACGCGAATCGTGCTCTGATTCATGATCTAGGCTGGGAGCGCAAGCTTATTGCTTTTTCAAACACGGTCTACACCTCTCAGGTGCCGAGTTACAGGACGGTGAAAACAATGAGTTTGTGTTAGACGCGAATCGTGCTCTGATTCATGCTCTAGGCTGGGAGCGCAAGCTTATTGCTTTTTCAAACACGGTCTACACCTCTCAGGTGCCGAGTTACAGGACGGTGAAAACAGTGAGTTTGTGTTAGACGCGAATCGTGCTATGATTCATGCTCTAGGCTGGGAGCACAAGCTTATTGCTTTTTCAAACACGGTCTACACCTCTCAAGTGCCGAGTTACAGGACGGTGAAAACAGTGAGTTTGTGTTAGACGCGAATCGAGCTCTGATTCATGCTCTAGGCTGGGAGCGCAAGCTTATTGCTTTTTCAAACACGGTCTACATCTCTCAGGTGCCGAGTTACAGGACGGTGAAAACAGTGAGTTTGTGTTAGACCCGAATCGTGCTCTGATTCATGCTCTAGGCTGGGAGCGCAAGCTTATTGCTTTTTCAAACACGGTCTACACCTCTCAGGTGCCGAGTTACAGGACGGTGAAAACACTGAGTTTGTGTTAGACGCAAATCGTGCTCTGATTCATGCTCTAGGCTGGGAGCGCAAGCTTATTGCTTTTTCAAACACAGTCTACACCTCTCAGGTGCCGAGTTACAGGACGGTAAAAACAGTGAGTTTGTGTTAGACGCGAATCGTGCTCTGATTCATGTTCTAGGCTGGGAGCGCAAGCTTATTGCTTTTTCAAACACGGTCTACACCTCTCAGGTGCCGAGGTACAGGACGGTGAAAACAGTGAGTTTGTGTTAGACGCGAATCGTGCTCTGATTCATGCTCTAGGCGGGGAGCTCAAGCTTATTGCTTTTTCAAACACGGTCTACACCTCTCAGGTGCCGAGTTACAGGACGGTGAAAACAGTGAGTTTGTGTTAGACGCGAATCGTGCTCTGATTCATGCTCTAGGCTGGGAGCGCAAGCTTAATGCTTTTTCAAACACGGTCTACACCTCTCAAGTGCCGAGTTACAGGACGGTAAAAACAATGAGTTTGTGTTAGACGCGAATCGTGCTCTGATTCATGCTCTAGGCTGGGAGCGCAAGCTTATTGCTTTTTCAAACACGGTCTACACCTCTCAGGTGCCGAGTTACAGGACGGTGAAAACAGTGAGTTTGTGTTAGACGCGAATCGTGCTATGATTCATGCTCTAGGCTGGGAGCGCAAGCTTATTGCTTTTTCAAACACGGTCTACACCTCTCAGGTGCCGAGTTACAGGACGGTGAAAACAGTGAGTTTGTGTTAGACGCGAATCGTGCTCTGATTCATGCTCTAGGCAGGGAGCGCAAGCTTATTGCTTTTTTAAACACGGTCTACACCTCTCAAGTGCCGAGTTACAGGACGGTGAAAACAGTGAGTTTGTGTTAGACGCGAATCGTGCTCTGATTCATGCTCTAGGCTGGGAGCACAAGCTTATTGCTTTTTCAAACACGGTCTACACCTCTCAAGTGCCGAGTTACAGGACGGTGAAAACAGTGAGTTTGTGTTAGACGCGAATCGAGCTCTGATTCATGCTCTAGGCTGGGAGCGCAAGCTTATTGCTTTTTCAAACACGGTCTACATCTCTCAGGTGCCGAGTTACAGGACGGTGAAAACAGTGAGTTTGTGTTAGACCCGAATCGTGCTCTGATTCATGCTCTAGGCTGGGAGCGCAAGCTTATTGCTTTTTCAAACACGGTCTACACCTCTCAGGTGCCGAGTTACAGGACGGTGAAAACACTGAGTTTGTGTTAGACGCAAATCGTGCTCTGATTCATGCTCTAGGCTGGGAGCGCAAGCTTATTGCTTTTTCAAACACGGTCTACACCTCTCAGGTGCCGAGTTACAGGACGGTAAAAACAGTGAGTTTGTGTTAGACGCGAATCGTGCTCTGATTCATGTTCTAGGCTGGGAGCGCAAGCTTATTGCTTTTTCAAACACGGTCTACACCTCTCAGGTGCCGAGGTACAGGACGGTGAAAACAGTGAGTTTGTGTTAGACGCGAATCGTGCTCTGATTCATGCTCTAGGCGGGGAGCTCAAGCTTATTGCTTTTTCAAACACGGTCTACACCTCTCAGGTGCCGAGTTACAGGACGGTGAAAACAGTGAGTTTGTGTTAGACGCGAATCGTGCTCTGATTCATGCTCTAGGCTGGGAGCGCAAGCTTAATGCTTTTTCAAACACGGTCTACACCTCTCAAGTGCCGAGTTACAGGACGGTGAAAACAGTGAGTTTGTGTTAGACGCGAATCGTGCTCTGATTCATGCTCTAGGCTGGGAGCGCAAGCTTATTGCTTTTTCAAACACGGTCTACACCTTTCAGGTGCCGAGTTACAGGACGGTGAAAACAATGAGTTTGTATTAGACGCGAATCGTGCTCTGATTCATGATCTAGGCTGGGAGCGCAAGCTTATTGCTTTTTCAAACACGGTCTACACCTCTCAGGTGCCGAGTTACAGGACGGTGAAAACAATGAGTTTGTGTTAGACGCGAATCGTGCTCTGATTCATGCTCTAGGCTGGGAGCGCAAGCTTATTGCTTTTTCAAACACGGTCTACACCTCTCAGGTGCCGAGTTACAGGACGGTGAAAACAGTGAGTTTGTGTTAGACGCGAATCGTGCTATGATTCATGCTCTAGGCTGGGAGCACAAGCTTATTGCTTTTTCAAACACGGTTTACACCTCTCAGGTGCCGAGTTACAGGACGGTGAAAACAGTGAGTTTGTGTTAGACCCGAATCGTGCTCTGATTCATGCTCTAGGCTGGGAGCGCAAGCTTATTGCTTTTTCAAACACGGTCTACACCTCTCAGGTGCCGAGTTACAGGACGGTGAAAACACTGAGTTTGTGTTAGACGCAAATCGTGCTCTGATTCATGCTCTAGGCTGGGAGCGCAAGCTTATTGCTTTTTCAAACACGGTCTACACCTCTCAGGTGCCGAGTTACAGGACGGTAAAAACAGTGAGTTTGTGTTAGACGCGAATCGTGCTCTGATTCATGTTCTAGGCTGGGAGCGCAAGCTTATTGCTTTTTCAAACACGGTCTACACCTCTCAGGTGCCGAGGTACAGGACGGTGAAAACAGTGAGTTTGTGTTAGACGCGAATCGTGCTCTGATTCATGCTCTAGGCGGGGAGCTCAAGCTTATTGCTTTTTCAAACACGGTCTACACCTCTCAGGTGCCGAGTTACAGGACGGTGAAAACAGTGAGTTTGTGTTAGACGCGAATCGTGCTCTGATTCATGCTCTAGGCTGGGAGCGCAAGCTTAATGCTTTTTCAAACACGGTCTACACCTCTCAAGTGCCGAGTTACAGGACGGTGAAAACAGTGAGTTTGTGTTAGACGCGAATCGTGCTCTGATTCATGCTCTAGGCTGGGAGCGCAAGCTTATTGCTTTTTCAAACACGGTCTACACCTTTCAGGTGCCGAGTTACAGGACGGTGAAAACAATGAGTTTGTATTAGACGCGAATCGTGCTCTGATTCATGATCTAGGCTGGGAGCGCAAGCTTATTGCTTTTTCAAACACGGTCTACACCTCTCAGGTGCCGAGTTACAGGACGGTGAAAACAATGAGTTTGTGTTAGACGCGAATCGTGCTCTGATTCATGCTCTAGGCTGGGAGCGCAAGCTTATTGCTTTTTCAAACACGGTCTACACCTCTCAGGTGCCGAGTTACAGGACGGTGAAAACAGTGAGTTTGTGTTAGACGCGAATCGTGCTATGATTCATGCTCTAGGCTGGGAGCACAAGCTTATTGCTTTTTCAAACACGGTCTACACCTCTCAGGTGCCGAGTTACAGGACGGTGAAAACAGTGAGTTTGTGTTAGACGCGAATCGTGCTCTGATTCATGCTCTAGGCTGGGAGCGCAAGCTTATTGCTTTTTCAAACACGGTCTACACCTCTCAAGTGCCGAGTTACAGGACGGTGAAAACAGTGAGTTTGTGTTAGACGCGAATCGTGCTCTGATTCATGCTCTAGGCTGGGAGCGCAAGCTTATTGCTTTTTCAAACACGGTCTACACCTCTCAGGTGCCGAGTTACAGGACGGTGAAAACAGTGAGTTTGTGTTAGACGCGAATCGTGCTATGATTCATGCTCTAGGCTGGGAGCACAAGCTTATTGCTTTTTCAAACACGGTTTACACCTCTCAGGTGCCGAGTTACAGGACGGTGAAAACAGTGAGTTTGTGTTAGACGCGAATCGTGCTCTGATTCATGCTCTAGGCTGGGAGCGCAAGCTTATTGCTTTTTCAAACACGGTCTACACCTCTCAGGTGCCGAGGTACAGGACGGTGAAAACAGTGAGTTTGTGTTAGACGCGAATCGTGCTCTGATTCATGCTCTAGGCGGGGAGCTTTAGCTTATTGCTTTTTCAAACACGGTCTACACCTCTCAGGTGCCGAGTTACAGGACGGTGAAAACAGTGAGTTTGTGTTAGACGCGTATCGAGCTCTGATTCATGCTCTAGGCTGGGAGCGCAAGCTTATTGCTTTTTCAAACACGGTCTACACCTCTCAGTTGCCGAGTTACAGGACTGTGAAAACAGTGAGTTTGTGTTAGACGCGAATCGTGCTCTGATTCATGCTCTAGGCTGGGAGCGCAAGCTTATTGCTTTTTCAAACACGGTCTACACCTCTCAAGTGCCGAGTTACAGGACGGTGAAAACAGTGAGTTTGTGTTAGACGCGAATCGTGCTCTGATTCATGCTCTAGGCTGGGAGCGCAAGCTTATTGCTTTTTCAAACACGGTCTACACCTCTCAGGTGCCGAGTTACAGGACGGTGAAAACAGTGAGTTTGTGTTAGACGCGAATCGTGCTATGATTCATGCTCTAGGCTGGGAGCGCAAGCTTATTGCTTTTTCAAACACGGTCTACATCTCTCAGGTGCCGAGTTACAGGACGGTGAAAACAGTGAGTTTGTGTTAGACCCGAATCGTGCTCTGATTCATGCTCTAGGCTGGGAGCGCAAGCTTATTGCTTTTTCAAACACGGTCTACACCTCTCAGGTGCCGAGTTACAGGACGGTGAAAACACTGAGTTTGTGTTAGACGCAAATCGTGCTCTGATTCATGCTCTAGGCTGGGAGCGCAAGCTTATTGCTTTTTCAAACACGGTCTACACCTCTCAGGTGCCGAGTTACAGGACGGTAAAAACAGTGAGTTTGTGTTAGACGCGAATCGTGCTCTGATTCATGTTCTAGGCTGGGAGCGCAAGCTTATTGCTTTTTCAAACACGGTCTACACCTCTCAAGTGCCGAGTTACAGGACGGTGAAAACACTGAGTTTGTGTTAGACGCGAATCGTGCTCTTATTCATGCTCTAGGCTGGGAGCTCAAGCTTATTGCTTTTTCAAACACGGTCTACACCTCTCAGGTGCCGAGTTACAGGACGGTGAAAACACTGAGTTTGTGTTAGACGCAAATCGTGCTCTGATTCATGCTCTAGGCTGGGAGCGCAAGCTTATTGCTTTTTCAAACACGGTCTACACCTCTCAGGTGCCGAGTTACAGGACGGTAAAAACAGTGAGTTTGTGTTAGACGCGAATCGTGCTCTGATTCATGTTCTAGGCTGGGAGCGCAAGCTTATTGCTTTTTCAAACACGGTCTACACCTCTCAGGTGCTGAGGTACAGGACGGTGAAAACAGTGAGTTTGTGTTAGACGCGAATCGTGCTCTGATTCATGCTCTAGGCGGGGAGCTCAAGCTTATTGCTTTTTCAAACACGGTCTACACCTCTCAGGTGCCGAGTTACAGGACGGTGAAAACAGTGAGTTTGTGTTAGACGCGAATCGTGCTCTGATTCATGCTCTAGGCTGGGAGCGCAAGCTTAATGCTTTTTCAAACACGGTCTACACCTCTCAAGTGCCGAGTTACAGGACGGTGAAAACAGTGAGTTTGTGTTAGACGCGAATCGTGCTCTGATTCATGCTCTAGGCTGGGAGCGCAAGCTTATTGCTTTTTCAAACACGGTCTACACCTTTCAGGTGCCGAGTTACAGGACGGTGAAAACAATGAGTTTGTATTAGACGCGAATCGTGCTCTGATTCATGATCTAGGCTGGGAGCGCAAGCTTATTGCTTTTTCAAACACGGTCTACACCTCTCAGGTGCCGAGTTACAGGACGGTGAAAACAATGAGTTTGTGTTAGACGCGAATCGTGCTCTGATTCATGCTCTAGGCTGGGAGCGCAAGCTTATTGCTTTTTCAAACACGGTCTACACCTCTCAGGTGCCGAGTTACAGGACGGTGAAAACAGTGAGTTTGTGTTAGACGCGAATCGTGCTATGATTCATGCTCTAGGCTGGGAGCACAAGCTTATTGCTTTTTCAAACACGGTCTACACCTCTCAGGTGCCGAGTTACAGGACGGTGAAAACAGTGAGTTTGTGTTAGACGCGAATCGTGCTCTGATTCATGCTCTAGGCTGGGAGCGCAAGCTTATTGCTTTTTCAAACACGGTCTACACCTCTCAGGTGCCGAGGTACAGGACGGTGAAAACAGTGAGTTTGTGTTAGACGCGAATCGTGCTCTGATTCATGCTCTAGGCGGGGAGCTTTAGCTTATTGCTTTTTCAAACACGGTCTACACCTCTCAGGTGCCGAGTTTCAGGACGGTGAAAACAGTGAGTTTGTGTTAGACGCGTATCGAGCTCTGATTCATGCTCTAGGCTGGGAGCGCAAGCTTATTGCTTTTTCAAACACGGTCTACACCTCTCAGTTGCCGAGTTACAGGACTGTGAAAACAGTGAGTTTGTGTTAGACGCGAATCGTGCTCTGATTCATGCTCTAGGCTGGGAGCGCAAGCTTATTGCTTTTTCAAACACGGTCTACACCTCTCAGGTGCCGAGTTACAGGACGGTAAAAACAGTGAGTTTGTGTTAGACGCGAATCGTGCTCTGATTCATGTTCTAGGCTGGGAGCGCAAGCTTATTGCTTTTTCAAACACGGTCTACACCTCTCAAGTGCCGAGTTACAGGACGGTGAAAACAGTGAGTTTGTGTTAGACGCGAATCGTGCTCTGATTCATGCTCTAGGCTGGGAGCGCAAGCTTATTGCTTTTTCAAACACGGTCTACACCTCTCAGGTGCCGAGTTACAGGACGGTGAAAACAGTGAGTTTGTGTTAGACGCGAATCGTGCTATGATTCATGCTCTAGGCTGGGAGCGCAAGCTTATTGCTTTTTCAAACACGGTCTACATCTCTCAGGTGCCGAGTTACAGGACGGTGAAAACAGTGAGTTTGTGTTAGACCCGAATCGTGCTCTGATTCATGCTCTAGGCTGGGAGCGCAAGCTTATTGCTTTTTCAAACACGGTCTACACCTCTCAGGTGCCGAGTTACAGGACGGTGAAAACACTGAGTTTGTGTTAGACGCAAATCGTGCTCTGATTCATGCTCTAGGCTGGGAGCGCAAGCTTATTGCTTTTTCAAACACGGTCTACACCTCTCAGGTGCCGAGTTACAGGACGGTAAAAACAGTGAGTTTGTGTTAGACGCGAATCGTGCTCTGATTCATGTTCTAGGCTGGGAGCGCAAGCTTATTGCTTTTTCAAACACGGTCTACACCTCTCAAGTGCCGAGTTACAGGACGGTGAAAACACTGAGTTTGTGTTAGACGCGAATCGTGCTCTTATTCATGCTCTAGGCTGGGAGCTCAAGCTTATTGCTTTTTCAAACACGGTCTACACCTCTCAGGTGCCGAGGTACAGGACGGTGAAAACAGTGAGTTTGTGTTAGAAGCGAATCGTGCTCTGATTCATGCTCTAGGCGGGGGAGCTCAAGCTTATTGCTTTTTCAAACACGGTCTACACCTCTCAGGTGCCGAGTTACAGGACGGTGAAAACAGTGAGTTTGTGTTAGACGCGAATCGTGCTCTGATTCATGCTCTAGGCTGGGAGCGCAAGCTTAATGCTTTTTCAAACACGGTCTACACCTCTCAGGTGCCGAGTTACAGGACGGTGAAAACAGTGAGTTTGTGTTAGACGCGAATCGTGCTCTGATTCATGCTCTAGGCTGGGAGCGCAAGCTTATTGCTTTTTCAAACACGGTCTACACCTTTCAGGTGCCGAGTTACAGGACGGTGAAAACAATGAGTTTGTGTTAGACGCGAATCGTGCTCTGATTCATGATCTAGGCTGGGAGCGCAAGCTTATTGCTTTTTCAAACACGGTCTACACCTCTCAGGTGCCGAGTTACAGGACGGTGAAAACAATGAGTTTGTGTTAGACGCGAATCGTGCTCTGATTCATGCTCTAGGCTGGGAGCGCAAGCTTATTGCTTTTTCAAACACGGTCTACACCTCTCAGGTGCCGAGGTACAGGACGGTGAAAACAGTGAGTTTGTGTTAGACGCGAATCGTGCTATGATTCATGCTCTAGGCTGGGAGCACAAGCTTATTGCTTTTTCAAACACGGTCTACACCTCTCAGGTGCCGAGTTACAGGACGGTGAAAACAGTGAGTTTGTGTTAGACGCGAATCGTGCTCTGATTCATGCTCTAGGCTGGGAGCGCAAGCTTATTGCTTTTTCAAACACGGTCTACACCTCTCAAGTGCCGAGTTACAGGACGGTGAAAACAGTGAGTTTGTGTTAGACGCGAATCGTGCTCTGATTCATGCTCTAGGCTGGGAGCGCAAGCTTATTGCTTTTTCAAACACGGTCTACACCTCTCAGGTGCCAAGTTACAGGACGGTGAAAACAGTGAGTTTGTGTTAGACGCGAATCGTGCTATGATTCATGCTCTAGGCTGGGAGCACAAGCTTATTGCTTTTTCAAACACGGTTTACACCTCTCAGGTGCCGAGTTACAGGACGGTGAAAACAGTGAGTTTGTGTTAGACGCGAATCGTGCTCTGATTCATGCTCTAGGCTGGGAGCGCAAGCTTATTGCTTTTTCAAACACGGTCTACACCTCTCAGGTGCCGAGGTACAGGACGGTGAAAACAGTGAGTTTGTGTTAGACGCGAATCGTGCTCTGATTCATGCTCTAGGCGGGGAGCTCTAGCTTATTGCTTTTTCAAACACGGTCTACACCTCTCAGGTGCCGAGTTACAGGACGGTGAAAACACTGAGTTTGTGTTAGACGCGTATCGAGCTCTGATTCATGCTCTAGGCTGGGAGCGCAAGCTTATTGCTTTTTCAAACACGGTCTACACCTCTCAGGTGCCGAGTTACAGGACGGTGAAAACAGTGAGTTTGTGTTAGACGCGAATCGTGCTATGATTCATGCTCTAGGCTGGGAGCGCAAGCTTATTGCTTTTTCAAACACGGTCTACATCTCTCAGGTGCCGAGTTACAGGACGGTGAAAACAGTGAGTTTGTGTTAGACCCGAATCGTGCTCTGATTCATGCTCTAGGCTGGGAGCGCAAGCTTATTGCTTTTTCAAACACGGTCTACACCTCTCAGGTGCCGAGTTACAGGACGGTGAAAACACTGAGTTTGTGTTAGACGCAAATCGTGCTCTGATTCATGCTCTAGGCTGGGAGCGCAAGCTTATTGCTTTTTCAAACACGGTCTACACCTCTCAGGTGCCGAGTTACAGGACGGTAAAAACAGTGAGTTTGTGTTAGACGCGAATCGTGCTCTGATTCATGTTCTAGGCTGGGAGCGCAAGCTTATTGCTTTTTCAAACACGGTCTACACCTCTCAAGTGCCGAGTTACAGGACGGTGAAAACACTGAGTTTGTGTTAGACGCGAATCGTGCTCTTATTCATGCTCTAGGCTGGGAGCTCAAGCTTATTGCTTTTTCAAACACGGTCTACACCTCTCAGGTGCCGAGGTACAGGACGGTGAAAACAGTGAGTTTGTGTTAGACGCGAATCGTGCTATGATTCATGCTCTAGGCTGGGAGCACAAGCTTATTGCTTTTTCAAACACGGTCTACACCTCTCAGGTGCCGAGTTACAGGACGGTGAAAACAGTGAGTTTGTGTTAGACGCGAATCGTGCTCTGATTCATGCTCTAGGCTGGGAGCGCAAGCTTAATGCTTTTTCAAACACGGTCTACACCTTTCAGGTGCCGAGTTACAGGACGGTGAAAACAATGAGTTTGTGTTAGACGCGAATCGTGCTCTGATTCATGATCTAGGCTGGGAGCGCAAGCTTATTGCTTTTTCAAACACGGTCTACACCTCTCAGGTGCCGAGTTACAGGACGGTGAAAACAATGAGTTTGTGTTAGACGCGAATCGTGCTCTGATTCATGCTCTAGGCTGGGAGCGCAAGCTTATTGCTTTTTCAAACACGGTCTACACCTCTCAGGTGCCGAGGTACAGGACGGTGAAAACAGTGAGTTTGTGTTAGACGCGAATCGTGCTATGATTCATGCTCTAGGCTGGGAGCACAAGCTTATTGCTTTTTCAAACACGGTTTACACCTCTCAGGTGCCGAGTTACAGGACGGTGAAAACAGTGAGTTTGTGTTAGACGCGAATCGTGCTCTGATTCATGCTCTAGGCTGGGAGCGCAAGCTTATTGCTTTTTCAAACACGGTCTACACCTCTCAGGTGCCGAGGTACAGGACGGTGAAAACAGTGAGTTTGTGTTAGACACGAATCGTGCTCTGATTCATGCTCTAGGCGGGGAGCTCTAGCTTATTGCTTTTTCAAACACGGTCTACACCTCTCAGGTGCCGAGTTACAGGACGGTGAAAACACTGAGTTTGTGTTAGACGCGTATCGAGCTCTGATTCATGCTCTAGGCTGGGAGCGCAAGCTTATTGCTTTTTCAAACACGGTCTACACCTCTCAGGTGCCGAGTTACAGGACGGTGAAAACAGTGAGTTTGTGTTAGACGCGAATCGTGCTATGATTCATGCTCTAGGCTGGGAGCGCAAGCTTATTGCTTTTTCAAACACGGTCTACATCTCTCAGGTGCCGAGTTACAGGACGGTGAAAACAGTGAGTTTGTGTTAGACCCGAATCGTGCTCTGATTCATGCTCTAGGCTGGGAGCGCAAGCTTATTGCTTTTTCAAACACGGTCTACACCTCTCAGGTGCCGAGTTACAGGACGGTGAAAACACTGAGTTTGTGTTAGACGCAAATCGTGCTCTGATTCATGCTCTAGGCTGGGAGCGCAAGCTTATTGCTTTTTCAAACACGGTCTACACCTCTCAGGTGCCGAGTTACAGGACGGTAAAAACAGTGAGTTTGTGTTAGACGCGAATCGTGCTCTGATTCATGTTCTAGGCTGGGAGCGCAAGCTTATTGCTTTTTCAAACACGGTCTACACCTCTCAAGTGCCGAGTTACAGGACGGTGAAAACACTGAGTTTGTGTTAGACGCGAATCGTGCTCTTATTCATGCTCTAGGCTGGGAGCTCAAGCTTATTGCTTTTTCAAACACGGTCTACACCTCTCAGGTGCCGAGGTACAGGACGGTGAAAACAGTGAGTTTGTGTTAGTCACGAATCGTGCTCTGATTCATGCTCTAGGCGGGGGAGCTCAAGCTTATTGCTTTTTCAAACACGGTCTACACCTCTCAGGTGCCGAGTTACAGGACGGTGAAAACAGTGAGTTTGTGTTAGACGCGAATCGTGCTCTGATTCATGCTCTAGGCTGGGAGCGCAAGCTTAATGCTTTTTCAAACACGGTCTACACCTTTCAGGTGCCGAGTTACAGGACGGTGAAAACAATGAGTTTGTGTTAGACGCGAATCGTGCTCTGATTCATGCTCTAGGCTGGGAGCGCAAGCTTATTGCTTTTTCAAACACGGTCTACACCTCTCAAGTGCCGAGTTACAGGACGGTGAAAACAGTGAGTTTGTGTTAGACGCGAATCGTGCTCTGATTCATGCTCTAGGCTGGGAGCGCAAGCTTATTGCTTTTTCAAACACGGTCTACACCTCTCAGGTGCCGAGGTACAGGACGGTGAAAACAGTGAGTTTGTGTTAGACGCGAATCGTGCTCTGATTCATGCTCTAGGCGGGGAGCTCTAGCTTATTGCTTTTTCAAACACGGTCTACACCTCTCAGGTGCCGAGTTACAGGACGGTGAAAACACTGAGTTTGTGTTAGACGCGTATCGAGCTCTGATTCATGCTCTAGGCTGGGAGCGCAAGCTTATTGCTTTTTCAAACACGGTCTACACCTCTCAGTTGCCGAGTTACAGGACTGTGAAAACAGTGAGTTTGTGTTAGACGCGAATCGTGCTCTGATTCATGCTCTAGGCTGGGAGCGCAAGCTTATTGCTTTTTCAAACACGGTCTACACCTCTCAGGTGCCGAGTTACAGGACGGTAAAAACAGTGAGTTTGTGTTAGACGCGAATCGTGCTCTGATTCATGTTCTAGGCTGGGAGCGCAACCTTATTGCTTTTTCAAACACGGTCTACACCTCTCAAGTGCCGAGTTACAGGACGGTGAAAACAGTGAGTTTGTGTTAGACGCGAATCGTGCTCTGATTCATGCTCTAGGCTGGGAGCGCAAGCTTATTGCTTTTTCAAACACGGTCTACACCTCTCAGGTGCCGAGTTACAGGACGGTGAAAACAGTGAGTTTGTGTTAGACGCGAATCGTGCTCTGATTCATGCTCTAGGCTGGGAGCGCAAGCTTATTGCTTTTTCAAACACGGTCTACACCTCTCAAGTGCCGAGTTACAGGACGGTGAAAACAGTGAGTTTGTGTTAGACGCGAATCGTGCTCTGATTCATGCTCTAGGCTGGGAGCGCAAGCTTATTGCTTTTTCAAACACGGTCTACACCTCTCAGGTGCCGAGTTACAGGACGGTGAAAACAGTGAGTTTGTGTTAGACGCGAATCGTGCTATGATTCATGCTCTAGGCTGGGAGCACAAGCTTATTGCTTTTTCAAACACGGTTTACACCTCTCAGGTGCCGAGTTACAGGACGGTGAAAACAGTGAGTTTGTGTTAGACGCGAATCGTGCTCTGATTCATGCTCTAGGCTGGGAGCGCAAGCTTATTGCTTTTTCAAACACGGTCTACACCTCTCAGGTGCCGAGGTACAGGACGGTGAAAACAGTGAGTTTGTGTTAGACGCGAATCGTGCTCTGATTCATGCTCTAGGCGGGGAGCTCTAGCTTATTGCTTTTTCAAACACGGTCTACACCTCTCAGGTGCCGAGTTACAGGACGGTGAAAACACTGAGTTTGTGTTAGACGCGTATCGAGCTCTGATTCATGCTCTAGGCTGGGAGCGCAAGCTTATTGCTTTTTCAAACACGGTCTACACCTCTCAGGTGCCGAGTTACAGGACGGTGAAAACAGTGAGTTTGTGTTAGACGCGAATCGTGCTATGATTCATGCTCTAGGCTGGGAGCGCAAGCTTATTGCTTTTTCAAACACGGTCTACATCTCTCAGGTGCCGAGTTACAGGACGGTGAAAACAGTGAGTTTGTGTTAGACCCGAATCGTGCTCTGATTCATGCTCTAGGCTGGGAGCGCAAGCTTATTGCTTTTTCAAACACGGTCTACACCTCTCAGGTGCCGAGTTACAGGACGGTGAAAACACTGAGTTTGTGTTAGACGCAAATCGTGCTCTGATTCATGCTCTAGGCTGGGAGCGCAAGCTTATTGCTTTTTCAAACACGGTCTACACCTCTCAGGTGCCGAGTTACAGGACGGTAAAAACAGTGAGTTTGTGTTAGACGCGAATCGTGCTCTGATTCATGTTCTAGGCTGGGAGCGCAAGCTTATTGCTTTTTCAAACACGGTCTACACCTCTCAAGTGCCGAGTTACAGGACGGTGAAAACACTGAGTTTGTGTTAGACGCGAATCGTGCTCTTATTCATGCTCTAGGCTGGGAGCTCAAGCTTATTGCTTTTTCAAACACGGTCTACACCTCTCAGGTGCCGAGGTACAGGACGGTGAAAACAGTGAGTTTGTGTTAGAAGCGAATCGTGCTCTGATTCATGCTCTAGGCGGGGGAGCTCAAGCTTATTGCTTTTTCAAACACGGTCTACACCTCTCAGGTGCCGAGTTACAGGACGGTGAAAACAGTGAGTTTGTGTTAGACGCGAATCGTGCTCTGATTCATGCTCTAGGCTGGGAGCGCAAGCTTAATGCTTTTTCAAACACGGTCTACACCTTTCAGGTGCCGAGTTACAGGACGGTGAAAACAATGAGTTTGTGTTAGACGCGAATCGTGCTCTGATTCATGATCTAGGCTGGGAGCGCAAGCTTATTGCTTTTTCAAACACGGTCTACACCTCTCAGGTGCCGAGTTACAGGACGGTGAAAACAATGAGTTTGTGTTAGACGCGAATCGTGCTCTGATTCATGCTCTAGGCTGGGAGCGCAAGCTTATTGCTTTTTCAAACACGGTCTACACCTCTCAGGTGCCGAGGTACAGGACGGTGAAAACAGTGAGTTTGTGTTAGACGCGAATCGTGCTATGATTCATGCTCTAGGCTGGGAGCACAAGCTTATTGCTTTTTCAAACACGGTTTATACCTCTCAGGTGCCGAGTTACAGGACGGTGAAAACAGTGAGTTTGTGTTAGACGCGAATCGTGCTCTGATTCATGCTCTAGGCTGGGAGCGCAAGCTTATTGCTTTTTCAAACACGGTCTACACCTCTCAGGTGCCGAGGTACAGGACGGTGAAACAGTGAGTTTGTGTTAGACACGAATCGTGCTCTGATTCATGCTCTAGGCGGGGAGCTCTAGCTTATTGCTTTTTCAAACACGGTCTACACCTCTCAGGTGCCGAGTTACAGGACGGTGAAAACACTGAGTTTGTGTTAGACGCGTATCGAGCTCTGATTCATGCTCTAGGCTGGGAGCGCAAGCTTATTGCTTTTTCAAACACGGTCTACACCTCTCAGGTGCCGAGTTACAGGACGGTGAAAACAGTGAGTTTGTGTTAGACGCGAATCGTGCTATGATTCATGCTCTAGGCTGGGAGCGCAAGCTTATTGCTTTTTCAAACACGGTCTACATCTCTCAGGTGCCGAGTTACAGGACGGTGAAAACAGTGAGTTTGTGTTAGACCCGAATCGTGCTCTGATTCATGCTCTAGGCTGGGAGCGCAAGCTTATTGCTTTTTCAAACACGGTCTACACCTCTCAGGTGCCGAGTTACAGGACGGTGAAAACACTGAGTTTGTGTTAGACGCAAATCGTGCTCTGATTCATGCTCTAGGCTGGGAGCGCAAGCTTATTGCTTTTTCAAACACGGTCTACACCTCTCAGGTGCCGAGTTACAGGACGGTAAAAACAGTGAGTTTGTGTTAGACGCGAATCGTGCTCTGATTCATGTTCTAGGCTGGGAGCGCAAGCTTATTGCTTTTTCAAACACGGTCTACACCTCTCAAGTGCCGAGTTACAGGACGGTGAAAACACTGAGTTTGTGTTAGACGCGAATCGTGCTCTTATTCATGCTCTAGGCTGGGAGCTCAAGCTTATTGCTTTTTCAAACACGGTCTACACCTCTCAGGTGCCGAGGTACAGGACGGTGAAAACAGTGAGTTTGTGTTAGAAGCGAATCGTGCTCTGATTCATGCTCTAGGCGGGGGAGCTCAAGCTTATTGCTTTTTCAAACACGGTCTACACCTCTCAGGTGCCGAGTTACAGGACGGTGAAAACAGTGAGTTTGTGTTAGACGCGAATCGTGCTCTGATTCATGCTCTAGGCTGGGAGCGCAAGCTTAATGCTTTTTCAAACACGGTCTACACCTTTCAGGTGCCGAGTTACAGGACGGTGAAAACAATGAGTTTGTGTTAGACGCGAATCGTGCTCTGATTCATGCTCTAGGCTGGGAGCGCAAGCTTATTGCTTTTTCAAACACGGTATACACCTCTCAAGTGCCGAGTTACAGGACGGTAAAAACAGTGAGTTTGTGTTAGACGCGAATCGTGCTCTGATTCATGCTCTAGGCTGGGAGCGCAAGCTTATTGCTTTTTCAAACACGGTCTACACCTCTCAGGTGCCGAGGTACAGGACGGTGAAAACAGTGAGTTTGTGTTAGACGCGAATCGTGCTCTGATTCATGCTCTAGGCGGGGAGCTCTAGCTTATTGCTTTTTCAAACACGGTCTACACCTCTCAGGTGCCGAGTTACAGGACGGTGAAAACACTGAGTTTGTGTTAGACGCGTATCGAGCTCTGATTCATGCTCTAGGCTGGGAGCGCAAGCTTATTGCTTTTTCAAACACGGTCTACACCTCTCAGTTGCCGAGTTACAGGACTGTGAAAACAGTGAGTTTGTGTTAGACGCGAATCGTGCTCTGATTCATGCTCTAGGCTGGGAGCGCAAGCTTATTGCTTTTTCAAACACGGTCTACACCTCTCAGGTGCCGAGTTACAGGACGGTAAAAACAGTGAGTTTGTGTTAGACGCGAATCGTGCTCTGATTCATGTTCTAGGCTGGGAGCGCAACCTTATTGCTTTTTCAAACACGGTCTACACCTCTCAAGTGCCGAGTTACAGGACGGTGAAAACAGTGAGTTTGTGTTAGACGCGAATCGTGCTCTGATTCATGCTCTAGGCTGGGAGCGCAAGCTTATTGCTTTTTCAAACACGGTCTACACCTCTCAGGTGCCGAGTTACAGGACGGTGAAAACAGTGAGTTTGTGTTAGACGCGAATCGTGCTATGATTCATGCTCTAGGCTGGGAGCGCAAGCTTATTGCTTTTTCAAACACGGTCTACATCTCTCAGGTGCCGAGTTACAGGACGGTGAAAACAGTGAGTTTGTGTTAGACCCGAATCGTGCTCTGATTCATGCTCTAGGCTGGGAGCGCAAGCTTATTGCTTTTTCAAACTCGGTCTACACCTCTCAGGTGCCGAGTTACAGGACGGTGAAAACACTGAGTTTGTGTTAGACGCAAATCGTGCTCTGATTCATGCTCTAGGCTGGGAGCGCAAGCTTATTGCTTTTTCAAACACGGTCTACACCTCTCAGGTGCCGAGTTACAGGACGGTAAAAACAGTGAGTTTGTGTTAGACGCGAATCGTGCTCTGATTCATGTTCTAGGCTGGGAGCGCAAGCTTATTGCTTTTTCAAACACGGTCTACAGCTCTCAAGTGCCGAGTTACAGGACGGTGAAAACACTGAGTTTGTGTTAGACGCGAATCGTGCTCTTATTCATGCTCTAGGCTGGGAGCTCAAGCTTATTGCTTTTTCAAACACGGTCTACACCTCTCAGGTGCCGAGGTACAGGACGGTGAAAACAGTGAGTTTGTGTTAGAAGCGAATCGTGCTCTGATTCATGCTCTAGGCGGGGGAGCTCAAGCTTATTGCTTTTTCAAACACGGTCTACACCTCTCAGGTGCCGAGTTACAGGACGGTGAAAACAGTGAGTTTGTGTTAGACGCGAATCGTGCTCTGATTCATGCTCTAGGCTGGGAGCGCAAGCTTATTGCTTTTTCAAACACGGTCTACACCTTTCAGGTGCCGAGTTACAGGACGGTGAAAACAATGAGTTTGTGTTAGACGCGAATCGTGCTCTGATTCATGCTCTAGGCTGGGAGCGCAAGCTTATTGCTTTTTCAAACACGGTCTACACCTCTCAGGTGCCGAGGTACAGGACGGTGAAAACAGTGAGTTTGTGTTAGACGCGAATCGTGCTATGATTCATGCTCTTGGCTGGGAGCACAAGCTTATTGCTTTTTCAAACACGGTCTACACCTCTCAGGTGCCGAGTTACAGGACGGTGAAAACAGTGAGTTTGTGTTAGACGCGAATCGTGCTCTGATTCATGCTCTAGGCTGGGAGCGCAAGCTTATTGCTTTTTCAAACACGGTCTACACCTCTCAAGTGCCGAGTTACAGGACGGTGAAAACAGTGAGTTTGTGTTAGACGCGAATCGTGCTCTGATTCATGCTCTAGGCTGGGAGCGCAAGCTTATTGCTTTTTCAAACACGGTCTACACCTCTCAGGTGCCGAGTTACAGGACGGTGAAAACAGTGAGTTTGTGTTAGACGCGAATCGTGCTATGATTCATGCTCTAGGCTGGGAGCACAAGCTTATTGCTTTTTCAAACACGGTTTACACCTCTCAGGTGCCGAGTTACAGGACGGTGAAAACAGTGAGTTTGTGTTAGACGCGAATCGTGCTCTGATTCATGCTCTAGGCTGGGAGCGCAAGCTTATTGCTTTTTCAAACACGGTCTACACCTCTCAGGTGCCGAGGTACAGGACGGTGAAAACAGTGAGTTTGTGTTAGACGCGAATCGTGCTCTGATTCATGCTCTAGGCGGGGAGCTCTAGCTTATTGCTTTTTCAAACACGGTCTACACCTCTCAGGTGCCGAGTTACAGGACGGTGAAAACACTGAGTTTGTGTTAGACGCGTATCGAGCTCTGATTCATGCTCTAGGCTGGGAGCGCAAGCTTATTGCTTTTTCAAACACGGTCTACACCTCTCAGGTGCCGAGTTACAGGACGGTAAAAACAGTGAGTTTGTGTTAGACGCGAATCGTGCTCTGATTCATGTTCTAGGCTGGGAGCGCAAGCTTATTGCTTTTTCAAACACGGTCTACACCTCTCAAGTGCCGAGTTACAGGACGGTGAAAACACTGAGTTTGTGTTAGACGCGAATCGTGCTCTTATTCATGCTCTAGGCTGGGAGCTCAAGCTTATTGCTTTTTCAAACACGGTCTACACCTCTCAGGTGCCGAGGTACAGGACGGTGAAAACAGTGAGTTTGTGTTAGAAGCGAATCGTGCTCTGATTCATGCTCTAGGCGGGGGAGCTCAAGCTTATTGCTTTTTCAAACACGGTCTACACCTCTCAGGTGCCGAGTTACAGGACGGTGAAAACAGTGAGTTTGTGTTAGACGCGAATCGTGCTCTGATTCATGCTCTAGGCTGGGAGCGCAAGCTTAATGCTTTTTCAAACACGGTCTACACCTCTCAGGTGCCGAGTTACAGGACGGTGAAAACAGTGAGTTTGTGTTAGACGCGAATCGTGCTATGATTCATGCTCTAGGCTGGGAGCGCAAGCTTATTGCTTTTTCAAACACGGTCTACACCTTTCAGGTGCCGAGTTACAGGACGGTGAAAACAATGAGTTTGTGTTAGACGCGAATCGTGCTCTGATTCATGCTCTAGGCTGGGAGCGCAAGCTTATTGCTTTTTCAAACACGGTCTACACCTCTCAGGTGCCGAGGTACAGGACGGTGAAAACAGTGAGTTTGTGTTAGACGCGAATCGTGCTATGATTCATGCTCTAGGCTGGGAGCACAAGCTTATTGCTTTTTCAAACACGGTCTACACCTCTCAGGTGCCGAGTTACAGGACGGTGAAAACAGTGAGTTTGTGTTAGACGCGAATCGTGCTCTGATTCATGCTCTAGGCTGGGAGCGCAAGCTTATTGCTTTTTCAAACACGGTCTACACCTCTCAAGTGCCGAGTTACAGGACGGTGAAAACAGTGAGTTTGTGTTAGACGCGAATCGTGCTCTGATTCATGCTCTAGGCTGGGAGCGCAAGCTTATTGCTTTTTCAAACACGGTCTACACCTCTCAGGTGCCGAGTTACAGGACGGTGAAAACAGTGAGTTTGTGTTAGACGCGAATCGTGCTATGATTCATGCTCTAGGCTGGGAGCACAAGCTTATTGCTTTTTCAAACACGGTTTACACCTCTCAGGTGCCGAGTTACAGGACGGTGAAAACAGTGAGTTTGTGTTAGACGCGAATCGTGCTCTGATTCATGCTCTAGGCTGGGAGCGCAAGCTTATTGCTTTTTCAAACACGGTCTACACCTCTCAGGTGCCGAGGTACAGGACGGTGAAAACAGTGAGTTTGTGTTAGACGCGAATCGTGCTCTGATTCATGCTCTAGGCGGGGAGCTCTAGCTTATTGCTTTTTCAAACACGGTCTACACCTCTCAGGTGCCGAGTTACAGGACGGTGAAAACACTGAGTTTGTGTTAGACGCGTATCGAGCTCTGATTCATGCTCTAGGCTGGGAGCGCAAGCTTATTGCTTTTTCAAACACGGTCTACACCTCTCAGGTGCCGAGTTACAGGACGGTGAAAACAGTGAGTTTGTGTTAGACGCGAATCGTGCTATGATTCATGCTCTAGGCTGGGAGCGCAAGCTTATTGCTTTTTCAAACACGGTCTACACCTTTCAGGTGCCGAGTTACAGGACGGTGAAAACAATGAGTTTGTGTTAGACGCGAATCGTGCTCTGATTCATGCTCTAGGCTGGGAGCGCAAGCTTATTGCTTTTTCAAACACGGTCTACACCTCTCAGGTGCCGAGGTACAGGACGGTGAAAACAGTGAGTTTGTGTTAGACGCGAATCGTGCTATGATTCATGCTCTAGGCTGGGAGCACAAGCTTATTGCTTTTTCAAACACGGTCTACACCTCTCAGGTGCCGAGTTACAGGACGGTGAAAACAGTGAGTTTGTGTTAGACGCGAATCGTGCTCTGATTCATGCTCTAGGCTGGGAGCGCAAGCTTATTGCTTTTTCAAACACGGTCTACACCTCTCAAGTGCCGAGTTACAGGATGGTGAAAACAGTGAGTTTGTGTTAGACGCGAATCGTGCTCTGATTCATGCTCTAGGCTGGGAGCGCAAGCTTATTGCTTTTTCAAACACGGTCTACACCTCTCAGGTGCCGAGTTACAGGACGGTGAAAACAGTGAGTTTGTGTTAGACGCGAATCGTGCTCTGATTCATGCTCTAGGCTGGGAGCGCAAGCTTAATGCTTTTTCAAACACGGTCTACACCTCTCAGGTGCCGAGTTACAGGACGGTGAAAACAGTGAGTTTGTGTTAGACGCGAATCGTGCTCTGATTCATGCTCTAGGCTGGGAGCGCAAGCTTATTGCTTTTTCAAACACGGTCTACACCTTTCAGGTGCCGAGTTACAGGACGGTGAAAACAATGAGTTTGTGTTAGACGCGAATCGTGCTCTGATTCATGCTCTAGGCTGGGAGCGCAAGCTTATTGCTTTTTCAAACACGGTCTACACCTCTCAGGTGCCGAGGTACAGGACGGTGAAAACAGTGAGTTTGTGTTAGACGCGAATCGTGCTATGATTCATGCTCTAGGCTGGGAGCACAAGCTTATTGCTTTTTCAAACACGGTATACACCTCTCAGGTGCCGAGTTACAGGACGGTGAAAACAGTGAGTTTGTGTTAGACGCGAATCGTGCTCTGATTCATGCTCTAGGCTGGGAGCGCAAGCTTATTGCTTTTTCAAACACGGTCTACACCTCTCAAGTGCCGAGTTACAGGACGGTGAAAACAGTGAGTTTGTGTTAGACGCGAATCGTGCTCTGATTCATGCTCTAGGCTGGGAGCGCAAGCTTATTGCTTTTTCAAACACGGTCTACACCTCTCAGGTGCCGAGTTACAGGACGGTGAAAACAGTGAGTTTGTGTTAGACGCGAATCGTGCTATGATTCATGCTCTAGGCTGGGAGCACAAGCTTATTGCTTTTTCAAACACGGTTTACACCTCTCAGGTGCCGAGTTACAGGACGGTGAAAACAGTGAGTTTGTGTTAGACGCGAATCGTGCTCTGATTCATGCTCTAGGCTGGGAGCGCAAGCTTATTGCTTTTTCAAACACGGTCTACACCTCTCAGGTGCCGAGGTACAGGACGGTGAAAACAGTGAGTTTGTGTTAGACGCGAATCGTGCTCTGATTCATGCTCTAGGCGGGGAGCTCTAGCTTATTGCTTTTTCAAACACGGTCTACACCTCTCAGGTGCCGAGTTACAGGACGGTGAAAACACTGAGTTTGTGTTAGACGCGTATCGAGCTCTGATTCATGCTCTAGGCTGGGAGCGCAAGCTTATTGCTTTTTCAAACACGGTCTACACCTCTCAGGTGCCGAGTTACAGGACGGTAAAAACAGTGAGTTTGTGTTAGACGCGAATCGTGCTCTGATTCATGTTCTAGGCTGGGAGCGCAAGCTTATTGCTTTTTCAAACACGGTCTACACCTCTCAAGTGCCGAGTTACAGGACGGTGAAAACACTGAGTTTGTGTTAGACGCGAATCGTGCTCTTATTCATGCTCTAGGCTGGGAGCTCAAGCTTATTGCTTTTTCAAACACGGTCTACACCTCTCAGGTGCCGAGGTACAGGACGGTGAAAACAGTGAGTTTGTGTTAGAAGCGAATCGTGCTCTGATTCATGCTCTAGGCGGGGGAGCTCAAGCTTATTGCTTTTTCAAACACGGTCTACACCTCTCAGGTGCCGAGTTACAGGACGGTGAAAACAGTGAGTTTGTGTTAGACGCGAATCGTGCTCTGATTCATGCTCTAGGCTGGGAGCGCAAGCTTAATGCTTTTTCAAACACGGTCTACACCTCTCAGGTGCCGAGTTACAGGACGGTGAAAACAGTGAGTTTGTGTTAGACGCGAATCGTGCTATGATTCATGCTCTAGGCTGGGAGCGCAAGCTTATTGCTTTTTCAAACACGGTCTACACCTTTCAGGTGCCGAGTTACAGGACGGTGAAAACAATGAGTTTGTGTTAGACGCGAATCGTGCTCTGATTCATGCTCTAGGCTGGGAGCGCAAGCTTATTGCTTTTTCAAACACGGTCTACACCTCTCAGGTGCCGAGGTACAGGACGGTGAAAACAGTGAGTTTGTGTTAGACGCGAATCGTGCTATGATTCATGCTCTAGGCTGGGAGCACAAGCTTATTGCTTTTTCAAACACGGTCTACACCTCTCAGGTGCCGAGTTACAGGACGGTGAAAACAGTGAGTTTGTGTTAGACGCGAATCGTGCTCTGATTCATGCTCTAGGCTGGGAGCGCAAGCTTATTGCTTTTTCAAACACGGTCTACACCTCTCAAGTGCCGAGTTACAGGACGGTGAAAACAGTGAGTTTGTGTTAGACGCGAATCGTGCTCTGATTCATGCTCTAGGCTGGGAGCGCAAGCTTATTGCTTTTTCAAACACGGTCTACACCTCTCAGGTGCCGAGTTACAGGACGGTGAAAACAGTGAGTTTGTGTTAGACGCGAATCGTGCTATGATTCATGCTCTAGGCTGGGAGCACAAGCTTATTGCTTTTTCAAACACGGTTTACACCTCTCAGGTGCCGAGTTACAGGACGGTGAAAACAGTGAGTTTGTGTTAGACGCGAATCGTGCTCTGATTCATGCTCTAGGCTGGGAGCGCAAGCTTATTGCTTTTTCAAACACGGTCTACACCTCTCAGGTGCCGAGGTACAGGACGGTGAAAACAGTGAGTTTGTGTTAGACGCGAATCGTGCTCTGATTCATGCTCTAGGCGGGGAGCTCTAGCTTATTGCTTTTTCAAACACGGTCTACACCTCTCAGGTGCCGAGTTACAGGACGGTGAAAACACTGAGTTTGTGTTAGACGCGTATCGAGCTCTGATTCATGCTCTAGGCTGGGAGCGCAAGCTTATTGCTTTTTCAAACACGGTCTACACCTCTCAGGTGCCGAGTTACAGGACGGTGAAAACAGTGAGTTTGTGTTAGACGCGAATCGTGCTATGATTCATGCTCTAGGCTGGGAGCGCAAGCTTATTGCTTTTTCAAACACGGTCTACATCTCTCAGGTGCCGAGTTACAGGACGGTGAAAACAGTGAGTTTGTGTTAGACCCGAATCGTGCTCTGATTCATGCTCTAGGCTGGGAGCGCAAGCTTATTGCTTTTTCAAACACGGTCTACACCTCTCAGGTGCCGAGTTACAGGACGGTGAAAACACTGAGTTTGTGTTAGACGCAAATCGTGCTCTGATTCATGCTCTAGGCTGGGAGCGCAAGCTTATTGCTTTTTCAAACACGGTCTACACCTCTCAGGTGCCGAGTTACAGGACGGTAAAAACAGTGAGTTTGTGTTAGACGCGAATCGTGCTCTGATTCATGTTCTAGGCTGGGAGCGCAAGCTTATTGCTTTTTCAAACACGGTCTACACCTCTCAAGTGCCGAGTTACAGGACGGTGAAAACACTGAGTTTGTGTTAGACGCGAATCGTGCTCTTATTCATGCTCTAGGCTGGGAGCTCAAGCTTATTGCTTTTTCAAACACGGTCTACACCTCTCAGGTGCCGAGGTACAGGACGGTGAAAACAGTGAGTTTGTGTTAGAAGCGAATCGTGCTCTGATTCATGCTCTAGGCGGGGGAGCTCAAGCTTATTGCTTTTTCAAACACGGTCTACACCTCTCAGGTGCCGAGTTACAGGACGGTGAAAACAGTGAGTTTCTGTTAGACGCGAATCGTGCTCTGATTCATGCTCTAGGCTGGGAGCGCAAGCTTAATGCTTTTTCAAACACGGTCTACACCTTTCAGGTGCCGAGTTACAGGGCGGTGAAAACAATGAGTTTGTGTTAGACGCGAATCGTGCTCTGATTCATGATCTAGGCTGGGAGCGCAAGCTTATTGCTTTTTCAAACACGGTCTACACCTCTCAGGTGCCGAGTTACAGGACGGTGAAAACAATGAGTTTGTGTTAGACGCGAATCGTGCTCTGATTCATGCTCTAGGCTGGGAGCGCAAGCTTATTGCTTTTTCAAACACGGTCTACACCTCTCAGGTGCCGAGGTACAGGACGGTGAAAACAGTGAGTTTGTGTTAGACGCGAATCGTGCTATGATTCATGCTCTAGGCTGGGAGCACAAGCTTATTGCTTTTTCAAACACGGTTTACACCTCTCAGGTGCCGAGTTACAGGACGGTGAAAACAGTGAGTTTGTGTTAGACGCGAATCGGGCTCTGATTCATGCTCTAGGCTGGGAGCGCAAGCTTATTGCTTTTTCAAACACGGTCTACACCTCTCAGGTGCCGAGGTACAGGACGGTGAAAACAGTGAGTTTGTGTTAGACACGAATCGTGCTCTGATTCATGCTCTAGGCGGGGAGCTCTAGCTTATTGCTTTTTCAAACACGGTCTACACCTCTCAGGTGCCGAGTTACAGGACGGTGAAAACACTGAGTTTGTGTTAGACGCGTATCGAGCTCTGATTCATGCTCTAGGCTGGGAGCGCAAGCTTATTGCTTTTTCAAACACGGTCTACACCTCTCAGGTGCCGAGTTACAGGACGGTGAAAACAGTGAGTTTGTGTTAGACGCGAATCGTGCTATGATTCATGCTCTAGGCTGGGAGCGCAAGCTTATTGCTTTTTCAAACACGGTCTACATCTCTCAGGTGCCGAGTTACAGGACGGTGAAAACAGTGAGTTTGTGTTAGACCCGAATCGTGCTCTGATTCATGCTCTAGGCTGGGAGCGCAAGCTTATTGCTTTTTCAAACACGGTCTACACCTCTCAGGTGCCGAGTTACAGGACGGTGAAAACACTGAGTTTGTGTTAGACGCAAATCGTGCTCTGATTCATGCTCTAGGCTGGGAGCGCAAGCTTATTGCTTTTTCAAACACGGTCTACACCTCTCAGGTGCCGAGTTACAGGACGGTAAAAACAGTGAGTTTGTGTTAGACGCGAATCGTGCTCTGATTCATGTTCTAGGCTGGGAGCGCAAGCTTATTGCTTTTTCAAACACGGTCTACACCTCTCAAGTGCCGAGTTACAGGACGGTGAAAACACTGAGTTTGTGTTAGACGCGAATCGTGCTCTTATTCATGCTCTAGGCTGGGAGCTCAAGCTTATTGCTTTTTCAAACACGGTCTACACCTCTCAGGTGCCGAGGTACAGGACGGTGAAAACAGTGAGTTTGTGTTAGAAGCGAATCGTGCTCTGATTCATGCTCTAGGCGGGGGAGCTCAAGCTTATTGCTTTTTCAAACACGGTCTACACCTCTCAGGTGCCGAGTTACAGGACGGTGAAAACAGTGAGTTTGTGTTAGACGCGAATCGTGCTCTGATTCATGCTCTAGGCTGGGAGCGCAAGCTTAATGCTTTTTCAAACACGGTCTACACCTTTCAGGTGCCGAGTTACAGGACGGTGAAAACAATGAGTTTGTGTTAGACGCGAATCGTGCTCTGATCCATGATCTAGGCTGGGAGCGCAAGCTTTTTGCTTTTTCAAACACGGTCTACACCTCTCAGGTGCCGAGTTACAGGACGGTGAAAACAATGAGTTTGTGTTAGACGCGAATCGTGCTCTGATTCATGCTCTAGGCTGGGAGCGCAAGCTTATTGCTTTTTCAAACACGGTCTACACCTCTCAAGTGCCGAGTTACAGGACGGTGAAAACAGTGAGTTTGTGTTAGACGCGAATCGTGCTCTGATTCATGCTCTAGGCTGGGAGCGCAAGCTTATTGCTTTTTCAAACACGGTCTACACCTCTCAGGTGCCGAGGTACAGGACGGTGAAAACAGTGAGTTTGTGTTAGACGCGAATCGTGCTCTGATTCATGCTCTAGGCGGGGAGCTCTAGCTTATTGCTTTTTCAAACACGGTCTACACCTCTCAGGTGCCGAGTTACAGGACGGTGAAAACACTGAGTTTGTGTTAGACGCGTATCGAGCTCTGATTCATGCTCTAGGCTGGGAGCGCAAGCTTATTGCTTTTTCAAACACGGTCTACACCTCTCAGTTGCCGAGTTACAGGACTGTGAAAACAGTGAGTTTGTGTTAGACGCGAATCGTGCTCTGATTCATGCTCTAGGCTGGGAGCGCAAGCTTATTGCTTTTTCAAACACGGTCTACACCTCTCAGGTGCCGAGTTACAGGACGGTAAAAACAGTGAGTTTGTGTTAGACGCGAATCGTGCTCTGATTCATGCTCTAGGCTGGGAGCGCAAGCTTATTGCTTTTTCAAACACGGTCTACACCTCTCAGGTGCCGAGTTACAGGACGGTAAAAACAGTGAGTTTGTGTTAGACGCGAATCGTGCTCTGATTCATGTTCTAGGCTGGGAGCGCAAGCTTATTGCTTTTTCAAACACGGTCTACACCTCTCAAGTGCCGAGTTACAGGACGGTGAAAACAGTGAGTTTGTGTTAGACGCGAATTGTGCTCTGATTCATGCTCTAGGCTCGGAGCGCAAGCTTATTGCTTTTTCAAACACGGTCTACACCTCTCAGGTGCCGAGTTACAGGACGGTGAAAACAGTGAGTTTGTGTTAGACGCGAATCGTGCTGGGATTGATGCTCTAGGCTGGGAGCGCAAGCGTAATACTTTTTCAAACACGGTCTACGCCTCTCAGGTGCCGAGTTACAGGACGGTGAAAACAGTGAGTTTGTGTTAGACGCGAATCGTGCTCTGATTCATGCTCTAGGCTGGGAGCGCAAGCTTATTGCTTTTTCAAACACGGTCTACACCTCTCAGGTGCCGAGTTACAGGACGGTGAAAACAGTGAGTTTGTGTTAGACGCGAATCGTGCTGGGATTGATGCTCTAGGCTGGGAGCGCAAGCGTTATGCTTTTTCAAACACGGTCTACACCTCTCAGGTGCCGAGTTACAGGACGGTGAAAACAGTGAGTTTGTGTTAGACGCGAATCGTGCTCTGATTCATGCTCTAGGCTGGGAGCGCAAGCTTATTGCTTTTTCAAACACGGTCTACACCTCTCAGGTGCCGAGTTACAGGACGGTGAAAACAGTGAGTTTGTGTTAGACGCGAATCGTGCTCTGATTCATGCTCTAGGCTGGGAGCTCAAGCTTATTGCTTTTTCAAACACGGTCTACACCTCTCAGGTGCCGAGGTACAGGACGGTGAAAACAGTGAGTTTGTGTTAGACGCGAATCGTGCTCTGATTCATGCTCTAGACGGGGAGATCAAGCTTATTGCTTTTTCAAACACGATCTACACCTCTCAGGTGCCGAGTTACAGGACGGTGAAAACAGTGAGTTTGTGTTAGACGCGAATCGTGCTCTGATTCATGCTCTAGGCTGGGAGCGCAAGCTTATTGCTTTTTCAAACACGGTCTACACCTCTCAGGTGCCGAGTTACAGGACGGTGAAAACAGTGAGTTTGTGTTAGACGCAAATCGTGCTGGGATTGATGCTCTAGGCTGGGAGCGCAAGCGTAATGCTTTTTCAAACACGGTCTACACCTCTCAGGTGCCGAGGTACAGGACGGTGAAAACAGTGAGTTTGTGTTAGACGCGAATCGTGCTCTGATTCATGCTTTAGGCTGGGAGCTCAAGCTTATTGCTTTTTCAAACACGGTCTACACCTCTCAGGTGCCGAGGTACAGGACGGTGAAAACAGTGAGTTTGTGTTAGACGCGAATCGTGCTCTGATTCATGCTCTAGGCTGGGAGCTCAAGCTTATTGCTTTTTCAAACACGGTCTACACCTCTCAGGTTCCGAGTTACAGGACGGTGAAAACAGTGAGTTTGTGTTAGACGCGAATCGTGCTCAGATTCATGCTCTAGGCTGGGAGCGCAAGCTTATTGCTTTTTCAAACACGGTCTACACCTCTCAGGTGCCGAGTTACAGGACGGTGAAAACAGTGAGTTTGTGTTAGACGCGAATCGTGCTCTGATTCATGCTCTAGGCTGGGAGCTCAAGCTTATTGCTTTTTCAAACACGGTCTACACCTCTCAGGTGCCGAGGTACAGGACGGTGAAAACAGTGAGTTTGTGTTAGACACGAATCGTGCTCTGATTCATGCTCTAAGCGGGGAGCTCTAGCTTATTGCTTTTTCAAACACGGTCTACACCTCTCAGGTGCCGAGTTACAGGACGGTGAAAACAGTGAGTTTGTGTACCAGGCCCATTAAAACAATGGGTGATGCAAGGCCCCGCCCAAAGATAGAATGAACCGCGGTTCATATATGTGCAATATTTGCTCTGCCGTGTGAAAAAGACCGAAGTGTTCAATTCCCCTGCAACGCCTCCGCAGGAGAAATGAAGTATTATGCCATCCTTCTGCCATATGATGAACAGACATGTTGGCTGCACCATATGGTAAACTGGAGTCGGGTAATAGTGAAACGCTCAAACGTGGGAATACAACCGTTCACGTTCCATCTGAATATTGGCGCATTTACGGTCGGCGTTCGGAGGCAGAACACGTCTTAAGCAGGATTTTCACACAATGAACACAGAAACAGCAAACCTGCTGTGAAGTCGAGGAGCGTCCGACAAGTTCGCAGCAATACATACAAATCTGCCGCAGGACACCAACAGCGGAGATTATTAGCGCCACGCGGTCCAGCAATGTACGAACATGGCCTAAATGTTAGGAGGCTCGTATATATGAGTCCCCTAATACTCAGGCCGCGTTTACATGAGCGACAAAGTCACGCTGCGACAAATCACGTGTTTGTTCGGCCCATGCTTTCCAATGGGGTAATTTACATGTTTTGGAGGGTGCGACATCCCGATATGCCCGCGACTCGTGAGGTTTCGTGGCCCATGTTACCCTATGAAGCCTTCCTCTCTGTTGCATCGCATGAAAACGTGATTTTTGTGCGGTGCGATGCAACTTTGACAGGAGGAAATCCAGCAGAAAAGCGAGCAGCCGGGCCGCTTCAAAGCCGCCGCGGTTTTTCCCGCGGCGGTTCTCCCAGCGGGAATCAAGCGGGCTTTGCTGCGGCCAAACCGCGGGATTTCCGCCAGGAATACGCCCAGTGTGAACCCAGCCTTAAGGGGTTAATGGTTGTCGTCCCGTATGACACAGGTTCTCTCTCCCCCCATCTATTCCCAGCAGTGAAGAGGACAACTCCCCCCATCAGGACGCATGAAGCTCCCTGCTGGGTGGTGTAGTACACAGACACATCCTCATTACTGTAGAGGAGCAGTGACTGAATATCACACATGTACTTTATATAACTGTACAACAAGCGCCATACATTATCAAAACATGCCCGACATGGCACAGCCGCCGCCCCGCGTACTCACCACTGCCTGTCTCCACCAGCCGCATGGCTTATTTGACATTTGTGAGTGCCCCAGCAGCGCGGCTCGGCTCCACACAGGATCGTGGAAACATTCCTTCTGGAAGAGTGAGGTGCCCACCTATAACCCCAGGGCTGATAATGGTGGCTGTGTGACAGGACAGCAGGGAGACATGTAGCTGGGGGGGAGCTGCTTAGTGACAGACTATACAGGGACCAGCAGTGCGATGCCCACCTATTACCACCAGGGCTGATAATGGTGGCTGTGTGACTGGACAGCAGGGAGACATGTAGCTGGGGGTGTGCTGCTCAATGACAGACTATACAGGGACCAGCAGTGAAGTGCCCACCTATTACCCCCAGGGCTGATAATGGCGGCTGTGTGACAGGACAGCTGGGAGACATGTAGCTGGGGGTGTGCTGGTCAGTGATGGACTATACAGGGGCCAGCAGTGCAGTGCCCACCTATTACCCCCAGGGCTGATAATGGCGGCTATGTGACAAGAAAGCGGGGAGACATGTAGCTGGGGGTGTGCTGATCAGTGACAGACTATACAAGGACCAGCAGTGCAGTGCCCACCTATTACCCCCAGGGCTGATAATGGCAGCTGTGTGACAGGACAGCGGGGAGACATGTAGCTGGGGGTGTGCTGCTCAGTGACAGACTATACAGGGACCAGCAGTACGGTGCCCACCTATTACCCCAGGGCTGATAATTGCGGCTGTGTGACAGGACAGCGGGGAGACATGTAGCTGGGAGTGAAAGACTATACAGGAACCATGATGATGTCATCATCCAACTCCGCCGTACACTGCGTCGGCCGACCCTCCACCCCTCCCACAACAGGCGTCTGGTAGTGTGAGGAGACCACAGGGGTGCCAGGAGCAGAAGAATGATGATGTCTTCATCCAGCTCCGCGCTGTACACTGCGTTGGCCAACCCTCCACCCCCTCCCACAACAGGCAGTGCGGCAGGCTAGTAACGCACTCCATGCACATTCTTTATATGGTGGGGGCCTCTGAGTTCCCTCACCGCAGGGGCCGGTTTGCAATTGTGACACCTGACGGTACACCTATGCTTTTCCTAAAGGCACACAATCTGCTGGTCAGTACGATTAAGGGTTAATACATTTGTGGCATTTATGCGCATCGTTTACTTAGACTAGTGACGTCCCCGTGCTCTCGTGGAAGGTTGTACATACACTAGAACTATAAGATTTGGGCTCTCCCATCCCCCGACCATAGATGCAAAAACTTTAGACGGGACACCCAATGAGTATTCCGGAAGTTTCTCCCCCCACCCCCGAAACAAATCCCAATCATCATCTTCCGCCAAGTCACCAAGATGACTAATCCGATATTTTTGTATCTTAGTGAACTGAATATGGCCGCCACCACAACTTGCCTCCAGCTTTCCTAGTCTTCTGCACAACATCATTACATGTCTACACCACCAGATTGAGATGTGGGGGGTGTGTACCCAACAACCAATGAGGTTGCTGGAATCACTCACTGCTATTGAAGTGCGGCTGAAATACAATATATGCGGCCCCTTCAGCAGCGCTCTGCGCTCACACTAACCTGCTATGTGTGGAAGCGGCCCCTTCAGCAGCGCTCTGCACTCACACTATAGCAGGTTAGTGTGAGAGCGCAGAGTGCTGCTGAAGGGGCCACGGGATTGTTCCTTTTAGAACAAAAGTTCCCGGTGGGAACAAATCCCAATCATCATCTTCCGTGCGGCTCGTTCTATCTTTGGGCGGGGCCTTGCATCACCCATTGTTTTAATGGGGCTGGCGGCAGCATCGCACCGCGTGCTAGGTGCGGACAGCCGCAGCGGGAGGGAGGGGAGGCAGTTTTATTACAAAAATGACTCACATCCACAGAAAAATCTTACATTAGCGAAAATGGGCCACGATTCACGGCCTGGTATCGCACTCACTGTGTGACATTAGCCTTACTGCCAGATCTTCCTTGGATTACAGCGGATCGCTGGGGGTTCAGCTAACCTAATGCCAACACAATGGATCTCCCAGCTTTCCTAGAACCCTCTAGAGCAGTGCTCCCCACCTCCGCCCCTCAGCGCCCCCAACAGGTCAGGTTCAGGATCTCGTATAGTAAGAACACCTGTGGCAATGTCTGAGGCACCAATGATAATTACATCACCTGTACAACGCTGAGGAAGTCCTGAAAACATGACTTGTGGGGTCCTGAGGCCTGGAGGTGGGAGTCACTGCTCTACAGTGATATGACAAAAGGAGGCTGGGTGACAGAACATATTGGTAACCTGATGACCATCATGGAGCCCCCTACCGCTGACACTAACAGAGCCTCGCTCGGTAGTCGTCACCCCACTTGCCTCGGCTCCTGAAAACAAAGTGGTGTAGACCTGTAATGATGTTGTGCAGAAGACTAGGAAAGCTGGAGGCAAGTTGTGGTGGCGGCCATATTCAGTTCACTAAGATACAAAAATATCGGATTAGTCATCTTGGTGACTTGGCGGAAGATGATGATTGGGATTTGTTTTGGGTGTGGGGGGAGAAACTTCCGGAATACTCATTGGGTGTCTCATCTGAAGTTTTTGCATCTATGGTCGGGGGATGGGAGAGCCCAAATCTTATAGTTCCAGTGTATGTACAACCTTCCACGAGAGCGCGGGGACGTTACTAGTCTAAGTAAACGATGCGCATAAATGCCACAAATGTATTAACCCTTAATCGTACTGACCAGCAGATGGCAATGTTGACCGCAGCATGTAATTGCAGAGGGCCGATGTGGCCGTTATCATCCTGAGGTCTGACATTGGCCTCTTGATCTGCCATGGCTGGGATAGTAAAACACAAACAGAAATACACTGCAGTGCAGCATTGTGCTAGCTGATCCCCACCGGGGCGAACAGTGCTGGCCAAAAAAATAGCATTGGTGTATTAGTGTATCTTGACGCCACCCGTAATTCGTGGTGGAGTCAAGATTGACAGGGGGTTCACGCCCCCTCTACGTGATTGGCTGCATTGGAACAAACGTGTCAGGTCCTGCAAGGTCGGTGTACGTAACAGCCCGCCGTGGTGCTATTTTTTTATCCTGGGTGCCCAACTAAAGGGGTAGCACATCAGAGAGGCAGCCTGTGTCCTTATGATGCGTCTGGAGTTAGAGAGGCGGCCGCCCTTACCCACCACCACCATATACTTACTTGTCTTCGGGGGACCTTCTGTCAGACAGAAGACAGACGGCCAAAGCAATATAGTAAAGTCAGTGGCCCCCCGCACGTAGGCGTCCGCCCTCACCCACCATTGAGTCGACCGCAGTATTGCGAAGTGACACCGTTGCAGTGGCCTGCACCCAGCAGACAGATGCCTGGCGCAAGACACTACAGTCCGTCGGCCCCATGTACGGAGCACGCCGCCAGCGTCCCAAACGTAGCAGTCTGGGGTCAGACGGCAGTGAGCCGCGGCCATAGGATTCGAGGCTGGCAGTGGTGAAGCGGCCGCCAAAACAGAGAGAGCAGACGTCCGCCGCAAGACAGAAAAATCCATCAGACCACGCAACCGGCAGAGTCAGGGGTCGGACGGCAGTGAGCCGTCTGCCGCAACAAGGGGAGTAAGCATGACTGAAAATACGGCGGGCACACAGCAAGCTGCACACTGTGCATTGATTTCTGCGTGCCCTGCACGCACACATCAATCCATACAGTGCTGCTAGGACCTTAGTACGTTGACCCAATCGGGAGCTTCGGGTGTGACGGGGTTGTTCTTCCTGTCAAACCCCTTGCTTCCGGTGGCGTCAAGGTACACTAATACCTAGCATTGGTTTGATATACAGTAGGCCTCATTTATTAGAACTAGCTACAGGAAAACCTCTGTTGTCCGCAGCAACCAATCACAGGGCAACTTTGCTTTTACTAGAGCAGTTTGCAACAATGAAAGCCCCCCTGGTTGCTAGACAGTTTTTTAAGTATTTAATCAGTAATCTACTTCTAGAACATTGCTGGTGAGTTATTGGAGCTTCTGCACAAATGGGCAGCAAGTGTAATAGTCGTTTGGCCGCGTCTCTCCCGTTATTTTGGATTCTTGGTTCTGGAGAGCCGATACGCAGTCTGTAACCTTCCAAAGCCCCCGATTGACCCATGTGCTGAATTTGGTGCAGATCGGTCTAGTTCACCGCATCTCACCAGTGCTTTAGTAAAAAAAAAATTAGCAAATATCCCGTGATCAGAAGGCTGGGTTCACACAGGGCGGATTTGTCGCAGAAATTCCGTCCAGTGTTAGGCCACGGCAAATCCACCTGTGGCCCTTCAGCCCCTGTGGGTTCCCTGAAGATTCACTTGGATATGCAGAACTTTTAGGCCTCATGTCCAAGTGATTGAAAGAAGAATTAAAATCCGCAGCGGATCACCCGCACTCGGATCCGCACCCCATAGGGATGCCTTGACCACCCGCGGGTAGATAAATCCCCGCAGATGGTCAATAAAAGTCAATTTACGCTGTGTCTTCAACGCTGCGCTTTAACAGCGTTGCATGTTCTATTTTGGGACGTTTTCAGCCCTGTGTCACCCATTGAAATGAATGGGCAGCGGCCCGGGCTTCCCCTGCACTGACAAATGATCTATTGCTGTAAGCGAGGTTTGAGAACTCTCCTCCAGCAATAGATTGCTGTGATTGGACATCGAGCCAGCGTCGAGAAGCAATCACAGCCATTCATGGCTGTCCCAGGCAATCACAGCAGTCTATTGCTGGAGGCGAGTTCTCAAACCTTGTTTACAGCAATAGATCATTTGTCAGTGCAGGGGAAGCCCGGAGTAGTGGCAGAGATCGGTGGCCGGGACCCGGACGGCACATGCTTTTTTTTTTTCCAGCATCCTTGGCTGCTTTTTCAGCTGTGTGAGGGAAGCCTTAGACTGGTGTATAAAATGCTGGTTTAAGTAAATATCCTACAAAATGTTTAAAATTTGGAGACACGCTTTATTATATACATATTTTTGATCAATTCAAAAAATGAAATACAATCCTATATAGATTTGGTTACATACTGTGCCATGTAATCCCGAACATTGTTTGCATATAAAAAATAATCCTTCTCCTCCTCCTCAGAGGGAACATAAACAGGCAGAAACTAAAAGGGAAAGATAAGGTCCAGTTAAAGGGAACATATCAGCACCCACATTATGGGGCTCAAAGCTGAGGGAGGAACTTGTAGAGGGGGGGGGGTGCTTTTTATACTCTCCAGGTCCCTCATTCCAGCGCTGTAACCCTGAGAAATCGGAGAAGCAGACTGCACGACTCTGCAGACGGCTCTGTAAGCATGCGCTCTCGTATAGAGTTTAATGAGAGAGCACATGCGCATTATCTTCTAAAAATGGAGGCCGGAACCGGGGCCCGCAGGGCCGTTAGGTGAAGGCGAACATAACGGGGTTAACGGGGAGGAAAGGGTTAATATTTTAAATAAAAATAAGGTGAGGTGGAGGTTAAAAGGGAGGGGGTAATGAGGGGGAGCAAAGGTTTATGGGATAGAAAGAGCGGGAAGAAAGGGGGGAGGAGTCATTCCGGGAGCAGCAGAGGAAGAAGAAGGACCTGGAGCCTGGACGGGGAGAAGAGTGAAGACCGAAGATAAAAGACAGCAGGATAAGAATTTAAGTGTGGCAGCTGAAGAAGATCGGGAGGACCTGAAGCAGAGGACGATCGGGTGAAGACAGAAGAAATTAGAAGACCTACCTGAAGACCGAAGCAGGAAGACCGCCGGGGAGAAGACCAGAGCAGGAAGACTGCTGGTGAGAAGATCGGAGCAAGAAGACCGCTGGTGAGAAGACCGGAGCACAAAACACCGCTTGGGGAGAAGACCGGAGCAGGAAGATCGCTGTTAAGAAGACCGGAGCACAAAACACCGCTTGGGGAGAAGACCGGAGCAGGAAGATCGCTGTTAAGAAGACCGGAGCACAAAACACCGCTTGGGGAGAAGACCGGAGCAGGAAGATCGCTGTTAAGAAGACCGGAGCACAAAATACCGCTTGGTGAGAAGACCGGAGCAGGAAGATCGCTGTTAAGAAGACCGGAGCACAAAACACTGCTTGGTGAGAAGACCGGAGCAAGAAGATCGCTGGGGACAAGACCGGAGGAAGAGGATCGCTTGTGAGAAGACCGGAGGAAGGAAGATCGCCCCCTGTGGAGATCGGAGGTACTGCAGTTCAAGAAGAGCCTGAAGAGATGGAAGCGCTGATGGAGAGGATCCGGGCAGCGGCAGCTGAGCGAGGAATCAGGTGGCTCGAAAGACTGGCAAGTGAGGGAGAGGGGGGAGCGGCGGCAGTTCCGGAGAGGGAGAGGAGGCCACGTCGGGCGCGTGCGCCGAAGAGGCTTAGCCCTGAGCACGCGCCCGTGCGCCGGCGCCGCACAGGGAGCCCATCAGTGGAACCTCCAGCCGGGCCAGCCCCCGCAGCGGCAGGCGGGGGGGCCAGGGCTGGGAGGAATCCTAATCGGCGGCGTGGCGCTGCGTGCAGCGCAGGTACCCGGGCTGCGAGGGGGCCGGGACCTGCGACTGCACAGTCGGATCCAGGAGCAGTTAGAGGGGGGGGGGGGCGCTCCAGCGGTGAGGGTAGCAGAGAGGAGCGCCCTTGTCCCAGTTCGGCGAGAGGATCCGTGTCAGGACAGAGCAGAGGGTCCAGAGCTGCTGGAGGTGAGCAGTGTGGACTCAGCGGGAGGGTTAGCCGGGGGACCAGGGGAGGGGAGCTGGAGCAGGTGTTCGGAGGAAGAAGGGGACAGCAGCAGGCTGGTCCGGAGGATTTTATTAATGCCGGTTTTTTGAGTACCAGCGGAGCGGCTGCGCGCGCAGCGGAGAGGCGGCAGTCGGCGGAGGAATCAGACGGATCGGGCGGGACATGGACGGATCCCAGGATGAGACGCCAGGAAGACGGAGCGGCGGCTGGTGGGCCCACAGCACCTGCGCAGCCCGGTTAGTCTACCACACAAAACACTGTAAATGTTATTGCTAGATCTGTGCCTGTAGGGGGGGGTATAGGTAGTGGTGCAGTCAGTTTTGCTGGTGCGCATGGGGGGGATAACGATTTGAGGGCACTTATGGGTTGTATGTGGGAGTTCCTGCGGAGGCAGGAAATGGGGTCGGTCGGTTTGCCTGGAGCGGCGTGTAACACGCCGGGTAGTGTGTCGTCTGGCGGGGAGGGCTCCCCCGCTGGGGCGACTGGGGGAGTGCAGGCAGAGGGAACGGGAGGGCCGGACGCGGGGCCATCGCCGGTGGCTGCATGGAGTACTTCAATGGCAACCCCTTCCAGTAGGGTAAGTACTCTAGGGGTCAGCTCGGGGGGGGGGGGGGGGCAGACGAAACGGCGTCGGGGGTGACGGTTGCCGTACAAACGGAAAGAGATGGGGAAGCAGTGCGGTTGGACGATAGGGCAAAAGGGGAGGTATACGTGTGTTTCGAGGGCCCATTAGGAGCACATCTTAAGAAGGAAACGAGGGAGAAGATATGGCGGGACGAATTTGTAGAGATATTCTCCCTCTTGCCTTTGGAGAAATTTAAGTTGGACAAAGGCAAAAGGACCGAATATAAGAAGGAGGAGGAAGAAAAACGCAGATGGCGTTTAATTCCTCAAACATTTAATAGTTGGTTGCAGACGTTCGCTATATTGGCCAGCGTAATAGGGGAGAAGGCGCCGGAGAACTGTTCCGGCCTCTTCTGTTATTTAGATTCTATAGGCGAGGCGTACCGGGTTTACGGGGGTCAAACTTGGTTAAGGTACGACGAACAATTTAGGCAACGTAAGGCGGTGAGGCCGTCAATCCGTTGGGACCAAAAAGACATTGGTCTGTGGCTTCGGGTTATGGCACCTAGTCGATTTGGACAGCCTTTTCACGGGGGAGCCGGGCCATCAGGCCTGGCTTCAACCTCACAGGGGGGAAACCAGGGGGGTCAGTCGGGGGGTAATAGAGTCGGTTTGTGTTGGCAATTTAATGAGGGCCAATGCAAATTCGGATCAGGCTGCAGATTTAAGCATGTCTGCTCACACTGCAATGGCGGGTCACATGGAGCATCCAAATGCTTTAAGAAAGGAAAAGGAAAGGCCGCAGGAGGGGGTGGAAAAAGGGAGGACGCCGGTGAGGCTGGAAGAGATGGTCAGGTTTCTAAATAGGTATCCTGACAGGGAAAAGGCGAAATTGTTAGTAGAGGGTTTTCGGGGGGGGGGGGGGGGGGAGGGGGGGTTCACATCCCTCCCCCGAAACACGAAATTCCGTTATCAACAAAAAACCTACTCTCGGCCATGAGGAATCCGGAAGTGGTGTCGGAGAAACTGGCAAAAGAAATTAGCTTAGGGCGGATGGCAGGCCCCTTTCAGGAGCCTCCCCTCCGAAACTTCGTAGTGTCTCCCCTGGGAGTAGTACCTAAGAGGGAACCGAATAAGTTTCGGTTAATACACCATCTTTCTTATCCGAAAGGGGCATCGGTGAACGACGGTATAGACCCTGAGCTCTGTTCGGTGGTTTATACATCATTTGACACGGCACTAAAATGGGTAAGAAGGTACGGGAGGGGGGCGCTGTTAGCGAAAGCCGACATTGAGTCGGCATTCCGCCTTTTGCCGGTTTCTCCAGATAGTATTCGCTTACTTGGTTGTTTTTGGGGAGGTAAGTATTTCGCCGATAGGTGTCTGCCCATGGGATGCTCAATCTCATGTGCATACTTCGAAGCCTTCAGCACTTTCTTGGAATGGGTAGTGAAAGACACTGCAAAGCTGCAGTCAGTAATTCACTACCTTGACGATTTTTTGTGTATTGGCCCAGCGGAGTCGCCGATGTGTGCGACACTGCTGGGAACGTTACAGTGGGTGGCGGACCGGTTCGGGGTGCCTTTGGCTCCCGACAAGACAGAGGGCCCCGCAACTTCTCTTCAGTTTTTGGGCATCTGGATTGATACGGAGACGATGGTATGTCAATTACCGGAAGACAAGTTGCGGGATTTAAAAGGCGAGGTAGAAAAGACACGAAAAGCTAAGAAAGTCACGCTGAAGGGGCTTCAGTCATTATTGGGCAAGTTGAATTTCGCTTGTAGAATAATGCCTATGGGGTGAATATTTTGTCGAAGAATGGCGGCGGCCACGGCGGGAATTCAAGCCCCGCATCACTACATCAGAGTGGGGAGGAGTTTAAAAGGGGACCTAGCAGTCTGGGCTTCCTTTTTAAACAAATACAATGGGAGGTCCATGATAATCTCGGAAGTGAGTGAGAATGTGGACTACGAGTTGTTTACAGACGCGGCTGGGAGTGCTGGATTTGGGGCGTTTTTGCCAGGGGCAATGGTGTGTTGGGGAATGGCCGGTCGCATGGCGGGAGGAAGGTTTGACGAAGAATCTGGTACTGTTGGAACTGTTTCCAATAGTAGTGGCCGTGGCGCTTTGGGGCGATCGCCTTCAGAACAGGAAGGTGAGGTTCCATTGCGACAATATGGGGGAGGTGCAGGTGATCAATTCTTTGACCGCCTCATCACCCCCGGTGGTGAATTTGTTGCGCCACCTGGTATTGGAAACATTGAAGATGAATATTTGGATAGTGGCGGTGCACGTGCCGGGGATTGAGAATTCAATCGCGGATGCTCTTTCTCGGTTTCAGTGGGAGCGATTCAGGACCCTGGCCCCCCAGGCGGAGGACCGAGGGAGGATGTGCCCGTCTCATCTTTGGAGTGTGGTAAGAGAGCAGTGGGGCATCTAATTGAGAGGTCACTGGCTCAGGGTACTAGAGCTGCGTATATAGCAGCGTGGCAGGAGTGGGAAGGTTGGGTAGGTCAGCTTAGGGTAGGAGAGGCGGAGGAACATAGAGTGGGGGCGCTGTTAAGTTGGTTGGGGAAGGCAAAACAGGTTAACGTTTCGGTGTCACGAGTGAACAGGTTCATGGCAGGGGTAGCATTTGGGTGTAAGTTAAGGGGGGTGGGGGATATAACGAAGAATTTCCTAGTCAGACAAGCGTTGAAGGGTTTTAGAAAAGAAAAAGGGAGTGTGGATTTACGCAGACCAGTTTCGTTTGAGTTGTTAGAAAAGATAGGGGGGGTACTGGAAGGCCTCTGTGATGCGTCGTTCTAAAGATCGTTATTCAGGTTAGCCTTTTCATTGGCGTTTTTCGGGGCATTTAGGGTGGGGGAGTTGGTGTCCCCTAGTAAATCAGTTGGGGGAGGTTTACAGGTGGGGGATGTTAGGAAAGTTAATGACCATTTAGAGTTGGTCATACGCCGATCAAAAACAGATCAGGTTGGGCGGGGACATTTGATTAGATTGGGTAGGGTTCACGGGTCAGTAATGTGCCCCGTGTCGGCATGGGTTAGCTATACTGAGGTAGCGGGGAAGAGATTAGGCCCTTTATTGCAGCATGAGGGGGGCCAGTTTTTGTCACGCTTCCAGTTTACAGCGATCTTTAAGAAGGCGCTGAGGGAGCTCGGTTTAGATGAGTCGCAGTTTGGGACACACTCGTTTAGGGTGGGGGCGGCTACAGAGGCACAGGTACAAGGTTTGTCGGGCGAGTCGATCAAAAAAATCGGCAGGTGGCAATCGGGGAGATATAAAATGTATGTTCGCCCCCAGTTGCTGTAAGAGTAGTAGGTGGGTGGGGGTGTAAGTATAATCAAGGGGTGTTGGTCAATTTTGTTTTCTCCTTTTTTGTTTCAGGTCCAAAAGCGGCGCTAGTGTGGATTATGGGCCATTCTTATGTGTATTGGGGGGCGGAGAGGGCTAGCGTAAGACAGGACGGGAGACAGTTGAGGTTTCCCAGGTCAGAGGCGGTCCTGAGATGGTTGGGAGTTAGAGGGATGTCGTGGTGCAAAGTGTTGGAGGAGTTTGAGAGGATGGTGGGTTTAGACAGGGCCCCGGACATAGTTGTTATACATGCAGGGGGGAACGATTTGGGGAAAAGGCCCTTCAGGGATCTATCGAGGGATATCAGGTATGATATCCTGAGATTGTTAGCGGCGCATAAGAAGATGGTGGTGGTGTGGTCGGAGATTGTGCCTAGGCAGATATGGAAGTTTGTGCGGACTGCAAGAGGATTAGACAAAGCGAGAATAAAGCTTAATAGAGAAGTATCTCGCTTTGTGGGAAGGAATGGGGGGGTCGCGGTGCGACACATAGATCTAGAGTCTGGCAGGGGGAACTATTGGAGGCAAGATGGGGTTCATTTAAATGAAATTGGTTTGGATTTGTGGCTGGAGGCAGTGCAGGAGGGAGTGGAGCGCGCCTTGTTGTTGTGGAGGGCGGCGCAGGCTTGAGGTTTCAAGCCGTGCTGGCTGTGGCGGTTAGGGAGGGGTCCTTGGAGTCAATGTAAGGGGGGAGGCAGGGGTTAGTAGAGTTACCTCCTCCCCCCCTCTGGTTAGTTTTAAATTGTAGGTGGGTCTGTCGCCTCTTGTTTTGGCAGGGGGGTTACCTGCTAAAAGTTGTGGTTGTTAATAGCCGGGGTATGGCTAGATAGCCTCGGGGTCGGGAGGTTGGTGACTCGAGGTAAATGGCGAGTCTCCTGAGTCAGGTGATTGGAGACGGGAGGCGTAGTTTGGAAGATAGGGTTTCCCGAGTCAGGTTTTTTAGGAGACGGGAGACAGGTACACCTATCTTCCTTGTTTTTTGGGTGAGGCGACAGATATTTTTCGTTGGGAACTCCAAGGATCTCTCCATAGTAGTTAGGATCAGGGTTAAAAAAGTGATATGCAGGATTTATTGTTGTATGTTATAATAAAATTGGCTGCTGTGGCCAAATTTAATCCAAAAGAAGTTGTCGGTGTTTATTTTAGATAAGCTAAGTTAAAAGGGGTAAAAGGTGGAGTGGTCACAGCGACGACTCCGTTGTACCTAGTCAAGGGTCACACTGCGCGTGTTCTGATTTCTCGGAGACACAGTGCTGGAAAAGAGGAACCTGGTGAGTATAAAGAGCAGCTCCCTGTTACCCCCAATTCCTTACCTTTCAGCCCCATAGCATAGTTTACTTTAATAAACAGGGATGATTCTACTACAGATCTCCGCTAAAACGTTTTGGGAACATTATATTTCATATAGTATTCCTTACCTCTACTTCTACATTGGTACAGACTTGACACACGGTCATGAGTAAAAGTTTTGCCTCGAGAATTGTAAGTAGAAGAAAAGATGAATAAATAAATAAGTAAATAAATATAATAAGGGATCTTCCCATAGGATTATCATGTCCGTATGGGATACCTACTCCACTTAGCCAGAGGGGAGAGATGCCATCAAGCAATAGCTCTCGCTCAGGTAGACATTGGCCTTCTATGTAATACATGGCATTCATGTACTGGTCAGTAACACTAATACAGCTCTGTACTCCCAGAATACTGTAAACGTACAGGCCTATTGAACATTGAAGCTTCTAAGACTATGGCCAAAGACAAAAACTTGCTTGGTAGATCTCAGGGTAGGGCTTATATTTCAAGCCCCATTGAAAAATAATGGTAGAGCTTATTTTGTAGGTAGTTCTTATTTTTGGGGAAACAGGGTAGTTACTCTCATTCTCCACACCCTTTTTAGAGGACAGGATGTGTTAATGTAGAATATCCTAGCATCCCCGAAGGAAACAGACAGGCCTGGACAAGCTGATTTCTCCTGCGGAAACAAAGGCAAACCCCCATAGATTAAGAGCTCACTCAGACGGGAGTATGTGTCCCACGTATTTTTCATATGCACATTTACTACGCCTGTTAAATCCCCAAAAACTAGATAGGTGCATATTCCGCACCAAAATAGGACACGTTGCAAATTTTTTTCCACAGACGTGAATAAAAAACGCTGGTGTGAGAAGCCCTAGACAAATCAGTGGGCTTTTAGCACTGCTTACTACGCATGTATTTTTCACATTGGGAGACATACTGTATGTCCATGTGAATTAGCCCTAAGGGTGTGTGTTCAGAGAAGAGTGCGCACAAGATACAAGCAGACCATGAGCATCTAGAATAGGGTTTTCCAACATTCCTTGGCCAAGTATTCCCTTCTCAAATAAATTACTTAAAAATTCAGCAAAGGTTATCATGGCACTATGTGTTGTACCTACCTTCATCACAATACCAGGACAGACTAAGTACTCCCTAGAGGCAATGACTGTACTCCTTGATAGAGAAATAAGGTGTACAGAGGTGGCAGTCACTCTCCTGCCACACTAGTATTATAAATGGCACATGGTGGGGAAAGCCCTGTTAGGGCCCTAGAAGCTTCAAGGTACATCTCTAGCCCATGAGATACATATATGACTGGCTCAGAGCCAACCATCCGATGGTTTAACCTCTTAACGACCAGCCCATAGTGTTTTTACGTCCGATTAAATTGATACAACTGCCAAAATAATGAAAATTGAAATTTTTCCTACTGCTTAGATTTATTCAAAAATTGTAGGGTAAAAATACGCAGTACACCACTAGATGAATTCGTTAAGGGGTCTAGTTTTCAAAATGGGGTCATTTGTAGGGGTTCTCTGTCGTTTTGGCCGCTCAAGGGGTCTACAAGTGTGCTATGGGGCCGAAATCCCCTTCATGCTAAATTTCAGTTCTGAAAGCCACCGACTACTCCTTACATTTTGGGCCCCTTTGTGCATCCAGACATAAGATTAGGGCCACAATGGGTATGTCTCTGAACACTGGACAAACAGGGGTATCTATTTTGGGGTGCAAATCTTCATTCATGTGTGTGCTGTACAAAAATGCTGTTTTTAAAATGACAAAATTGCCAAAAAACAAAAATCACAATTTTTTTCCTTTTGCTTTGCTTGAATTCATTTAAAAGCTGTGGGGTCAAAATGTGCAGTACACCCCTAGATAAATTTGTTCTGGGGTCTAGTTTTCAAAATGGGGTCACTTGTGGGCGTTCTCTATGTAATGTGCGGGGGGGGGGGAGGATGGAAGAGCCAGGAGAAGGAACTGAGCTCCCGTCCCCCTCTCCGCCCCTCTGCACTATTTGCAATGGTAAGAGGCAGGGCGGGGCTAAGTTCCGAGAATTAGCCCCGCCCCTGTCCCACCTCTCCCCATTGCAAATAGTGCAGAGGGGCGGAGAGGAGGCAGAGAGGGGGGCGGGAGCTCAGTTCCTGCTCCTGGCTCTTCCATCCTCCCCCCCCCCTGCACACGAGGACAACGTATATCTGTGCATGGGGGAAGGGGGGAGAAACCCCCCCCCCCCCCAGCTTTAGGCCTCTTTCATACAAGCGTTGCATTCACCCGCACCCGGCTTAGGTAGTTAATCATGTGCTGCCTGCTTGCTGGAGGAGAACCCCTCTGTCTGCTGGGAGTCCCCCAAACTATTGCAGATTTACATGCAATTCACCTAACAACCCTCCATCTGTAACCTCACTGACCAGCAGTGAATGCCCGCAGTTAACTCCTTCATGACTGACCTGGTTTAAGCACTAATGAGCAACCAGTTTTTCAGTCTTTATTTTTGTGCATTCCTGGGATCAGAACTCTTTTTTTTTTTTCTTTTGTTTTGAGGACTTGTTTTTGTGTGAAAAGTTGTTTATTTAACCCCTTCCCGCCCCATGACATAAGGGTACGTCATGGCAGGGTGGTACTTCTCGCAAAGTGACGTACCCTTATGTCATAGGGATAGCGCGAGATCATAGCAGATCTCGCGCTATCCCGCAGCGGGAGCCAGCTGTCACTAGTAGCTGGCGTCCTGCTGCAACAGCGGGGGGCATCGGAGATGCGCCCCCCCCCCCTGCTGTAAACCCCTTCCCTGCCGCGATCTATGTTGATCGCAGCAGGGAAAGGGTTCACAGAGGGAGCGCGCTCCCTCTGTGACTTCAGCCGTCTCTCGCAATGTTATCGCAGAGCCCGGCTGGTTGTTATGGCAACAGGACGCCAGATACTGGCGTCCTGTATTGCCAGCGCCTAAGATTGCTATAGTAAGCATTTTAGCATTTTGCCTCACAAAAAAACACAATAAAAGTGATTAAAAAAGCGTATGTACCCCAAACTTTTTTTTTTTTTTACTTTTTCACACTTTTTTTTTTAACTTTACATGATCACTGTCATCCACCCAGACACATGTTTTTACGTCCTCAGGGATTAAGGCCCACTTGGGCAGGATGTAAAAACACTATGGGCTGGTCACTAAGGGGTTAAGAATTAAATTATGCAAACCGAATAATACGAAATGTAACGATTGGCCAATTTTGCATCTTTCAAATAATGTGGAATATGATTTAGACCCGTTACCACTGAGAAACAAGGCGAGGTTCATCCATAGACTCATCACAACAGTTCTTTTGTTTTATTATATACTTTATTATTGTGATTTGCATTTTATATACTTTGTCAAATCAATAATTTAGAAAATCAATTAAATATTTGTTGATGAAAATGGACAAATGTTTCCGCTTACCTGTACAGAGCTGACGGAAAATGCGTTTTTCCCATGGAATCGGCTCTTTAACCCCTTAACGACGGCCCCATCGGGATTCTACGTCCTGGCCGGCTGGGCTTTATTCCTAGAGGACGTAGTTTTATGCATCCTCTAGGAATGACAGCCCTGCAGGCTCAGGACGTGATAGCTCCATGCTGCCGGTTACCGGAGGTAGCCGACAGCATGGAGCTGTCATCCCGGGCCGCGGGACCCCACCCCCGGTCACGCGATCGCGTTAAACTCAATGGAAAGTTAAAAACAATTAAAGTTTCAGCTCCCCTTACGGATCGGATCCGTAAGGGGAGCTGAGAGTACTCACCTCCGGTCCTCCGCAGCGTCCGGATCCTTCTGTCTTCTCCCCGGCACTGCCGCCGGCGTCTGCGCGTGCGCGCCAGACGCATTACGTCACGCGCATGCGCAGAGAGCCGGGAGGCCCGGGAAATTTAAAAATTCCCTGCTCTCGACTAGAATGAGTAGCCGAGAGCAGGGAGCTGTCACCGGGAGCCGCTGTATGCGGTTCCCGCTCACATGATCCACCATTTTGCTTTTGTTGGTATCGGGTTGCATGCATTGATCGTGTCCTGTATGTGATAGTATAATATAGATATTTTCCCCGCTGTGGTGGTGGCGTTACCTATTTTGTCCGCCACTATGTTCGTTGTCACTGTTATTTCCGCCAAATTCTTTTACATCTGTGACTGAAGGCTTAGAAGCGTATTTCAATCTCAGCAAATAAAAGTAATACCTTGTATAATCAAAAATTAAAATTTTCCAATATAATTTATAAGCGACTATATGCATAAAACAATGCGGGTGTCCCGTAGTGTACTAACGGTCTATGTGATGCTGACTCTGTCGGCAGAGACTGCGTATGGCAGCGAGTGTACTGCGCATGACTACGTATCTCACGTACACGATCATGCGATGTGTGACTGTCTTTTTTCTTCTAATTCCCTGCTCTGTTTCATCGTGGGGGTTGCATATGTATTGCGTATGGACAGTGCTGTATATACGCTGCCCATACAAAAGTATTGGGTTTTACACTGCGTGGTATGTGGAGAAATAGAGCAAGCTGCCATCTTTTCCTCGCTCGGATCTACACACAGTGTTTACACGCTAATGTGAATGGATCAATAAAAGTCAGACAACAAAAAAAAAAAATCACAGAGAGCGGCCATATACTCACTGATATACTGATTCACCACGTGTCACACGGCAGTACATCGCATGAGCCCTAAAGTAGAACATGCTGTGTACCTATTTATGTAGTCTAATAGAGCCTCATGAGTGTGAATAAGCTGGTGATGTCACCAGCTGCTTCCTTTGGGTAAGTGAGATTTTTGGCCCGTGTGAAAGGGGCATTACTGTATGCTAAACTGTTCACTTCATTTTCATTGCCTTCTATGACATTTATGGAAATGGCACGGCACAAATTATTGTTAGGGGTTCCATCACAGGTGCGAAAATCAGCATCCCCACCACACTCCCCTTGTGCAGCTGTACCGCCACCACACTCCCCGCATGTAACTGCGCCGCCTCCACACTCCCCGCATGTAACCGCGCCGCCACCACACTCCCCGCATGTAACCGCACCGTCACTACACTCCCCAGCATGTAACCACACCGTCACCACACTCCCCGCATGTAACCCCACCATCACCACACCGCCCTTATGTAACCGTATCGCCACCACACTCCCAGCATGTAACCGTACCATCACCACACCTTCCTCATGTAACCATTGCGCCTCCACACTCTCCGCACATAACCGCACCGTCACCACACTCCCCGCACGTAACCGCACCGCCACCACAATTCCCTCATGTTACCGTGCCACCACTACACTCCCTGCACGTAACCGCGCCGCCACCACACTCCCTGCACGTAACCGCGCCGCCACCACACTCCCTGCACGTAACCGCGCCGCCACCACACTCCCTGCACGTAACTGCGCCGCCACCACACTCCCTGCATGTAACCGCGCCGCCACCAGACTCCCTGCACGTAACCGCGCCGCCACCACACTCCCTGCACGTAACCAAGCCGTCACCACTCTCCCCGCACGTAACCCCTCCGTCACCACACTCTCTGCATGTAACCCCACCGTCTCCACACTCCCTGCATGTAACCGTACCGTCACCACACTCCCTGCATGTAACCCCACCGTCGCCACATTTCCCTCATGAAAACCCACTTCTCTCGCGTAACCATAACACCACCACACTCCCCTTATATAACCGTACCATCACCACACACCTCGTGTAACCCCACATAGGAATGTATATAAGAAAGATGGAGAGACCACACCATTCCCTGACTCACTTACACCCTAGGTGTCTCCACACACTTTTTGGGTGCTCACCTTAAGGAGATAGGACACCGCTTATAATCCACATCATAGGCCCCTCACAGACTAAGCCAGAAGCCTGCTGCACACCTCCCCACCCATCACAATTGTGGGGTGCATTAAAACCGCTTTACCATGCGTTCAAAAGTGCTGCTCAAAATTGAGGTAAAAAACCCACGATTTTAAGCTGTGTTTTCTGAACGCACGTCTTAGAGCAGCCTTAGGCCCCGTGCACACGGGCGGAAATTCCGCTGCCAGATTTCCCGCAGAATTTCCACCCATGGAAGCTGCCATAGGATTGCGTTAGAAAACGCAATCCTAGGCAGACGGCCGCGGTTTGTCCGCGCGAAATCACACGTGGAAAACAAACCGCGGCATGCTCTATTTCTGTGCGGGGTTCGCAGAGCCCCGCACAGAAACGTCACTCGCCGGCCGCTGGCACCGGTCTGCGCATTTAGGACGGCAACTCCCACAGCCTAGAAGTTTGTATGATCTAGAGGCTCAGTCACAGCAAATGTGGACACATAATACCATATGGAACATGTATGCCTCAATTGCCCCCCATATCACATCTTGTATCCAAGCTAGAGGTGGTACAACAAAGTACTAGAGCCTCCATGCTCGCCTGTATCACATCTTGTATCCAAGCTAGAGGTGGGACAACAGGGTACTAGAGCCTCCATGTTCGCCTGTATCACATCATCTTTTTTTATGATCGCAGGGAGAGAAAACGCATCAATTCTGCCATAGAATTTTGAGGTTTATTTATAGCGTTAATCATGCAGCACATGGTTAACTACCTGAGTCGGGTGCGGGTGGGTGCTGTCTGTCAAGGACCTCTGATGTCACCCAAAAAATGAGTAAGGAGACTTATAAGGTGATGCTAGCTCCTCTGGGATATCTATGCAAATAAGGATGGGAAAATACCTCTATAGCACCATGTATTGGATGACAGCATTCCTTCAAATCCAAGTGATTTATAACAAGCCTTAACAAATGACTGGGAATATTAAACCAAGCCAGGAAGCCATGCTCAGACAGATTGTTTCATGGTGATTGCCCCTCCTCAGTGTGCAGCAGGCTTCTGGCTTAGTCTGTGAGTGGCCTATCATGTGGATTATAAGCGGTGTCCTATCTCCTTAAAGTGAGTCAGGGAATAGTGGGGTCTCTCCATCTTTCTTATATACATTCCTATGTGGGGTTACACGAGGTCTGTGGTGATGGTACGGTTATATAAGGGGAGTGTGGTAGTGTTATGCACAGGTCCTTTCCTTAGGGTACTAGTGTATCTTGACGCCACCAGGATTTACTGGAGGAGTCAAGATTGACAGTGGTTGACGCCCCCTGTATCTGATTGGCTGGAACAGCTTGCTCTGCAGCAGGTCCTGTTAGTCCAGTAAGCTGAGGCAGCCGAAATGTTGGGATTCCTTTAGCTCTGTTTATTGCTGATCCGTGCATTGGGACACCTAAAACCCACTCCCCTTGCCCGGCAACAAGAACGGACCCCGCTGCTATGCAAGCCAGCTGAAACACCCTCGTCGCCGGCCCAAAAAAAGAATCCCCGCTTACATTCATGGAGGGCTGCACATATCTTTCTTGTTGGCTCCGCGCAGGAGGCGCGCATTGGTGTAGCTGAACGGGGCTCTCCGTCGGCAGGCAAGAGCAACGCACCCCGCTGTGTGTGACAGCGCTGAGCGGGGTGGCCTTCAGGGAACCCACAGGGCCGTGAAGCACGTTTCCCGGCGGCGGGGCTGAAGGGCCGCAGGTGGATTTGCCGTGGCCTAACACTGGACGGAATTTCCGCGACAAATCCGCCCTGTGTGAACCCAGCCTTCTGATCACGGGATATTTGCTAAAATTTTTTTTTACTAAAGCACTGGTGAGATGCGGTGAACTAGACCGATCTGTACCAAATTCAGCACATGGGTCAATCGGGGGCTTTGGAAGGTTACAGACTGTGTATCGGCTCTCCAGAGCCAAGACTCCAAAATAACGGGAGAGACGCGGCCAAACGACTGTTACACTTGCTGCCCATTTGTGCAGAAGCTCCAATAACTCACCAGCAATGTTCTAGAAGTAGATTACTGATTAAATACTTAAAAAAACTGTCTTTGTTGCCCCTAGCAACCAGGGGGGATTTCATTGTTGCAAACTGCTCTAGTAAAAGCAAAGTTGCCCTGTGATTGGTTGCTGCGGACAACAGAGTTTTTCTTGTAGCTAGTTCTAATAAATGAGGCCTACTGTATATCAAACCAATGCTAGGTATTAGTGTACCTTGACGCCACCGGAAGCAAGGGGTTTGACAGGAAGAGGGAGGGGAGCGGAAGAAGACCAGAGATGAGAGACACGAGGAGAAGAAGGAAGATAGGAGCCGAGAAGACGAGCAGCAGAAAGAAAGAAAGCAACAGAAGACAGAAAATTGAGCAAGATCAGCAAAAGATCAGGACAGCGAAAAGAAGGCGAAATTCAGCAAAAGATCAGGACAGCGAAAAGAAGGCGAAATTCGCTTCAAGCGGCGAAAGCAGGCAAGAAGAGGGAGAGTGTGCCACAGTGGTCCGTGGAAGCAAGAAGACCCAAGACTGAGGATGGAAGATTTGCGGCTACAGATTCAAGAAGCAATCCAGAGGGATGGCGCCGAGTGGCTAGAGGAGTTAATCGCCAGCTGCAGGTCGGGATCGGAGTCAGGGAGGCCACTTGAGCCAGCAGCAAGGGAGCCGGTATCCGGAGAGGGAGCAGCACAAGAGGGGGATGCCGGGCGAGGCCGCCCGAAGCGAAGAACCCCCCCCCCGGCGCGACTCAGCCCGAGTCCCGCTGCAAAGAGAGGCGGCCGTAAGAGCAGTCGCGGCGGCGAGAGGCCGCAAGGAGCAGGACGCGCCATGAGGTTTTTGGCGCCAAATTCAAACCGGGCGTCGGGGAGAGCGCCGGGACCGGTGCCCATCGTGAAATCTCCAGGCTTTCAGCTACGTTTGCTAGCCAGCAACAGGGAGATTTTAAATTACCCCGCCAATCTGGGGTAAGGTCCGCGGATAAATCCGGGGGCTTTAGGTATGTAATTTCATCTCCACTCACGGATATGAGGAAAGATGAAATTTTAAAGTTTTTAACTGTTTACTTGGATAACGGCAATAGCGTGACTGGGGGTCACTCCGGCAGCTGACAACAAGGAGCTGACATGTCCACAGCCCCCAGGGCTGTAATCCTCAGCATGAGCATGTTTTTATGGCTGTGGGGATTAAAAACACTATAGGGCGGTCAATAAGCGGTTAAGGAGCAAACAGACTTTGTCACTAAGGCCTCTTTCACACAGAATGTTTTTTACAGCATTTAGCGTGGTTTGTGAAAAGCCGCAAAAAAACCCACTGATTGATCACAATGGAGCTGCGTTCGAACACTACAATTTTCTAACGCTATCTGCTCTAGTTTAGTTTGTTTCAGCCCTTTTTAATGCCCCATATCACCCATTGTAATGATGGAGTGCATTACACAACGCTGTTGAACACATTTAAAAATGGCGTTCGAAAACGCTTTAAAATGCAGCATTTTAACAGACGCCTGTGTGAAAGCAACCTTAGGGCTCATGTCCACGGGCGTATACGTAATACACTGTGGGTCTCCCGCGGTGTTTTACAAATTACAACCAATGCTCTCTGCCGGCAGAGGTCGTGTATGTGGCAAGTATAGCACTGCGCATGCCCACTAATCTCACATCACGGACATGCGCAGTGTGATTTTTTTTTTTTAATTCCCGCTCTGTTCAGAGCAGGAATGTGTATCGAAACACTGCCCTCTCGCAATGTGTGCGTATGGACAGCGTATCATACGCAACCCATAAAAGGGCTGCATATCATGTGCAGAGAAATAGAGCATGTCTACTGACTTTCATTGCCTCCATTCACTGCGTGTCATGCAACGCACACTTGATACTCCGTAAAAACACGGTCGTGGACATGAGCCATGAGGCCAATTCACACGGGCGAGCGTGATGTGGGGCCGTGAATCCCGCCTCCATATCGCGCTGCTTACCATGTGATTTCCCCAGGGTTGCGAGAGTTTTCATTGGAAAACAGCCTTGCATCCCTTCAGGGTCACAATTACCGCTGGGGGGTCACTATTACTGCCGCAGAGGTTTAGCCATTGCTTTCAATGAAGCCAGCGATGCTGCAGCCGACCCCATTAACCTCTTAGTGACCAAGCCTGTTTGCGCCTTAAAGGGGTTGTCTCGCGAAAGCAAGTGGGGTTATACACTTCTGTATGGCCATATTAATGCACTTTGTAATATACATCGTGCATTAAATATGAGCCATACAGAAGTTATTCACTTACCTGCTCCGTTGCTGGCGTCCCCGTCTCCATGGCTCCGTCTGATTTCGCTGGCTTCTTGCTTTTTTAGACGCGCTTGCGCTGTGCGGTCTTCTGCCTGGTGAATGGGGCCGCTCGTGCCGGAGAGCTGCTCACCGCATCGTCATCGTAGCTCCGCCCCGTCACGTGTGCCGATTCCAGCCAATCAGGAGGCTGGAATCGGCAATGGAACGCAAGGAAGGAGAAGAAAATCCACGGTGCACCATGGGAGAAGACCCGTGGTCCACGGTGGGAGAAGACCAGCGGCGCCATCTTTAAAAGAAGAATAGAAGAAGCTGCAGAACGCTGATGCAGGTAAGTGCAATGTGCTTTTTAAAAACTAACCTATGCTTTCTTTTTAACAGACTTTAAATGCACACAAAAGTAGAGCATGCAGCGGTTTTTTCGCATTTGGCCAAACAAAGGAAACGAAAACCAATCCGTTGAAATCAATGGTTTTTATTCTCTGCATATTGTGCTCAGAAAGTTTGCGCATGCTAACACACGTGTGTAAATGTCCATGTGAAGGAACTCTTAAGCCTGCCTTCACATGGGTGTGTTTGTGTGCGCATTTATGCAGCGAATAGAGCCCTAACGAACGGGTTCGTTCACAAGTGCGCATCTTTACATTTCACGCAAAAAAAAAAAAATGCAGCATACTCTATTTTGCGGCACTTTTGCACACCAAAAGTCCCCATAGAAGTCAATGGGGATGCACAAATATACATGTGATATGCCAGGAGGTGCGTGATACGCTGCGTAATTGCGCAGGAAAGGAACACATCCAAAACTCGTTAGACTAATTCCATACATATTTTTAGGTGACTTGGACATTTTCGTTCCTAAGATCTGCGTTCGACCAACAGACCGGCCTAATGTCACACGATGTCAATAGTAAGTAGCTTGTGCCTCTTAATACTAGTAAGTAGCTTGTGTTCTCCCGCCGGGTTTTGAACGATAATTGTCCCATGTAAAAACATGCAGAAACTGAACGACTGGATCAGAATCGTCCAGTTGTTCACTTTTAAGCAGCTTAAAATCCAAACACATTTCTCGGTGTAAGCAGCAGCCGTCCAGTACTGAACGTCTGCTGCTTACAGTGAATGGAGGTGAGCAGGGGGCAGAACTCTCCTCCAGCTGCCCCGCCTCCCTGCTGGCTGCGCTGTCAGCGATCCAGCAATGCTCGCTCCTGTGCAGAGCGAGCACCACAGGGATGAATGTCGGGCATTGTTTGCCTGACACTCGTTTTGTGTAAAAGGACCCTTGGACCTCCCTCACACAGGTGTTTTTGTACAGTTTTTAGTGCTGCGCTAAACGTTGTACAACGCACCCATACATTTCAATGGGGCTGCTCACACAAGGCTGAAAACGCTGTGTCTTCAACGCTGCGCTTTAACAGCGTTGCATGTTCTATTTTGGGACGTTTTCAGCCCTGTGTCACCCATTGAAATGAATGGGCAGCGGCCCGGGCTTCCCCTGCACTGACAAATGATCTATTGCTGTAAGCGAGGTTTGAGAACTCTCCTCCAGCAATAGATTGCTGTGATTGCTTCTAGGCGCTGGCTCGATGTCCAATCACAGCCATTCATGGCTGTCCCAGGCTATCAGAGCCAGCAAGCTCTGATTGTCTGAGACAGTCAATGAATGGCTGTGATTGGGCATCGAGCCAGTGCCGAGAACCAATCACAGCAGTCTATTGCTGGAGGCGAGTTCTCAAACCTTGCTTACAGCAATAGATCCTTTGTCAGTGCAGGGGAAGCCCGGAGTAGCGGCAGAGATCGGTGGCCGGGACCCGGACGGCACCTGCTTTTTTTTTTTTCCAGCATCCTTGGCTGCTTTTTCAGCTGTGTGAGGGAAGCCTTAGACTGGTGTATAAAATGCTGGTTTAAGTAAATATCCTACAAAATGTTTAAAATTTGGAGACATGCTTTATTGTATACATATTTTTGATCAATTCAAAAAATGAAATACAATCCTATATAGATTTGGTTACATACCGTGCCATGTAATCCCGAACATTGTTTGCATATAAAAATAATCCTTCTCCTCCTCCTCAGAGGGAACATAAACAGGCAGAAACTAAAAGGGGAAGATAAGGTCCAGTTAAAGGGAACATATCAGCACCCACATTATGGGGCTCAAAGCTGAGGGAGGAACTTGTGTGACGGCCGCCGGGTCACAACCCTTTCCTGTCATTTTTGTATGTAAAATGCAGAAAGATGAGGTGAGAAACACCCTTATGAGAACAAACCTCTGGAGATCACAGGGAGCCGTGCAGGTGTCATGGCAGCCAGGGGCCTTCTGAAAGGCCCCAGGGCTGTCAAAGCAGAATGCCTATCCAGGCATTCTCGTGGGGTGGCTTGGTAGACCGCCTGTCAATTCGCAGTATGATGTAACGCTATGGCATTTCATCATATTGCAAGAGCGATCAAAGTATGACATGTAGAGATGAGCGAACGTACTCGTTTAGGGCTATTTCGCAATCGAGCATCGCTTTTTTCGAGTAACTGTCTACTCGGGCGAAAAGATTCAGGGGGCGCCGGGGGGGGGGGGGGGGGAGAGCTCCCCCCGGCGCCCCCCGAATCTTTTCGCCCAAGTAGGCGATGCTCGATTGCGAAATAGCCCTAAACAATATTGTTAAAGGGGCGTTCGAGGCACAATTGCGCTTCGTGCCACCGAGTGTATTGCGCCCACACTCCTGGGAAGAAGCTTTTGCGGTCATGAAGAGCGATCGCCTCGAACGCCCCTTTAACAATATTGTTTAGGGCTATTTCACAATCGAGCATCGCTTTTTTCGAGTAAGTGTCTACTCGGGCGAAAAGATTCGAGGGGCGCCGAGGGGTTGCAGAGAGGAGTGAGTGGGGGGGGGGGAGCTTTCGTGCTTTAATGGAAATCAAACAATCTTTGTCTGGGGGGCATAACTGTCAACGATGCTCGCACGCGCGCCACCTATCGTAGGATAGTTGTACTATGCCAGTAATCTTCCCAGGAGTGTAAAAAATTCCCCGGAGAGCGTAGCGTTCCTACGTGTCATTTGGACGAGACCCTTTTGGACGTGTAAATCCTCGGACCGGCATGTATTGCAGACGAATAGTTTTACATTCATTAAATCCTGTGCCTCGCTGAGAACTGTCTGCGTCGTTTTAGTTTGGTTTTCTCGCTCTGCCATATTTTCTTTGGGCGACTTTCAGGAATCTTTTCCTCCGTTATTCTCATCCGTGACTTATAGCTCGGTTTGCGTCTGGCGTACATGGTAACAACTAGCGAATGCGGTCTGAAAACAAACATATCTTTCATCTGCTGTGTAGCGTGGTATCAGTAAAGCCGGCCAAGGGATCGCTCTCCTTGAGGCACAATTGCGCTTCGTGCCGCCGAGTGTATTGCACCCACGCTCCAGGGAAGAAGCTTTCGCAGTCATGAAGAGCGATAGCCTCGAACGCCCCTTTAACAATATTGTTTAGGGCTATTTCGCAAACGAGCATCGCTTTTTTCGAGTAACTGCCTACTCGGGCAAAAAGATTCGGGGGGGGGGGGGTGCCGGGGGGAGCTCTCCCCCCCTCTGATCATTGGGTGCAACCACTGGGGTTCCCACAAGTATGGCGGTCCTGACAGTCCCCGCAGAAATGGAGGACATGCATGCAAACCACTGCTCCATTCATTTCAATGACAGCACCAGAAATTATCGAATAAAAGGACTATGTCTATACAGGGGGACTGGAGCATTATATCGGGAAAAATGAGCTTCGGCCATTATACAGATATAATATGATCATGATCAGTGCAGAGTTTTGCACAAGGCTGAAGATTTATAATTGGGGTTATTTAGTTTAGCAAAAAAGACAGTTGGGGGAGTGGGGCGACTTAATAACTATGTATAAATATATCGAGGGACAATGCAAAGATCGCTCCCATCATCTGTTTATACCCAGGACTGTGCCAACAGAGCGCCCTCTACGTCTAGAGGAAAGAGTATGTAGTGATGGTGAACTCGATAAGAGTACAAGAGGGGCCTGGACGCCTTTCTTGGGCGTTACAATATTATATGTTATAGTCACTGATTACTTCAGTAGGGTCGGTGACCCGGGGATTATTCCGATTGCCAGATTGGAGTCGGGAAGGAATATTTTTCCTAAAATGAGTATAATTGGCTTCGGCCTCATTGGGTTTGTCTGCCTTCCTCTGGATCAACATTGCAGGATAGCAGGCTGAACTAGATGGACACAAGTCATTTTTCAGCCTATTATATGCTACCAAGTTCCCAAAAGTTACACGTCTCAAGTTGTGACATCTTATAGTAAACGCCAGTGGGTAGGCGCCCTAAGGCTGAAAACAAATTGTTGAAAGTAAGTAATACAGTAACAAATATAAGTAAGGTAAAGGTATTGGGGCACAATCATTTGGCATAGTTTTGGCGCAGAGATTAGCGGTAGCTTGTGTGCTTGTCAAGAATCTGGCACTAGTTTTTGCTTAATGTTAAATATTCTTTAGGACTCCTTCACACGGGCGCAGCAATCTACAGCCGCAGTGAGGCTGAAAAAAACAAACAAAAAAAACGCGTAATCATGCTATACTTCCGCCATGTATCACGTGATGCATGGCTTCAATTGACTGCAATGGACGCCGGCTGCGCGTTTTCCCGTGGCAATTAGAACATGGCGCGATTTCTTTCATGCTGTGTGAACATTTAAAGGCAGTAAGCTATTATTAGGTTCATGAAACGCGGCAGAAATCCATCCGTAGGCATTAGCCCTAAGTCAGTAGATCATGCCTTGACTCCTCTTTTAGGTCCATTGACTGACTTGCCAAAATATATATTCACCTCAATTCACAGCGCATCTATGCTACAAAATCAGCGTGTATACCAGAACTATCCCCCAAACTATAAAGCTAACGTCACACGGACGAGTGCGATATCGGGCCGTGAATCACTCCCTCACCAACATGCAATTTCCCTGCGGATGAGGCATTTTTATCTCAAAACCGCCTCGCATCACTTCGGGTAAGTAGCCGTGCCGGAGGATAGCTAGGAAAGCTGCAAAACGAATTTCCATACATGAATTAGCCCTATTAATGCGTTTCCTGCGCTAGATGAGAATCACACACACACACCGCTTTTTATTGCGGTATACTGTTTCTATTGATTTGAATGCGATTACTCAGACGTGAGCTCGGAAGCGGTGATTTTTAAGCGCTATCTGTCCTGTATTTGTGTTTTCTAACGCACCTCCCCACCCATCACAATTGTGGGGTGCATTAAAACCGCTTTACCATGCGTTCAAAAGTGCTGCTCAAAATTGAGGTAAAAAAACCCACGATTTTAAGCTGTGTTTTCTGAATGCACGTCTTAGAGCAGCCTTAGGCCCCGTGCACACGGGCGGAAATTCCGCTGCCGGATTTCCCGCAGAATTTTCACCCATGGAAGCTGCCATAGGATTGCGTTAGAAAACGCAATCCTAGGCAGACGGCCGCGGTTTGTCCGCGCGAAATCACACGTGGAAAACAAACCGCGGCATGCTCTATTTCTGTGCGGGGTTCGCAGAGCCCCGCACAGAAACGTCACTCGCCGGCCGCTGGCACCGGTCTGCGCATTTAGGACGGCAACTCCCACAGCCTAGAAGTTTGTATGATCTAGAGGCTCAGTCACAGCAAATGTGGACACATAATACCATATGGAACCTGTATGCCTCAATTGCCCCCCATATCACATCTTGTATCCAAGCTAGAGGTGGTACAACAAAGTACTAGAGCCTCCATACTCGCCTGTATCACATCCTGTATCCAAGCTAGAGGTGGGACAACAGGGTACTAGAGCCTCCATGCTCGCCTGTATCACATCTTTTTTTATGATCGCAGGGAGAGAAAACGCATCAATTCTGCAATTGAGGCATACAGGTTCCATATGGTATTATGTGTCCACATTTGCTGTGACTGAGCCTCTAGATCATACAAACTTCTAGGCTGTGGGAGTTGCTGTCCTAAATGCGCAGACCGGTGCCAGCGGCTGGCGAGTGACGTTTCTGTGCGGGGCTCTGCGAACCCCGCACAGAAATAGAGCATGCCGCGGTTTGTTTTCCACGTGTGATTTCGCGCGGACAAACCGCGGCCGTCTGCCTAGGATTGCGTTTTCTAACGCAATCCTATGGCAGCTTCCATGGGTGGAAATTCTGCGGGAAATCCAGCAGCGGAATTTCCGCCGGTGTGCATGGGGCCTAAGGCTGCTCTAAGACGTGCATTCAGAAAACACAGCTTAAAATCGTGGGTTTTTTACCTCAATTTTGAGCAGCACTTTTGAACGCATGGTAAAGCGGTTTTAATGCACCCCACAATTGTGATGGGTGGGGAGGTGCGTTTGAAAACGCAAATACAGGACAGATAGCGCTTAAAAATCACCGCTTCCGAGCTCACGTCTGAGTAATCGCATTCAAATCAATAGAAACAGTATACCGCAATAAAAAGCGGTGTGTGTGATTCTCATCTAGCGCAGGAAACGCGTTAATAGGGCTAATTCATGTATGGAAATTCGTTTTGCAGCTTTCCTAGCTATCCTCCGGCACGGCTACTTACCCGAAGTGATGCGAGGCGGTTTTGAGATAAAAATGCCTCACATCCGCAGGGAAATTGCATGTTGGTGAGGGAGTGATTCACGGCCCGATATCGCACTCGTCCGTGTGACGTTAGCTTTATAGTTTGGGGGATAGTTCTGGTATACACGCTGATTTTGTAGCATAGATGCGCTGTGAATTGAGGTGAATATATATTTTGGCAAGTCAGTCAATGGACCTAAAAGAGGAGTCAAGGCATGATCTACTGACTTAGGGCTAATGCCCACGGATGGATTTCTGCCGCGTTTCATGAACCTAATAATAGCTTACTGCCTTTAAATGTTCACACAGCATGAAAGAAATCGTGCCATGTTCTAATTGCCACGGGAAAAACGCGCAGCCGGCGTCCATTGCAGTCAATTGAAGCCATGCATCACGTGATACATGGCGGAAGTATAGCATGATTACGCGTTTTTTTTGTTTGTTTTTTTCAGCCTCACTGCGGCTGTAGATTGCTGCGCCCGTGTGAAGGAGTCCTAAAGAATATTTAACATTAAGCAAAAACTAGTGCCAGATTCTTGACAAGCACACAAGCTACCGCTAATCTCTGCGCCAAAACTATGCCAAATGATTGTGCCCCAATACCTTTACCTTACTTATATTTGTTACTGTATTACTTACTTTCAACTATTTGTTTTCAGCCTTAGGGCGCCTACCCACTGGCGTTTACTATAAGATGTCACAACTTGAGACGTGTAACTTTTGGGAACTTGGTAGCATATAATAGGCTGAAAAATGACTTGTGTCCATCTAGTTCAGCCTGCTATCCTGCAATGTTGATCCAGAGGAAGGCAGACAAACCCAATGAGGCCGAAGCCAATTATACTCATTTTAGGAAAAATATTCCTTCCCGACTCCAATCTGGCAATCGGAATAATCCCCGGGTCACCGACCCTACTGAAGTAATCAGTGACTATAACATATAATATTGTAACGCCCAAGAAAGGCGTCCAGGCCCCTCTTGTACTCTTATCGAGTTCACCATCACTACATACTCTTTCCTCTAGACGTAGAGGGCGCTCTGTTGGCACAGTCCTGGGTATAAACAGATGATGGGAGCGATCTTTGTATTGTCCCTCGATATATTTATACATAGTTATTAAGTCGCCCCACTCCCCCAACTGTCTTTTTTGCTAAACTAAATAACCCCAATTATAAATCTTCAGCCTTGTGCAAAACTCTGCACTGATCATGATCATATTATATCTGTATAATGGCCGAAGCTCATTTTTCCCGATATAATGCTCCAGTCCCCCTGTATAGACATAGTCCTTTTATTCGATAATTTCTGGTGCTGTCATTGAAATGAATGGAGCAGTGGTTTGCATGCATGTCCTCCATTTCTGCGGGGACTGTCAGGACCGCCATACTTGTGGGAACCCCAGTGGTTGCACCCAATGATCAGAGGGGGGGAGAGCTCCCCCCGGCACCCCCCCGAATCTTTTTGCCCGAGTAGGCAGTTACTCGAAAAAAGCGATGCTCGTTTGCGAAATAGCCCTAAACAATATTGTTAAAGGGGCGTTCGAGGCTATCGCTCTTCATGACTGCAAAAGCTTCTTCCCAGGAGCGTGGGCGCAATACACTCGGCGGCACGAAGCGCAATTGTGCCTCAAGGAGAGCGATCCCTTGGCCGGCTTTACTGATACCACGCTACACAGCAGATGAAAGATATGTTTTTTTTCAGACCGCATTCGCTAGTTGTTACCATGTACGTCAGGCGCAAACCGAGCTATAAGTCACGGATGAGAATAACGGAGGAAAAGATTCCTGAAAGTCGCCCAAAGAAAATATGGCAGAGCGAGAAAACCAAACTAAAACGACGCAGACAGTTCTCAGCGAGGCACAGGATTTAATGAATGTAAAACTATTCGTCTGCAATACATGCCGGTCCGAGGATTTACACGTCCAAAAGGGTCTCGTCCAAATGACACGAAGGAACGCTACGCTCTCCGGGGAATTTTTTACACTCCTGGGAAGATTACTGGCATAGTACAACTATCCTACGATAGGTGGCGCGCGTGCGAGCATCGTTGACAGTTATGCCCCCCAGACAAAGATTGTTTGATTTCCATTAAAGCACGAAAGCTCCCCCCCCCCCACTCACTCCTCTCTGCAACCCCTCGGCGCCCCTCGAATCTTTTCGCCCGAGTAGACACTTACTCGAAAAAAGCGATGCTCGATTGTGAAATAGCCCTAAACAATATTGTTAAAGGGGCGTTCGAGGCGATCGCTCTTCATGACTGCAAAAGCTTCTTCCCAGGAGTGTGGGCGCAATACACTCGGCGGCACGAAGCGCAATTGTGCCTCGAACGCCCCTTTAACAATATTGTTTAGGGCTATTTCGCAATCGAGCATCGCCTACTTGGGCGAAAAGATTCGGGGGGCGCCGGGGGGAGCTCTCCCCCCCCCCCCCCCCCCCCCCGGCGCCCCCTGAATCTTTTCGCCCGAGTAGATAGTTACTCGAAAAAAGCGATGCTCGATTGCGAAATAGCCCTAAACGAGTACGTTCGCTCATCTCTACATGTTATACTTTGATCGCTCTTGCAATATGATGAAATGCCATAGCGTTACATCATACTGCGAATTGACAGGCGGTCTACCAAGCCACCCCACGAGAATGCGTGGATAGGCATTCTGCTTTGACAGCCCTGGGGCCTTTCAGAAGGCCCCTGGCTGCCATGACACCTGCACGGCTCCCTGTGATCTCCAGAGGTTCGTTCTCATAAGGGTGTTTCTCACCTCATCTTTCTGCATTTTACATACAAAAATGACAGGAAAGGGTTGTGACCCGGCGGCCGTCACACAAGTTCCTCCCTCAGCTTTGAGCCCCATAATGTGGGTGCTGATATGTTCCCTTTAACTGGACCTTATCTTCCCCTTTTAGTTTCTACCTGTTTATGTTCCCTCTGAGGAGGAGGAGAAGGATTATTTTTATATGCAAACAATGTTCGGGATTACATGGCACGGTATGTAACCAAATCTATATAGGATTGTATTTCATTTTTTGAATTGATCAAAAATATGTATACAATAAAGCGTGTCTCCAAATTTTAAACATTTTGTAGGATATTTACTTAAACCAGCATTTTATACACCAGTCTAAGGCTTCCCTCACACAGCTGAAAAAGCAGCCAAGGATGCTGGAAAAAAAAAAAAGCAGGTGCCGTCCGGGTCCCGGCCACCGATCTCTGCCGCTACTCCGGGCTTCCCCTGCACTGACAAAGGATCTATTGCTGTAAGCAAGGTTTGAGAACTCGCCTCCAGCAATAGACTGCTGTGATTGGTTCTCGGCACTGGCTCGATGCCCAATCACAGCCATTCATTGACTGTCTCAGACAATCAGAGCTTGCTGGCTCTGATAGCCTGGGACAGCCATGAATGGCTGTGATTGGACATCGAGCCAGCGCCTAGAAGCAATCACAGCAATCTATTGCTGGAGGAGAGTTCTCAAACCTCGCTTACAGCAATAGATCATTTGTCAGTGCAGGGGAAGCCCGGGCCGCTGCCCATTCATTTCAATGGGTGACACAGGGCTGAAAACGTCCCAAAATAGAACATGCAACGCTGTTAAAGCGCAGCGTTGAAGACACAGCGTTTTCAGCCTTGTGTGAGCAGCCCCATTGAAATGTATGGGTGCGTTGTACAACGTTTAGCGCAGCACTAAAAACTGTACAAAAACACCTGTGTGAGGGAGGTCCAAGGGTCCTTTTACACAAAACGAGTGTCAGGCAAACAATGCCCGACATTCATCCCTGTGGTGCTCGCTCTGCACAGGAGCGAGCATTGCTGGATCGCTGACAGCGCAGCCAGCAGGGAGGCGGGGCAGCTGGAGGAGAGTTCTGCCCCCTGCTCACCTCCATTCACTGTAAGCAGCAGACGTTCAGTACTGGACGGCTGCTGCTTACACCGAGAAATGTGTTTGGATTTTAAGCTGCTTAAAAGTGAACAACTGGACGATTCTGATCCAGTCGTTCAGTTTCTGCATGTTTTTACATGGGACAATTATCGTTCAAAACCCCGCGGGAGAGCACAAGCTACTTACTAGTATTAAGAGGCACAAGCTACTTACTATTGACATCGTGTGACATTAGGCCGGTCTGTTGGTCGAGCGCAAATCTTAGGAACGAAAATGTCCAAGTCACCTAAAAATAAAAAAAGTGTTAGAATGGGAGAGTACAGAGCTTTATTTTTGTGTCTTGGATCTGGATTTGGAGCCTTCCTTAGCAGCTCCTACCAATGATTTACTGTCTTTTGCAGGTCACTTGGAATACCATTCACTGATCATACCTATGAAGACTTGTGACACGTATGGGATACGATTGAACTGGATGATTGTGTAATCAAATAACTAGTTGCCGTATGAGTTAACCAGAACTTCAATGAACTAATGACCTGTCTGAATATTCTGCTCAATGCAGAATATTATCGACATATATGGTAAGACAGCAAGAATGACTCATAATATAACACAGATGTGATAACTTCATGGACAAAATATTCAATATATTGTGTTGCCAATCATCTACTACGCATGTCTAGAACCTGAATAGCCATATTAGAATGACGTATATACCCATAACTGCGCAGAAGCAGATATGCCACGTAGTGTAAGAACGGCATAAATAGCAGTGATCTTCAGGGAAGAGTCGGGACTCGTTTTGTTGTGGTCGATAGACGTATCGGCGTACTAACCGGATCCTCTTGCCAATCGTACCTGGAGATCCCCCGATTGCGGAGTGATGCTACAATATCCGGTGATGTATTGATGCTTATTTTTGTTACCCATGTGATCTCAATGCCTATATGTTAATTAACTATTTTACTTACATATACTAAAGAGTAAATAAACTCGTGTTTTATATTTGTCTTACCTCAGACTGTGTGCTTAACGGGTATGTTAATGAGGTTAAAAAATTGCCAAAATCTTGAGCAGGTAAGACATAAATTGGCGTAGTCTGGCAGGATATTGTTGTCTTTGGTAAGGTTATATTACTGTATAATTTGGTATTGTGACAGTGCTTCTCAGTGCACGGGGGGGTTGCTGTCGCCATATTAGATTTTTGGCCCATTGCCAAGGGGTTCAAATGGTTATAACTTTGCTTTGATAGGTGATAGAGTAATAATAGTAAATACAAATTGATAGTTGCAGTAAGTAGTCCTTGTTGAACCCATTGGCATACTGCCAAAATATTATAAGTTCTGTAACTTTGAAGCAGGACTTGGGAGATTGGTGCCAGTTTGCACGGTGGTGTCTAGCAGTAAAGGGGACCACTGTGCAAAATTTCACCAATTGGCACGTTGCCAAAATTTTCAGAGTTCTGTAACTTTGAGGCAGGACTCGGGAAATCGGTGCCAGTTTGCAGGGTGGTACCTCGCCGTAAAGGGGACCTCTGTGCAAAGTTTCACCAGATTGGCACGTTGCCAAAATTTTGTAAAGGGGAACTCTGTGCAAAATTTCACCAATTGGCACGTTGCCAAAATTTTCAGAGTTCTGTAACTTTGAGGCAGGACTCGGGAAATCGGTGCCAGTTTGCAGGGTGGTGCCTCGCCGTAAAGGGGACCTCTGTGCAAAGTTTCACCAGATTGGCACGTTGCCAAAATTTTGTAAAGGGGAACTCTGTGCAGAGTTTCACCAAATTGGCACGTTGCCAGAACTTTCGGAGTTCTGTAACTTTGAGACAGGACTTGGGAAATTGGTGCCAATTTGCAGGGTGGTTTCTCGCAGTAAAGGGGACCTCTGTGCAAAGTTTCACCAAATTGGCAAGTTGCCAAAATTTTGTGAGTTCTGTAAGGGGGAACTCTGCGCAAAAAGTTTCACCAATTGGCATTTTGCCAATAAGACAACAATATGTTTAGAAAAAGAACCAAGAAAGATAAAACTAAAATCGTTCAGAAAATAGACATCCCCGGCTGGTCCGAGGGTCCCTATGATATATTAGCTCAGGAGTTGATGCATAGTGGGCTTGCAGAATCATGGGATAGTAAGCTAAAAGATTCAGAGCCCCTCGATGTCGTTAAGGTACTCGAGGAGACCCCTGCCAAGGCAGGTGACGCAGTTCAGTTGGGTAGGAGAAATTGGGTATTGGCCTCAGCCTATAGGAATATCCATAAGAAGAAGTCCCAACTAATAAGAAAACTTAATCAGACGGAACAAAAGTTAGCAGAATCTGAAGGAAAGAGAGTGGTGTTGGAATGTAACCAAAGGCTGATAAAGGAAAAAATAGAACATTACCAGAATATTGCGGAAAAGGCTGTTGTAAAAGTTGCTCAGAATAAATATAAGGGGCGTAAAGGTAAAGTTGATAAGCGAAAGGTATCGAAAGCTATAGCTTCTGCTTCTGTGAACTGGGACCCAGATAAGTGGGATGGAGACTTATGGGATTCCTCATCTTCTTCGGGGGAGGAGGACTGGCATAAGGGGGATTGGGAAGACCCACCCAATCCAATAATTGATCCACCTGCTTTAAAACGTGCCCAGCCCATTAGCAGAAGGAAGGAAACTACTGAATATGGACCCGATACCCAGCCTATCGTAGGTCATGATGGGCAAAGGTTGCCCAGGTATGACGATCAGGGAAACTATATGTACGATGCCGATGGGAGACTGTTGGTGCAAGAAGAATTGGTGCCACATAGGCGCACCAGGCTTACCCTAGAGGATTTTTCTCAGTCAGAAGTTGATGATATACTGAGTAGATTTAGGCAAAGGCCTGGGGAATCTGACATACCATGGTTGGTCCGTCTATTTGAGCACGGGGCGACTGGGGTAATGTTGGATCCAAAAGATGCAATGAGATTTGTTACTCTAACTAGAGATCCAGTAATCAGTAGAAATTTTAGAGAATATTTTCCTAGTCATCAAGGAGAAAGTGCTATTTCCCTGTTTAATATAGTAACCAATGGGTTTCTTAATAAATTCCCAACAGAGGCAGACATTCCAATCAATGACAAACCTTGGTACACTATCAGGGATGGCATTGAAAGGTTGAAGGAGGAAGCTATGAGGGTCTCATTAATTATCATCGAGCATATGGAAGATTATTTGGAGACTCGGCTGACAGCAGGAGTTAGAAATCGTTTAATTAAGACTGCACCTTCGGCTTATAAAGCCGTGATGATGACCCTACTTCTATCCATGACTAATGAGCCAATGTCTGCGGTCGTGGCTAGAATGCGGGAATTGCAAGATATGGGAAACTGGGATAGAGAGGAAAAGCGAACAGATCGTGATAGGTCTAGGAATCCTAGTTCCCAGGGGACTGGTGATTCAGGAGTGCCAAGGGTATCTCGTAGAGATATGTTTCAGGCTCTCCTGAAAGCTGGAGTCTCCAAGGACGCCATTGATGGAAAAGATACAGGTGATTTGTGGCGTCTTTATAAACAGAAGGTATTATCCAACAAAAAGGTGGATAAAAGGGAAGATTCAGTGGCCCCAAAAACTTCTAAAAAGAGAGAGAAGCAGGTCACTAATTCAGAGCCTAAGAAATTAGAATGGGAGGATTTTCAAAAGATCTATCCATGGAAGGAGATGGCTGCAATGGTAGCTAGCCAAGTGCAGGACCATATGAAGCCATCTGCTCCGCTCCTGGAGGAATCAGATTCTGATTCCGCATAGGTAGCAAGCCAAGCCCCTGTCTGGGTTAGGCGGGATGACAGACCCTACGTCCCGCTAGCCATACATTGGAAAGGGGGTAATGTCCAAAGGGTCCCAGCTTTAGTAGATACAGGGGCGGAGGCTACTCTGATTTATGGAAATCCCAAAAAGTTTAAAGGTCCAAAAGTTAATATTTCAGGATTGGGAGGAAAAGTTACCGAAGGAGTACAGACACAGGTAACTTTGAAATTGGGCAATTTGCCCTTACGTAAATACACGGTGTTAGTAGTACCTATTCCGGAATATATCATTGGCATAGATATTCTGAAAGGATTGACACTACACCTCGAAGATGGTAAGTTTGCCTTTGGCGTAAGGAAAATAGGGATAAAAGCTTGTCCAGTTACGGTGGGAAAGGTCAAAATGCCACCCGTACACATCCCTCCTGCAGGAAAACTGGTTGCTATGAAGCAATACAGAATTCCTGGAGGTCACAAGGAAATAGGAGAAACCATTAAGGATTTGGTCGATGCTGGGGTTGTGAGGCCTGCAACCACAGCATGGAACAATCCGGTATGGCCTGTGAAGAAAAGTGATGGGTCTTGGAGGATGACTGTCGATTACAGGGAGTTGAATAAACAAACACCTCCCTTGACGGCAGCTGTCCCAGACACCATTACAATTGTGGAGCAGATTCAAAGTCACAGTGGACAATGGTACGCTGTGATTGATATCGCACAAGCGTTCTTCACAATTCCAATAGAAGAAAAGGCACAAGATCAGTTTGCCTTTACGTGGCAAGGACGTCAATATACGTTCACTCGATTGCCACAAGGTTGGATACATAGTCCAACCATCTGTCACCGGACGGTGGCAGAACATTTGGATGAGTTTGATTTACCATCAGAAATGCAGTTTTCACATTATATCGATGATATAATGATTCAGGGACCGGATGAACAATCTGTAAAGAAACAATTGGACGGATTGTTACATCATCTGCGAGAAAAAGGATGGGAAATAAATGATAGCAAGGTGCAGGGCCCCTCTCAGACGGTGAAATTCTTAGGAATTCAATGGAATAAGGGCCATAGGGAGATTCTCCCTAAGGCAAGGCAGAAAATCTTAAATTTTCCCACTCCGAAAGACAAGAAGGAAACACAATCCTACATAGGATTGTTTGGATTCTGGAGACAACACATTCCGCATCTGGGGCAGCTTCTTGCTCCTCTTTACAAGGTGACTCGCAAGAAGTACGAGTTCACGTGGGGAGAAGAGCAACAGGTTGCATTTGAGGCAGTAAAAGAAGCCATACAACAGGCTGTAGATTTATGGCCTTTACAAGATGGTGAGATAGAACTTCATGTATCAGTTCAGCATATGTATGCAAACTGGTCATTGTGGCAGAAGCAAGGGGGCAAAAGAGTGCCACTAGGCTTCTGGAATCGGAAATTACCAGATGCAGGAGAAAAATACACTCCACTGGAGCAACAGCTGTTGGCATGTTATTGGGCCCTGGTGGATACTGAACAATTGACGACAGGACACATAGTCCTTCTAAGGCCGCAAATACCCATCATGAGTTGGGTATTATCTAATCCAAAGTCCAATCGGATAGGACATGCCCAGGAGCAGAGTATCATTAAGTGGAAATGGTACATCTCGGAAAGAGCGAAAAAAGGTGAAGGAGGGATAGCTGCCCTGCATGAAAAGATAGCTGATATCCCTCCAGATGGTCAGGTTACACCAGTAGCGCAAATGGAGGAATCCCCAGTAAAGTGGGGAATACCTTACTCTGAGTTGACAGACTCCCAAAAAGAGCATGCTTGGTTCACGGATGGTTCGGCCAAGTATATCAGTGGAAGACGTAGATGGAAAAGTGTAGCCTTTAATCCAAAATTAGACAAGACGTTGGTCATGGAAGGAGAAGGTAAGAGTAGTCAATATGCAGAACTTTGTGCAGTATTCTTAGCTCTGAAGCAGGAACAAGGGCAAGAATGTCATTTGTATACGGACTCATGGTCAGTTGCCAATGGTTTGGCCACTTGGATCATGGGATGGAAGAAGAACGACTGGAACATTCATGGTAAGGAATTGTGGGGGAAAGAGCTTTGGCAAGACATAGAGGAATTCATTAGGAGTACTAAAAGTACCGTGTTTCATGTTGATGCTCATGTCCCTCTTGACTCATTGGAACGTTTATTTAATTCTCAAGCAGATGCGGCAGCATCGATTTCTGTTGCCATACAAGAACCTGACAAGGAAAAGGAAGCATGGCTTCAAGGTACAGCTGTTTGGGCTCACCAAAAAAGTGGACACTTGGGAGAGAAGGCCACTTACAGGTGGGCACAAGAAAGAGGTATCCCTTTGACAGTGGACATGATCAAACAAGTAATCGCGCAATGTCCAGTATGTCAACATGTGCAAAAACGAGAAGTGCCTCATACAGTAATGGGACACATAGGGAGAGGCCAGTTGCCAGCGCAGATTTGGCAGATGGATTTTGTAGGGCCCCTCCCTGAGAGCAGAGGATGTAAGTATATTTGTACAGCAGTAGATACATTCTCAGGTCTGATGGTGGGATTCCCATGTAAAACAGCAACACAATGGAGTACTTTACGTACTCTGGAAATTATTACCCAGTATTATGGGACTCCCCTGCAGATCCAGACAGACAATGGTTCACATTTTACCGGAAATCAGGTAAAAGAGTATGCCAGTAAAAACAACATAGAATGGGTATATCATATGCCCTACTATCCACAGGCCGCGGGCCTGGTGGAACGAATGAATGGGTTATTAAAATCTACCCTGAAGAAGCTCACTGAGACCGACAAATATGGTCAATGGAGAGATAATCTGACTGCTGCTTTACAGATTATCAACAACAGGCCCATCACTGATTCTATGACACCCTTAATGCGCATGCTAACACCCAATCTCAGTATAGATGTAGCTAAGGTAGAGACAATCTTATACTGGAAAATTAATCCAGATGCGCAGGCACCTTATAGAGCCACTCCTGCCGCTGCAGGGTTGGATCTATACGCTCTTGATACGGTGGTGATAGCCCCGGGAAAGGTGAGTACTATTCCCACAGGGATAGGATGCAAGATCCCGGAGAATCACTTCGGGCAGATAGCCACTAGATCGAGTTTTGCTCTGAGAAGTGCAGTAGTCCTAGGCGGAGTCATAGATGCAGATTATCAGGGGGAAATTAAAGTAATCATGATAAATTTAGGAACAGATCCTCTGATAATAGGGAAAAAGGAGCGCATGGCACAGCTGCTATTAATACCAGTGTATCTGACACAAGTGGAAGAAGGGGTGGCCCCCACTGAACTTACTGTAAGAGGAGATAAAGGTTTTGGCTCAACTAATGTTACTAATGTAGGGGCCAAAATATGGGTTCAGAATCACCAAGGACCGCCCTCCCCGGCAGAGGTTATTGCTGTGGGGAAAGATCGAACTTTGCTTATTATGCGACCCGGAGTAGAGAAATGGGAATATGTCCCACAAGAAAAGTGCTATTTGCGGGAATAATGCTTGTTTCCTTGCCTTCTCTAGAATCACATAATCATTTTTGGAATCCTTGGCGTCATGTGTTCGGTGTTCGCAGTAGGTGATGCGTGGACGCCAGGGATCCGCGTCAATGACACCGGAAGGAATGATTATTCGTGGGGCTGGAGGAATTCAACCCGAACCAGGAAGCAAGACAACTTCACTTGTGAAGCCAACCAGAAATGTTATATCGTGAATATTACCTTTGATGGGACTATCTGGAGTGGAAATCCATTATCGCATATAAGTTCGACCTACCGTCCTTCATATGCACTGCATAAGGCAACGGGACAAATAAACATTACGTCACTTGTGAAAGTGTCCTGCTGTCAGAGACCAAAAGAGTTGCCATATCTCAATTACTCCCTGGTGATACAATATGTTCAGAATTGTACAAATACGGGAGTGCAGTTTTCATTTCCCTTAAATGAGACAGAAGTAATTACGTGTGGGAATGCAACGGAGATCGAGAATCGGGCCATGTGGGGCCAGTTCCTGGTATTCGTGAACATTAATGCTTCTAAAATAGATCCTGGACATATAAAAAGGGTTCCATCCACCTGTCGCATGGTGGGACGAGATGCTCAAAAGACTGTTATACAAGCCTCCGTGCAGTTTCCACCCTCAAGGACTTGTCCTACCAAGCGTTCCCGTCGAGCTTGGTATGATACCTTACTCGGAGGCTACGGAGCGCTTTCTGGGACTATTAATGGTTTTGATATAGAGACTTTAGCTAATCGAATGCATAACGCGGGAAGTGGTATTAAAGATGTGCTCACTTTGCAGGCTAACTGGATGCCCACTATATGGCAGCCCTTTAGTATGCAAACGGATGTGGACACAATAATGCTTGATTTGCAAGATGCATCTAATAGGTTTTCATATGAAATAAATTCTAACATATCTAACTATGTTAATTGGTCAATATGTACCTTGCAGACCATTTATCAGCAACAACAAAAGAACACACTTCAAACTATGCTCATGACTGGCAATGAGCAAGTGTGGAGGACCGTGTTCAATCAGACTATAACTGAGACTGATTGGATACAGTTGGAGGCGCAGAAAATGGTTTGCAATGATATATTATGTAAAGGGACCATATTCATATACAATGTTACTAAAAAGAATGTGATGTGTAAGTTTGTAGTTCTCCCCTTACTTATAGGTGTTCCAGAAGATATGCATTTCTGGGTACCTAGATTTAACGGGATTTACATTGATGACCAAAATAGAACTCATGATTTATCATTGTGTGATGATACATTAGAAGGGACCATATGCAAGGTCCAATCGGCTGTTTATGAACCATGCTTATTACAAAATACGATCAATGTATGTGAATGGACTGTGCTGCCACTCACTTTTAAGATGATGGTTGAAATAGCCCCACAGGAGGTATGTTTGGCAAGTAATCATCCTGTTGTACCTGGGATGGTTGTCCCATTTTCAGGATGCTTGCGAAACGTATCTGCACTTGTTTGGGAAAATGAGACCTTTGTGTTATTACCCGAACAAGACAAGACAGTGGCTGTCAATTGGCAACCACTGCCTTTAAATGTGTCAAATTGGGATCTAAATTTGACCAAATTCAAAAAGTTGTTAGAAGACACAGAAGAAGTACAGCAACATATTAAATTGCTTAATAGATCTTTGGCAACGCATATTGTAAGTACTACTGTAATAGCTGGCAAAATTGTAAAGATGGGATCGGCTATTGCTGATGCCACGTCACACCATTGGTATGACATCTTTATGGGTTATTCATCATCTGCACAAACCACTCTTAATTGGCTAATACATCCTGTTTTGGTATTGGCCATAGTTGTAATACTTTTATCGCTATGGAATTGTTTCATGGCATATAAGGTATTCTGTAGAAAACCAAAAGTTTTAATGGTATCATACGGCAAATAGTGAATGATTAAGGACCGATTGTGACACGTATGGGATACGATTGAACTGGATGATTGTGTAATCAAATAACTAGTTGCCGTATGAGTTAACCAGAACTTCAATGAACTAATGACCTGTCTGAATATTCTGCTCAATGCAGAATATTATCGACATATATGGTAAGACAGCAAGAATGACTCATAATATAACACAGATGTGATAACTTCATGGACAAAATATTCAATATATTGTGTTGCCAATCATCTACTACGCATGTCTAGAACCTGAATAGCCATATTAGAATGACGTATATACCCATAACTGCGCAGAAGCAGATATGCCACGTAGTGTAAGAACGGCATAAATAGCAGTGATCTTCAGGGAAGAGTCGGGACTCGTTTTGTTGTGGTCGATAGACGTATCGGCGTACTAACCGGATCCTCTTGCCAATCGTACCTGGAGATCCCCCGATTGCGGAGTGATGCTACAATATCCGGTGATGTATTGATGCTTATTTTTGTTACCCATGTGATCTCAATGCCTATATGTTAATTAACTATTTTACTTACATATACTAAAGAGTAAATAAACTCGTGTTTTATATTTGTCTTACCTCAGACTGTGTGCTTAACGGGTATGTTAATGAGGTTAAAAAATTGCCAAAATCTTGAGCAGGTAAGACAAGACTGCAGACTAATGCTAACAGCTAGAGACCTGACTTTACCCATGGAGGCTGGGCTTGTGGAGTTCACAAAAATCAGCCGGAAGTTAAAGTGAGAAGCAGTTGTTCCCTTTTTCTTTTTTTTTTAAAGTTGAATTGAAGTTCTTATTATTTGGAGGTGTTTTATGTTTGTTAAAGGCTTCTGCAGGCGAGCAAAAGCGCAAATATGCATGCTCCTGCGCAACATATTTGGGCAATGAAATGCTTATATATATTTTTTCCGTTCACACGCTAGCAATACGTCATACTGTCATCAGTCACCCAGCCCCCTGTAATCACCCATAAATAGTCAATATGTGTGGCCAACAAAATTGCGCAAGATTTGTGCGCTGCGAGACATACAAATCTCACACGAATATGAATTGCAGTGAGGAAAACCTCTTCGTGGCATGTTCTAACGCTCATTCCTCAGAATGCATCGCCACAGCTTTAATGCCTCGCATGGCTCTTGCATTACATGCGATGCAAAGTTCCCATTTAAATCAATGGAAAACGCTTCTGATCCTCTATCGCGCCTGAAATTCGCACGAGAGAATGGGAACTTCACTGATGCATTTTATCTGAAGAATGCCTCACGAGCGCGGTATCGGACAGCCTCATGGCCCGACATCTCACTCGTCCCTGTGTAGGAAGTCTAATGCAAAGAAATAACAAGTTTGAACAAAGCCACAGATTGCTAAAGTTTTGGGGTTTTTTTGTGCCGCTTGACTATTCTTTTCAGTGTACAGATGCCTTGGTCTTAAGCTTTACTCTTAGCACAGCACACGGTCATCACGTTGCATTATCAGGGTGCTTTACTGACACTTGGAATTGATTCTAATAGGTTTTGTTGTGTTAAGATAAGAGAACAATAGGTTTGTCATGGGCAAAAACTTCCCAAATCTTTAAATAAGCTCTTTGCTTTAGACCGCCTTCACACTGGCGAGAAAATCATGCGAGACGCACAAATATAAATCCCATTCTTTTGAATTGAGTCCTACACATGAAGGATGTTTTCCCGCATGGCACCACAATGCGATGCAGGTAACCAACTGCAGCATGTTCTATCTTGCTGCGTAAACTTACATAGCAGCCCCATTGTTTTCAATGGGGCCGGCGGCAGCATCGCAACGCATGCTAGTCGCACACTATGCAATGCGAGGTCTCCCATTGAAAACAATGAGAGAAACTCTGCGATCCTCTGCAACGGCTATTAGCTATCCTCCGGCACGGCTACTTACCCGAAGTGATGCGAGGCAGTTTTGAGATAAAAATGCCTCACATCCGCGGGGAAATTGCATGTTGGTGAGGGAGTGATTCACGGCCCGATATCGCACTCGTCCGTGTGACGTTAGCTTTATAGTTTGGGGGATAGTTCTGGTATACACGCTGATTTTGTAGCATAGATGCGCTGTGAATTGAGGTGAATATATATTTTGGCAAGTCAGTCAATGGACCTAAAAGAGGAGTCAAGGCATGATCTACTGACTTAGGGCTAATGCCCACGGATGGATTTCTGCCGCGTTTCATGAACCTAATAATAGCTTACTGCCTTTAAATGTTCACACAGCATGAAAGAAATCGTGCCATGTTCTAATTGCCACGGGAAAACACGCAGCCGGCGTCCATTGCAGTCAATTGAAGCCATGCATCACGTGATACATGGCGGAAGTATAGCATGATTACGCGTCTTTTTTTGTTTGTTTTTTTCAGCCTCACTGCGGCTGTAGATTGCTGCGCCTGTGTGAAGGAGTCCTAAAGAATATTTAACATTAAGCAAAAACAAGTGCCAGATTCTTGACAAGCACACAAGCTACCGCTAATCTCTGCGCCAAAACTATGCCAAATGATTGTGCCCCAATACCTTTACCTTACTTATATTTGTTACTGTATTACTTACTTTCAAAAATTTGTTTTCAGCCTTAGGGCGCCTACCCACTGGTGTTTACTATAAGATGCTAACACAAACTCACTGTTTTCACCGTTCTGTAGCTCGGCAGCTGAAAGGTGCAGACCGTGTTTGAAAGAGCAGGAAGCTTGCGCTCCCAGCCTAGAGCATGAATCCGAGCACGATTCGCGTCTAACACAAACTCACTGTTTTCGCCGTCCTGTAGCTCAGCAGCTGAAAGGTGCAGACCATGTTTGAAAGAGCAGGAAGCTTGCGCTCCCAGCCTAGAGCATGAATCCGAGCACGATTCGCGTCTAACACAAACTCACTGTTTTCGCCGTCCTGTAGCTCGGCAGCGGAAAGGTGCAGACCGTGTTTGAAAGAGCAGGAAGCTTGCGCTCCATCAGGGCAGCTGAATCTTTAACTTTTTATTGACTTTTTCATGTTCGGGGGCATTCACCAAATAATGTGATCGGGGGAGGGGACCCACGGCCCGGAATGGCAGCTCCAGGTCGCCGGCTACCTCCGGGAGCCGGCAGCATTGAGCTGTCACGTCCTCAGCTTGCAGGGCCTTGATTCCTGCAGGAAACATGTTTTTACGTCCTCAGGGATTAGGGCCCAGCAAGCTAGGATGTAAAAAGGCAATGGGCTGATCACTAAGGGGTTAATGTAGCCGAGCGCAGAGTGTGTATCATTAAAAGCCTGCTAGTCGATTTGTAATTTCAAGCTCAAGGTTCTAAATCAGTAAGGCTTCATGTGCACGGGGACAGATCCGCAGTGGATCAGCCGCACGCATTATCCGCACCCCATAGGGATGCATTGGACACCCGCCGGTAATTAAATACCTGTGGATGTCATTTTCCCCTGAGGCGCGGATTGCGTCTGCGGGAAAACACCCGCTGCATGCTCCATTTTAGTGCGAGGCTCCGGTAGGCTTCTATTGAAGCCTATGGAAGCCGTACGGAACTGCGACACACCCGCAGCTGAATTCCGAGCACATCCGCCAGGCCGAAGAAAGAAAATCCGGCCGCGACGGAGGAGAGATGCGCAGCGTCATGACCGCGGGAAAGGAGGGAGCCGCTGAGGGATTCTGCATGAAGAATCTGCGGCGGGCATGATTTTCCCCGTGGACATGAGGCCTAAGGCCCCAGGGCCACGGGGAAAATCAGGCCCGCTACGGATTCTCCATGGAGAATCCGTAGCTGGTCCCGCCTGGCCCGTGGACATGATGCTAAAAAATAAGAATAAACTCACCTGCATCCGCCGGGCCGAAGAAAGAAGTTTCCGGCCGCGAAGGAAGGAAGACCTCACCGGAGCAGGTGAGTTTAATTCAGGCGCGGGTCTCCTGCGGATCCGGACGGCTTCCATAGGCCTCAATAGAAGCCTGCGGGAGCCGTCCCCGCGGGAGACCCGCGCCTGAATGGAGCATGTCCGGATTTTTTCCTGCACGCGGGACCCGCGCCTGCAGGAAAAAATGACATCCGCAGATATTTTACTACCTGCGGGTGTCTAATGCATCCCTATGGGGCGCGGATCCACGTGCAGGAAAAACGATGCAGATTTAAAATCCGAATTTGCCCATGGACATGAGGCCTAAGACGGATTTTGTGTTAGCATCTTATAGTAAACGCCAGTGGGTAGGCGCCCTAAGGCTGAAAACAAATTGTTGAAAGTAAGTAATACAGTAACAAATATAAGGTAAAGGTAAAGGTATTGGGGCACAATCATTTGGCATAGTTTTGGCGCAGAGATTAGCGGTAGCTTGTGTGCTTGTCAAGAATCTGGCACTAGTTTTTGCTTAATGTTAAATATTCTTTAGGACTCCTTCACACGGGCGCAGCAATCTCCAGCCGCAGTGAGGCTGAAAAAAACAAACAAAAAAAAACGCGTAATCATGCTATACTTCCGCCATGTATCACGTGATGCATGGCTTCAATTGACTGCAATGGACGCCGGCTGCGCGTTTTCCCATGGCAATTAGAACATGGCACGATTTCTTTCATGTTGTGTGAACATTTAAAGGCAGTAAGCTATTATTAGGTTCATGAAACGCGGCAGAAATCCATCCGTGGGCATTAGCCCTAAGTCAGTAGATCATGCCTTGACTCCTCTTTTAGGTCCATTGACTGACTTGCCAAAATATATATTCACCTCAATTCACAGCGCATCTATGCTACAAAATCAGCGTGTATACCAGAACTATCCCCCAAACTATAAAGTTAACGTCACACGGACGAGTGCGATATCGGGTCGTGAATCACTCCATCACCAACATGCAATTTCCCCGCGGATGTGAGGCATTTTTATCTCAAAACCGCCTCGCATCACTTCGGGTAAGTAGCTGTGCCGGAGGATAGCTAGGAAAGCTGCAAAACGAATTTCCCTACATGAATTAGCCCTATTAACGCGTTTCCTGCGCTAGATGAGAATCACACACACACACCGCTTTTTATTGCGGTATACTGTTTCTATTGATTTGAATGCGATTACTCAGACGTGAGCTCGGAAGCGGTGATTTTTAAGCGCTATCTGTCCTGTATTTGCGTTTTCTAACGCACCTCCCCACCCATCACAATTGTGGGGTGCATTAAAACCGCTTTACCATGCGTTCAAAAGTGCTACTCAAAATTGAGGTAAAAAACCCACGATTTTAAGCTGTGTTTTCTGTAGGCTTATTGAAGCCTATGGAAGCCGTACGGAACTGCGGCACACCCGCAGCTGAATTCCGAGCACACCCGCCAGGCCGAAGAAAGAAAATCCGGCGGCGTCGGAGGAGAGATGCGCAGCGTCATGACCGCGGGAAAGGAGGGAGCCGCTGCGGGATTCTGCATGAAGAATCTGCGGCGGGCATGATTTTCCCCGTGGACATGAGGCCTAAGGCCCCAGGTCCACGGGGAAAATCAGGCCCGCTACGGATTCTCCATGGAGAATCCGTAGCTGGTCCCGCCTGGCCCGTGGACATGATGCTAAAAAATAAGAATAAACTCACCTGCAGCGGTCCGTGCGTGTCTTCCTTCCATCACGAACGGAACTTCTTTCTTCCGCCCAGCGGATGTGCTTGGCATGTCGGCTGCGTGCCGTTCGCATGCGCCGGTCATATCCGCCGGGCCGAAGAAAGAAGTTTCCAGCCGCGAAGGAAGGAAGACCTGCATTGCCCGGAGCAGGTGAGTTTAATTCAGGCGCGGGTCTCCTGCGAATCCGGACGGCTTCCATAGGCCTCAATAGAAGCCTGCGGGAGCCATCCCCGCCGGAGACCCGCGCCTGAATGGAGCATGTCCGGATTTTTTCCTGCACACGGGACCCACGCCTGCAGGAAAAAATGACATCCGCAGATATTTTACTACCTACGGGTGTCTAATGCATCCCTATGGGGCGCGGATCCGCGTGCAGGAAAAACGCTGTGGATTTAAAATCCGAATTTGCCCGTGGACATGAGGCCTAAGGCGGATTTTAACTCTTCTCCTGCCCGCGGATCCGCATCCCATAGGGATGCATTGATCATCCGCGGGTAGATAAATACCCGCGGATGGTCAATAAAAGTGATTTTTTTAAAAATGGAGCATGAAAAAATCTGGACCATGCTCCATTTTCGTGCGGGAGACCAAAATCGGAATTTACTCACCTGCTCCGGATCTTCCCTTCGCCGCGGCTGGCTGTATAACATATCCAGTCGTGTGAGACCGGCCTTCGGTAGATCGCTACCTTTTTATCACGTGACCAGGGACAGCTCAACGAGACCACCGATCACTGCTCCAGGCTCTCGGTGACCTTTGTTAGCCGGGAGTACAGAGATTTAAAATTTCCCGGGCTCCCCAGCTGCTACGCATGTGTCTGGCATTTTAAGGCAGGTTCATGCGCAGAAGCCGGAGAAGGTCCACGGAGGAGGATCACATCGAGGTTCAAATACGGAGGCCTCCGGTAAGAATTTTCATCTCCTCTCACCGATCAAAGAGGGGAGATTAAACTTCAACTTTTTCTTAACTTTTACATGATCGCCGTTAGCCAACCGAGGATAAGGATCCCGTCGGGGGACATCGCCGGAGGCCTTAGGGAAATATTTTCACCTTCACTTACAGATTGGATTCGTGACAGGAGGTGAAGCTGTAACTCTTTTACTTTTACATGATCGCCGTTATCCATTGGCTAATGGCAATCACGTGACTGGGGACCACGTACTGCGGCCCACCATGAAATCTCCAGGCTCTTGGCTATGTTTGGTAGCCAGGAGCAGGGATATCTTAAATTACTCAGGCAATCTGCGGGTCTTGCATCGGCCAACGTTGACGACGGGCACGTGCGCAGAAGCCGAGGTGAGGTCCAAGGGTAAATCCGGGGGCCTTAGGTATGTAATTGCATCTTCCCTCACAAATATGAGCGAAGATTACATTTTACCATTTTTTAACTTTCTGTTTACTTTTAAGGGTGACTGGTGGTCGCGCCAAAAGCAGGGAGTTGTCATGTTAAGCACTGAGCTCCCATGAACGGCGGAGTCGTAGTCATGCAATGAGACTAGTGCTACGCGACCAAGATCGCTGTATAGCCCTGCGACCTCACACTCTCGGGCCGACTTCACACCACCGGTTTCCTATTGTTCAATCCGCAGTCATCGTCCACACGGAGGATCTGCAGCAAATCACATGCATTGAAAGATACATACTACTGCTACTTCCTTCACACTCGCGGTCATCTGCATTACAGATTCTGCAGGAACGCTGGGGTAACGGCCAGGTTCCGCTGTGGTATCCCGCATTCGGAATGTGAAGCGGTCGTGTGCAGCTGGCCTTACTGAAGACAATGTAGTTGCGATACAACTCACAAGTAGCTGCGACCAATATATTGCAAAAATCCAACCTCGGTGAGGTTTTAGCACTCTATAGGTTGTGGGAACTTGCGCGACCCCATTGATATATTTGAGTATGCAAGTTCACAGGGCTGCACAGCGATCTTTGGTCACATGACCCATGTCATGGCGAAAGACTCCATAGAGCTCCAGCCTTAGGGCTCATGTCCACGATTGTGTTCTCACCGCAGAGACGCAGCGTTTTACGCATACCACCGTGGGCTCTTCGGCCAGATTCACACAGATGTATTTGCGTAGCATATTACGCATGAAAAATATACATGCTAAATAAACGTCAGTAGAACCCGCTGATTGCAGCGAGTTCCTTCACATAAGTGTATTTTGCATGCGCATTTTGTCCAAAAAAAAAAAGCAGTCCCCTTTATTTTCTCGTGCATTTCTGCAGGGGAAGAACATGTATTATTCTAATTACACTAATTGCCCATTTCAATAAATGGCGGCATGGTTGCGTGTTTTTTTGCGCTTGCAAATGTGCTTGATTCATGCTCACAAAAGTACAGTAAGGGCCGCTTCACACAAACATATTTGTTTCAATGGGTGCCTTCAGAATTCTCTTTACAACATAGTTGCGTATGGGCTGCGGGTATATCTGCGACCACGGAGCACAATAGGCTCTATGCTGCGGATATCCGCGGTAAAATAGAACCTGCTGCGTTCTCTTTTCTGCTTCCATGGGTGGAAATTCTGCAGGAAATCCGGCAGCGGAATTTCCGCCCGTGTGCACGGGGCCTAAGGCTGCTCTAAGACGTGCGTTCAGAAAACACAGCTTAAAATCGTGGGTTTTTTACCTCAATTTTGAGTAGCACTTTTGAACGCATGGTAAAGCGGTTTTAATGCACCCCACAATTGTGATGGGTGGGGAGGTGCGTTAGAAAACGCAAATACAGGACAGATAGCGCTTAAAAATCACCGCTTCCGAGCTCACGTCTGAGTAATCGCATTCAAATCAATAGAAACAGTATACCGCAATAAAAAGCGGTGTGTGTGTGTGATTCTCATCTAGCGCAGGAAACGCGTTAATAGGGCTAATTCATGTAGGGAAATTCGTTTTGCAGCTTTCCTAGCTATCCTCCGGCACAGCTACTTACCCGAAGTGATGCGAGGCGGTTTTGAGATAAAAATGCCTCACATCCGCGGGGAAATTGCATGTTGGTGATGGAGTGATTCACGACCCGATATCGCACTCGTCCGTGTGACGTTAACTTTATAGTTTGGGGGATAGTTCTGGTATACACGCTGATTTTGTAGCATAGATGCGCTGTGAATTGAGGTGAATATATATTTTGGCAAGTCAGTCAATGGACCTAAAAGAGGAGTCAAGGCATGATCTACTGACTTAGGGCTAATGCCCACGGATGGATTTCTGCCGCGTTTCATGAACCTAATAATAGCTTACTGCCTTTAAATGTTCACACAACATGAAAGAAATCGTGCCATGTTCTAATTGCCATGGGAAAACGCGCAGCCGGCGTCCATTGCAGTCAATTGAAGCCATGCATCACGTGATACATGGCGGAAGTATAGCATGATTACGCGTTTTTTTTTGTTTGTTTTTTTCAGCCTCACTGCGGCTGGAGATTGCTGCGCCCGTGTGAAGGAGTCCTAAAGAATATTTAACATTAAGCAAAAACTAGTGCCAGATTCTTGACAAGCACACAAGCTACCGCTAATCTCTGCGCCAAAACTATGCCAAATGATTGTGCCCCAATACCTTTACCTTTACCTTATATTTGTTACTGTATTACTTACTTTCAACAATTTGTTTTCAGCCTTAGGGCGCCTACCCACTGGCGTTTACTATAAGATGCTAACACAAAATCCGTCTTAGGCCTCATGTCCATGGGCAAATTCGGATTTTAAATCTGCATCGTTTTTCCTGCACGTGGATCCGCGCCCCATAGGGATGCATTAGACACCCGCAGGTAGTAAAATATCTGCGGATGTCATTTTTTCCTGCAGGCGCGGGTCCCGCGTGCAGGAAAAAATCCGGACATGCTCCATTCAGGCGCGGGTCTCCCGCGGGGACGGCTCCCGCAGGCTTCTATTGAGGCCTATGGAAGCCGTCCGGATCCGCAGGAGACCCGCGCCTGAATTAAACTCACCTGCTCCGGTGAGGTCTTCCTTCCTTCGCGGCCGGAAACTTCTTTCTTCGGCCCGGCGGATGCAGGTGAGTTTATTCTTATTTTTTAGCATCATGTCCGCGGGGCAGGCGGGACCAGCTACGGATTCTCCATGGAGAATCCGTAGCGGGCCTGATTTTCCCCGTGGACCTGGGGCCTTAGGCCTCATGTCCACGGGGAAAATCATGCCCGCCGCAGATTCTTCATGCAGAATCCCGCAGCGGCTCCCTCCTTTCCCGCGGTCATGACGCTGCGCATCTCTCCTCCGACGCCGCCGGATTTTCTTTCTTCGGCCTGGCGGGTGTGCTCGGAATTCAGCTGCGGGTGTGCCGCAGTTCCGTACGGCTTCCATAGGCTTCAATAGAAGTCTGCCGGAGCCCCACACTAAAATGGAGCATGCAGCGGGTGTTTTCCCGCAGACGCAATCCGCGCCTCAGGGGAAAATGACATCCACAGGTATTTAATTACCGGCGGGTGTCCAATGCATCCCTATGGGGTGCGGATAACGCGTGCGGCTGATCCACTGCGGATCTGTCCCCGTGCACATGAGGCCTTACTGATTTAGAACCTTGAGCTTGAAATTACAAATCGACTAGCAGGCTTTTAATGATACACACTCTGCGCTCGGCTACATTAACCCCTTAGTGATCAGCCCATTGCCTTTTTACATCCTAGCTTGCTGGGCCCTAATCCCTGAGGACGTAAAAACAGGTTTCCTGCAGGAATGAAGGCCCTGCAAGCTGAGGACGTGACAGCTCAATGCTGCCGGCTCCCGGAGGTAGCCGGCGACCTGGAGCTGCCATTCCGGGCTGTGGGTCCCCTCCCCCGGTCACATGATTTGGTGAATGCCGGCGATCATGAAAAAGTCAATAAAAAGTTAAAGATTCAGCTGCCCTGATGGATCGGATCCATCAGGGCAGCTAAAAGTGCTCACTCGTCTTCTCCGCGATGCCTCGCGCTGTCCTGGCCTCCTGGGTCTCTTCGGCGTCTTCCGCGCATGCGCGCCAGACATCATACGTTGGGCGCACGGCCTGGGAAATGTAAAAACTCTCTGCTCCCGGCTCTAATGTGTAACGAGAGCAGAGAGATGTCACCAGGAGTCTCTGTATGCGGTTCCCAGTCACATGATCGCTGCTATCCAATGGATAACAGCGATCATTTAACCCCTTGAGTGGCGGGTTTCCTACCACCCTGTCGTGCCCACCAGGGCAGGTTTTTTTAAAATGGTCTAATCATTGAATTTCAACTAATTTTGCAGTTGCGTCTCAAAAGCCATAACTTTTTCATTTTTCCATTGACACAGCCATATGAGGGCTTGTTTTTTGCGGGACAAGTTGTGATTTTTTAAACAGGGGGGAGGAAAAAAAGAAATGGGGGGGGGGGGAAAGAAAAAAAAGGGGCCATGTCATTAAGGGGTTAAATAATGTATTAACTTCCTTCTCTGGGTCATTATGACGCATGGATACCACATGTGTGATTGTATTTTTGGTTTTTTTACAAAGTAAGGGAGACAAGTGTTTTTATTATTTTTTTTATAATTTTTTAACTTTTTATTTTTTTTTTATTTTTATTTTTTTTGTCCCTTAAGGGGACTTCCACAGGGACCCATCAGGACCCCTGATCACATTCCGGGGGTCCGATGGTGACAGCCCTTTACATGCTGCAGTGACAGCCCTTTACATGCTGCAGTCACATAGACTGCAGCATGTAAAGGGTTAACACAGCAGAGATCAGAGGTTTTCTCTGATCTCTGCTGTAAGAGCTGGTACCTATCTGTCCTCTGACAGACAAGCACCAAGCTATCCCTGCCACAGAGACCATCGGCTTGCTTCTGACAAGCCGATGGTCTCTATGGCAACCTGTAAACAAAGCAGGAGATTGCCGGCACATCGGCAATATCTTCTGCTGGTTTTTCAAAGCCCTTGCTTTGTTTTCTGTGGGTCTGTGCAGGCAGAGCACACTGTCACAGCTTGTGGCATTGTGCTCTGCAGCTCCCATAGTGATGCATAGCCCAGAAATCTTCCGGGCTATGTTGCTATGAGCAGTGGAGCTCGTCCCGGAAATTTTCAGGGCATGCCACTCAAGGGGTGTGTGTCTAGTGCAGGAAACGCGTTAATAGGGCTAATTCATGTATGGAAATTCGTTTTGCAGCTGTATGCAGCATGATTTAGGTATGGGTACGCGGTGAGAAAGGGGGGGGGGCTCTGAGCTGAACTTTTGCACCCGGGCCCTTGAGCCTTTAGGTACGCCCCTGACCCTAAGGGTGTTTCTCACCTCATCTTTCTGCGTTTTACATACAAAAATGACAGGAAAGGGTTGTGACCCGGCGGCTGTCGCAGGGAGAAGATGACCATCGCCACTGTATGCCACGGAAAGGGGTGAACGCGCGTGTGAACTGGCATTTCAAGCGCAACCCGATTATTGTAAACCTTGTTTATGCACAAATACACTCCACTGCGACAATAGTCTGGGCACGTACATACATTCGTCTGCCGAAGCCCTAGGGCCTCTTTCACACGGCGATTTAGCACGCCGTTTTCTGTGCAGAAAAGCGGTCGCAGAAACCGCAATAATTTTTACGTGCATTTGCGCTCCCGATATTCCATTAGAGTCTAAGGGGGTAAGCAAATGCGCTCTCATATGCATAAAATTGCGCCGAGGGCTCCTTCACACGAATGTACTTTAGTCCCCTTATAATCACAAGCATATAAAAAGGGAAAAAAACGAAACCGCGGATCTCTATGGGATTTCAGTGGTTTCGTTTTCACCACCTCCTTTCCTGCCTGTGATTTCTACGCATGATTTGCCCATGCCGCCGAGCGTAGTTTCGCCAGTGCCAGTCTGAATAAGCCTTAGGTCTTATTCACACGACGAATTATACATCAGTATTTTGTGAGCCAAACCAGGAACCCGCCCCCGGTACATGGGGTACCCTTTTTCGTTAAAAAATTTGCGTTCGGCGTTAGAATATCCGGAAGTGGTGACAGAGAAGTTAATGAAAGAAGTTAGGTTAGGGCGCATGGCGGGGGAAGAGATACATTCGCTCAGGCCAGAGGAGAGCGTTCCATTTCCATGGTAACATCCTCTCCTTACGCCGGGCGTAATGACGACAGAACGCTGGGGGATCATGTGACTTACAATAGTCACATGAGCGGCATAGCGATACGTCACACTGCTGGTATCCCAGTGTGGAGAGCAAACCCGGAAGCATTGTGCATGAACCGGAAGTTCTCCGCAAACCCTCCCGTGCGCCGGAAGTCATCATACAGCGATTCGGGCTATTGATTATGGAGTAAACGCCAGGTGCCACATAAGTAAGACTTCTTCTAAGATAGTATATAAGGTCAGGAATAGTTGTATATGTCACTTGGAGGTGTTTGGTGGGGGGTCTCATACCAGGCCCACCCACCTACACCGGGTAAGTCCCATTTGTATATTTGCCACACTAATAACATATCATGGTGGGTGGAGCGCCTTCAGGTCAATGTACGCATACGTCACTAGTGACGTATGCGTACATTGCCTTGTCAGGAAGCGCGGAATGAAAGCAGCTGTGCGAGACAATGGCGCGACTGCGCACGCGCGAACCCGGCACACGCCTGCGCATGCAGCTATCCTGGAGATAGCTACAGTCTATGGAATATACACGGGCTTTAGCCTTGGCAGTCGTCATCATTAAAATCTATGTATTGCTACCTGCCATGCTGTCCATTGGTTTCTACAGTAACATTGCAGCGCCCTCTATTGGTTTTACAGAAACGTGCTGCACCTATGCTCCCTTTAATATATGATCCCCAGATAGGGGACGTATCAGATGCAACACGCTCAGGCAGCACTCCGGGCGCACCCACAATGCACTGAGGGAGCTGGAAGACCTTTGCATAGCCCCACCCAACGCTTTCTCAACCACGCCCTCCCCCCTCCCCCTCACATCCTCCTCAGTCCTTCCTCTTGCACCGTGCTCACGCATCCTAGGCTTGCAGAGCCTGCAGGACTCGTCACCTCCCTACGCAGGATGGTTAAGCAGACGATGACACTAGAAGCAAGCACTAGTTTGCCTCTGAAGGTGCGTCCGTCGGTCGTTTTGAGAGATCTCTTTTGGTGGACGCATTTCGAGTGGGGACGGACGGAAACTTTTTCCCAAAAATGAGGAAAATTGGCTTAGACCCCATAGGGCTTTATTGGCTTCCCCTGAGCTGGCATTAGTAGACCCTAGTAAGAATAGGAATAGATCAGCATGGTCCACACTCATGAAGCTCTGTTAGACTACATATGTGATACTGGACAATGCACGCATCCTCAGCCCTTGTTGGCCTGTGGTTCACATTCCTATGTGGGTCAGAAGCGGTGTTGTGTCTCCTTAAGGAGAGCACCCAAAAAGTATGTGAAGCACCTTGGGTGGAGGGTTGGAAATTTAAGCCCTACCCTGAAAATAAGCCCTGACTGCAGAAAAAAAAAGTATTCATCCCCTAGAAGCGCTGCCCAGGGCTCGGCTGCAGCTTCTTCCCATCCCCAGCACTGTTCTTCTTTATCTTCTCTGGCCGGAGATTGAAAAATCCTCGCCTCCTGGAAGCGCTGGCTCTGATTGGCTGCTGCTTAGGTTCATTAAGCATTGGCCGTGATTGGCTATCACAGCCATTTATCGAGCTAAGTGTCAGCCATTCAGAGGCAGCGCTTCAAGTAGGCGGGGATTTTTCAATCTCCGGCCAGAGAAGTATATTTCTGAACACGGGACAAACAGGGGGATCCATTTTGGCATGAAAGTCTTCATTTATTTGTATGCTGTACAAAAAAAACTATTTTTAAAATGACAGAATTGACCACAAAAACGAAAATCGTAATATTTTCCTTCTGCTTTGCTTAGATTCATTCAAAAACGGTGCGATCAAAATATGCAGTACACCCATAGATGAATTCGTTAAGGGGTCTAGTTGGGGTCAAAATGGGGTCATTTGTGGGGGTTCTCCATTGCTTTGGACACTCACGGATTCTACAAATGGGCAATGGGGCCTAAAACACCCTCAAGCAAAATGTCTGTTCTGAAAGATATCGGCTGTTCCTTTTTATTTGGGCCCCTGTTGTGCATACGGACATAAGATTAGGGCCACAATGGGTAGGTTTCTGAACACAGGACAAATGGTGGGATCCATTTTGGGGTGCAAGTCTTCATTCATGTGTGTGCTGTACAAAAACAATATTTTTTAAATGACACAATTGCCCAAAAAATAAAATTCGTAATTTTTTCCTTCTGCTTTGCTTAGATTCATTTGAAAACTGTGGGGTCAAAATACGCAGTACACCCCTAGATGAATTCGTTAAGGGGTTTAGTTTTCAAAATGGGGTAATTTGTGGGGGTTCTCCCTCATTTTGGCCGCTCAAGGGCTTTACAAGTGGGCGATGGGGCCTAAATCAGCTTCAAGCAAAATGTCTGTTCTGAAAGCCACCGGCTGCTCCTTTCAGTTTGGGCCCCATTGTGCATCCAACCAGAGGTTTAGGGCCACAATATGTATTTTTCTGAACAAAGGACAAATAGGGAGATCCATTTTGGGATGAAAGTCTTCATTCATAGGTGTGCTGTACAAAAAAAAACTTCTTCCTTCTGCTCTGCTTAGATTCATTGAAAAAATGTGGGGTCAAAAATACACAGTCGCTGTATGAAGGCTTGTTTTTTGCGGGACGAGTTGTATTTTTCAATGGTGCTATTTAAAGTACCATAAACGGTACTGAAAAACCTTTTAAAAATTCTAAGTGGAGAGAAATGGAAAGAAAAGGGAAATTCCACCATCTATCGGTGCTTCTTGTTTCTACGGCGCACAAACTGCAACAAAAATGACATGATCACTTTATTCTGTGGGTCAGTGCGATTACTGCGATATCAAACTTGTTTCGTTTTTTTCTTGCTGTACTACTTTTATTTTTTTTCAAAGACATTTAACCCCTTGAGTGGCGGGTTTCCTACCACCCTGTCGTGCCCACCAGGGCAGGTTTTTTTAAATGGTCTAATCATTGAATTTCAACTCGTTTTGCAGTTGCGTTCCAAGAGCCATAACTTTTTCATTTTTCCATTGACACGGCCATATGAGGGCTTGTTTTTTGTGGAACAAGTTGTACTTTTTGATGGCATCCTTTTTGGGTATATATAATGTATTGCATAACTTTTGTAAAAAAAAATTTGTGGAGAGATTGGGGGAAAAAAAAAGAAATTCTGCTGTTTGTTTTTTGGATTTCATTTTTACGGCGTTCAGCGTGCAGAATAAATAATGTGATATCATTATTCTCTGGGTCAGTACGATTCCGGTGACTAGAAGCGCTCTCCTGAATCCCACAGATATTAAAAAAAAAGAAAAGAAATCACGGCGCATGTGTGGGGCACGCTGCTGGTGTGCCTGGACGTATCCGCCGTGCAGGAGAAAGAAGATCTGGCTGTGAAGGAGGGGACCTGCACAGAGTCCGGACAGATACCGGAAGAAATATTCCTGGTTGCAGCGCTTTTTCTTCCGATAAAATGTCGGGCAGCTGAGCGGAAGCCGAAAGGGCCCAGTTATGGTCAGTGCGATCCGTTCTTCGCTGTTCGGTTCCATCATAAGCCGGACCCGTTCAGCCAGGTGATTCCCCATTTTCTGTTTCCTGAACGGAGTAGGAAAACGGATCCCCAACACAGATGTGACAGCAGCCTAAATGATGCAGGCACAGAGCACGGCCTCCTTATTTGCGTAATGGGCGTTGCGTATTCAAGCGTGCGTATTTTAGGGACCCGTTATACAAGCGCAAGCCCAAAAACGCTCACGTAAGTGCAATGCATTTGCACTGTGAGTGATGTGTTTTTGCGCACATATTAGTGCATATCACTGTAAGTTTTGCGATCACATGGCACAGTTACATGGACCCAGGACTCTGCCACCCCCCTCTGTGATCTAAAAGGCTATTTAGCCTAATGAGGTCCAGATGTGTTTTTTTATCTTTACAGAATTGCGCAGCGTATTGCACACTTCCCATAGACTTGTACAGGGACCCTTGGTGCGCAAATGTGCACAAAAATAGAGCATGTTGGGGTTTTGCACGCATGCGAAACGTGTGAGTAAAGAGAATTCTGAAGGCATGCATTGAAACAAATATGTTTGTGTGAAGCGGACCTTACTGTACTTTTGTTAGCACGAATCAAGCACATTTGCAAGCGCAAAAAAACACGCAACCATGCCGCCATTTATTGAAATGGGCAATTAGTGTAATTAGAATAATACATGTTCTTCCCCTGCAGAAATGCACGAGAAAATAAACGGGACTGCTTTTTTTTTTTTAACAAAATGCGCATGCAAAATACACTTATGTGAAGGAACTCGCTGCAATCAGCGGGTTCTACTGACGTGTAGTTAGCATGTATATTTTTCATGCGTAATATGCTGCGCAAATACATCTGTGTGAATCTGGCCAAAGAGCCCACGGTGGTAGGCGTAAAACGCTGCGTCTCTGCGGTGAGAACACAATTGTGGACCTGAGCCCTAAGGCTGGAGCTCTATGGAGTCTTTCGGCATGACATGGGTCATGTGACCAAAGATCGCTGTGCAGCCCTGTGAACTTGCATTCTCAAATATATCAATGGGGTCGCGCAAGTTCCCACAACCTATAGATTGCTAAAACCTCACCGAGGTTGGATTTTTGCAATATATTGGTCGCAGCTACTTGTGAGTTGTATCGCAACTCCATTGTCTTCAGTAAGGCCGGCTGCACACGACCGCGTCACATTCCGAATGCGGGATACCACAATGGAATCTGGCCGTTACCCCAGCCGGTGACCCTGCGTTCCTGCAGAATCTGTAATGCGGATGACCGCGAGTGTGAAGGAAGTAGCAGTAGTATGTATCTTTCAATGCATGTGATTTGCTGCGGATCCTCCGTGTGGACGACAACTGCGGATTGAACAATAGGAAACCGGTGGTGTGAAGCCGGCCCGAGAGTGTGAGGTCACAGGGCTATACAGCGATCTTGGTCGCGTAGCACTAGTCTCATTGCATGACTACGACTCCGCCGTTCATGGGAGCTCAGTGCTTGACCATCTCCGTCAGCTCCACAGAAGTGAATGGAGAAGTAGTCACACGTTTAAAGAAATCTCATCCATATAATGCGGAAAAACAATCTACAGTTTAAATTGACCTGCGGGGCGGATTTTAAAGCTGCAAGACATCAATTTACAGATGTAGTAACACTAACGCATTCCACGTCAGCGTGCCACTGAGTAATTGAGTCATAGCTCCACTTGGCTTAGCACAACTATACTATCTGTGCAGCACAGCTCCGCTAAGCAAGTAGCGTACTGCATCTTACAGAAGCCGTCTGGTCCGCGCAGCAGATGTAGCCTGCCATCCTTCAAGGATTCTGTGAGGCAATAGTAAAAAAAACTGGGTATAGGTGCGACCGTCCCAGAGAAGCACAAGGCATCGGGGATTAGCTCAACTGCTCTGTTTTATTGAAGCCAGCATAAGCAGACGCGTTTCAGGCCTACGGCTCCCCTTCCTCAGCATTTGCTTTGCCAGAATCATGGGCAGCATTTAGACATGAGTCGCCTTAACAGAGAAGTGTATTGCCAGCAAAAACTGAAGGAGTGCCAGAGCCCCGAAATGCTTCTACTTATGTTGTTGTCAATAAAACCGAGAAGTTCATCTCATCCTCAGATGTCTGTTGCTTCTCAAATAAGCAATAAAATACACGTTCTCATTGAAAGTAAAGACGAGATCTGGGTTGGCTGCACCCCACTAGGGAAACCTAAATTACATATATATTTTATTTTCCCCCACAAAAGACCTGCCAGTCCCGTTCTGCGGCTCCACCCGTCCTTCACTGCTTCTCATTCTTCTGTATGCTGCAGATTCTCAATGTGAAGTCCGCACAACTACAAGTGGCGACCAGAATGCCTGAGTAGTGTGAATGGAAGCCAGAAGATTCATATATTCACAGGAAAAACTCCCACTAAATCAGTAAGGCCGGGCTTACATGACCGTATCTCGCACGTGGCACACAGTGACATTACATACCGGCTGTGTGCCGCCCATCGCCACATACTATCTTAGCGTTTATGTGCTCGTACCACACAGCAAAATAGAACATGCTGCACGCGTATTTCATGCAAGTCGTGTGAGCAGTAACATGGCCGTCTATGGGAAACTGGTACAGTGTACTCCGTGCGCAAAACACGCAAGGTGGCCTATGCTATACTGACCTGCTCAGTATACAGATACAGTGAAAGAAAAGACATGGGAAGTACTAATGATAACACTTTCCTAGTTAGATGGTCCTTTCTATCCCTCCCATAGCCCTGTATATAACGGTCTCGCCTATATAATGGGATTAGTGCCCCAAGAAGAGCACTCCGAGCAGAAACCTCACCAGTATACCCCATCCTATAGAAAGCTAATATATCCAGTGAACTGTCACAGACAGCGGCTCACCAATAGACAACGTGTGCATATATATAGTACCCAAAATACATGTATCGTCATCAGAAAATATAGGCAGCACCCTTATATACAGGGCCAGGAGGGGGACAGGCAGGACCATATAACAAGAATAGTACTGCTAATACCGTGTTTCACCTAAAATAAACCCTACCCATATTTTTTTTGGGGGGTGGGGAGGGGGTTTGAACTATAAGTCCTACCCCAAAAACAAGTCCTAGCTACTCTACATGAAACAAAGCAACACTTAGCTAGCAGGCGCCATCCGGGTCCCTCCCGCTGGTCTCCTTAGGCCTCATGTCCACAGGGAAAGGAAGAATTAAAATCCACAGAAGATTACCCGCACCTGGATCCGCGCGCCCATAGAAATGCATTGACCACCCGCGGGTAGATAAATACCCGCGGATGGTCAATAAAAGTGAATTAAAAAATTTCTGGAGCATGAACATGGACATGCTCCATTTAGGTGCGGGTCTTCCGCGGGGACAGCTCCCGCAGGCTTCTATTGAAGCCTATTGAAGCCGTCCGGATCCGCAGGAGACCTGCGCCTGAATTAAACTCACCTGTTCCGGGCGATACAGATCTTCCTTCCTTCGCGGCAGGATCTTCTTTCTTCGGCCCAGCGGATGTGCCCAGCGCATGCGCGCGCCATGCTGAGGGCGTGCCGAGCACATCTGCCGGGCCGAAGAAAGAAGATCCAGCCGCGAAGAAGGGAAGACCTGCGCGGTCTGCAGCAGGTGAGTTTATTCTTATTTTAAAGCCTCATGTCTGCGGGGCAGGAGGGACCCGCTACGGATTCTCCATGGAGAATCTGTAGCGGGCCTGATTTTCCCCGTGGACATGAGGCCTTAGTCCTAGGCAGGCTTGCTTGCACTTCTCAGTGACGACAGAACAACGCTTGCTGTAGATGAGAGTTACAAACCTCGTTACCAGCAATCGATGTTCTGTCGGCGCTGAGAACTGCACACAAGCCTGCTGGAACTGCGGAGACCAGCGGGATGGACCCGGACGGCGCCCGCTACATAAGTATAATAAGACATTCCCCGAAAATAAAACACTGGGCGCTGCTGCAGCTTCCTCCCAGTATATATGTGTATATGTTCCGGGCGATTCAGATCTTCCTTCCTTCGCGGCAGGATCTTCTTTCTTCGGCCCAGCGGATGTGCCCAGCGCATGCGCGCGCCATGCTGAGGGCGTGCCGAGCACATCTGCCGGGCCGAAGAAAGAAGATCCAGCCGCGAAGAAGGGAAGACCTGCGCGGTCTGCAGCAGGTGAGTTTATTCTTATTTTAAAGCCTCATGTCTGCGGGGCAGGAGGGACCCGCTACGGATTCTCCATGGAGAATCTGTAGCGGGCCTGATTTTCCCCGTGGACATGAGGCCTTAGTCCTAGGCAGGCTTGCTTGCACTTCTCAGTGACGACAGAACAACGCTTGCTGTAGATGAGAGTTACAAACCTCGTTACCAGCAATCGATGTTCTGTCGGCGCTGAGAACTGCACACAAGCCTGCTGGAACTGCGGAGACCAGCGGGATGGACCCGGACGGCGCCTGCTACATAAGTATAATAAGACATTCCCCGAAAATAAAACACTGGGCGCTGCTGCAGCTTCCTCCCAGTATATATGTGTATATATATATATATATATATATATATATATATATATATATATATATATATATATATATACATATATATATATACATATATATATAAAGCTGTAAGCCCTCACTGACTCACTGACTCACTGATTGACTCGCCAAAAGTTCTCCAACTTCCCGATGTCGTAGAAACATGAAATTTGGCGCAAGCATAGATTATCTCCAAAATAGGAAAAGAAATTGGGTCCCAACTCGATTATTCAATTCTAGCGCAAAAGAATTGGCGTCGAAATTTAACGTACATAATCTAAATCACTCACTTCCCAATGTCATAGAAACGGGAAATTTGGCACGAGCATTGATTATGTCATAAATAGGAAAAGTTAATAGGTCCCAACTCGATTATTCAATTCTATGCGCAAAAGAATTGGCGTCAAAATTTTACGTACATAATCTAAATCTCTCACTTCCCAATGTCATAGAAACGGGAAATTTGGCACGAGCATTGATTATGTCATAAATAGGAAAAGTTAATAGGTCCCAACTCGATTATTCAATTCTATGCGCAAAAGAATTGGCGTCAAAATTTTACGTACATAATCTAAATCTCTCACTTCCCAATGTCATAGAAACGTGAAATTTGGCAGGAGCATTGATTATGTCATAAAAAGGAAAAGCTAATGGGTCCAAACTCGATTATTCAATACTATGCGCAAAAGAATTAGCGTCTAAATTTTACATGCGGAATGTAATTTTCTCACTTTCCGGTGTCATAGAAATGGGAAATTTGGCACGAGCATTGGTTATGTCATAAGTAGGAAAAGCTAATGGGTCCCAACTCGATTATTCAATTCTATGCGCAAAAGAATTAGCGTCCAAATTTTACGTACGGAATCTAATTTTCTCACTTTCTGGTGTCATAGAAACATGACATTTGGCACGAGCATTGATTATGTCATAATTAGGAAAAGTTAATAGGTCCCAACTACATTATTCAATTCTAGCGCAAAAGAATTGGCGTCGAAATTTTACGTGCGGAATGTAATTTCTTTATTTTCCAGTGTCATAAAAACAGGAAATTTGGCACAAGCATTGATTATGTCATTAATAGGAAAAGCTAATGGGTCCCAACTCGATTATTCAATTCTATGCGCAAAAGAATTAGCGTCCAAATTTTACGTGCGGAATGTAATTTTCTCACTTTCCGGTGTCATAGAAACGGGAAAATTGGCACGAGCATTGATTATGTCATAAATAGGAAACGCTAATGGGTCCCAACTCCATTATTCAATTCTATGCGCAAAAGAATTAGCGTCCAAATTTTACGTGCAGAATGTAATTTTCTCACTTTCCGGTGTCATAGAAACGGGAAATTTGGCACGAGCATTGATTATGTCATAAATAGGAAAAGTTAATAGGTCCCAATTCCATTATTCAATTCTAGCGCAAAAGAATTGGCGTCGAAATTTTACATACGGAATGTAATTTTTTCACTTTCCGGTGTCATAGAAACAGGAAATTTGGCACGAGCATTGATTATGTCATAAATAGTAAAAGCTAATGGGTCCCAACTCCATTATTCAATTCTATACGCAAAAGAACTAGCGTCCAAATTTTACGTACGGAATCTAATTTTCTCACTTTCCGGTGTCATAGAAACGGGAAATTTGGCACGAGCATTGATTATGTCATAAGTAGGAAAAGCTAATGGGTCCCAACTAGATTATTCAATTCTATGCGCAAAAGAATTAGCGTCCAAATTTTACGTACGGAATCTAATTTTCTCACTTTCCGGTGTCATAGAAACAGGAAATTTGGCACGAGCATTGATTATGTCATAAATAGGAAAAGCTAATGGGTCCCAACTCGATTATTCAATTCTATGCGCAAAAGAATTAGCGTCCAAATTTTACGTGCGGAATGTAATTTTCTCACTTTCCGGTGTCATAGAAACGGGAAATTTGGCACGAGCATTGATTATTTCATAAATAGGAAAAGCTAATGGGTCCCAACTCCATTATTCAATTCTATGCGCAAAAGAATTAGCTTCCAAATTTTACGTACAAAATCCAAATCTCTCACTTCCCAATGTCATAGAAACATGAAATTTGGCACAAGCATTGATTGTGTCAGAAATATGAAAAGTTAATAGGTCCCAACTCGATTATTCAATTCTAAGCGCAAAAGAATTAGTGTCCAAATTTTATGTACGTAATCTAATTCTCTCACTTCCTGATGTTATTTTATATGAAGGAAACGTCGCATGGTTACCTTCACGTGGTGTTTCCTGGGTAACGCAGAGAACTATGCAAAATGGTGAACTTATGTTTTTCCTCAGTATCTCTAAAGTAACCACGACTTCATAGGATTTTCCGTGTGAACACCAGATAAACCCCAGTACCAAATTAACTCGGGCGAAGCCGGGTATATCAGCTAGTCTATATATAGAAAAGCTGAAAGCCCTCACTGACTCACTGACTGACTGACTGACTGACTCGCCAAAAGTTCTCCAACTTCCCGATATCGTAGAAACATGAGATTTGGCACGAGCATTGATTATGACTAGAGATGAGCGAACGTACTCGTCCGAGCTTGATACTCGTTCGAGTATTAGCGTGTTCGAGATGCTCATTACTCGTAACGAGTACCACGCAATGTTCGGGTTACTTTCACTCTCCTCTCTGAGACGTTAGCGCGCTTTTCTGGCCAATTGAAAGACAGGGAAGGCATTACAACTTCCCCCTGCGACGTTCAAGCCCTATACCACCCCCCTGCAGTGAGTGGCTGGGGAGATCAGGTGTCACCCGAGTATAAAAATCGGCCCCTCACGCGGCTCGCCTCAGATGCGTTGTGAGATAGATGAGGGACAGTGGTATCGTGTTGGAGCTGCTGTAGGGAGAGTGTTAGGAGTGATTGTAGGCTTCAAGAACCCCAACGGTCCTTCTTAGGGCCACATCTAACCGTGTGCAGTAGTGTGGAGGCTGCTTTTAGCAGTGTTGCACATTTTTTTTTTTGGTATATCGGCCGTGCAGAGCATTGCGCCCTGCAGTAATACTCCAGGGAGAGAATTGTGTAGGCAGGGCCAGAAGACATATATTATATCTTGAATATACGCAGTGGTCCTTTAGAAAAAAATATTTGAAAAAAAAAACTATTTGGCCTGCCTGTCACTTTGCTCAGTGTTCTGGGTCTGTGTCTGCTGGGGGTAGTAGTTCTCCAAATAAATACGCAGCCAGCTAAGTGTTACAGCAGGCTTGCGCCAAATTATTTCCTGGCTCTGAAATCACCGGTCTGTTGCAGTTAATAACAGTGCAACACTGCAGTTCTGTCACACACACATCAGGGACAGAATTGTGTAGGCAGGGCCAGAAGACATATATAGATTGAATATACGCAGTGGTCCTTTAGAAAAAAATATTTGAAAAAAATCTATTTGGCCTGCCTGTCACTCTGCTCAGTGTTCTGGGTCCGTGTGTGCTGGGGGTAGTAGTTCTCCAAATAAAAACGCAGCCAGCTAAGTGTTACAGCAGGCTTGCACCAAATTATTTCCTGGCTCTGAAATCACCGGTCTGTTGCAGTTAATAACAGTGCAACACTGCAGTTCCGTCACACAGTCCAGGGCCAGAAGACATATATTATAGATTGAATATACGCAGTGGTCCTTTAGAAAAAAATATTTGAAAAAAATCTATTTGGCCTGCCTGTCACTCTGCTCAGTGTTCTGGGTCCGTGTGTGCTGGAGGTAGTAGTTCTCCAAATAAAAACGCAGCCAGCTAAGTGTTACAGCAGGCTTGCACCAAATTATTTCCTGGCTCTGAAATCACCGGTCTGTTGCAGTTAATAACAGTGCAACACTGCAGTTCCGTCACACAGTCCAGGGCCAGAAGACATATATTATAGATTGAATATACGCAGTGGTCCTTTAGAAAAAAATATTAGAAAAAAATCTATTTGGCCTGCCTGTCACTCTGCTCAGTGTTCTGGGTCCGTGTGTGCTGGGGGTAGTAGTTCTCCAAATAAATACGCAGCCAGCTAAGTGTTACAGCAGGCTTGCGCCAAATTATTTCCTGGCTCTGAAATCACCGGTCTGTTGCAGTTAATAACAGTGCAACACTGCAGTTCCGTCACACAGTCCAGGGCCAGAAGACATATATTATAGATTGAATATACGCAGTGGTCCTTTAGAAAAAAATATTTGAAAAAAATCTATTTGGCCTGCCTGTCACTCTGCTCAGTGTTCTGGGTCCGTGTGTGCTGGGGGTAGTAGTTCTCCAAATAAATACGCAGCCAGCTAAGTGTTTACGTGCGGAATGTAATTTTCTCACTTTCCGGTGTCATAGAAACGGGAAATTTGGCACGAGCATTGATTATGTCATAAGTAGGAAAAGCTAATGGGTCCCAACTCGATTATTCAATTCTATGCGCAAAAGAATTAGCGTCCAAATTTTACGTGCGGAATGTAATTTTCTCACTTGCCTTTGTCATAGAAACGGGAAATTTGGCATGAGCATTCATTATTAGAGATGAGCGAGCATACTCGTCCGAGCTTGATACTCGTTTGAGTATTAGGGTGTTCGAGATGCTCGTTACTCGAGAGGAGTACCACGCGATGTTCGAGTCACTTTCATTTTCTTCCCTGAGAAATTTGCGCGCTTTTCTGGCGAATAGAAAGACAGAGAAGGCATTACAACTTCCCCCTGCGACGTTCAAGCCCTATACCACCCCCCTGCAGTGAGTGGCTGGCGAGATTAGGTGTCACCCGAGTATTAAAATCTGCCCGCCCGCGGCTCGCCACAGATGCATTCTAACATAGTTCAGGGAAAGTGCTGTTGATGCCGGAGCTGCTATAGGGAGAGTGTTAGGAGTGATTTTAGGCTTCAAGAACTCCAACGGTCCTTCTTAGGCCATAGAAATCGCAGATCGCACCTATGTGCGATCTGCGATTCCTGTTCTCTTCTCTATATGCGCTCAATGGGGCCGGCGGCAGCAGCGCCGACCCCATTGAGAACATATAGAAGACAAATCATTCTTCTCTGCCTCAGCTGTAACAGCTGTGGCAGAGAAGAACGATGTTTGCCCATTGAATTCAATGGAGCCGGCAATACAGCAGGTTCCACTGAAAGCAATGGGCTGCCGGCGTTCGCGGGATTTTATGTACGGAATCTAATTTTCTCACTTTCTGGTGTCATAGAAACGGGAAAATTGGCACGAGCATTGATTATGTCATAAATAGGAAACGCTAATGGGTCCCAACTCCATTATTCAATTCTATGCGCAAAAGAATTAGCGCCCAAATTTTACGTGCAGAATGTAATTTTCTCACTTTCCGGTGTCATAGAAACGGGAAATTTGGCACGAGCATTGATTATGTCATAAATAGGAAAAGTTAATAGGTCCCAATTCCATTATTCAATTCTAGCGCAAAAGAATTGGCGTCGAAATTTTACATACGGAATGTAATTTTTTCACTTTCCGGTGTCATAGAAACAGGAAATTTGGCACGAGCATTGATTATGTCATAAATAGTAAAAGCTAATGGGTCCCAACTCCATTATTCAATTCTATACGCAAAAGAACTAGCGTCCAAATTTTACGTACGGAATCTAATTTTCTCACTTTCCGGTGTCATAGAAACGGGAAATTTGGCACGAGCATTGATTATGTCATAAATAGGAAAAGCTAATGGGTCCCAACTAGATTATTCAATTCTATGCGCAAAAGAATTAGCGTCCAAATTTTACGTACGGAATCTAATTTTCTCACTTTCCGGTGTCATAGAAACAGGAAATTTGGCACGAGCATTGATTATGTCATAAATAGGAAAAGCTAATGGGTCCCAACTCGATTATTCAATTCTATGCGCAAAAGAATTAGCGTCCAAATTTTACGTGCGGAATGTAATTTTCTCACTTTCCGGTGTCATAGAAACGGGAAATTTGGCACGAGCATTGATTATTTCATAAATAGGAAAAGCTAATGGGTCCCAACTCCATTATTCAATTCTATGCGCAAAAGAATTAGCTTCCAAATTTTACGTACAAAATCCAAATCTCTCACTTCCCAATGTCATAGAAACATGAAATTTGGCACAAGCATTGATTGTGTCATAAATATGAAAAGTTAATAGGTCCCAACTCGATTATTCAATTCTAAGCGCAAAAGAATTAGTGTCCAAATTTTATGTACGTAATCTAATTCTCTCACTTCCTGATGTTATTTTATATGAAGGAAACGTCGCATGGTTACCTTCACGTGGTGTTTCCTGGGTAACGCAGAGAACTATGCAAAATGGTGAACTTATGTTTTTCCTCAGTATCTCTAAAGTAACCACGACTTCATAGGATTTTCCGTGTGAACACCAGATAAACCCCAGTACCAAATTAACTCGGGCGAAGTCGGGTATATCAGCTAGTCTATATATAGAAAAGCTGAAAGCCCTCACTGACTCACTGACTGACTGACTCGCCAAAAGTTCTCCAACTTCCCGATATCGTAGAAACATGAGATTTGGCACGAGCATTGATTATGACTAGAGATGAGCGAACGTACTCGTCCGAGCTTGATACTCGTTCGAGTATTAGCGTGTTCGAGATGCTCATTACTCGTAACGAGTACCACGCGATGTTCGGGTTACTTTCACTCTCCTCTCTGAGACGTTAGCGCGCTTTTCTGGCCAATTGAAAGACAGGGAAGGCATTACAACTTCCCCCTGCGACGTTCAAGCCCTATACCACCCCCCTGCAGTGAGTGGCTGGGGAGATCAGGTGTCACCCGAGTATAAAAATCGGCCCCTCACGCGGCTCGCCTCAGATGCGTTGTGAGATAGATGAGGGACAGTGGTATCGTGTTGGAGCTGCTGTAGGGAGAGTGTTAGGAGTTAGTGTAGGCTTCAAGAACCCCAACGTCCTTCTTAGGGCCACATCTAACAGTGTGCAGTAGTGTGGAGGCTGCTTTTAGCAGTGTTGCACATTTTTTTTTCTTGGTATATCGGCCGTGCAGAGCATTGCGCCCTGCAGTAATACTACAGGGACAGAAGTGGTGGTTAGGTAGGGAGAGTGTTAGGAGTGATTGTAGGCTTCAAGAACCCCAACGGTCCTTCTTAGGGCCACATCTAACCGTGTGCAGTAGTGTGGAGGCTGCTTTTAGCAGTGTTGCACATTTTTTTTTTTGGTATATCGGCCGTGCAGAGCATTGCGCCCTGCAGTAATACTCCAGGGAGAGAATTGTGTAGGCAGGGCCAGAAGACATATATTATATCTTGAATATACGCAGTGGTCCTTTAGAAAAAAATATTTGAAAAAAAAAACTATTTGGCCTGCCTGTCACTTTGCTCAGTGTTCTGGGTCTGTGTCTGCTGGGGGTAGTAGTTCTCCAAATAAATACGCAGCCAGCTAAGTGTTACAGCAGGCTTGCGCCAAATTATTTCCTGGCTCTGAAATCACCGGTCTGTTGCAGTTAATAACAGTGCAACACTGCAGTTCCGTCACACAGTCCAGGGCCAGAAGACATATATTATAGATTGAATATACGCAGTGGTCCTTTAGAAAAAAATATTTGAAAAAAATCTATTTGGCCTGCCTGTCACTCTGCTCAGTGTTCTGGGTCCGTGTGTGCTGGGGGTAGTAGTTCTCCAAATAAATACGCAGCCAGCTAAGTGTTACAGCAGGCTTGCGCCAAATTATTTCCTGGCTCTGAAATCACCGGTCTGTTGCAGTTAATAACAGTGCAACACTGCAGTTCCGTCACACAGTCCAGGGCCAGAAGACATATATTATAGATTGAATATACGCAGTGGTCCTTTAGAAAAAAATATTTGAAAAAAAATCTATTTGGCCTGCCTGTCACTCTGCTCATTGTTCTGGGTCCGTGTGTGCTGGGGGTAGTAGTTCTCCAAATAAATACGCAGCCAGCTACGTGTTACAGCAGGCTTGCGCCAAATTATTTCCTGGCTCTGAAATCACCGGTCTGTTGCTGTTAATAACAGTGCAACACTGCAGTTCCGTCACACAGTCCAGGGCCAGAAGACATATATTATAGATTGAATATACGCAGTGGTCCTTTAGAAAAAAATATTTGAAAAAAAATCTATTTGGCCTGCCTGTCACTCTGCTCATTGTTCTGGGTCCGTGTGTGCTGGGGGTAGTAGTTCTCCAAATAAATACGCAGCCAGCTACGTGTTACAGCAGGCTTGCGCCAAATTATTTCCTGGCTCTGAAATCACCGGTCTGTTGCTGTTAATAACAGTGCAACACTGCAATTCCGTCACACAGTCCAGGGCCAGAAGACATATATTATAGATTGAATATACGCAGTGGTCCTTTAGAAAAAAATATTTGAAAAAAATCTATTTGGCCTGCCTGTCACTCTGCTCAGTGTTCTGGGTCCGTGTGTGCTGGGGGTATTAGTTCTACAAATAAATACGCAGCCAGCTAAGTGTTACAGCAGGCTTACGCCAAATTATTTCCTGGCTCTGAAATCACCGGTCTATTGCTGTTAATAACAGTGCAACACTGCAGTTCCGTCACACAGTCCAGGGCCAGAAGACATATATTATAGATTGAATATACGCAGTGGTCCTTTAGAAAAAAATATTTGAAAAAAATCTATTTGGCCTGCCTGTCACTCTGCTCAGTGTTCTGGGTCCGTGTGTGCTGGGGGTAGTAGTTCTCCAAATAAATACGCAGCCAGCTAAGTGTTACAGCAGGCTTGCGCCAAATTATTTCCTGGCTCTGAAATCACCGGTCTGTTGCAGTTAATAACAGTGCAACACTGCAGTTCCGTCACACAGTCCAGGGCCAGAAGACATATATTATAGATTGAATATACGCAGTGGTCCTTTAGAAAAAAATATTTGAAAAAAATCTATTTGGCCTGCCTGTCACTCTGCTCAGTGTTCTGGGTCCGTGTGTGCTGGGGGTAGTAGTTCTCCAAATAAATATGCAGCCAGCTAAGTGTTACAGCAGGCTTGCGGCAAATTATTTCCTGGCGTTCCGTAAGCGTACTCAGCCTTTAACCACAGGCCAATAAGCGGCACATTTAATTACAGTGTTGTGTTTCTGCATTCCTGGTAATACAGCATGCTGAGGGGTAGGGGTAGGCCTAGAGGACGTGGGCGCGGCCGAGGATGCGGAGGCCCTAGTCCGGGTGTGGGCACAGGCCGAGCTCCTGATCCAGGTGTATCGCAGCCGACTGCTGCGGGATTAGGAGAGAGGCACGTTTCTGGCGTCCCCACATTCGTAGCACATTTAATGGGTCCACGCGGTAGACCCTTATTAGAAAATGAAAATGCGGAAGGTAATTTTTTCACTTTCCGGTGTCATAGAAACAGGAAATTTGGCACGACCATTGATTATGTCATAAATAGGAAAAGCTAATGGGTCCCAACTCGATTATTCAATTCTAGCGCAAAAGAATTGGCGTCGAAATTTTACGTACGGAATGTAATTTTTTCACTTTCCGGTGTCATAGAAACGGGAAATTTGGCACGAGCATTGATTATGTCATAAATAGGAAAAGCTAATGGGTCCCAACTCCATTATTCAATTTTATGCGCAAAAGAATTAGCGTCCATATTTTATGTGCGGAATGTTATTTTTTCACTTTCCGGTGTCATAGAAACGGGAAATTTGGCACGAGCATTGATTATCTCATAAATAGGAAAAGCTAATGGGTCCCAACTCGATTATTTAGTTCTATGCGCAAAAGAATTGGCGTCCAAATTTTACGTACGGAATGTAATTTTTACACTTTCCGGTGTCATAGAAACGGGAAATTTCGCACAGGCATTGATTATGTCATAAATAGGAAAAGCTCATGGGTCCCAACTCGATTATTCAATTCTGGCGCAAAATAATTGGCGTCGAAATTTTACATGCGGAAGGTAATTTTTTCACTTTAAGGTGTCATAGAAACAGGAAATTTGGCACGAGCATTATGTCATAAATAGGAAAAGCTAATGGGTCCCAACTCGATTATTAAATTCTAACGCAAAAGAATTGGTGTCGAAATTTTACGTACGGAATGTAATTTTTTCACTTTCCGATGTCAAAGAAACGGGAAATTTGGCACGAGCATTGATTATGTCATAAATACGAAAAGCTAATGGGTCCCAACTCGATTATTCAATTCTATGCGCAAAAGAATTAGCGTCCAAATTTTACTGACGGAATGTAATTTTTTCACTTTCCGGTGTCATAGAAACGGGAAATTTGGCACAGGCATTGATTATGTCATAAATAGAAAAAGCTAATGGGTCCCAACTCGATTATTCAATTCTAGCGCAAAAGAATTGTCGTCGAAATTTTACGTGCGGAATGTAATTTTTTCACTTTCCGGTGTCATAGAAACGGGAAATTTGGCACGAGCATTGATTATGTCATAAATAGGAAAAGCTAATAGGTCCCAACTCGATTATTCAATTCTATGCGCAAAAGAATTGGCGTCAAAATTTTACGTGCGGAATATAATTTTTTCACTTTCCGGTGTCATAGAAACGGAAAATTTGGCACGAGCATTGATTATGTCATAAATAGGAAAAGCTAATGGGTCCCAACTCAATTATTCAATTCTATGCGCAAAAGAATTAGCGTCCAAATTTTACGTACGGAATGTAATTTTTTCACTTTCCGGTGTCATAGAAACGGGAAATTTGGCACAGGCATTGATTATGTCATAAATAGAAAAAGCTAATGGGTCCCAACTCGATTATTTAATTCTAGCGCAAAGGAATCGGCGTCGAACTTTTACGTGCGGAAGGTAATTTTTTCACTTTCCGGTGTCATAGAAACAGGAAATTTGGCACGAGCATTGATTATGTCATAAATAGGAAAAGCTAATGGGTCCCAACTCCATTATTCAATTTTATGCGCAAAAGAATTAGCGTCCGTATTTTACGTGCGGAATGTTATTTTTTCACTTTCCGGTGTCATAGAAACGTGAAATTTGGCACGAGCATTGATTATGTCATAAATAGGAAAAGCTAATGGGTCCCAACTCGATTATTCAATTCTATGCGCAAAAGAATTGGCGTCCAAATTTTACATGCGGAATGTAATTTTTTCACTTTTCGGTGTCATAGAAACGGGAAATTTGGCACGAGCATTGATTATGTCATAAATAGGAAAAGCTAATGGGTCCCAACTCAATTATTCAATTCTATGCGCAAAAGAATTAGCGTCCAAATTTTACGTACGGAATGTAATTTTTTCACTTTCCAGTGTCATAGAAACGGGAAATTTCGCACAGGCATTGATTATGTCATAAATAGAAAAAGCTAATGGGTCCCAACTCGATTATTCAATTCTAGCGGAAAGGAATCGGCGTCGAACTTTTACGTGCGGAAGCTAATTTTTTCGCTTTCCGGTGTCATAGAAACAGGAAAATTGGCACGAGCATTGATTATGTCATAAATAGGAAAAGCTAATGGATCGCAACTCCATTATTCAATTTTATTCGCAAAAGAATTAGAGTCCAAATTTTACGTGCGGAATGTAATTTATTCACTTTCCGGTGTCATAGAAACGGGAAATTTGGCACAGGCATTGATTATGTCATAAATAGGAAAAGCTAATGGGTCCCAACTCAATTATTTAATTCTAGCGCAAAAGAATTAGCGTCAAAATTTTACGTGCGGAAGGTAATTTTTTCACTTTCCGGTGTCATAGAAACAGGAAATTTGGCACGAGCATTGATTATGTCATAAATAGGAAAAGCTAATGGGTCCCAACTCGATTATTAAATTCTAACGCAAAAGAATTGGTGTCGAAATTTTACGTACGGAATGTAATTTTTTCACTTTCCGGTGTCATAGAAACGGGAAATTTGGCACGAGCATTGATTATGTCATAAATAGGAAAAGCTAATCGGTCCCAACTCAATTATTCATTTCTATGCGCAAAAGAATTGGCGTCGAAATTTTACGTGCGGAATGTAATTTTTTCACTTTCCGGTGTCATAAAAACGGGAAATTTGGCACGGGCATTGATTATGTCATAAATAGGAAAAGCTAATGGATCCCAACTCCATTATTCAATTTTATTCGCAAAAGAATTAGCGTCCAAATTTTACGTGCGGAATGTAATTTTTTCACTTTCCGGTGTCATAGAAACGGGAAATTTGGCACGAGCATTGATTATGTCATAAATAGGAAAAGCTAATGGGTCCCAACTCGATTATTCAATTCTATGTGCAAAAGAATTGGCGTCAAAATTTTACGTGCGGAATGTAATTTTTTCACTTTCCGGTGTCATAGAAACGTGAAATTTGGCACGAGCATTGATTATGTCATAAATAAGAAAAGCTAATAGGTCCCAACTCGATTATTCAATTCTAGCGCAAAAGAATTGGCGTCGAAATTTTACGTACGGAATGTAATTTTTTCACATTCCGGTGTCATAGAAACGGTAAATTTGACACGAACATTGATTATGTCATAAATAGGAAAAGCTAATGGGTACCAACTCGATTATTCAATTCTATGCGCAAAAGAATTGGCGTCAAAATTTTACGTGCGGAATGTAATTTTTTCACTTTCCGGTGTCATAGAAACGGAAAATTTGGCACGAGCATTGATTATGTCATAAATAGGAAAAGCTAATGGGTCCCAACTCAATTATTCAATTCTATGCGCAAAAGAATTAGCGTCCAAATTTTACGTACGGAATGTAATTTTTTCACTTTCCGGTGTCATAGAAACGGGAAATTTGGCACAGGCATTGATTATGTCATAAATAGAAAAAGCTAATGGGTCCCAACTCGATTATTCAATTCTAGCGCAAAGGAATCGGCGTCGAACTTTTACGTGCGGAAGCTAATTTTTTCGCTTTCCGGTGTCATAGAAACAGGAAATTTGGCACGAGCATTGATTATGTCATAAATAGGAAAAGCTAATGGGTCCCAACTCGATTATTAAATTCTAACGCAAAAGAATTGGTGTCGAAATTTTACGTACGGAATGTAATTTTTTCACTTTCCGGTGTCATAGAAACGGGAAATTTGGCACGAGCATTGATTATGTCATAAATAGGAAAAGCTAATCGGTCCCAACTCAATTATTCATTTCTATGCGCAAAAGAATTGGCGTCGAAATTTTACGTGCGGAATGTAATTTTTTCACTTTCCGGTGTCATAAAAACGGGAAATTTGGCACGGGCATTGATTATGTCATAAATAGGAAAAGCTAATGGATCCCAACTCCATTATTCAATTTTATTCGCAAAAGAATTAGCGTCCAAATTTTACGTGCGGAATGTAATTTTTTCACTTTCCGGTGTCATAGAAACGGGAAATTTGGCACGAGCATTGATTATGTCATAAATAGGAAAAGCTAATGGGTCCCAACTCGATTATTCAATTCTATGTGCAAAAGAATTGGCGTCAAAATTTTACGTGCGGAATGTAATTTTTTCACTTTCCGGTGTCATAGAAACGTGAAATTTGGCACGAGCATTGATTATGTCATAAATAAGAAAAGCTAATAGGTCCCAACTCGATTATTCAATTCTAGCGCAAAAGAATTGGCGTCGAAATTTTACGTACGGAATGTAATTTTTTCACATTCCGGTGTCATAGAAACGGTAAATTTGACACGAACATTGATTATGTCATAAATAGGAAAAGCTAATGGGTACCAACTCGATTATTCAATTCTATGCGCAAAAGAATTGGCGTCAAAATTTTACGTGCGGAATGTAATTTTTTCACTTTCCGGTGTCATAGAAACGGGAAATTTGGCACAGGCATTGATTATGTCATAAATAGAAAAAGCTAATGGGTCCCAACTCGATTATTCAATTCTAGCGCAAAGGTATCGGCGTCGAACTTTTACGTGCGGAAGCTAATTTTTTCGCTTTCCGGTGTCATAGAAACAGGAAATTTGGCACGAGCATTGATTATGTCATAAATAGGAAAAGCTAATGGATCGCAACTCCATTATTCAATTTTATTCGCAAAAGAATTAGAGTCCAAATTTTACGTGCGGAATGTAATTTTTTCACTTTCCGGTGTCATAGAAACGGGAAATTTGGCACAGGCATTGATTATGTCATAAATAGGAAAAGCTAATGGGTCCCAACTCGATTATTTAATTCTAGCGCAAAATAATTGGCGTCAAAATTTTACGTGCGGAAGGTAATTTTTTCACTTTCCGGTGTCATAGAAACAGGAAATTTGGCACGAGCATTGATTATGTCATAAATAGGAAAAGCTAATGGGTCCCAACTCCATTATTCAATTTTATGCGCAAAAGAATTAGCGTCCGTATTTTACGTGCGGAATGTTATTTTTTCACTTTCCGGTGTCATAGAAACGTGAAATTTGGCACGAGCATTGATTATGTCATAAATAGGAAAAGCTAATGGGTCCCAACTCGATTATTCAATTCTATGCGCAAAAGAATTGGCGTCCAAATTTTACATGCGGAATGTAATTTTTTCACTTTTCGGTGTCATAGAAACGGGAAATTTGGCACGAGCATTGATTATGTCATAAATAGGAAAAGCTAATGGGTCCCAACTCAATTATTCAATTCTATGCGCAAAAGAATTAGCGTCCAAATTTTACGTACGGAATGTAATTTTTTCACTTTCCAGTGTCATAGAAACGGGAAATTTGGCACAGGCATTGATTATGTCATAAATAGGAAAAGCTAATGGGTCCCAACTCCATTATTCAATTCCTTGCGCAAAAGAATTAGCGTCCAAATATTACGTGCAGAATGTAATTTTTTCACTTTCCGGTGTCATAGAAACAGGAAATTTGGCACAGGCATTGATTATGTCATAAATAGGAAAAGCTAATGGGTCCCTACTCGATTATTCAATTCTGGCGCAAAATAATTGGCGTCGAAATTTTACGTGCGGAAGGTAATTTTTTCACTTTCCAGTGTCATAGAAACAGGAAATTTGGCACGAGCATTATGTCATAAATAGGAAAAGCTAATGGGTCCCAACTCGATTATTAAATTCTAACGCAAAAGAATTGGTGTCGAAATTTTACGTACGGAATGTAATTTTTTCACTTTCCGATGTCATAGAAACGGGAAATTTGGCACGAGCATTGATTATGTCATAAATAGGAAAAGCTAATGGGTCCCAACTCGATTATTCAATTCTATGTGCAAAAAAATTGGCGTCCAAATTTTACGTGCGTAATATAATTTCTTCCCTTTCCGGTGTCATAGAAACAGGAAATTTGGCACGAGCATTGATTATGTCATAAATAAGAAAAGCTAATGGGTCCCAACTCCATTATTCAATTCTATGCGCAAAAGAATTAGCGTCCAAATTTTACGTGCGGAATGTAATTTTTTCACTTTCCGGTGTCATAGAAACGGGAAATTTGGCACAGGCATTGATTATGTCATAAATAGGAAAAGCTAATGGGTCCCAACTCGATTATTTAATTCTAGCGCAAAATAATTGGCGTCAAAATTTTACGTGCGGAAGGTAATTTTTTCACTTTCCGGTGTCATAGAAACAGGAAATTTGGCACGAGCATTGATTATGTCATAAATAGGAAAAGCTAATGGGTCCCAACTCCATTATTCAATTTTATGCGCAAAAGAATTAGCGTCCATATTTTACGTGCGGAATGTTATTTTTTCACTTTCCGGTGTCATAGAAACGGGAAATTTGGCACGAGCATTGATTATGTCATAAATAGGAAAAGCTAATGGGTCCCAACTCGATTTTTCAATTCTAACGCAAAAGAATTGGTGTCGAAATTTTACGTACGGAATGTAATTTTTTCACTTTCCGGTGTCATAGAAATGGGAAATTTGGCACGAGCATTGATTATGTCATAAATAGGAAAAGCTAATGGGTCCCAACTCGATTATTCAATTCTATGCGCAAAAGAATTAGCGTCCAAATTTTACGTACGGAATGTAATTTTTTCACTTTCCGGTGTCATGGAAATGGAAAATTTGGCACGAGCATTGATTATGTCATAAATAGGAAAAGCTAATGGGTCCCAACTCCATTATTCAATTCCATGCGCAAAAGAATTAGCGTCCAAATATTACGTGCGGAATGTAATTTTTTCACTTTCCGGTGTCATAGAAACAGGAAATTTCGCACAGGCATTGATTATGTCATAAATAGGAAAAGCTAATGGGTCCCAACTCGATTATTCAATTCTGGCGCAAAATAATTGGCGTCGAAATTTTACGTGCGGAAGGTAATTTTTTCACTTTCCAGTTTCATAGAAACAGGAAATTTGGCACGAGCATTATGTCATAAATAGGAAAAGCTAATGGGTCCCAACTCGATTATTAAATTCTAACGCAAAAGAATTGGTGTCGAAATTTTACGTACGGAATGTAATTTTTTCACTTTCCGATGTCATAGAAACGGGAAATTTGGCACGAGCATTGATTATTTCATAAATAGGAAAAGCTAATGGGTCCCAACTCGATTATTCAATTCTATGTGCAAAAAAAATTGGCGTCAAAATTTTACGTGCGGAATATAATTTCTTCCCTTTCCGGTGTCATAGAAACAGGAAATTAGGCACGAGCATTGATTATGTCATAAATAAGAAAAGCTAATGGGTCCCAACTCCATTATTCAATTCTATGCGCAAAAGAATTAGCGTCCAAATTTTACTGACGGAATGTAATTTTTTCACTTTCCGGTGTCATAGAAACGGGAAATTTGGCACAGGCATTGATTATGTCATAAATAGAAAAAGCTAATGGGTCCCAACTCGATTATTCAATTCTAGCGCAAAAGAATTGTCGTCGAAATTTTACGTGCGGAATGTAATTTTTTCACTTTCCGGTGTCATAGAAACGGGAAATTTGGCACGAGCATTGATTATGTCATAAATAGGAAAAGCTAATGGATCCCAACTCCATTATTCAATTTTATTCGCAAAAGAATTAGCGTCCAAATTTTACGTGCGGAATGTAATTTTTTCACTTTCCGGTGTCATAGAAACGTGAAATTTGGCACGAGCATTGATTATGTCATAAATAAGGAAAGCTAATGGGTCCCAACTTCATTATTCAATTCTATGCGCAAAAGAATTAGCGTCCAAATTTTACGTACGGAATGTAATTTTTTCACTTTCCGGTGTCATGGAAACGGGAAATTTGGCACGAGCATTGATTATGTCATAAATAGGAAAAGCTAATGGGTCCCAACTCCATTATTCAATTTTATGCGCAAAAGAATTAGCGTCCTTATTTTTAGTGCGGAATGTAATTTTTTCACTTTCCGGTGTCATAGAAACAGGAAATTTGGCACGAGCATTGATTATGTCATAAATAGGAAAAGCTAATGGGTCCCAACTCGATTATTCAATTCTAGCGCAAAAGAATTGGCGTCGAAATTTCCTGTACGGAATGTAATTTTTTCACTTTCCGGTGTCATAGAAACGGGAAATTTGGCACGAGCATTGATTATGTCATAAATAAGAAAAGCTAATGGGTCCCAACTCCATTATTCAATTCTATGCGCAAAAGAATTAGCGTCCAAATTTTACGCACGGAATGTAATTTTTTCACTTTCCGGTGTCATAGAAACGGGAAATTTCGCACAGGCATTGATTATGTCATAAATAGGAAAAGCTAATGGGTCCCAACTCGATTATTCAATTCTAGCGCAAAATAATTGGCGTCGAAATTTTACGTGCGGAAGGTAACTTTTTCACTTTCCGGTGTCATAGAAACAGGAAATTTGGCACGAGCATTGATTATGTCATAAATAGGAAAAGCTAATGGGTCCCAACTCGATTATTAAATTCTAACGCAAAAGAATTGGTGTCGAAATTTTACGTACGGAATGTAATTTTTTCACTTTCCGGTGTCATAGAAACGGGAAATTTGGCACGAGCATTGATTATGTCATAAATAGGAAAAGCTAATGGGTCCCAACTCGATTATTCAATTCTATGTGCAAAAGAATTGGCGTCCAAATTTTACGTCCGGAATGTAATTTTTTCACTTTCCGGTGTCATAGAAACAGGAAATTTGGCACGAGCATTGATTATGTCATAAATAGAAAAAGCTAATGGGTCCCAACTCGATTATTCAATTCTAGCGCAAAAGAATTGGCGTTGAAATTTTACGTACGGAATGTAATTTTTTCACTTTCCGGTGTCAGAAACGGGAAATTTGGCACAAGCATTGATTATGTCATAAATAGGAAAAGCTAATGGGTCCCAACTCGATTATTCAATTCTATGCGCAAAAGAATTGGCGTCAAAATTTTACGCGCGGAATGAAATTTTTTCACTTTCCGGTGTCATAGAAACGGGAGATTTGGCACAGGCATTGATTATGTCATAAATAGAAAAAGCTAATGGGTCCCAACTCCATTATTCAATTTTATGCGCAAAAGAATTAGCGTCCATATTTTAAGTGCGGAATGTTATTTTTTCACTTTCCGGTGTCATAGAAACGGGAAATTTGGCACGAGCATTGATTATGTTATAAATAGGAAAAGCTAATGGGTCCCAACTCGATTATTCAATTCTAACGCAAAATAATTGGCGTCGAAATTTTACGTGCGGAAGGTAATTTTTTCACTTTCCGGTGTCATAGAAACAGGAAATTTGGCACGAGCATTGATTATGTCATAAATTGGAAAAGCTAATGGGTCCCAACTCGATTATTAAATTCTAACGCAAAAGAATTGTCGTCCAAATTTTATGTGCGGAATGTAATTTTTTCACTTTCCGGTGTCATAGAAACGGGAAATTTGGCACGAGCATTGATTATGTCATAAATAGGAAAAGCTAATGGGTCCCAACTCGATTATTCAATTCTATGCGCAAAAGAATTGGCGTCCAAATTTTACGCGCGGAATGTAATTTTTTCACTTTCCGGTGTCACAGAAATGGGAAATTTGGCACGAGCATTGATTATGTCATAAATAGGAAAAGCTAATGAGTCCCAACTCAATTATTCAATTCTATGCGCAAAAGAATTAGCGTCCAAATTTTACGTACGGAATGTAATTTCTTCCCTTTCTGGTGTCATAGAAACAGGAAATTTGGCACGAGCATTAATTATGTCATATATAAGAAAAGCTAATGGGTCCCAACTCCATTATTCAATTCTATGCGCAAAAGAATTAGCGTCCAAATTTTACGTGCGTAATGTTATTTTTTCACTTTCCGGTGTCATAGAAACGGGAAATTTCGCACAGGCATTGATTATGCCATAAATAGGAAAAGCTAATGGGTCCCAACTCGATTATTCAATTCTAGCGCAAAATAATTGGCGTCGAAATTTTACGCGCGGAAGGTAATTTTTTCACTTTCCGGTGTCATAGAAACGGGAAATTTGGCACGAGCATTGATTATGTCATAAATAAGAAAAGCTAATGGGTCCCAACTCCATTATTCAATTCTATGCGCAAAAGAATTAGCGTCCATATTTTACGTGCGGAATGTTATTTTTTCACTTTCCGGTTTCATAGAAACGTGAAATTTGGCACGAGCATTGATTATGTCATAAATAAGAAAAGCTAATGGGTCTCAACTCCATTATTTAATTCTAGCGCAAAAGAATTGTCGTCGAAATTTTACGTGCGGAAGCTAATTTTTTCATTTTCCGGTGTCATAGAAACGGGAAATTTGGCACGAGCATTGATTATGTCATAAATAAGAAAAGCTAATGGGTCCCAACTCCATTATTCAATTCTATGCGCAAAAGAATTAGCGTCCAAATTTTACGTACGGAATGTAATTTTTTCACTTTCCGGTGTCATAGAAACGGGAAATTTCGCACAGGCATTGATTATGTCATAAATAGGAAAAGCTAATGGGTCCCAACTCGATTATTCAATTCTAGCGCAAAATAATTGGCGTCGAAATTTTACGTGCGGAAGGTAGTTTTTTCACTTTCCGGTGTCATAGAAACAGGAAATTTGGCACGAGCATTGATTATGTCATAAATAGGAAAAGCTTATGGGTCCCAACTCGATTATTCAAATCTATGCGCAAAAGAATTGGCGTCAAAATTTTACGTGCGGAATGTAGTTTTTTCACTTTCCGGTGTCATAGAAAGGGAAAATTTGGCACGAGCATTGATTATGTCATAAATAGGAAAAGCTAATGGGTCCCAACTCAATTATTCAATTCTATGCGCAAAAGAATTAGCGTCCAAATTTTACGTACGGAATGTAATTTCTTCCCTTTCCGGTGTCATAGAAACAGGAAATTTGGCACGAGCATTGATTATGTCATAAATAAGAAAAGCTAATGGGTCCCAACTCCATTATTTAATTCTATGCGCAAAAGAATTAGCGTCCAAATTTCACGTACGGAATGTAATTTTTTCACTTTCCGGTGTCATAGAAACGGGAAATTTGGCACAGGCATTGATTATGTCATAAATAGAAAAAGCTAATGGGTCCCAACTCGATTATTCAATTCTAGCGCAAAAGAATTGTCGTCGAAATTTTATGTGCGGAATGTAATTTTTTCACTTTCCGGTGTCATAGAAACGGGAAATTTGGCACGAGCATTGATTATGTCATAAATAGAATTGAATAATCGAGTTGGGACCCATTAGCTTTTCCTATTTATGACATAATCAATGCTCGTGCCAAATTTCCCGTTTCTATGACACCGGAAAGTGAAAAAATTACATTCCGTACGTAAAATTTCAACGCCAATTCTTTTGCGCTAGAATTGAATAATGGAGTTGGGACCCATTAGCTTTTCCTATTTATGACATAATCAATGCTCGTGCCAAATTTCCCGTTTCTATGACACCGGAAAGTGAAAAAATTAGCTTCCGCACGTAAAAGTTCGGCGCCGATTCTTTTGCGCTAGAATTGAATAATCGAGTTGGGACCCATTAGCTTTTTCTATTTATGACATAATCAATGCCTGAGCCAAATTTCCCGTTTCTATGACACTGGAAAGTGAAAAAATTACATTCCGTACGTAAAATTTGGACGCTAATTCTTTTGCGCATAGAATTGAAAAATCGAGTTGGGACCCATTAGCTTTTCTTATTTATGACATAATCAATGCTCGTGCCAAATTTGCCGTTTCTATGACACCGGAAAGTGAAAAAATTACATTCCGCACGTAAAATTTTGACGCTAATTCTTTTGCGCATAGAATTGAATAATGGAGTTGGGACCCATTAGCTTTTCCTATTTATGACATAATCAATGCTCGTGCCAAATTTCCCATTTCTATGACACCGGAAAGTGAAAAAATTAGCTTCCGCACGTAAAATTTCGACGACAATACTTTTGCGCTAAAATTAAATAATCGAGTTGGGACCCGTTAGCTTTTTCTATTTATTACATAATCAATGCCTGTGCCAAATTTCCCGTTTCTATGACACCGGAAAGTGAAAAAATTACATTCCGTACATAAAATTTCGACGCCAATTCTTTTGCGCTAGAATTGAATAATCGAGTTGGGACCCATTAGCTTTTCCTATTTATGACATAATCAATGCTCGTGCCAAATTTCCCGTTTCTATGACACCGGAAAGTGAAAAAATTAGCTTCTGCACGTAAAAGTTCGACGCCGATTCTTTTGCGCTAGAATTGAATAATCGAGTTGGGACCCATTAGCTTTTTCTATTTATGACATAATCAATGCCTGAGCCAAATTTCCCGTTTCTATGACACCGGAAAGTGAAAAAATTACATTCCGTACGTAAAATTTGGACGCTAATTCTTTTGCGCATAAAATTGAATAATGGAGTTGGGATCCATTAGCTTTTCCTATTTATGACATAATCAATGCTCGTGCCAAATTTCCCGTTTCTATGACACCGGAAAGTGAAAAAATTACATTCCGTACATAAAATTTCGACGCCAATTCTTTTGCGCTAGAATTGAATAATCGAGTTGGGACCCATTAGCTTTTCCTATTTATGACATAATCAATGCTCGTGCCAAATTTCCCGTTTCTATGACACCGGAAAGTGAAAAAATTACATTCCGTACATAAAATTTCGACGCCAATTCTTTTGCGCTAGAATTGAATAATCGAGTTGGGACCCATTAGCTTTTCCTATTTATGACATAATCAATGCTCGTGCCAAATTTCCCGTTTCTATGACACCGGAAAGTGAAAAAATTACATTCCGCACGTAAAATTTCGACGCCAATTCTTTTGCGCTAGAATTGAATAATCGAGTTGGGACCCATTAGCTTTTCCTATTTATGACATAATCAATGCTCGTGCCAAATTTCCCGTTTCTATGACACCGGAAAGTGAAAAAATTACATTCCGCACGTAAAATTTGGACGCTAATTCTTTTGCGCTAGAATTGAATAATCGAGTTGGGACCCATTAGCTTTTCCTATTTATGACATAATCAATGCTCGTGCCAAATTTCCCGTTTCTATGACATCGGAAAGTGAAAAAATTACTTTCCGCACGTAAAATTTGGACGCTAATTCCTTTGCGCTAGAATTGAATAATCGAGTTGGGACCCATTAGCTTTTTCTATTTATGACATAATCAATACCTGTGCCAAATTTCCCGTTTCTATGACACCGGAAAATGAAAAAATTACATTCCGTACGTAAAATTTGGACGCTAATTCTTTTGCGCATAGAATTGAATAATGGAGTTGGGACCCATTAGCTTTTCTTATTTATGACATAATCAATGCTCGTGCCAAATTTCCTGTTTCTATGACACCGGAAAGGGAAGAAATTACTTTCCGTACGTAAAATTGGACGCTAATTCTTTTGCGCATGGAATTGAATAATTGAGTTGGGACCCATTAGCTTTTCCTATTTATGACATAATCAATGCTCGTGCCAAATTTTCCGTTTCTATGACACCGGAAAGTAAAAAATTACATTCCGCACGTAAAATTTCGACACCAATTCTTTTGCGTTAGAATTGAATAATCGAGTTGGGACCCATTAGCTTTTCCTAATTATGACATAATCAATGCTCGTGCCAAATTTCCCGTTTCTATGACACCGGAAAGTGAAAAAATTAGCTCCCGCACGTAAAATATGGACGCTAATTCTTTTGCGCATAAAATTGAATAATGGAGTTGGGACCCATTAGCTTTTCCTATTTATGACATAATCAATGCTCGTGCCTAATTTACCGTTTCTATGACACCGGAAAGTGAAAAAATTACATTCTGTACATAAAATTTCGACGCCAATTCTTTTGCGCTAGAATTGAATAATCGAGTTGGGACCCATTAGCTTTTCCTATTTATGACATAATCAATGCTCGTGCCAAATTTCCCGTTTCTATGACATCGGAAAATGAAAAAATTACATTCCGCACGTAAAATTTGGACGCTAATTCTTTTGCAAATAAAATTGAATAATGGAGTTGGGATCCATTAGCTTTTCCTATTTATGACATAATCAATATTCGTGCCAAATTTCCCGTTTCTGTGACACCGGAAAGTGAAAAAATTACATTCCGTACGTAAAATTTCGACGCCAATTCTTTTGCCCTAGAATTGAATAATCGAGTTGGGACCCATTAGCTTTTCCTATTTATGACATAATCAATGCTCGTGCCAAATTTCCCGTTTCTATGACACCGGAAAGTGAAAAAATTACATTCCGCACGTAAAATTTGGACGCTAATTCTTTTGCGAATAAAATTGAATAATGGAAGTGGGATCCATTAGCTTTTCCTATTTATGACATAATCAATGCTCGTGCCAAATTTCCTGTTTCTATGACACCGGAAAGTGAAAAAATTAGCTTCCGCACGTAAAAGTTCGACGCCGATTCTTTTGAACTAGAATTGAATAATCGAGTTGGGACCCATTAGCTTTTTCTATTTATGACATAATCAATGCCTGAGCCAAATTTCCCGTTTCTATGACACTGGAAAGAGAAAAAATTACATTCCGTACGTAAAATTTGGACGCTAATTCTTTTGCGCATAGAATTGAAAAATCGAGTTGGGACCCATTAGCTTTTCTTATTTATGACATAATCAATGCTCGTGCCAAATTTCCCGTTTCTATGACACCGGAAAGTGAAAAAATTACATTCCGCACGTAAAATTTTGACGCTAATTCTTTTGCGCATAGAATTGAATAATGGAGTTGGGACCCATTAGCTTTTCCTATTTATGACATAATCAATGCTCGTGCCAAATTTCCCGTTTCTATGACACCGGAAAGTGAAAAAATTAGCTTCCGCACGTAAAATTTCGACGACAATTCTTTTGCGCTAGAATTAAATAATCTAGTTGGGACCCGTTAGCTTTTTCTATTTATGACATAATCAATGCCTGTGCCAAATTTCCCGTTTCTATGACACCGGAAACTGAAAAAATTACATTCCGTATGTAAAATATGGACGCTAATTCTTTTGCACATAAAATTAAATAATGGAGTTGGGACCCATTAGGTTTTCCTATTTATGACGTAATCAATGCCTGTGACAAATTTCCCGTTTCTATGACACCGGAAAGTGAAAAAATTACATTCCGTACATTAAATTTCGACGCCAATTCTTTTGCGCTAGAATTGAATAATCGAGTTGGGACCCATTAGCTTTTCCTATTTATGACATAATCAATGCTCGTGCCAAATTTCCCGTTTCTATGACACCGGAAAGTGAAAAAATTAGCTTCCGCACGTAAAAGTTCGACGCCGATTCTTTTGCGCTAGAATTGAATAATCGAGTTGGGACCCATTAGCTTTTTCTATTTATGACATAATCAATGCCTGAGCCAAATTTCCCGTTTCTATGACACCGGAAAGTGAAAAAATTACATTCCGTACGTAAAATTTGGACGCTAATTCTTTTGCGCATAAAATTGAATAATGGAGTTGGGATCCATTAGCTTTTCCTATTTATGACATAATCAATGCTCGTGCCAAATTTCCCGTTTCTATGACACCGGAAAGTGAAAAAATTACATTCCGTACATAAAATTTCGACGCCAATTCTTTTGCGCTAGAATTGAATAATCGAGTTGGGACCCATTAGCTTTTCCTATTTATGACATAATCAATGCTCGTGCCAAATTTCCCGTTTCTATGACACCGGAAAGTGAAAAAATTACATTCCGTACATAAAATTTCGACGCCAATTCTTTTGCGCTAGAATTGAATAATCGAGTTGGGACCCATTAGCTTTTCCTATTTATGACATAATCAATGCTCGTGCCAAATTTCCCGTTTCTATGACACCGGAAAGTGAAAAAATTACATTCCGCACGTAAAATTTCGACGCCAATTCTTTTGCGCTAGAATTGAATAATCGAGTTGGGACCCATTAGCTTTTCCTATTTATGACATAATCAATGCTCGTGCCAAATTTCCCGTTTCTATGACACCGGAAAGTGAAAAAATTACATTCCGCACGTAAAATTTGGACGCTAATTCTTTTGCGCTAGAATTGAATAATCGAGTTGGGACCCATTAGCTTTTCCTATTTATGACATAATCAATGCTCGTGCCAAATTTCCCGTTTCTATGACATCGGAAAGTGAAAAAATTACTTTCCGCACGTAAAATTTGGACGCTAATTCCTTTGCGCTAGAATTGAATAATCGAGTTGGGACCCATTAGCTTTTTCTATTTATGACATAATCAATACCTGTGCCAAATTTCCCGTTTCTATGACACCGGAAAATGAAAAAATTACATTCCGTACGTAAAATTTGGACGCTAATTCTTTTGCGCATAGAATTGAATAATGGAGTTGGGACCCATTAGCTTTTCTTATTTATGACATAATCAATGCTCGTGCCAAATTTCCTGTTTCTATGACACCGGAAAGGGAAGAAATTACTTTCCGTACGTAAAATTGGACGCTAATTCTTTTGCGCATGGAATTGAATAATTGAGTTGGGACCCATTAGCTTTTCCTATTTATGACATAATCAATGCTCGTGCCAAATTTTCCGTTTCTATGACACCGGAAAGTAAAAAATTACATTCCGCACGTAAAATTTCGACACCAATTCTTTTGCGTTAGAATTGAATAATCGAGTTGGGACCCATTAGCTTTTCCTAATTATGACATAATCAATGCTCGTGCCAAATTTCCCGTTTCTATGACACCGGAAAGTGAAAAAATTAGCTCCCGCACGTAAAATATGGACGCTAATTCTTTTGCGCATAAAATTGAATAATGGAGTTGGGACCCATTAGCTTTTCCTATTTATGACATAATCAATGCTCGTGCCTAATTTACCGTTTCTATGACACCGGAAAGTGAAAAAATTACATTCTGTACATAAAATTTCGACGCCAATTCTTTTGCGCTAGAATTGAATAATCGAGTTGGGACCCATTAGCTTTTCCTATTTATGACATAATCAATGCTCGTGCCAAATTTCCCGTTTCTATGACATCGGAAAATGAAAAAATTACATTCCGCACGTAAAATTTGGACGCTAATTCTTTTGCGAATAAAATTGAATAATGGAGTTGGGATCCATTAGCTTTTCCTATTTATGACATAATCAATATTCGTGCCAAATTTCCCGTTTCTGTGACACCGGAAAGTGAAAAAATTACATTCCGTACGTAAAATTTCGACGCCAATTCTTTTGCCCTAGAATTGAATAATCGAGTTGGGACCCATTAGCTTTTCCTATTTATGACATAATCAATGCTCGTGCCAAATTTCCCGTTTCTATGACACCGGAAAGTGAAAAAATTACATTCCGCACGTAAAATTTGGACGCTAATTCTTTTGCGAATAAAATTGAATAATGGAAGTGGGATCCATTAGCTTTTCCTATTTATGACATAATCAATGCTCGTGCCAAATTTCCTGTTTCTATGACACCGGAAAGTGAAAAAATTAGCTTCCGCACGTAAAAGTTCGACGCCGATTCTTTTGAACTAGAATTGAATAATCGAGTTGGGACCCATTAGCTTTTTCTATTTATGACATAATCAATGCCTGAGCCAAATTTCCCGTTTCTATGACACTGGAAAGAGAAAAAATTACATTCCGTACGTAAAATTTGGACGCTAATTCTTTTGCGCATAGAATTGAAAAATCGAGTTGGGACCCATTAGCTTTTCTTATTTATGACATAATCAATGCTCGTGCCAAATTTCCCGTTTCTATGACACCGGAAAGTGAAAAAATTACATTCCGCACGTAAAATTTTCACGCTAATTCTTTTGCGCATAGAATTGAATAATGGAGTTGGGACCCATTAGCTTTTCCTATTTATGACATAATCAATGCTCGTGCCAAATTTCCCGTTTCTATGACACCGGAAAGTGAAAAAATTAGCTTCCGCACGTAAAATTTCGACGACAATTCTTTTGCGCTAGAATTAAATAATCTAGTTGGGACCCGTTAGCTTTTTCTATTTATGACATAATCAATGCCTGTGCCAAATTTCCCGTTTCTATGACACCGGAAACTGAAAAAATTACATTCCGTATGTAAAATATGGACGCTAATTTTTTTGCACTTAAAATTAAATAATGGAGTTGGGACCCATTAGGTTTTCCTATTTATGACGTAATCAATGCCTGTGACAAATTTCCCGTTTCTATGACACCGGAAAGTGAAAAAATTACATTCCGTACGTAAAATTTGGACGCTAATTCTTTTGTGCATAAAATTGAATAATGGAGTTGGGACCCATTAGCTTTTCCTATTTATGACATAATCAATGCTCGTGCCAAATTTCCCGTTTCTATGTCACCGGAAAGTGAAAAAATTACATTCCGTACATTAAATTTCGACGCCAATTCTTTTGCGCTAGAATTGAATAATCGAGTTGAGACCCATTAGCTTTTCCTATTTATGACATAATCAATGCTCGTGCCAAATTTCCCGTTTCTATGACACCGGAAAGTGAAAAAATTACATTCCGTACATAAAATTTCGACGCCAATTCTTTTGCGCTAGAATTGAATAATCGAGTTGGGACCCATTAGCTTTTCCTATTTATGACATAATCAATGCTCGTGCCAAATTTCCCGTTTCTATGACACCGGAAAGTGAAAAAATTACATTCCGCACGTAAAATTTCGACGACAATTCTTTTGCGCTAGAATTGAATAATCGAGTTGGGACCTATTAGCTTTTTCTATTTATGACATAATCAATGCCTGTGCCAAATTTCCCGTTTCTATGACACCGGAAAGTGAAAGAATTACATTCCGTATGTAAAATTTCGACACCAATTCTTTTGCGTTAGAATTGAATAATCGAGTTGGGACCCATTAGCTTTTCCTATTTATGACATAATCAATGCTCGTGCCAAATTTTCTGTTTCTATAACACCGGAAAGTGAAAAAATTACATTCCGTACGTAAAATTTTAATGTTCAATAAGTTTTATTGGATAAGATTTATACAGTTACAACATGTAAATAACATAAGAATCGTCAATTTTATAGTCATTGACAATGCATAGGAAGGATAATGATTGTATAACTACGCTTAACATACATGTAAACTATTAGACTACTTGCTTTGACTTCCAACAAATAAACTGTTTGGTACTTAGCTGGGTGGGAGGGGGGCAGGGGAGAGGTAGGGTAGGGTAGGAACGAGGAGGGGGGGGGGGGGGACATGGGGGTGGGAGGGTGGTTTGGGTAAGTGGGGTAAGGATGCATATGGATATAGTTATCGTTAAAGTTTCTTCTGTTTCTACAAACATTAAAATGTAGGTTCTTTCGGAATATGCCAAGGTCCAGTCCATCTGAATTTACATATTCAGGTTGATCATTCTCTGGTTTGGATGAAAATGTGTTAATCAGGGGTTCCAAGTTTCCACGAAACCTGGCAGTCTATTTTGTCTGATGGCATGGATTTTTTCCATGGACATATGATCGGACATTAGTTGGGTTATGGCAGAGAGAGATGGGATTGTTTGGGATTTCCAGTTCCTAGTTATTAGAAGTTTAACAACCAGGAGTCCGTGGATTATTAATTTTCTTGATCCCTGAGGCATCTTTCCCAAATCTAATAGTAGTATTGTTTTTTCCGGCTTCGAGGGAATCCTAATTCCAGTAATCCTTTTCATAAGCTCTAGGAATTTCCTCCATACTGTTTTAATTTTTGGGCAACTCCAAAAAATGTGAAGGAGTGTGCCTCTCTCTCCGCAATTCCTCCAGCATCTATCGGATGTGTCTGGGAAGAAATCCGCCAGTCTCACAGGGGATCTGTACCAGCGTGTAATTAATTTATAATGTACTTCTAGGAGAGGTGCGCATAAAGATGCTTTATTTGCCCAAGTTAGGGCTTGGGACCATTGTTGTACTGTGAAGGTTGTCCCAGTTTCCTTTTCCCAGTTAAGAATGTGGGCCTTCTTCTTTAGGTCAGGTCCTGCGTCATTCCCTCTGCAAAAAATGTCATAGATCTCCCTTAACGGGATTTTTTGGAGAGAGGGATTGAAGAGGAGATTAAATATATGTTTGGGTAAGAATGTGGAACCAGAAGCCATAGTTGGCCATCTGCTTTTCAGTTGGGAGTACAATAGAAAATCCCCATCTTGCAAACCAAATTCTTTTTGAAGACATTTGAAGGATTTCATGTCGTTACCTTTGGCCAGGTCCGAGAGATTTTTGATACCTCTTATTCTCCAACTTTTTGTGTTATGAGTATCTGGATCAAAGTCTAAGATTTCGAGCGGGAGGGGGACCTCCTTTTTAAAGGATTGATCTTCTGAGGAGTGAAGTAGCAACTTACAGATCTTTACAGTGTTTAATATTATTGGGTTTTTGATCGGGAATATTTTCATTTTTAGGTTTGTGGCTAGAAGAAGGTTTTTTAATTTTTTGTTGCCTATGGAGCTTTGCTCTATGGATGGCCAACTGATGCCTGACTGGGGGGAGCTCCAGGCTCTCATCTGGGATATGATATTTGCTTTATAGTAGGCCGCAATATTAGGGACCCCCAGACCGCCATTTCTCCTGGAGCAATATAATATGGATGCAGCTACTCTTGGTTTCCTATTGTTCCAAATAAAAGACATTAGTTGTTTTTGTAATTTCTTCAGGAGCTTGGTACTACAACTTAGGGGGATGGTTCTAAATATATATAGTAGCTTGGGCAGGATCATCATTTTATACACGACGATCCTACCCATCCATGACAGTTCTGTTCTGTTGAAGTTGGACATGTCTTGCTGAATGTTTTCCTTTAATTGCATTAGATTATGTGTACTAGTACTTTGCATATCGGGAGGTTAATTGTTGTGCCTAAGTACTGGATGCCCAATGGGTCCCATTCGAATGGGAACTCCTCCTTTATTAGATTTTGTAGTTTGTGGTGAATATTAATGGGGAGAATTTTTGATTTAGTTGGGTTTATTTTGTAGTAGGATATTGTCCCGAAGAATTCCAGAAGCTGAGAGGATTTTCTAAGGGAGCTAAGGGGGGATGTGAGCATTAACACAATATCGTCCGCAAATAGGCCAATTTTTTGGTCTCTACCTGCCAAGGGAACTCCTCTTATTTCACTACACATGCGTATTGCTTCGGCTAGGGGTTCTATAATGAGGATAAACAGAGTTGGTGACAGGGGGCACCCCTGTCTGGTGCCATTGGAAATAGTAAATGGATCAGACATAACGCCATTGGTGAATATCCGGGCCGAAGGAGAGCTATAGAGGGCCTTTATAGCTGACAATATGTTACCTCCAAAGCCAAAGCTCTCCAACGCCGAGAAGGCATAACCCCAATGTATTCTGTCGAATGCCTTCTCTGCGTCCAGGGTGAGGAGCAGACAAGGCATTCGAGAGCTCTCCATCTCCCAGACTATGTCCAGCAGTCGGCGCGTAGCATCTGATGCCTGCCGGCCCTTAACGAAACCGATCTGATCGCTATGAATGAGGTCCGGAGTTACCTCCAGCAATCTTAAGGATAGGATTTTGGCATAAATTTTGGCATCGTTGTTTAGGAGAGAAATAGGTCTGAAGTTGGCGGGTTTCGAAGGTTCTTTACCGGGCTTTGGAATGGTTACTATCGTTGCCTGTAGCATTTCAGGCGGCAGGGAACCCGTCAGCATGGCTTTGTTGTAAGTATTTGCCATATGGGGGATGAGTTGTTTTTTATATATTTTGAAATATTCACTCGAAAAACCATCGGGTCCTGGGGCTTTATCCTGTTTGGCTCTGTTTATGACTTGTAGGATCTCTTGGTGGGTGATGGGAGAATTTAGTTTTGTTAGTTGGGTTTCTGTTAATTTGGGTAGATGTAGGGATGCGAGGAAAGTGTTGATGGTAGCTTGCGAGGGGGGGTGTTCCGACTGTTCTTTATTTAGGTTGTATAGTTTTTCGTAGAACCTTCGGAATTCCTCCGCTATTGCTTTAGGGTTGGAAATTTTATATTTAGAGGTAGGGTCATACAAAAAGGGGATCTTCGCCTTGGATCTTTTTAGTTTGACCTTGTTGGCCATCCATTTGGTGTTTTTGTTGGCCTCTGTATAGTAGGTAGTTTTGGTGAATTTTATGTTTTTTTCGTGTTCATCTATTAAGATATTTCTGACCCTCAGTCTAGCCTCTCTAATATCTTTGCTTAAGGAAGGTGAAGGGTTGGCATGGGTAGTTTTTTCTAGGTTTTTTAGTGTTTCAGTAGCATCTTTTAGGAGGTTGTTTTTTTCTTTTTTATATATGGCTCCCTGTTGGATCATTCTGCCTCTAATGACAGATTTATGCGCGTTCCAGAGTGTAAAACGGCACATGTCTGGGGAGTCGTTGTAATGAAAATATTCTGCTATAGCATTCCTTATTTTGTTTTGATATTTTGGAATTTTTAAGAGGAAGGTATTATTTCTCCAAGAATTAGGGGAATTTATGTGTGGGCCCAATTTTAGCTTCAACGTGATCGGAGCGTGGTCCGACCACGTTGTTACGCCTATTGTGGCTTCTCGGGATTTGTTTAAGATTTGGAAGTCTCCTAGGAACATATCTATTCTAGATGAAGATTTGTGTCTAAATGAATAAAAAGTGTATTCCCTGGAGCTGGCATTCAAGGCTCTAAAGATATCATACATGTCAATGTTATGAATCCAGGATGCTAGACTTAAACCTCTATTTTTTCTCGAGTGGCTAGAGTCCAGGGAGCTATCCGCCACTGCATTAAAATCTCCGCAAATAATTAACGAGCCCTGTTGGACCCCCCTGATTTTCCTTGCCACCTTGTTCAAAAATCTGATTTGTTTGGAGTTGGGCACATAGACATTGACCAAGGTGACAAGGAAGCCATCAATTTTACATATTAGTATTAAATATCTACCCTCGATGTCTTGGATTTCTTCAATCAGATGAAAGTCCACTGAGTCCTTCACTGCGATCAGTACTCCTGCTTTTTTCTTAGATGCGTTTGCTTGAAAGCATCTGGAGAATTTGGGGTGGGAAATCTTCGGCGGGTTGAGCTTGTTCAGGTGGGTTTCCTGAGCGCAGAAAATGTCCGCTTTAGATGAGATAATCTCTCTCCATAGAGCCGATCTTTTATAAGGGGAGTTCAACCGCCTTACATTTAGGGATGTTAGCTTTAGTTCCATTTTGAGTTGGAGTTCTTTTTGCTGGATCTGGGAGATGATGGGGGACCTTGGATAGGAATCCGGTTGTTTTGCACATTCCAAAGATTATATGAGTAGGTTTGTTGAGACGAAACTTCGTGTCTTTTTTCAAAAGGATGGTATTTGGGTACGGCTTGGGGTGTAAACGAAGGATAAGGGTATCTTCTTATTTGCGTTGAAGTATATTTTTCGTTGCAACCAGCAACTGTGGATATTGGAAGATAGAAACGGACCATTCCAAGTCTAGGTTCTCAGTCCTTAGGAAGGTCTTGGTAGGGGTACAAGAATCAGCCTGTGCTCTGAGCTAGGGTTTGAACTTGACGCTCGAGGGCCTTAGTCAGGTATACTTCGTCTTGTGGGGAGTTTTCAGCGAGGAGGGGCTTTATCCCTGTTTGATCTATTTGTTTGTTTGCGAGTCCAGTCCTTGTTGATATGTGATGGATTATGTTCTTGAGGGACTGGGAGATTCCATTTCTTTAGAAGTTGTATTCCCTCTTCTTGTGTTAGGACCGTAATTGTTAACCCGTCTTTGTTTATATAGAGCTTAGTGGGGAAGCCCCATCTGTAGGAGAGGTTGTTTTCTCTCAGTACTTTTGTTATTTCGAGAAATTTTTTTCGTGCTAACATCGTAGTTTGGGAGAAATCAGCGAATAGTTTGATGTTACTATACGGAGGTGGGAGGTCTTTCATATCTCTTGCTGCTTTCATTAAATTATCTTTTGTGCGAAAGAAATGCACCCTTGCTATCACGTCTCTTGGTGCGTTATCGGGAACGTTTTTGGGCTTGGGTAGCCTGTGGATCCTGTCTAGAATACGTTCCTCTTTCTTGGAGGAGGGGAGGAGAGTTTTTATAAGATCTTGTGCAAAGGAATTTAATTCCTCAGGTTTAACAGATTCGGGAATTCCTCTGAACTTGACGTTGTTACGTCGATTGCGATCTTCAATGTCAGCCATTTTATTTTTTAGGAACTCGACTTCCTCCTCTAGTTTGTAGTGAGCGTCTATCAACTCATTATGCGAACTAGTGATCTCCCCGGTTTTGTTTTCCAGGTGGTCGACCCTTCCCTCTAATTCATTTAGAGAGGAATGTATTTTTGCGTTTATTTCTGTAAAATCTCTTTTGATAGAGCCTTTCAGAGCCAGGACCATGTCTCTTATGAAACATTCTGAGGCCGCTTGGTCTGAGCAGGTTAAGTTTAGTAAAGGGTCTATGTCTTCAGGCTCTTCATTACAATTTTTTGAGAAGCTATTTGAGTTTGAATGGGATGAGTCCCTTCTCAGGCGCCTCTTTTCTGGGCTTATACTAGGGGAGCTGAAGCTTCTTTTTTCTGCACTTTGTGCTGTTAGACATTGTGCTGGTGATATGGGGGAAGATGGCGTCTGCTTTCCCGCATCTATCCCCCCCTCCTCCTCCCCCTGGGGTGCCGACAAATCTTTCCCTTCACCATTTGTGTCTGCTGGAGAGGTGCATCTGTGTGAGGGACTGTTTGAGCGATCTGGGAGCTGTGTAGTGCGATGTGGGATGGTTAGCTTACCGCTCCCGCTCGCTGTTTGGTCTGGCAGTCCCGATATCGGCATCCCTCCGTTTCTCTCAGCGCTGCTGGATGCTGGCTCTCCTGCCTTCTCTCCTTCTGCACCGCGCGCCGGGTAGAAATCGGTGAGGCGCTTCGGTGCAGCTTTCGCTGTTCTCCTCCGGGTTGCCATCGGTGACAGGCAAGTGTTCTCCTTCTCTCCCGTTTGTTTGTGGTCCTCGGCAAGCTTTTAGTTGCTTTTTAAGAAGGCTAGAGCACGGAGCAACTTAAAACACGGCCGCCATCAGCTCCTTCAGGCCACGCCCCCCCCCCCCGCACGTAAAATTTTGACGCCAATTCTTTTGCGCATAGAATTGAATAATCGAGTTGGGACCCATTAGCTTTTCCTATTTACGACATAATCAATGCTAGTGCCAAATTTCCCGTTTCTATGACACCGGAAAGTGAAAAAATTACATTCCGTACGTAAAATTTCGACACCAATTCTTTTGCGTTAGAATTGAATAATCGAGTTGGGACCCATTGTTGTCCCGCGCCGAAACGGGTTTTTTTTTTTTTTTTCAACAGCCCCCCCCGTTCGGCGCGAGACAAACCCGATGCAGGGACCTAAAAGAAAATCCGCACAGCGCTTACCTGAATCCCCGCGCTCCGGTGACTTCTTACTTACCGGTTGAAGATGGCCGCCGGGATCTTCTCCCTCGGTGGACCGCAGTTCTTCTGTGCGGTCCATTGCCGATTCCAGCCTCCTGATTGGCTGGAATCGGCACGTGATGGGGCGGAGCTACACGGAGCCGCTCTCAGGCACGAGCAGCCCCATTGAAAAAAGAAGAAGATCCGGACTGCGCAAGCGCGTCTAATCGGGCGATTAGACGCTGAAAATTAGACGGCACCATGGAGACGAGGACGCTAGCAACGGAACAGGTAAGTGAATAATTTCTGATAACTTCTGTATGGCTCATAATTAATGCACAATGTACATTACAAAGTGCATTAATATGGCCATACAGAAGTGTATAGACCTACTTGCTTTCGCGGAACAACCCCTTTAACTTTTCCTATTTATGACATAATCAATGCTCATGCTAAATTTCACGTTTCTATGACACCGGAAAGTGAAAAAATTACATTCCGCACGTAAAATATGGACGCTAATTCTTTTGCGCATAAAATTAAATAATGGAGTTGGGACCCATTAGCTTTTCCTATTTATGACATAATCAATGCTCGTGCCAAATTTCCTGTTTCTATGACACCGGAAAGTGAAAAAATTAGCTTCCGCACGTAAAAGTTCGACGCCGATTCTTTTGCGCTAGAATTGAATAATCGAGTTGGGACCCATTAGCTTTTTCTATTTATGACATAATCAATGCCTGAGCCAAATTTCCCGTTTCTATGACACCGGAAAGTGAAAAAATTACATTCCGTACGTAAAATTTGGACGCTAATTCTTTTGCGCATAGAATTGAAAAATCGAGTTGGGACCCATTAGCTTTTCCTATTTATGACATAATCAATGCTCGTGCCAAATTTTCCGTTTCTATGACACCGGAAAGTGAAAAAATTACATTCCGCACGTAAAATTTTGACGCTAATTCTTCTGCGCATAGAATTGAATAATGGAGTTGGGACCCATAAGCTTTTCCTATTTATGACATAATCAATGCTCGTGCCAAATTACCCGTTTCTATGACACCGGAAAGTGAAAAAATTAGCTTCCGCACGTAAAAGTTCGACGCCGTTTCTTTTGCGCTAGAATTGAATAATCGAGTTGGGACCCATTAGCTTTTGCTATTTATGACATAATCAATGCCTGTGCCAAATTTCCCGTTTCTATGACACTGGAAAGTGAAAAAATTATATTCCGTACGTAAAATTTGGACGCTAATTCTTTTGCGCATAGAATTGAAAAATTGAGTTGGGACCCATTAGCTTTTCTTATTTATGACATAATCAATGCTCGCGCCAAATTTCCCATTTCCATGACACCGGAAAGTGAAAAAATTACATTCCGCACATAAAATTTTGACGCTAATTCTTTTGCACATAGAATTGAATAATGGAGTTGGGACACATTAGCTTTTCCTATTTATGACATAATCAATGCTCGTGCCAAATTTCCCGTTTCTATGACACCGGAAAGTGAAAAAATTAGCTTCCGCACGTAAAATTTCGACGACAATTCTTTTGCGCTAGAATTAAATAATCGAGTTGGGACCCGTTAGCTTTTTCTATTTATAACATAATCAATGCCTGTGCCAAATTTCCCGTTTCTATGACACCGGAAAGTGAAAAAATTACATTCCGTACGTAAAATTTGGACGCTAATTCTTTTGCGCATAGAATTGAATAATGGAGTTGGGACCCATTAGCTTTTGCTATTTATGACACAATCAATGCTCGTGCCAAATTTCCCGTTTCTATGACACCGGAAAGTGAAAAAATTACATTCCGCACGTAAAATTTGGACGCTAATTCTTTTGCGCATAGAATTGAATAATCGAGTTGGGACCCATTAGCTTTTCCTATTTATGACACAATCAATGCTCGTGCCAAATTTCCCGTTTCTATGACACCGGAAAGTGAAAAAATTACATTCCGCACGTAAAATTTTGACGCTAATTCTTTTGCGCATAGAATTGAATAATCGAGTTGGGACCCATTAGCTTTTCCTATTTATGACATAATCAATGCTCGTGCCAAATTTCCCGTTTCTATGACAACGGAAAGTGAAAAAATTACATTCCGTACATAAAATTTTGACGCCAATTCTTTTGCGCTAGAATTGAATAATCGAGTTGGGACCCATTAGCTTTTCCTATTTATGACATAATCAATGCTCGTGCCAAATTTCCCGTTTCTATGACACCGGAAAGTGAAAAAATTACATTCCGCACGTAAAATTTGGACGCTAATTCTTTTGCGCTAGAATTGAATAATCGAGTTGGGACCCATTAGCTTTTCCTATTTATGACATAATCAATGCTCGTGCCAAATTTCCCGTTTCTATGACACCGGAAAGTGAAAAAATTACATTCCGTAAGTAAAATTTGGACGCTAATTCTTTTGCGCATAGAATTGAAAAATTGAGTTGGGACCCATTAGCTTTTCTTATTTATGACATAATCAATGCTCGTGCCAAATTTCCCGTTTCCATGACACCGGAAAGTGAAAAAATTACATTCCGCACGTAAAATTTTGACGCTAATTCTTTTGCACATAGAATTGAATAATGGAGTTGGGACACATTAGCTTTTCCTATTTATGACATAATCAATGCTCGTGCCAAATTTTCCGTTTCTATGACACCGGAAAGTGAAAAAATTAGCTTCCGCACGTAAAATTTCGACGACAATTCTTTTGCGCTAGAATTAAATAATCGAGTTGGGACCCGTTAGCTTTTTCTATTTATAACATAATCAATGCCTGTGCCAAATTTCCCGTTTCTATGACACCGGAAAGTGAAAAAATTACATTCCGTACGTAAAATTTGGACGCTAATTCTTTTGCGCATAGAATTGAATAATGGAGTTGGGACCCATTAGCTTTTGCTATTTATGACACAATCAATGCTCGTGCCAAATTTCCCGTTTCTATGACACCGGAAAGTGAAAAAATTACATTCCGCACGTAAAATTTGGACGCTAATTCTTTTGCGCATAGAATTGAATAATCGAGTTGGGACCCATTAGCTTTTCCTATTTATGACATAATCAATGCTCGTGCCAAATTTCCCGTTTCTATGACACCGGAAAGTGAAAAAATTACATTCCGCACGTAAAATTTTGACGCTAATTCTTTTGCGCATAGAATTGAATAATCGAGTTGGGACCCATTAGCTTTTCCTATTTATGACATAATCAATGCTCGTGCCAAATTTCCCGTTTCTATGACAACGGAAAGTGAAAAAATTACATTCCGTACATAAAATTTTGACGCCAATTCTTTTGCGCTAGAATTGAAAAATTGAGTTGGGACCCATTAGCTTTTCTTATTTATGACATAATCAATGCTCGTGCCAAATTTCCCGTTTCCATGACACCGGAAAGTGAAAAAATTACATTCCGCACGTAAAATTTTGACGCTAATTCTTTTGCACATAGAATTGAATAATGGAGTTGGGACACATTAGCTTTTCCTATTTATGACATAATCAATGCTCGTGCCAAATTTTCCGTTTCTATGACACCGGAAAGTGAAAAAATTAGCTTCCGCACGTAAAATTTCGACGACAATTCTTTTGCGCTAGAATTAAATAATCGAGTTGGGACCCGTTAGCTTTTTCTATTTATAACATAATCAATGCCTGTGCCAAATTTCCCGTTTCTATGACACCGGAAAGTGAAAAAATTACATTCCGTACGTAAAATTTGGACGCTAATTCTTTTGCGCATAGAATTGAATAATGGAGTTGGGACCCATTAGCTTTTGCTATTTATGACACAATCAATGCTCGTGCCAAATTTCCCGTTTCTATGACACCGGAAAGTGAAAAAATTACATTCCGCACGTAAAATTTGGACGCTAATTCTTTTGCGCATAGAATTGAATAATCGAGTTGGGACCCATTAGCTTTTCCTATTTATGACATAATCAATGCTCGTGCCAAATTTCCCGTTTCTATGACACCGGAAAGTGAAAAAATTACATTCCGCACGTAAAATTTTGACGCTAATTCTTTTGCGCATAGAATTGAATAATCGAGTTGGGACCCATTAGCTTTTCCTATTTATGACATAATCAATGCTCGTGCCAAATTTCCCGTTTCTATGACAACGGAAAGTGAAAAAATTACATTCCGTACATAAAATTTTGACGCCAATTCTTTTGCGCTAGAATTGAATAATCGAGTTGGGACCCATTAGCTTTTCCTATTTATGACATAATCAATGCTCGTGCCAAATTTCCCGTTTCTATGACACCGGAAAGTGAAAAAATTACATTCCGCACGTAAAATTTGGACGCTAATTCTTTTGCGCTAGAATTGAATAATCGAGTTGGGACCCATTAGCTTTTCCTATTTATGACATAATCAATGCTCGTGCCAAATTTCCTGTTTCTATGACACCGGAAAGTGAAAAAATTACATTCCGTGCGTAAAATTTGGGTGCTAATTCTTTTGCGCATAGAATTGAATAATCGAGTTGGGACCCATTAGCTTTTCTTATTTATGACATAATCAATGCTCGCGCCAAATTTCCCGTTTCTATGACAACGGAAAGTGAAAAAATTACATTCCGTACATAAAATTTTGACGCCAATTCTTTTGCGCTAGAATTGAATAATGGAGTTGGGACCCTTTAGCTTTTCCTATTTATGACATAATCAATGCTCGTGCCAAATTTTCTGTTTCTATGACACCGGAAAGTGAAAAAATTAGCTTCCGCACGTAAAAGTTCGACGCCGTTTCTTTTGCGCTAGAATTGAATAATCGAGTTGGGACCCATTAGCTTTTGCTATTTATGACATCAATGCCTGTGCCAAATTTCCCGTTTCTATGACACTGGAAAGTGAAAAAATTATATTCCGTACGTAAAATTTGGACGCTAATTCTTTTGCGCATAGAATTGAAAAATTGAGTTGGGACCCATTAGCTTTTCTTATTTATGACATAATCAATGCTCGTGCCAAATTTCCCGTTTCCATGACACCGGAAAGTGAAAAAATTACATTCCGCACGTAAAATTTTGACGCTAATTCTTTTGCACATAGAATTGAATAATGGAGTTGGGACACATTAGCTTTTCCTATTTATGACATAATCAATGCTCGTGCCAAATTTCCCGTTTCTATGACACCGGAAAGTGAAAAAATTAGCTTCCGCACGTAAAATTTCGACGACAATTCTTTTGCGCTAGAATTAAATAATCGAGTTGGGATCCGTTAGCTTTTTCTATTTATAACATAATCAATGCCTGTGCCAAATTTCCCGTTTCTATGACACCGGAAAGTGAAAAAATTACATTCCGTACGTAAAATTTGGACGCTAATTCTTTTGCGCATAGAATTGAATAATGGAGTTGGGACCCATTAGCTTTTGCTATTTATGACACAATCAATGCTCGTGCCAAATTTCCCGTTTCTATGACACCGGAAAGTGAAAAAATTACATTCCGCACGTAAAATTTGGACGCTAATTCTTTTGCGCATAGAATTGAATAATGGAGTTGGGACCCATTAGCTTTTCCTATTTATGACATAATCAATGCTCGTGCCAAATTTCCCGTTTCTATGACACCGGAAAGTGAAAAAATTACATTCCGCACGTAAAATTTTGACGCTAATTCTTTTGCGCATAGAATTGAATAATCGAGTTGGGACCCATTAGCTTTTCCTATTTATGACATAATCAATGCTCGTGCCAAATTTCCCGTTTCTATGACAACGGAAAGTGAAAAAATTACATTCCATACATTAAATTTTGACGCCAATTCTTTTGCGCTAGAATTGAATAATCGAGTTGGGACCCATTAGCTTTTCCTATTTATGACATAATCAATGCTCGTGCCAAATTTCCCGTTTCTATGACACCGGAAAGTGAAAAAATTACATTCCGCACGTAAAATTTGGACGCTAATTCTTTTGCGCTAGAATTGAATAATCGAGTTGGGACCCATTAGCTTTTCCTATTTATGACATAATCAATGCTCGTGCCAAATTTCCCGTTTCTATGACACCGGAAAGAGAAAAAATTACATTCCGTGCGTAAAATTTGGACGCTAATTCTTTTGCGCATAGAATTGAATAATGGAGTTGGGACCCATTAGCTTTTCTTATTTATGACATAATCAATGCTCGTGCCAAATTTCCCGTTTCTATGACAACGGAAAGTGAAAAAATTACATTCCGTACATAAAATTTTGACGCCAATTCTTTTGCGCTAGAATTGAATAATCGAGTTGGGACCCATTAGCTTTTCCTATTTATGACATAATCAATGCTCGTGCCAAATTTCCCGTTTCTATGACACCGGAAAGTGAAAAAATGACCTTCCGCACGTAAAATTTTGACGCCAATTATTTTGCGCTAGGATTGAATAATCGAGTTGGGACCCATTAGCTTTTCCTATTTATGACATAATCAATGCTCGTGCCAAATTTCCCGTTTCCATGACACCGGAAAGTGAAAAAATTACATTCCGCACGTAAAATTTTGACGCTAATTCTTTTGCACATAGAATTGAATAATGGAGTTGGGACACATTAGCTTTTCCTATTTATGACATAATCAATGCTCGTGCCAAATTTCCCGTTTCTATGACACCGGAAAGTGAAAAAATTAGCTTCCGCACGTAAAATTTCGACGACAATTCTTTTGCGCTAGAATTAAATAATCGAGTTGGGACCCGTTAGCTTTTTCTATTTATAACATAATCAATGCCTGTGCCAAATTTCCCGTTTCTATGACACCGGAAAGTGAAAAAATTACATTCCGTACGTAAAATGTGGACGCTAATTCTTTTGCGCATAGAATTGAATAATGGAGTTGGGACCCATTAGCTTTTGCTATTTATGACACAATCAATGCTCGTGCCAAATTTCCCGTTTCTATGACACCGGAAAGTGAAAAAAATTACATTCCGCACGTAAAATTTGGACGCTAATTCTTTTGCGCATAGAATTGAATAATCGAGTTGGGACCCATTAGCTTTTCCTATTTATGACATAATCAATGCTCGTGCCAAATTTCCCGTTTCTATGACACCGGAAAGTGAAAAAATTACATTCCGCACGTAAAATTTTGACGCTAATTCTTTTGCGCATAGAATTGAATAATCGAGTTGGGACCCATTAGCTTTTCCTATTTATGACATAATCAATGCTCGTGCCAAATTTCCCGTTTCTATGACAACGGAAAGTGAAAAAATTACATTCCATACATAAAAGTTTGACGCCAATTCTTTTGCGCTAGAATTGAATAATCGAGTTGGGACCCATTAGCTTTTCCTATTTATGACATAATCAATGCTCGTGCCAAATTTCCCGTTTCTATGACACCGGAAAGTGAAAAAATTACATTCCGCACGTAAAATTTGGACGCTAATTCTTTTGCGCTAGAATTGAATAATCGAGTTGGGACCCATTAGCTTTTCTTATTTATGACATAATCAATGCTCGTGCCAAATTTCCCGTTTCTATGACACCAGAAAGAGAAAAAATTACATTCCGTGCGTAAAATTTGGACGCTAATTCTTTTGCGCATAGAATTGAATAATGGAGTTGGGACCCATTAGCTTTTCTTATTTATGACATAATCAATGCTTGTGCCAAATTTCCCGTTTCTATGACAACGGAAAGTGAAAAAATTACATTCCGTACATAAAATTTTGACGCCAATTCTTTTGCGCTAGAATTGAATAATCGAGTTGGGACCCATTAGCTTTTCCTATTTATGACATAATCAATGCTCGTGCCAAATTTCCCGTTTCTATGACACCGGAAAGTGAAAAAATTACATTCCGTACGTAAAATTTCGACACCAATTCTTTTGCGTTAGAATTTAATAATCGAGTTGGGACCCATTAGCTTTTCCTATTTATGACATAATCAATGCTCGTGCCAAATTTTCTGTTTCTATGACACCGGAAAGTGAAAAAATTACCTTCCGCACGTAAAATTTTGACGCCAATTATTTTGCGCTAGGATTGAATAATCGAGTTGGGACCCATTAGCTTTTCCTATTTATGACATAATCAATGCTCGTGCCAAATTTCCCGTTTCCATGACACCGGAAAGTGAAAAAATTACATTCCGCACGTAAAATTTTGACGCTAATTCTTTTGCACATAGAATTGAATAATGGAGTTGGGACACATTAGCTTTTCCTATTTATGACATAATCAATGCTCGTGCCAAATTTCCCGTTTCTATGACACCGGAAAGTGAAAAAATTAGCTTCCGCACGTAAAATTTCGACGACAATTCTTTTGCGCTAGAATTAAATAATCGAGTTGGGACCCGTTAGCTTTTTCTATTTATAACATAATCAATGCCTGTGCCAAATTTCCCGTTTCTATGACACCGGAAAGTGAAAAAATTACATTCCGTACGTAAAATTTGGACGCTAATTCTTTTGCGCATAGAATTGAATAATGGAGTTGGGACCCATTAGCTTTTGCTATTTATGACACAATCAATGCTCGTGCCAAATTTCCCGTTTCTATGACACCGGAAAGTGAAAAAAATTACATTCCGCACGTAAAATTTGCACGCTAATTCTTTTGCGCATAGAATTGAATAATCGAGTTGGGACCCATTAGCTTTTCCTATTTATGACATAATCAATGCTCGTGCCAAATTTCCCGTTTCTATGACACCGGAAAGTGAAAAAATTACATTCCGCACGTAAAATTTTGACGCTAATTCTTTTGCGCATAGAATTGAATAATCGAGTTGGGACCCATTAGCTTTTCCTATTTATGACATAATCAATGCTCGTGCCAAATTTCCCGTTTCTATGACAACGGAAAGTGAAAAAATTACATTCCATACATAAAAGTTTGACGCCAATTCTTTTGCGCTAGAATTGAATAATCGAGTTGGGACCCATTAGCTTTTCCTATTTATGACATAATCAATGCTCGTGCCAAATTTTCTGTTTCTATGACACCGGAAAGTGAAAAAATTACCTTCCGCACGTAAAATTTTGACACCAATTATTTTGCGCTAGGATTGAATAATCGAGTTGGGACCCATTAGCTTTTCCTATTTATGACATAATCAATGCTCGTGCCAAATTTCCCGTTTCCATGACACCGGAAAGTGAAAAAATTACATTCCGCACGTAAAATTTTGACGCTAATTCTTTTGCACATAGAATTGAATAATGGAGTTGGGACACATTAGCTTTTCCTATTTATGACATAATCAATGCTCGTGCCAAATTTCCCGTTTCTATGACACCGGAAAGTGAAAAAATTAGCTTCCGCACGTAAAATTTCGACGACAATTCTTTTGCGCTAGAATTAAATAATCGAGTTGGGACCCGTTAGCTTTTTCTATTTATAACATAATCAATGCCTGTGCCAAATTTCCCGTTTCTATGACACCGGAAAGTGAAAAAATTACATTCCGTACGTAAAATTTGGACGCTAATTCTTTTGCGCATAGAATTGAATAATGGAGTTGGGACCCATTAGCTTTTGCTATTTATGACACAATCAATGCTCGTGCCAAATTTCCCGTTTCTATGACACCGGAAAGTGAAAAAATTACATTCCGCACGTAAAATTTGGACGCTAATTCTTTTGCGCATAGAATTGAATAATCGAGTTGGGACCCATTAGCTTTTCCTATTTATGACATAATCAATGCTCGTGCCAAATTTCCCGTTTCTATGACACCGGAAAGTGAAAAAATTACATTCCGCACGTAAAATTTTGACGCTAATTCTTTTGCGCATAGAATTGAATAATCGAGTTGGGACCCATTAGCTTTTCCTATTTATGACATAATCAATGCTCGTGCCAAATTTCCCGTTTCTATGACAACGGAAAGTGAAAAAATTACATTCCATACATAAAAGTTTGACGCCAATTCTTTTGCGCTAGAATTGAATAATCGAGTTGGGACCCAGTAGCTTTTCCTATTTATGACATAATCAATGCTCGTGCCAAATTTCCCGTTTCTATGACACCGGAAAGTGAAAAAATTACATTCCGCACGTAAAATTTGGACGCTAATTCTTTTGCGCTAGAATTGAATAATCGAGTTGGGACCCATTAGCTTTTCCTATTTATGACATAATCAATGCTCGTGCCAAATTTCCCGTTTCTATGACACCGGAAAGTGAAAAAATTACATTCCGTGCGTAAAATTTGGACGCTAATTCTTTTGCGCATAGAATTGAATAATGGAGTTGGGACCCATTAGCTTTTCTTATTTATGACATAATCAATGCTCGTGCCAAATTTCCCGTTTCTATGACAACGGAAAGTGAAAAAATTACATTCCGTACATAAAATTTTGACGCCAATTCTTTTGCGCTAGAATTGAATAATCGAGTTGGGACCCATTAGCTTTTCCCATTTATGACATAATCAATGCTCGTGCCAAATTTCCCGTTTCTATGACACCGGAAAGTGAAAAAATTACATTCCGTACGTAAAATTTCGACACCAATTCTTTTGCGTTAGAATTTAATAATCGAGTTGGGACCCATTAGCTTTTCCTATTTATGACATAATCAATGCTCGTGCCAAATTTTCTGTTTCTATGACACCGGAAAGTGAAAAAATTACCTTCCGCACGTAAAATTTTGACACCAATTATTTTGCGCTAGGATTGAATAATCGAGTTGGGACCCATTAGCTTTTCCTATTTATGACATAATCAATGCTCGTGCCAAATTTCCCGTTTCTATGACAACGGAAAGTGAAAAAATTACATTCCATACATAAAAGTTTGACGCCAATTCTTTTGCGCTAGAATTGAATAATCGAGTTGGGACCCATTAGCTTTTCCTATTTATGACATAATCAATGCTCGTGCCAAATTTCCCGTTTCTATGACACCGGAAAGTGAAAAAATTACATTCCGCACGTAAAATTTGGACGCTAATTCTTTTGCGCTAGAATTGAATAATCGAGTTGGGACCCATTAGCTTTTCCTATTTATGACATAATCAATGCTCGTGCCAAATTTCCCGTTTCTATGACACCGGAAAGTGAAAAAATTACATTCCGTGCGTAAAATTTGGACGCTAATTCTTTTGCGCATAGAATTGAATAATGGAGTTGGGACCCATTAGCTTTTCTTATTTATGACATAATCAATGCTCGTGCCAAATTTCCCGTTTCTATGACAACGGAAAGTGAAAAAATTACATTCCGTACATAAAATTTTGACGCCAATTCTTTTGCGCTAGAATTGAATAATCGAGTTGGGACCCATTAGCTTTTCCCATTTATGACATAATCAATGCTCGTGCCAAATTTCCCGTTTCTATGACACCGGAAAGTGAAAAAATTACATTCCGTACGTAAAATTTCGACACCAATTCTTTTGCGTTAGAATTTAATAATCGAGTTGGGACCCATTAGCTTTTCCTATTTATGACATAATCAATGCTCGTGCCAAATTTTCTGTTTCTATGACACCGGAAAGTGAAAAAATTACCTTCCGCACGTAAAATTTTGACACCAATTATTTTGCGCTAGGATTGAATAATCGAGTTGGGACCCATTAGCTTTTCCTATTTATGACATAATCAATGCTCGTGCCAAATTTCCCGTTTCCATGACACCGGAAAGTGAAAAAATTACATTCCGCGCGTAAAATTTTGACGCTAATTCTTTTGCACATAGAATTGAATAATGGAGTTGGGACACATTAGCTTTTCCTATTTATGACATAATCAATGCTCGTGCCAAATTTCCCGTTTCTATGACACCGGAAAGTGAAAAAATTAGCTTCCGCACGTAAAATTTCGACGACAATTCTTTTGCGCTAGAATTAAATAATCGAGTTGGGACCCGTTAGCTTTTTCTATTTATAACATAATCAATGCCTGTGCCAAATTTCCCGTTTCTATGACACCGGAAAGTGAAAAAATTACATTCCGTACGTAAAATTTGGACGCTAATTCTTTTGCGCATAGAATTGAATAATGGAGTTGGGACCCATTAGCTTTTGCTATTTATGACACAATCAATGCTCGTGCCAAATTTCCCGTTTCTATGACACCGGAAAGTGAAAAAATTACATTCCGCACGTAAAATTTGGACGCTAATTCTTTTGCGCATAGAATTGAATAATCGAGTTGGGACCCATTAGCTTTTCCTATTTATGACATAATCAATGCTCGTGCCAAATTTCCCGTTTCTATGACACCGGAAAGTGAAAAAATTACATTCCGCACGTAAAATTTTGACGCTAATTCTTTTGCGCATAGAATTGAATAATCGAGTTGGGACCCATTAGCTTTTCCTATTTATGACATAATCAATGCTCGTGCCAAATTTCCCGTTTCTATGACAACGGAAAGTGAAAAAATTACATTCCATACATAAAAGTTTGACGCCAATTCTTTTGCGCTAGAATTGAATAATCGAGTTGGGACCCATTAGCTTTTCCTATTTATGACATAATCAATGCTCGTGCCAAATTTCCCGTTTCTATGACACCGGAAAGTGAAAAAATTACATTCCGTACGTAAAATTTGGACGCTAATTCTTTTGCGCATAGAATTGAATAATGGAGTTGGGACCCATTAGCTTTTGCTATTTATGACACAATCAATGCTCGTGCCAAATTTCCCGTTTCTATGACACCGGAAAGTGAAAAAATTACATTCCGCACGTAAAATTTTGACGCTAATTCTTTTGCGCATAGAATTGAATAATCGAGTTGGGACCCATTAGCTTTTCCTATTTATGACATAATCAATGCTCGTGCCAAATTTCCCGTTTCTATGACAACGGAAAGTGAAAAAATTACATTCCATACATAAAAGTTTGACGCCAATTCTTTTGCGCTAGAATTGAATAATCGAGTTGGGACCCATTAGCTTTTCCTATTTATGACATAATCAATGCTCGTGCCAAATTTTCTGTTTCTATGACACCGGAAAGTGAAAAAATTACCTTCCGCACGTAAAATTTTGACACCAATTATTTTGCGCTAGGATTGAATAATCGAGTTGGGACCCATTAGCTTTTCCTATTTATGACATAATCAATGCTCGTGCCAAATTTCCCGTTTCCATGACACCGGAAAGTGAAAAAATTACATTCCGCACGTAAAATTTTGACGCTAATTCTTTTGCACATAGAATTGAATAATGGAGTTGGGACACATTAGCTTTTCCTATTTATGACATAATCAATGCTCGTGCCAAATTTCCCGTTTCTATGACACCGGAAAGTGAAAAAATTAGCTTCCGCACGTAAAATTTCGACGACAATTCTTTTGCGCTAGAATTAAATAATCGAGTTGGGACCCGTTAGCTTTTCCTATTTATAACATAATCAATGCCTGTGCCAAATTTCCCGTTTCTATGACACCGGAAAGTGAAAAAATTACATTCCGTACGTAAAATTTGGACGCTAATTCTTTTGCGCATAGAATTGAATAATGGAGTTGGGACCCATTAGCTTTTGCTATTTATGACACAATCAATGCTCGTGCCAAATTTCCCGTTTCTATGACACCGGAAAGTGAAAAAATTACATTCCGCACGTAAAATTTGGACGCTAATTCTTTTGCGCATAGAATTGAATAATCGAGTTGGGACCCATTAGCTTTTCCTATTTATGACATAATCAATGCTCGTGCCAAATTTCCCGTTTCTATGACACCGGAAAGTGAAAAAATTACATTCCGCACGTAAAATTTTGACGCTAATTCTTTTGCGCATAGAATTGAATAATCGAGTTGGGACCCATTAGCTTTTCCTATTTATGACATAATCAATGCTCGTGCCAAATTTCCCGTTTCTATAACACCGGAAAGTGAAAAAATTACATTCCGCACGTAAAATTTGGACGCTAATTCTTTTGCGCTAGAATTGAATAATCGAGTTGGGACCCATTAGCTTTTCCTATTTATGACATAATCAATGCTCGTGCCAAATTTCCCGTTTCTATGACACCGGAAAGTGAAAAAATTACATTCCGTGCGTAAAATTTGGACGCTAATTCTTTTGCGCATAGAATTGAATAATGGAGTTGGGACCCATTAGCTTTTCTTATTTATGACATAATCAATGCTCGTGCCAAATTTCCCGTTTCTATGACAACGGAAAGTGAAAAAATTACATTCCGTACATAAAATTTTGACGCCAATTCTTTTGCTCTAGAATTGAATAATCGAGTTGGGACCCATTAGCTTTTCCTATTTATGACATAATCAATGCTCGTGCCAAATTTCCCGTTTCTATGACACCGGAAAGTGAAAAAATTAGCTTCCGCACGTAAAATTTCGACGACAATTCTTTTGCGCTAGAATTAAATAATCGAGTTGGGACCCGTTAGCTTTTTCTATTTATAACATAATCAATGCCTGTGCCAAATTTCCCGTTTCTATGACACCGGAAAGTGAAAAAATTACATTCCGTACGTAAAATTTGGACGCTAATTCTTTTGCGCATAGAATTGAATAATGGAGTTGGGACCCATTTGCTTTTGCTATTTATGACACAATCAATGCTCGTGCCAAATTTCCCGTTTCTATGACACCGGAAAGTGAAAAAATTACATTCCGCACGTAAAATTTGGACGCTAATTCTTTTGCGCATAGAATTGAATAATCGAGTTGGGACCCATTAGCTTTTCCTATTTATGACATAATCAATGCTCGTGCCAAATTTCCCGTTTCTATGACACCGGAAAGTGAAAAAATTACATTCCGCACGTAAAATTTTGACGCTAATTCTTTTGCGCATAGAATTGAATAATCGAGTTGGGACCCATTAGCTTTTCCTATTTATGACATAATCAATGCTCGTGCCAAATTTCCCGTTTCTATGACAACGGAAAGTGAAAAAATTACATTCCATACATAAAAGTTTGACGCCAATTCTTTTGCGCTAGAATTGAATAATCGAGTTGGGACCCATTAGCTTTTCCTATTTATGACATAATCAATGCTCGTGCCAAATTTCCCGTTTCTATGACACCGGAAAGTGAAAAAATTACATTCCGCACGTAAAATTTGGACGCTAATTCTTTTGCGCTAGAATTGAATAATCGAGTTGGGACCCATTAGCTTTTCCTATTTATGACATAATCAATGCTCGTGCCAAATTTCCCGTTTCTATGACACCGGAAAGTGAAAAAATTACATTCCGTGCGTAAAATTTGGACGCTAATTCTTTTGCGCATAGAATTGAATAATGGAGTTGGGACCCATTAGCTTTTCTTATTTATGACATAATCAATGCTCGTGCCAAATTTCCCGTTTCTATGACAACGGAAAGTGAAAAAATTACATTCCGTACATAAAATTTTGACGCCAATTCTTTTGCGCTAGAATTGAATAATCGAGTTGGGACCCATTAGCTTTTCCCATTTATGACATAATCAATGCTCGTGCCAAATTTCCCGTTTCTATGACACCGGAAAGTGAAAAAATTACATTCCGTACGTAAAATTTCGACACCAATTCTTTTGCGTTAGAATTTAATAATCGAGTTGGGACCCATTAGCTTTTCCTATTTATGACATAATCAATGCTCGTGCCAAATTTTCTGTTTCTATGACACCGGAAAGTGAAAAAATTACCTTCCGCACGTAAAATTTTGACACCAATTATTTTGCGCTAGGATTGAATAATCGAGTTGGGACCCATTAGCTTTTCCTATTTATGACATAATCAATGCTCGTGCCAAATTTCCCGTTTCTATGACAACGGAAAGTGAAAAAATTACATTCCATACATAAAAGTTTGACGCCAATTCTTTTGCGCTAGAATTGAATAATCGAGTTGGGACCCATTAGCTTTTCCTATTTATGACATAATCAATGCTCGTGCCAAATTTCCCGTTTCTATGACACCGGAAAGTGAAAAAATTACATTCCGCACGTAAAATTTGGACGCTAATTCTTTTGCGCTAGAATTGAATAATCGAGTTGGGACCCATTAGCTTTTCCTATTTATGACATAATCAATGCTCGTGCCAAATTTCCCGTTTCTATGACACCGGAAAGTGAAAAAATTACATTCCGTGCGTAAAATTTGGACGCTAATTCTTTTGCGCATAGAATTGAATAATGGAGTTGGGACCCATTAGCTTTTCTTATTTATGACATAATCAATGCTCGTGCCAAATTTCCCGTTTCTATGACAACGGAAAGTGAAAAAATTACATTCCGTACATAAAATTTTGACGCCAATTCTTTTGCGCTAGAATTGAATAATCGAGTTGGGACCCATTAGCTTTTCCCATTTATGACATAATCAATGCTCGTGCCAAATTTCCCGTTTCTATGACACCGGAAAGTGAAAAAATTACATTCCGTACGTAAAATTTCGACACCAATTCTTTTGCGTTAGAATTTAATAATCGAGTTGGGACCCATTAGCTTTTCCTATTTATGACATAATCAATGCTCGTGCCAAATTTTCTGTTTCTATGACACCGGAAAGTGAAAAAATTACCTTCCGCACGTAAAATTTTGACACCAATTATTTTGCGCTAGGATTGAATAATCCAGTTGGGACCCATTAGCTTTTCCTATTTATGACATAATCAATGCTCGTGCCAAATTTCCCGTTTCCATGACACCGGAAAGTGAAAAAATTACATTCCGCGCGTAAAATTTTGACGCTAATTCTTTTGCACATAGAATTGAATAATGGAGTTGGGACACATTAGCTTTTCCTATTTATGACATAATCAATGCTCGTGCCAAATTTCCCGTTTCTATGACACCGGAAAGTGAAAAAATTAGCTTCCGCACGTAAAATTTCGACGACAATTCTTTTGCGCTAGAATTAAATAATCGAGTTGGGACCCGTTAGCTTTTTCTATTTATAACATAATCAATGCCTGTGCCAAATTTCCCGTTTCTATGACACCGGAAAGTGAAAAAATTACATTCCGTACGTAAAATTTGGACGCTAATTCTTTTGCGCATAGAATTGAATAATGGAGTTGGGACCCATTAGCTTTTGCTATTTATGACACAATCAATGCTCGTGCCAAATTTCCCGTTTCTATGACACCGGAAAGTGAAAAAATTACATTCCGCACGTAAAATTTGGACGCTAATTCTTTTGCGCATAGAATTGAATAATCGAGTTGGGACCCATTAGCTTTTCCTATTTATGACATAATCAATGCTCGTGCCAAATTTCCCGTTTCTATGACACCGGAAAGTGAAAAAATTACATTCCGCACGTAAAATTTTGACGCTAATTCTTTTGCGCATAGAATTGAATAATCGAGTTGGGACCCATTAGCTTTTCCTATTTATGACATAATCAATGCTCGTGCCAAATTTCCCGTTTCTATAACACCGGAAAGTGAAAAAATTACATTCCGCACGTAAAATTTGGACGCTAATTCTTTTGCGCTAGAATTGAATAATCGAGTTGGGACCCATTAGCTTTTCCTATTTATGACATAATCAATGCTCGTGCCAAATTTCCCATTTCTATGACACCGGAAAGTGAAAAAATTACATTCCGTGCGTAAAATTTGGACGCTAATTCTTTTGCGCATAGAATTGAATAATGGAGTTGGGACCCATTAGCTTTTCTTATTTATGACATAATCAATGCTCGTGCCAAATTTCCCGTTTCTATGACAACGGAAAGTGAAAAAATTACATTCCGTACATAAAATTTTGACGCCAATTCTTTTGCTCTAGAATTGAATAATCGAGTTGGGACCCATTAGCTTTTCCTATTTATGACATAATCAATGCTCGTGCCAAATTTCCCGTTTCTATGACACCGGAAAGTGAAAAAATTAGCTTCCGCACGTAAAATTTCGACGACAATTCTTTTGCGCTAGAATTAAATAATCGAGTTGGGACCCGTTAGCTTTTTCTATTTATAACATAATCAATGCCTGTGCCAAATTTCCCGTTTCTATGACACCGGAAAGTGAAAAAATTACATTCCGTACGTAAAATTTGGACGCTAATTCTTTTGCGCATAGAATTGAATAATGGAGTTGGGACCCATTAGCTTTTGCTATTTATGACACAATCAATGCTCGTGCCAAATTTCCCGTTTCTATGACACCGGAAAGTGAAAAAATTACATTCCGCACGTAAAATTTGGACGCTAATTCTTTTGCGCATAGAATTGAATAATCGAGTTGGGACCCATTAGCTTTTCCTATTTATGACATAATCAATGCTCGTGCCAAATTTCCCGTTTCTATGACACCGGAAAGTGAAAAAATTACATTCCGCACGTAAAATTTTGACGCTAATTCTTTTGCGCATAGAATTGAATAATCGAGTTGGGACCCATTAGCTTTTCCTATTTATGACATAATCAATGCTCGTGCCAAATTTCCCGTTTCTATGACAACGGAAAGTGAAAAAATTACATTCCATACATAAAAGTTTGACGCCAATTCTTTTGCGCTAGAATTGAATAATCGAGTTGGGACCCATTAGCTTTTCCTATTTATGACATAATCAATGCTCGTGCCAAATTTCCCGTTTCTATGACACCGGAAAGGGAAAAAATTACATTCCGCACGTAAAATTTGGACGCTAATTCTTTTGCGCTAGAATTGAATAATCGAGTTGGGACCCATTAGCTTTTCCTATTTATGACATAATCAATGCTCGTGCCAAATTTCCCGTTTCTATGACACCGGAAAGTGAAAAAATTACATTCCGTGCGTAAAATTTGGACGCTAATTCTTTTGCGCATAGAATTGAATAATGGAGTTGGGACCCATTAGCTTTTCTTATTTATGACATAATCAATGCTCGTGCCAAATTTCCCGTTTCTATGACAACGGAAAGTGAAAAAATTACATTCCGTACATAAAATTTTGACGCCAATTCTTTTGCGCTAGAATTGAATAATCGAGTTGGGACCCATTAGCTTTTCCCATTTATGACATAATCAATGCTCGTGCCAAATTTCCCGTTTCTATGACACCGGAAAGTGAAAAAATTACATTCCGTACGTAAAATTTCGACACCAATTCTTTTGCGTTAGAATTTAATAATCGAGTTGGGACCCATTAGCTTTTCCTATTTATGACATAATCAATGCTCGTGCCAAATTTTCTGTTTCTATGACACCGGAAAGTGAAAAAATTACCTTCCGCACGTAAAATTTTGACACCAATTATTTTGCGCTAGGATTGAATAATCGAGTTGGGACCCATTAGCTTTTCCTATTTATGACATAATCAATGCTCGTGCCAAATTTCCCGTTTCTATGACAACGGAAAGTGAAAAAATTACATTCCATACATAAAAGTTTGACGCCAATTCTTTTGCGCTAGAATTGAATAATCGAGTTGGGACCCATTAGCTTTTCCTATTTATGACATAATCAATGCTCGTGCCGAATTTCCCGTTTCTATGACACCGGAAAGTGAAAAAATTACATTCCGCACGTAAAATTTGGACGCTAATTCTTTTGCGCTAGAATTGAATAATCGAGTTGGGACCCATTAGCTTTTCCTATTTATGACATAATCAATGCTCGTGCCAAATTTCCCGTTTCTATGACACCGGAAAGTGAAAAAATTACATTCCGTGCGTAAAATTTGGACGCTAATTCTTTTGCGCATAGAATTGAATAATGGAGTTGGGACCCATTAGCTTTTCTTATTTATGACATAATCAATGCTCGTGCCAAATTTCCCGTTTCTATGACAACGGAAAGTGAAAAAATTACATTCCGTACATAAAATTTTGACGCCAATTCTTTTGCGCTAGAATTGAATAATCGAGTTGGGACCCATTAGCTTTTCCCATTTATGACATAATCAATGCTCGTGCCAAATTTCCCGTTTCTATGACACCGGAAAGTGAAAAAATTACATTCCGTACGTAAAATTTCGACACCAATTCTTTTGCGTTAGAATTTAATAATCGAGTTGGGACCCATTAGCTTTTCCTATTTATGACATAATCAATGCTCGTGCCAAATTTTCTGTTTCTATGACACCGGAAAGTGAAAAAATTACCTTCCGCACGTAAAATTTTGACACCAATTATTTTGCGCTAGGATTGAATAATCGAGTTGGGACCCATTAGCTTTTCCTATTTATGACATAATCAATGCTCGTGCCAAATTTCCCGTTTCCATGACACCGGAAAGTGAAAAAATTACATTCCGCGCGTAAAATTTTGACGCTAATTCTTTTGCACATAGAATTGAATAATGGAGTTGGGACACATTAGCTTTTCCTATTTATGACATAATCAATGCTCGTGCCAAATTTCCCGTTTCTATGACACCGGAAAGTGAAAAAATTAGCTTCCGCACGTAAAATTTCGACGACAATTCTTTTGCGCTAGAATTAAATAATCGAGTTGGGACCCGTTAGCTTTTTCTATTTATTACATAATCAATGCCTGTGCCAAATTTCCCGTTTCTATGACACCGGAAAGTGAAAAAATTACATTCCGTACGTAAAATTTGGACGCTAATTCTTTTGCGCATAGAATTGAATAATGGAGTTGGGACCCATTAGCTTTTGCTATTTATGACACAATCAATGCTCGTGCCAAATTTCCCGTTTCTATGACACCGGAAAGTGAAAAAATTACATTCCGCACGTAAAATTTGGACGCTAATTCTTTTGCGCATAGAATTGAATAATCGAGTTGGGACCCATTAGCTTTTCCTATTTATGACATAATCAATGCTCGTGCCAAATTTCCCGTTTCTATGACACCGGAAAGTGAAAAAATTACATTCCGCACGTAAAATTTTGACGCTAATTCTTTTGCGCATAGAATTGAATAATCGAGTTGGGACCCATTAGCTTTTCCTATTTATGACATAATCAATGCTCGTGCCAAATTTCCCGTTTCTATGACAACGGAAAGTGAAAAAATTACATTCCATACATAAAAGTTTGACGCCAATTCTTTTGCGCTAGAATTGAATAATCGAGTTGGGACCCATTAGCTTTTCCTATTTATGACATAATCAATGCTCGTGCCAAATTTCCCGTTTCTATGACACCGGAAAGTGAAAAAATTACATTCCGTACGTAAAATTTGGACGCTAATTCTTTTGCGCATAGAATTGAATAATGGAGTTGGGACCCATTAGCTTTTGCTATTTATGACACAATCAATGCTCGTGCCAAATTTCCCGTTTCTATGACACCGGAAAGTGAAAAAAATTACATTCCGCACGTAAAATTTGGACGCTAATTCTTTTGCGCATAGAATTGAATAATCGAGTTGGGACCCATTAGCTTTTCCTATTTATGACATAATCAATGCTCGTGCCAAATTTCCCGTTTCTATGACACCGGAAAGTGAAAAAATTACATTCCGCACGTAAAATTTTGACGCTAATTCTTTTGCGCATAGAATTGAATAATCGAGTTGGGACCCATTAGCTTTTCCTATTTATGACATAATCAATGCTCGTGCCAAATTTCCCGTTTCTATGACAACGGAAAGTGAAAAAATTACATTCCGTACATAAAAGTTTGACGCCAATTCTTTTGCGCTAGAATTGAATAATCGAGTTGGGACCCATTAGCTTTTCCTATTTATGACATAATCAATGCTCGTGCCAAATTTTCTGTTTCTATGACACCGGAAAGTGAAAAAATTACCTTCCGCACGTAAAATTTTGACACCAATTATTTTGCGCTAGGATTGAATAATCGAGTTGGGACCCATTAGCTTTTCCTATTTATGACATAATCAATGCTCGTGCCAAATTTCCCGTTTCCATGACACCGGAAAGTGAAAAAATTACATTCCGCACGTAAAATTTTGACGCTAATTCTTTTGCACATAGAATTGAATAATGGAGTTGGGACACATTAGCTTTTCCTATTTATGACATAATCAATGCTCGTGCCAAATTTCCCGTTTCTATGACACCGGAAAGTGAAAAAATTAGCTTCCGCACGTAAAATTTCGACGACAATTCTTTTGCGCTAGAATTAAATAATCGAGTTGGGACCCGTTAGCTTTTTCTATTTATAACATAATCAATGCCTGTGCCAAATTTCCCGTTTCTATGACACCGGAAAGTGAAAAAATTACATTCCGTACGTAAAATTTGGACGCTAATTCTTTTGCGCATAGAATTGAATAATGGAGTTGGGACCCATTAGCTTTTGCTATTTATGACACAATCAATGCTCGTGCCAAATTTCCCGTTTCTATGACACCGGAAAGTGAAAAAATTACATTCCGCACGTAAAATTTGGACGCTAATTCTTTTGCGCATAGAATTGAATAATCGAGTTGGGACCCATTAGCTTTTCCTATTTATGACATAATCAATGCTCGTGCCAAATTTCCCGTTTCTATGACACCGGAAAGTGAAAAAATTACATTCCGCACGTAAAATTTTGACGCTAATTCTTTTGCGCATAGAATTGAATAATCGAGTTGGGACCCATTAGCTTTTCCTATTTATGACATAATCAATGCTCGTGCCAAATTTCCCGTTTCTATAACACCGGAAAGTGAAAAAATTACATTCCGCACGTAAAATTTGGACGCTAATTCTTTTGCGCTAGAATTGAATAATCGAGTTGGGACCCATTAGCTTTTCCTATTTATGACATAATCAATGCTCGTGCCAAATTTCCCGTTTCTATGACACCGGAAAGTGAAAAAATTACATTCCGTGCGTAAAATTTGGACGCTAATTCTTTTGCGCATAGAATTGAATAATGGAGTTGGGACCCATTAGCTTTTCTTATTTATGACATAATCAATGCTCGTGCCAAATTTCCCGTTTCTATGACAACGGAAAGTGAAAAAATTACATTCCGTACATAAAATTTTGACGCCAATTCTTTTGCTCTAGAATTGAATAATCGAGTTGGGACCCATTAGCTTTTCCTATTTATGACATAATCAATGCTCGTGCCAAATTTCCCGTTTCTATGACACCGGAAAGTGAAAAAATTACATTCCGTACGTAAAATTTCGACACCAATTCTTTTGCGTTAGAATTTAATAATCGAGTTGGGACCCATTAGCTTTTCCTATTTATGACATAATCAATGCTCGTGCCAAATTTTCTGTTTCTATGACACCGGAAAGTGAAAAAATTACCTTCCGCACGTAAAATTTTGACACCAATTATTTTGCGCTAGGATTGAATAATCGAGTTGGGACCCATTAGCTTTTCCTATTTATGACATAATCAATGCTCGTGCCAAATTTCCCGTTTCCATGACACCGGAAAGTGAAAAAATTACATTCCGCACGTAAAATTTTGACGCTAATTCTTTTGCACATAGAATTGAATAATGGAGTTGGGACACATTAGCTTTTCCTATTTATGACATAATCAATGCTCGTGCCAAATTTCCCGTTTCTATGACACCGGAAAGTGAAAAAATTAGCTTCCGCACGTAAAATTTCGACGACAATTCTTTTGCGCTAGAATTAAATAATCGAGTTGGGACCCGTTAGCTTTTTCTATTTATAACATAATCAATGCCTGTGCCAAATTTCCCGTTTCTATGACACCGGAAAGTGAAAAAATTACATTCCGTACGTAAAATTTGGACGCTAATTCTTTTGCGCATAGAATTGAATAATGGAGTTGGGACCCATTAGCTTTTGCTATTTATGACACAATCAATGCTCGTGCCAAATTTCCCGTTTCTATGACACCGGAAAGTGAAAAAATTACATTCCGCACGTAAAATTTGGACGCTAATTCTTTTGCGCATAGAATTGAATAATCGAGTTGGGACCCATTAGCTTTTCCTATTTATGACATAATCAATGCTCGTGCCAAATTTCCCGTTTCTATGACACCGGAAAGTGAAAAAATTACATTCCGCACGTAAAATTTTGACGCTAATTCTTTTGCGCATAGAATTGAATAATCGAGTTGGGACCCATTAGCTTTTCCTATTTATGACATAATCAATGCTCGTGCCAAATTTACCGTTTCTATGACAACGGAAAGTGAAAAAATTACATTCCATACATAAAAGTTTGACGCCAATTCTTTTGCGCTAGAATTGAATAATCGAGTTGGGACCCATTAGCTTTTCCTATTTATGACATAATCAATGCTCGTGCCAAATTTCCCGTTTCTATGACACCGGAAAGTGAAAAAATTACATTCCGCACGTAAAATTTGGACGCTAATTCTTTTGCGCTAGAATTGAATAATCGAGTTGGGACCCATTAGCTTTTCCTATTTATGACATAATCAATGCTCGTGCCAAATTTCCCGTTTCTATGACAACGGAAAGTGAAAAAATTAAATTCCGTGCGTAAAATTTGGACGCTAATTCTTTTGCGCATAGGATTGAATAATGGAGTTGGGACCCATTAGCTTTTCTTATTTATGACATAATCAATGCTCGTGCCAAATTTCCCGTTTCTATGACAACGGAAAGTGAAAAAATTACATTCCGTACATAAAATTTTGACGCCAATTCTTTTGTGCTAGAATTGAATAATCGAGTTGGGACCCATTAGCTTTTCCTATTTATGACATAATCAATGCTCGTGCCAAATTTCCCGTTTCTATGACACCGGAAAGTGAAAAAATTACATTCCGTACGTAAAATTTCGACACCAATTCTTTTGCGTTAGAATTTAATAATCGAGTTGGGACCCATTAGCTTTTCCTATTTATGACATAATCAATGCTCGTGCCAAATTTTCTGTTTCTATGACACCGGAAAGTGAAAAAATTAGCTTCCGCACGTAAAATTTTGACACCAATTATTTTGCGCTAGGATTGAATAATCGAGTTGGGACCCATTAGCTTTTCCTATTTATGACATAATCAATGCTCGTGCCAAATTTCCCGTTTCCATGACACCGGAAAGTGAAAAAATTACATTCCGCACGTAAAATTTTGACGCTAATTCTTTTGCACATAGAATTGAATAATGGAGTTGGGACACATTAGCTTTTCCTATTTATGACATAATCAATGCTCGTGCCAAATTTCCCGTTTCTATGACACCGGAAAGTGAAAAAATTAGCTTCCGCACGTAAAATTTCGACGACAATTCTTTTGCGCTAGAATTAAATAATCGAGTTGGGACCCATTAGCTTTTTCTATTTATAACATAATCAATGCCTGTGCCAAATTTCCCGTTTCTATGACACCGGAAAGTGAAAAAAATACATTCCGTACGTAAAATTTGGACGCTAATTCTTTTGCGCATAGAATTGAATAATGGAGTTGGGACCCATTAGCTTTTGCTATTTATGACACAATCAATGCTCGTGCCAAATTTCCCGTTTCTATGACACCGGAAAGTGAAAAAATTACATTCCGCACGTAAAATTTGGACGCTAATTCTTTTGCGCATAGAATTGAATAATCGAGTTGGGACCCATTAGCTTTTCCTATTTATGACATAATCAATGCTCGTGCCAAATTTCCCGTTTCTATGACACCGGAAAGTGAAAAAATTACATTCCGCACGTAAAATTTTGACGCTAATTCTTTTGCGCATAGAATTGAATAATCGAGTTGGGACCCATTAGCTTTTCCTATTTATGACATAATCAATGCTCGTGCCAAATTTCCCGTTTCTATGACAACGGAAAGTGAAAAAATTACATTCCATACATAAAAGTTTGACGCCAATTCTTTTGCGCTAGAATTGAATAATCGAGTTGGGACCCATTAGCTTTTCCTATTTATGACATAATCAATGCTCGTGCCAAATTTCCCGTTTCTATGACACCGGAAAGTGAAAAAATTACATTCCGCACGTAAAATTTGGACGCTAATTCTTTTGCGCTAGAATTGAATAATCGAGTTGGGACCCATTAGCTTTTCCTATTTATGACATAATCAATGCTCGTGCCAAATTTCCCGTTTCTATGACACCGGAAAGTGAAAAAATTAAATTCCGTGCGTAAAATTTGGACGCTAATTCTTTTGCGCATAGAATTGAATAATGGAGTTGGGACCCATTAGCTTTTCTTATTTATGACATAATCAATGCTCGTGCCAAATTTCCCGTTTCTATGACAACGGAAAGTGAAAAAATTACATTCCGTACATAAAATTTTGACGCCAATTCTTTTGTGCTAGAATTGAATAATCGAGTTGGGACCCATTAGCTTTTCCTATTTATGACATAATCAATGCTCGTGCCAAATTTTCTGTTTCTATGACACCGGAAAGTGAAAAAATTAGCTTCCGCACGTAAAATTTTGACACCAATTATTTTGCGCTAGGATTGAATAATCGAGTTGGGACCCATTAGCTTTTCCTATTTATGACATAATCAATGCTCGTGCCAAATTTCCCGTTTCCATGACACCGGAAAGTGAAAAAATTACATTCCGCACGTAAAATTTTGACGCTAATTCTTTTGCACATAGAATTGAATAATGGAGTTGGGACACATTAGCTTTTCCTATTTATGACATAATCAATGCTCGTGCCAAATTTCCCGTTTCTATGACACCGGAAAGTGAAAAAATTAGCTTCCGCACGTAAAATTTCGACGACAATTCTTTTGCGCTAGAATTAAATAATCGAGTTGGGACCCGTTAGCTTTTTCTATTTATAACATAATCAATGCCTGTGCCAAATTTCCCGTTTCTATGACACCGGAAAGTGAAAAAATTACATTCCGTACGTAAAATTTGGACGCTAATTCTTTTGCGCATAGAATTGAATAATGGAGTTGGGACCCATTAGCTTTTGCTATTTATGACACAATCAATGCTCGTGCCAAATTTCCCGTTTCTATGACACCGGAAAGTGAAAAAATTACATTCCGCACGTAAAATTTGGACGCTAATTCTTTTGCGCATAGAATTGAATAATGGAGTTGGGACCCATTAGCTTTTCCTATTTATGACATAATCAATGCTCGTGCCAAATTTCCCGTTTCTATGACCCCGGAAAGTGAAAAAATTACATTCCGTGCGTAAAATTTGGACGCTAATTCTTTTGCGCATAGAATTGAATAATGGAGTTGGGACCCATTAGCTTTTCTTATTTATGACATAATCAATGCTCGTGCCAAATTTCCCGTTTCTATGACAACGGAAAGTGAAAAAATTACATTCCGTACGTAAAATTTCGACACCAATTCTTTTGCGTTAGAATTTAATAATCGAGTTGGGACCCATTAGCTTTTCCTATTTATGACATAATCAATGCTCGTGCCAAATTTTCTGTTTCTATGACACCGGAAAGTGAAAAAATTACCTTCCGCACGTAAAATTTTGACGCCAATTATTTTGCGCTAGAATTGAATAATCGAGTTGGGACCCATTAGCTTTTCCTATTTATGACATAATCAATGCTCGTGCCAAATTTCCCGTTTCTATGACACCGGAAAGTGAAAAAATTACATTCCGTACGTAAAATTTGGACGCTAATTCTTTTGCGCATAGAATTGAATAATGGAGTTGGGACCCATTAGCTTTTCCTATTTATGACATAATCAATGCTCGTGCGAAATTTCCTGTTTCTATGACACCGGAAAGGGAAGAAATTACATTCCGTACGTAAAATTTGGACACTAATTCTTTTGCGCATAAAATTGAATAATGGAGTTGGGACCCATTAGCTTTTCCTATTTATGACATAATCAATGCTCTTGCCAAATTTCCCGTTTCTATGACACCAGAAAGTGAAAAAATTAGCTTCCGCATGTAAAATTTTGATGCCAATTCTTTTGTGCATAGAATTGAATAATCGAGTTGGGACCCATTAGCTTTTCCTATTTATGACATATTCAATGCTCGTGCCAAATTTCCCGTTTCTATGACACCGGAAAGTGAAAAAATTACATTCCGTACGTAAAATGTCGACGCCAATTCTTTTGCGCTAGAATTGAATAATGGAGTTGGGACCCATTAGCTTTTCCTATTTAATCAATGCTAGTGCCAAATTTCCCGCTTCTATGACAACGGAAAGTGAAAAAATTACATTCCGTACATAAAATTTCGACGCCAATTCTTTTGCGCTATAATTGAATAATCGAGTTGGGACCCATTAACGGGGTTGTCCCGCGCCGAAACGGGTTTTTTTTTTTTTTTCAACAGCTCCCCCCGTTCGGCGCGAGACAAACCCGATGCAGGGACCTAAAAGAAAATCCGCACAGCGCTTACCTGAATCCCCGCGCTCCGGTGACTTCTTACTTACCGGTTGAAGATGGCCGCCGGGATCTTCTCCCTCGGTGGACCGCAGTTCTTCTGTGCGGTCCAGTGCCGATTCCAGCCTCCTGATTGGCTGGAATCGGCACGTGATGGGGCGGAGCTACACGGAGCCACTCTCAGGCACGAGCGGCCCCATTGAAAAAAGAAGAAGACCCGGACTGCGCAAGCGCGTCTAATCGGGCGATTAGACGCTGAAAATTAGACGGCACCATGGAGACGAGGACGCTAGCAACGGAACAGGTAAGTGAATAATTTCTGATAACTTGTGTATGGCTCATAATTAATGCACAATGTACATTACAAAGTGCATTAATATGGCCATACAGAAATGTATAGACCTACTTGCTTTCGCGGGACAACCCCTTTAACTTTTCCTATTTATGACATAATCAATGCTCGTGCCAAATTTCACGTTTCTATGACACCGGAAAGTGAAAAAATTACATTCCGCACGTAAAATTTTGACGCTAATTCTTTTGCGCAAAGAATTGAATAATCGAGTTGGGACCCATTAGCTTTTCCTATTTATGACATAATCAATGCTCGTGCCAAATTTCCCGTTTCTATGACACCGGAAAGTGAAAAAATTACATTCCGCACGTAAAATTTGGACGCTAATTCTTTTGCGCTAGAATTGAATAATCGAGTTGGGACCCATTAGCTTTTCCTATTTATGACATAATCAATGCTCGTGCCAAATTTCCCGTTTCTATGACACCGGAAAGTGAAAAAATTACATTCCGTGCGTAAAATTTGGACGCTAATTCTTTTGCGCATAGAATTGAATAATGGAGTTGGGACCCATTAGCTTTTCTTATTTATGACATAATCAATGCTCGTGCCAAATTTCCCGTTTCTATGACAACGGAAAGTGAAAAAATTACATTCCGTACATAAAATTTTGACGCCAATTCTTTTGCGCTAGAATTGAATAATCGAGTTGGGACCCATTAGCTTTTCCTATTTATGACATAATCAATGCTCGTGCCAAATTTCCCGTTTCTATGACACCGGAAAGTGAAAAAATTACATTCCGCACGTAAAATTTTGACGCTAATTCTTTTGCGCATAGAATTGAATAATCGAGTTGGGACCCATTAGCTTTTCCTATTTATGACATAATCAATGCTCGTGCCAAATTTCCCGTTTCTATGACACCGGAAAGTGAAAAAATTACATTCCGTGCGTAAAATTTGGACGCTAATTCTTTTGCGCATAGAATTGAATAATGGAGTTGGGACCCATTAGCTTTTCTTATTTATGACATAATCAATGCTCGTGCCAAATTTCCCGTTTCTATGACAACGGAAAGTGAAAAAATTACATTCCGTACATAAAATTTTGACGCCAATTCTTTTGCGCTAGAATTGAATAATCGAGTTGGGACCCATTAGCTTTTCCTATTTATGACATAATCAATGCTCGTGCCAAATTTCCCGTTTCTATGACACCGGAAAGTGAAAAAATTACATTCCGTACGTAAAATTTCGACACCAATTCTTTTGCGTTAGAATTTAATAATCGAGTTGGGACCCATTAGCTTTTCCTATTTATGACATAATCAATGCTCGTGCCAAATTTTCTGTTTCTATGACACCGGAAAGTGAAAAAATTACCTTCCGCACGTAAAATTTTGACACCAATTATTTTGCGCTAGGATTGAATAATCGAGTTGGGACCCATTAGCTTTTCCTATTTATGACATAATCAATGCTCGTGCCAAATTTCCCGTTTCCATGACACCGGAAAGTGAAAAAATTACATTCCGCACGTAAAATTTTGACGCTAATTCTTTTGCACATAGAATTGAATAATGGAGTTGGGACACATTAGCTTTTCCTATTTATGACATAATCAATGCTCGTGCCAAATTTCCCGTTTCTATGACACCGGAAAGTGAAAAAATTAGCTTCCGCACGTAAAATTTCGACGACAATTCTTTTGCGCTAGAATTAAATAATCGAGTTGGGACCCGTTAGCTTTTTCTATTTATAACATAATCAATGCCTGTGCCAAATTTCCCGTTTCTATGACACCGGAAAGTGAAAAAATTACATTCCGTACGTAAAATTTGGACGCTAATTCTTTTGCGCATAGAATTGAATAATGGAGTTGGGACCCATTAGCTTTTGCTATTTATGACACAATCAATGCTCGTGCCAAATTTCCCGTTTCTATGACACCGGAAAGTGAAAAAATTACATTCCGCACGTAAAATTTGGACGCTAATTCTTTTGCGCATAGAATTGAATAATCGAGTTGGGACCCATTAGCTTTTCCTATTTATGACATAATCAATGCTCGTGCCAAATTTCCCGTTTCTATGACACCGGAAAGTGAAAAAATTACATTCCGCACGTAAAATTTTGACGCTAATTCTTTTGCGCATAGAATTGAATAATCGAGTTGGGACCCATTAGCTTTTCCTATTTATGACATAATCAATGCTCGTGCCAAATTTCCCGTTTCTATGACAACGGAAAGTGAAAAAATTACATTCCATACATAAAAGTTTGACGCCAATTCTTTTGCGCTAGAATTGAATAATCGAGTTGGGACCCATTAGCTTTTCCTATTTATGACATAATCAATGCTCGTGCCAAATTTCCCGTTTCTATGACACCGGAAAGTGAAAAAATTACATTCCGCACGTAAAATTTGGACGCTAATTATTTTGCGCTAGAATTGAATAATCGAGTTGGGACCCATTAGCTTTTCCTATTTATGACATAATCAATGCTCGTGCCAAATTTCCCGTTTCTATGACAACGGAAAGTGAAAAAATTAAATTCCGTGCGTAAAATTTGGACGCTAATTCTTTTGCGCATAGAATTGAATAATGGAGTTGGGACCCATTAGCTTTTCTTATTTATGACATAATCAATGCTCGTGCCAAATTTCCCGTTTCTATGACAACGGAAAGTGAAAAAATTACATTCCGTACATAAAATTTTGACGCCAATTCTTTTGTGCTAGAATTGAATAATCGAGTTGGGACCCATTAGCTTTTCCTATTTATGACATAATCAATGCTCGTGCCAAATTTCCCGTTTCTATGACACCGGAAAGTGAAAAAATTACATTCCGTACGTAAAATTTCGACACCAATTCTTTTGCGTTAGAATTTAATAATCGAGTTGGGACCCATTAGCTTTTCCTATTTATGACATAATCAATGCTCGTGCCAAATTTTCTGTTTCTATGACACCGGAAAGTGAAAAAATTAGCTTCCGCACGTAAAATTTTGACACCAATTATTTTGCGCTAGGATTGAATAATCGAGTTGGGACCCATTAGCTTTTCCTATTTATGACATAATCAATGCTCGTGCCAAATTTCCCGTTTCCATGACACCGGAAAGTGAAAAAATTACATTCCGCACGTAAAATTTTGACGCTAATTCTTTTGCACATAGAATTGAATAATGGAGTTGGGACACATTAGCTTTTCCTATTTATGACATAATCAATGCTCGTGCCAAATTTCCCGTTTCTATGACACCGGAAAGTGAAAAAATTAGCTTCCGCACGTAAAATTTCGACGACAATTCTTTTGCGCTAGAATTAAATAATCGAGTTGGGACCCGTTAGCTTTTTCTATTTATAACATAATCAATGCCTGTGCCAAATTTCCCGTTTCTATGACACCGGAAAGTGAAAAAATTACATTCCGTACGTAAAATTTGGACGCTAATTCTTTTGCGCATAGAATTGAATAATGGAGTTGGGACCCATTAGCTTTTGCTATTTATGACACAATCAATGCTCGTGCCAAATTTCCCGTTTCTATGACACCGGAAAGTGAAAAAATTACATTCCGCACGTAAAATTTGGACGCTAATTCTTTTGCGCATAGAATTGAATAATCGAGTTGGGACCCATTAGCTTTTCCTATTTATGACATAATCAATGCTCGTGCCAAATTTCCCGTTTCTATGACACCGGAAAGTGAAAAAATTACATTCCGCACGTAAAATTTTGACGCTAATTCTTTTGCGCATAGAATTGAATAATCGAGTTGGGACCCATTAGCTTTTCCTATTTATGACATAATCAATGCTCGTGCCAAATTTCCCGTTTCTATGACAACGGAAAGTGAAAAAATTACATTCCATACATAAAAGTTTGACGCCAATTCTTTTGCGCTAGAATTGAATAATCGAGTTGGGACCCATTAGCTTTTCCTATTTATGACATAATCAATGCTCGTGCCAAATTTCCCGTTTCTATGACACCGGAAAGTGAAAAAATTACATTCCGCACGTAAAATTTGGACGCTAATTCTTTTGCGCTAGAATTGAATAATCGAGTTGGGACCCATTAGCTTTTCCTATTTATGACATAATCAATGCTCGTGCCAAATTTCCCGTTTCTATGACACCGGAAAGTGAAAAAATTAAATTCCGTGCGTAAAATTTGGACGCTAATTCTTTTGCGCATAGAATTGAATAATGGAGTTGGGACCCATTAGCTTTTCTTATTTATGACATAATCAATGCTCGTGCCAAATTTCCCGTTTCTATGACAACGGAAAGTGAAAAAATTACATTCCGTACATAAAATTTTGACGCCAATTCTTTTGTGCTAGAATTGAATAATCGAGTTGGGACCCATTAGCTTTTCCTATTTATGACATAATCAATGCTCGTGCCAAATTTCCCGTTTCTATGACACCGGAAAGTGAAAAAATTACATTCCGTACGTAAAATTTCGACACCAATTCTTTTGCGTTAGAATTTAACAATCGAGTTGGGACCCATTAGCTTTTCCTATTTATGACATAATCAATGCTCGTGCCAAATTTTCTGTTTCTATGACACCGGAAAGTGAAAAAATTAGCTTCCGCACGTAAAATTTTGACACCAATTATTTTGCGCTAGGATTGAATAATCGAGTTGGGACCCATTAGCTTTTCCTATTTATGACATAATCAATGCTCGTGCCAAATTTCCCGTTTCCATGACACCGGAAAGTGAAAAAATTACATTCCGCACGTAAAATTTTGACGCTAATTCTTTTGCACATAGAATTGAATAATGGAGTTGGGACACATTAGCTTTTCCTATTTATGACATAATCAATGCTCGTGCCAAATTTCCCGTTTCTATGACACCGGAAAGTGAAAAAATTAGCTTCCGCACGTAAAATTTCGACGACAATTCTTTTGCGCTAGAATTAAATAATCGAGTTGGGACCCGTTAGCTTTTTCTATTTATAACATAATCAATGCCTGTGCCAAATTTCCCGTTTCTATGACACCGGAAAGTGAAAAAATTACATTCCGTACGTAAAATTTGGACGCTAATTCTTTTGCGCATAGAATTGAATAATGGAGTTGGGACCCATTAGCTTTTGCTATTTATGACACAATCAATGCTCGTGCCAAATTTCCCGTTTCTATGACACCGGAAAGTGAAAAAATTACATTCCGCACGTAAAATTTGGACGCTAATTCTTTTGCGCATAGAATTGAATAATGGAGTTGGGACCCATTAGCTTTTCCTATTTATGACATAATCAATGCTCGTGCCAAATTTCCCGTTTCTATGACACCGGAAAGTGAAAAAATTACATTCCGCACGTAAAATTTTGACGCTAATTCTTTTGCGCGCAGAATTGAATAATCGAGTTGGGACCCATTAGCTTTTCCTATTTATGACATAATCAATGCTCGTGCCAAATTTCCCGTTTCTATGACAACGGAAAGTGAAAAAATTACATTCCATACATAAAATTTTGACGCCAATTCTTTTGCGCTAGAATTGAATAATCGAGTTGGGACCCATTAGCTTTTCCTATTTATGACATAATCAATGCTCGTGCCAAATTTCCCGTTTCTATGACACTGGAAAGTGAAAAAATTACATTCCGCACGTAAAATTTGGACGCTAATTCTTTTGCGCTAGAATTGAATAATCGAGTTGGGACCCATTAGCTTTTCCTATTTATGACATAATCAATGCTCGTGCCAAATTTCCCGTTTCTATGACCCCGGAAAGTGAAAAAATTACATTCCGTGCGTAAAATTTGGACGCTAATTCTTTTGCGCATAGAATTGAATAATGGAGTTGGGACCCATTAGCTTTTCTTATTTATGACATAATCAATGCTCGTGCCAAATTTCCCGTTTCTATGACAACGGAAAGTGAAAAAATTACATTCCGTACATAAAATTTTGACGCCAATTCTTTTGCGCTAGAATTGAATAATGGAGTTGGGACCCATTAGCTTTTCCTATTTATGACATAATCAATGCTCGTGCCAAATTTTCCGTTTCTATGACACCGGAAAGTGAAAAAATTACATTCTGCACGTAAAATTTTGACGCCAATTCTTTTGCGCATAGAATTGAATAATCGAGTTGGGACCCATTAGCTTTTCCTATTTATGACATAATCAATGCTCGTGCCAAATTTCCCGTTTCTATGACACCGGAAAGTGAAAAAATTACATTCCGTACGTAAAATTTCGACACCAATTCTTTTGCGTTAGAATTTAATAATCGAGTTGGGACCCATTAGCTTTTCCTATTTATGACATAATCAATGCTCGTGCCAAATTTTCTGTTTCTATGACACCGGAAAGTGAAAAAATTACCTTCCGCACGTAAAATTTTGACGCCAATTATTTTGCGCTAGAATTGAATAATCGAGTTGGGACCCATTAGCTTTTCCTATTTATGACATAATCAATGCTCGTGCCAAATTTCCCGTTTCTATGACACCGGAAAGTGAAAAAATTACATTCCGTACGTAAAATTTGGACGCTAATTCTTTTGCGCATAGAATTGAATAATGGAGTTGGGACCCATTAGCTTTTCCTATTTATGACATAATCAATGCTCGTGCGAAATTTCCTGTTTCTATGACACCGGAAAGGGAAGAAATTACATTCCGTACGTAAAATTTGGACACTAATTCTTTTGCGCATAAAATTGAATAATGGAGTTGGGACCCATTAGCTTTTCCTATTTATGACATAATCAATGCTCTTGCCAAATTTCCCGTTTCTATGACACCAGAAAGTGAAAAAATTAGCTTCCGCATGTAAAATTTTGATGCCAATTCTTTTGTGCATAGAATTGAATAATCGAGTTGGGACCCATTAGCTTTTCCTATTTATGACATAATCAATGCTCGTGCCAAATTTCCCGTTTCTATGACACCGGAAAGTGAAAAAATTACATTCCGTACGTAAAATGTCGACGCCAATTCTTTTGCGCTAGAATTGAATAATGGAGTTGGGACCCATTAGCTTTTCCTATTTAATCAATGCTAGTGCCAAATTTCCCGCTTCTATGACAACGGAAAGTGAAAAAATTACATTCCGTACATAAAATTTCGACGCCAATTCTTTTGCGCTATAATTGAATAATCGAGTTGGGACCCATTAACGGGGTTGTCCCGCGCCGAAACGGGTTTTTTTTTTTTTTCAACAGCTCCCCCCGTTCGGCGCGAGACAAACCCGATGCAGGGACCTAAAAGAAAATCCGCACAGCGCTTACCTGAATCCCCGCGCTCCGGTGACTTCTTACTTACCGGTTGAAGATGGCCGCCGGGATCTTCTCCCTCGGTGGACCGCAGTTCTTCTGTGCGGTCCAGTGCCGATTCCAGCCTCCTGATTGGCTGGAATCGGCACGTGATGGGGCGGAGCTACACGGAGCCACTCTCAGGCACGAGCGGCCCCATTGAAAAAAGAAGAAGACCCGGACTGCGCAAGCGCGTCTAATCGGGCGATTAGACGCTGAAAATTAGACGGCACCATGGAGACGAGGACGCTAGCAACGGAACAGGTAAGTGAATAATTTCTGATAACTTGTGTATGGCTCATAATTAATGCACAATGTACATTACAAAGTGCATTAATATGGCCATACAGAAATGTATAGACCTACTTGCTTTCGCGGGACAACCCCTTTAACTTTTCCTATTTATGACATAATCAATGCTCGTGCCAAATTTCACGTTTCTATGACACCGGAAAGCGAAAAAATTACCTTCCGCACGTAAAATTTCGACGCCAATTATTTTGCGCTAGAATTGAATAATCGAGTTGGGACCCATTAGCTTTTCCTATTTATGACATAATCAATGCCTGTGCCAAATTTCCCGTTTCTATGACACCGGAAAGTGAAAAAATTACATTCCGTACGTAAAATTTGGACGCTAATTCTTTTGCGCATAAAATTGAATAATGGAGTTGGGACCCATTAGCTTTTCTTATTTATGACATAATCAATGCTCGTGCGAAATTTCCTGTTTCTATGACACCGGAAAGGGAAGAAATTACATTCCGTACGTAAAATTTGGACGCTAATTCTTTTGCGCATAAAATTGAATAATGGGGTTGGGACCCATTAGCTTTTCCTATTTATGACATAATCAATGCTCGTGCCAAATTTCCCGTTTCTATGACAACGGAAAGTGAAAAAATTACATTCCATACATAAAAGTTTGACGCCAATTCTTTTGCGCTAGAATTGAATAATCGAGTTGGGACCCATTAGCTTTTCCTATTTATGACATAATCAATGCTCGTGCCAAATTTCCCGTTTCTATGACACCGGAAAGTGAAAAAATTACATTCCGTACATAAAATTTTGACGCCAATTCTTTTGTGCTAGAATTGAATAATCGAGTTGGGACCCATTAGCTTTTCCTATTTATGACATAATCAATGCTCGTGCCAAATTTCCCGTTTCTATGACACCGGAAAGTGAAAAAATTACATTCCGTACGTAAAATTTCGACACCAATTCTTTTGCGTTAGAATTTAACAATCGAGTTGGGACCCATTAGCTTTTCCTATTTATGACATAATCAATGCTCGTGCCAAATTTTCTGTTTCTATGACACCGGAAAGTGAAAAAATTAGCTTCCGCACGTAAAATTTTGACACCAATTATTTTGCGCTAGGATTGAATAATCGAGTTGGGACCCATTAGCTTTTCCTATTTATGACATAATCAATGCTCGTGCCAAATTTCCCGTTTCCATGAAACCGGAAAGTGAAAAAATTACATTCCGCACGTAAAATTTTGACGCTAATTCTTTTGCACATAGAATTGAATAATGGAGTTGGGACACATTAGCTTTTCCTATTTATGACATAATCAATGCTCGTGCCAAATTTCCCGTTTCTATGACACCGGAAAGTGAAAAAATTAGCTTCCGCACGTAAAATTTCGACGACAATTCTTTTGCGCTAGAATTAAATAATCGAGTTGGGACCCGTTAGCTTTTTCTATTTATAACATAATCAATGCCTGTGCCAAATTTCCCGTTTCTATGACACCGGAAAGTGAAAAAATTACATTCCGTACGTAAAATTTGGACGCTAATTCTTTTGCGCATAGAATTGAATAATGGAGTTGGGACCCATTAGCTTTTGCTATTTATGACACAATCAATGCTCGTGCCAAATTTCCCGTTTCTATGACACCGGAAAGTGAAAAAATTACATTCCGCACGTAAAATTTGGACGCTAATTCTTTTGCGCATAGAATTGAATAATGGAGTTGGGACCCATTAGCTTTTCCTATTTATGACATAATCAATGCTCGTGCCAAATTTCCCGTTTCTATGACACCGGAAAGTGAAAAAATTACATTCCGCACGTAAAATTTTGACGCTAATTCTTTTGCGCATAGAATTGAATAATCGAGTTGGGACCCATTAGCTTTTCCTATTTATGACATAATCAATGCTCGTGCCAAATTTCCCGTTTCTATGACAACGGAAAGTGAAAAAATTACATTCCATACATAAAATTTTGACGCCAATTCTTTTGCGCTAGAATTGAATAATCGAGTTGGGACCCATTAGCTTTTCCTATTTATGACATAATCAATGCTCGTGCCAAATTTCCCGTTTCTATGACACCGGAAAGTGAAAAAATTACATTCCGCACGTAAAATTTGGACGCTAATTCTTTTGCGCTAGAATTGAATAATGGAGTTGGGACCCATTAGCTTTTCCTATTTATGACATAATCAATGCTCGTGCCAAATTTTCCGTTTCTATGACACCGGAAAGTGAAAAAATTACATTCCGCACGTAAAATTTTGACGCCAATTCTTTTGCGCATAGAATTGAATAATCGAGTTGGGACCCATTAGCTTTTCCTATTTATGACATAATCAATGCTCGTGCCAAATTTCCCGTTTCTATGACACCGGAAAGTGAAAAAATTACATTCCGTACGTAAAATTTCGACACCAATTCTTTTGCGTTAGAATTTAATAATCGAGTTGGGACCCATTAGCTTTTCCTATTTATGACATAATCAATGCTCGGGCCAAATTTTCTGTTTCTATGACACCGGAAAGTGAAAAAATTACCTTCCGCACGTAAAATTTTGACGCCAATTATTTTGCGCTAGAATTGAATAATCGAGTTGGGACCCATTAGCTTTTCCTATTTATGACATAATCAATGCTCGTGCCAAATTTCCCGTTTCTATGACACCGGAAAGTGAAAAAATTACATTCCGTACGTAAAATTTGGACGCTAATTCTTTTGCGCATCGAATTGAATAATGGAGTTGGGACCCATTAGCTTTTCCTATTTATGACATAATCAATGCTCGTGCCAAATTTCCCGTTTCTATGACACCGGAAAGTGAAAAAATTACCTTCCGCACGTAAAATTTGGACGCTAATTCTTATGCGCATAGAATTGAATAATGGAGTTGGGACCTATTAGCTTTTCCTATTTATGACATAATCAATGCTCGTGCCAAATTTCCTGTTTCTATGACACCGGAAAGTGAAAAAATTACCTTCCGCACGTGAAATTTCAACGCCAATTCTTTTGCGCTAGAATTGAATAATCGAGTTGAGACCCATTAGCTTTTTCTATTTATGACATAATCAATGCCTGTGCCAAATTTCCCGTTTCTATGACACCGGAAAATGAAAAAATTACATTCCGTACGTAAAATTTAAACGCTAATTCTTTTGCGCATAGAATTGAATAATGGAGTTGGGACCCATTAGCTTTTCCTATTTATGACATAATCAATGCTCGTGCGAAATTTCCTGTTTCTATGACACCGGAAAGGGAAGAAATTACATTCCGTACGTAAAATTTGGACACTAATTCTTTTGCGCATAAAATTGAATAATGGAGTTGGGACCCATTAGCTTTTCCTATTTATGACATAATCAATGCTCGTGCCAAATTTTCAATTTCTATGACACCGGAAAGTAAAAAATTACATTCCGCACGTAAAATTTCGACACCAATTCTTTTGCGTTAGAATTGAATAATCGAGTTGGGACCTATTAGCTTTTCCTAATTATGACATAATCAATGCTCGTGCCAAATTTCCCGTTTCTATGACACCGGAAAGTGAAAAAATTAGCTTCCGCACGTAAAATATGGACGCTAATTCTTTTGCGCATAAAATTGAATAATGGAGTTGGGACCCATTAGCTTTTCCTATTTATGACATAATCAATGCTCGTGCCAAATTTACCGTTTCTATGACACCGGAAAGTGAAAAAATTACATTCCGTACATAAAATTTCGACGCCAATTCTTTTGCGCTAGAATTGAATAATCGAGTTGGGACCCATTAGCTTTTCCTATTTATGACATAATCAATGCTCGTGCCAAATTTCCCGTTTCTATGATACCGGAAAGTGAAAAAATTGCATTCCGCACGTAAAATTTGGACGCTCATTCTTTTGCGAATAAAATTGAATAATGGAGTTGGGATCCATTAGCTTTTCCTATTTATGACATAATCAATGCTCGTGCCAAATTTCCCGTTTCTATGACACCGGAAAGTGAAAAAATTACATTCCGCACGTAAAATTTGGACGCTAATTCTTTTGCGAATAAAATTGAATATTGGAAGTGGGATCCATCAGCTTTTCCTATTTATGACATAATCAATGCTCGTGCCAAATTTCCTGTTTCTATGACACCGGAAAGTGAAAAAATTAGCTTCCGCACGTAAAAGTTCGACGCCGATTCTTTTGCGCTAGAATTGAATAATCGAGTTGGGACCCATTAGCTTTTTCTATTTATGACATAATCAATGCCTGAGCCAAATTTCCCGTTTCTATGACACCGGAAAGTGAAAAAATTACATTCCGCACGTAAAATTTTGACGCTAATTCTTTTGCGCATAGAATTGAATAATGGAGTTGGGACCCATTAGCTTTTCCTATTTATGACATAATCAATGCTCGTGCCAAATTTCCCATTTCTATGACACCGGAAAGTGAAAAAATTAGCTTCCGCACGAAAAATTTCGACGACAATTCTTTTGCCCTAGAATTAAATAATCGAGTTGGGACCCGTTAGCTTTTTCTATTGATGACATAATCAATGCCTGTGCCAAATTTCCCGTTTCTATGACACCGGAAAGTGAAAAAATTATATTCCGTACGTAAAATATGGACGCTAATTCTTTTGCGCATAAAATTAAATAATGGAGTTGGGACCCATTAGGTTTTCCTATTTATGACATAATCAATGCCTGTGACAAATTTCCCGTTTCTATGACACCGGAAAGTGAAAAAATTACATTCCGTACGTAAAATTTGGACGCTAATTCTTTTGTGCATAAAATTGAATAATGGAGTTGGGACCCATTAGCTTTTCCTATTTATGACATAATCAATGCTCGTGCCAAATTTCCCGTTTCTATGACACCGGAAAGTGAAAAAATTACATTCCGTACATAAAATTTCGACGCCAATTCTTTTGCGCTAGAATTGAATAATGGAGTTGGGACCCATTAGCTTTTCCTATTTATGACATAATCAATGCTCGTGCCAAATTTCCCGTTTCTATGACACCGGAAAGTGAAAAAATTACATTCCGCACGTAAAATGTCGACGACAATTCTTTTGCGCTAGAATTGAATAATCGAGTTGGGACCCATTAGCTTTTTCTATTTATGACATAATCAATGCCTGTGCCAAATTTCCCGTTTCTATGACACCGGAAAGTGAAAGAATTACATTCCGTACGTAAAATTTCGACACCAATTCTTTTGCGTTAGAATTGAATAATCGAGTTGGGACCCATTAGCTTTTCCTATTTATGACATAATCAATGCTCGTGCCAAATTTTCTGTTTCTATGACACCGGAAAGTGAAAAAATTACATTCTGCACGTAAAATTTTGACGCCAATTCTTTTGCGCATAGAATTGAATAATCGAGTTGGGACCCATTAGCTTTTCCTATTTACGACATAATCAATGCTAGTGCCAAATTTACCGTTTCTATGACACCGGAAAGTGAAAAAATTACATTCCGTACGTAAAATTTCGACACCAATTCTTTTGCGTTAGAATTGAATAATCGAGTTGGGACCCATTGTTGTCCCGCGCCGAAACGGGTTTTTTTTTTTTTTCAACAGCCCCCCCCGTTCGGCGCGAGACAAACCCGATGCAGGGACCTAAAAGAAAATCCGCACAGCGCTTACCTGAATCCCCGCGCTCCGGTGACTTCTTACTTAGCGGTTGAAGATGGCCGCCGGGATCTTCTCCCTCGGTGGACCGCAGTTCTTCTGTGCTGTCCATTGCCGATTCCAGCCTCCTGATTGGCTGGAATCGGCACGTGATGGGGCAGAGCTACACTGAGCCGCTCTCAGGCACGAGCGGCCCCATTGAAAAAAGAAGAAGATCCGGACTGCGCAAGCGCGTCTAATCGGGCGATTAGACGCTGAAAATTAGACGGCACCATGGAGACGAGGACGCTAGCAACGGAACAGGTAAGTGAATAATTTCTGATAACTTCTGTATGGCTCATAATTAATGCACAATGTACATTACAAAGTGCATTAATATGGCCATACAGAAGTGTATAGACCTACTTGCTTTCGCGGAACAACCCCTTTAACTTTTCCTATTTATGACATAATCAATGCTCGTGCCAAATTTTCTGTTTCTATGACACCGGAAAGTGAAAAAATTACATTCCGCACGTAAAATTTTGACGCTAATTCTTCTGCGCATAGAATTGAATAATGGAGTTGGGACCCATTAGCTTTTCCTATTTATGACATAATCAATGCTCGTGCCAAATTTCCCGTTTCTATGACACCGGAAAGTGAAAAAATTAGCTTCCGCACGTAAAAGTTCGACGCCGTTTCTTTTGCGCTAGAATTGAATAATCGAGTTGGGACCCATTAGCTTTTGCTATTTATGACATAATCAATGCCTGTGCCAAATTTCCCGTTTCTATGACACTGGAAAGTGAAAAAATTATATTCCGTACGTAAAATTTGGACGCTAATTCTTTTGCGCATAGAATTGAAAAATTGAGTTGGGACCCATTAGCTTTTCTTATTTATGACATAATCAATGCTCGTGCCAAATTTCCCGTTTCCATGACACCGGAAATTGAAAAAATTACATTCCGCACGTAAAATTTTGACGCTAATTCTTTTGCGCATAGAATTGAATAATGGAGTTCGGACACATTAGCTTTTCCTATTTATGACATAATCAATGCTCGTGCCAAATTTCCCGTTTCTATGACACCGGAAAGTGAAAAAATTAGCTTCCGCACGTAAAATTTCGACGACAATTCTTTTGCGCTAGAATTAAATAATCGAGTTGGGACCCGTTAGCTTTTTTCTATTTATAACATAATCAATGCCTGTGCCAAATTTCCCGTTTCTATGACACCGGAAAGTGAAAAAATTACATTCCGTACGTAAAATTTGGACGCTAATTCTTTTGCGCATAGAATTGAATAATGGAGTTGGGACCCATTAGCTTTTGCTATTTATGACACAATCAATGCTCGTGCCAAATTTCCCGTTTCTATGACACCGGAAAGTGAAAAAATTACATTCCGCACGTAAAATTTGGACGCTAATTCTTTTGCGCATAGAATTGAATAATGGAGTTGGGACCCATTAGCTTTTCCTATTTATGACATAATCAATGCTCGTGCCAAATTTCCCGTTTCTATGACACCGGAAAGTGAAAAAATTACATTCCGCACGTAAAATTTTGACGCTAATTCTTTTGCGCATAGAATTGAATAATGGAGTTGGGACCCATTAGCTTTTCCTATTTATGACATAATCAATGCTCGTGCCAAATTTCCCGTTTCTATGACAACGGAAAGTGAAAAAATTACATTCCGTACATAAAATTTTGACGCCAATTCTTTTGCGCTAGAATTGAATAATCGAGTTGGGACCCATTAGCTTTTCCTATTTATGACATAATCAATGCTCGTGCCAAATTTCCCGTTTCTATGACAACGGAAAGTGAAAAAATTACATTCCGCACGTAAAATTTGGACGCTAATTCTTTTGCGCTAGAATTGAATAATCGAGTTGGGACCCATTAGCTTTTCCTATTTATGACATAATCAATGCTCGTGCCAAATTTCCCGTTTCTATGACACCGGAAAGTGAAAAAATTACATTCCATGCGTAAAATTTGGACGCTAATTCTTTTGCGCATAGAATTGAATAATGGAGTTGGGACCCATTAGCTTTTCTTATTTATGACATAATCAATGCTCGTGCCAAATTTCCCGTTTCTATGACAACGGAAAGTGAAAAAATTACATTCCGTACGTAAAATGTCGACGCCAATTCTTTTGCGCTAGAATTTAATAATCGAGTTGGGACCCATTAGCTTTTCCTATTTATGACATAATCAATGCCCGTGCCAAATTTTCTGTTTCTATGACACCGGAAACTGAAAAAATTACATTCCGCACGTAAAATTTCGACGCCAATTATTTTGCGCTAGAATTGAATAATCGAGTTGGGACCCATTAGCTTTTCCTATTTATGACATTATCAATGCCTGTGCGAAATTTCCCGTTTCTATGACACCGGAAAGTGAAAAAATTAGCTTCCGCACGTAAAATTTCGACGACAATTCTTTTGCGCTAGAATTAAATAATCGAGTTGGGACCCATTAGCTTTTTCTATTTATGACATAATCAATGCTCGTGCCAAATTTCCCGTTTCTATGACACCGGAAAGTGAAAAAATTACATTCCGCACGTAAAATTTTGACGCCAATTCTTTTGCGCATGGAATTGAATAATCGAGTTGGGACCCATTAGCTTTTCCTATTTATGACATAATCAATGCTCGTGCCAAATTTCCCGTTTCTATGACACCGGAAAGTGAAAGAATTACATTCCGCACGTAAAATTTCGACACCAATTCTTTTGCGTTAGAATTGAATAATGAAGTTGGGACCCATTAGCTTTTCCTATTTATGACATAATCAATGCTCGTGCCAAATTTTCTGTTTCTATGACACCGGAAAGTGAAAAAATTACATTCCGCACGTAAAATTTTGACGCCAATTCTTTTGCGCATAGAATTGAATAATCGAGTTGGGACCCATTAGCTTTTCCTATTTACGACATAATCAATGCTAGTGCCAAATTTCCCGTTTCTATGACACCGGAAAGTGAAAAAATTACATTCCGTATGTAAAATTTCGACACCAATTCATTTGCGCATAGAATTGAATAATCGAGTTGGGACCCGTTAGCTTTTCGTATTTATGACATAATCAATGCTCGTGCCAAATTTCCCGTTTCTATGACACCGGAAAGTGAAAAAATTACATTCCGTACGTAAAATGTCGACGCCAATTCTTTTGCGCTAGAATTGAATAATGGAGTTGGGACCCATTAGCTTTTCCTATTTAATCAATGCTAGTGCCAAATTTCCCGCTTCTATGACAACGGAAAGTGAAAAAATTACATTCTGTACATAAAATTTCGACGCCAATTCTTTTGTGCTAGAATTGAATAATCGAGTTGGGACCCATTAGCTTTTCCTATTTATGACATAATCAATGCTCGTGCCAAATTTCCTGTTTCTACGACACCGGAAAGGGAAGAAATTACATTCCGTACGTAAAATTTGGACGCTAATTCTTTTGCGCATAGAATTGAATAATTGAGTTGGGACCCATTAGCTTTTCCTATTTATGACATAATCAATGCTCGTGCCAAATTTCCCGTTTCTATGACACCGGAAAGTGAAAAAATTACATTCCGCACGTAAAGTTTGGACGCTAATTCTTTTGCGCATAGAATTGAATAATGGAGTTGGGACCCATTAGCTTTTCCTATTTATGACATAATCAATGCTCGTGCCAAATTTCCCGTTTCTATGACACCGGAAAGTGACAAAATTACATTCCGCACGTAAAATTTGGACGCTAATTCTTTTGCGCTAGAATTAAATAATCGAGTTGGGACCCATTAGCTTTTCCTATTTATGACATAATCAATGCTCGTGCCAAATTTCCTGTTTCTATGACACCGGAAAGTGAAAAAATTACATTCCGTACGTAAAATTTGGACGCTAATTCTTTTGCGCATAGAATTGAAAAATCGAGTTGGGACCCATTAGCTTTTCTTATTTATGACATAATCAATGCTCGTGCCAAATTTCCTGTTTCTACGACACCGGAAAGGGAAGAAATTACATTCCGTGCGTAAAATTTGGACGCTAATTCTTTTGCGCATAGAATTGAATAATCGAGTTGGGACCCATTAGCTTTTCCTATTTATGACATAATCAATGCTCGTGCCAAATTTCCCGTTTCTATGACACCGGAAAGTGAAAAAATTGCATTCCGCACGTAAAATTTGGACGCTAATTCTTTTGCGCATGGAATTGAATAATGGATTTGGGACCCATTAGCTTTTCCTACTTATGACATAATCAATGCTCGTGCCAAATTTCCTGTTTCTATGACACCGGAAAGTGAAAAAATTAGCTTCCGCACGTAAAATTTCGACGCTAATTCTTTTGCGCTAGAATTAAATAATCGAGTTGGGACCCATTAGCTTTTTCTATTTATGACATAATCAATGCCTGTGCCAAATTTCCCGTTTCTATGACACCGGAAAGTGAAAAAATTACATTCCGCACGTAAAATTTCGACGACAATTCTTTTGCGCATAGAATTGAATAATGGAGTTGGGACCCATTAGCTTTTCCTATTTATGACATAATCAATGCTCTTGCCAAATTTCCCGTTTCTATGACACCGGAAAGTGAAAAAATTAGCTTCCGCAAGTAAAATTTTGACGCCAATTCCTTTGTGCATAGAATTGAATAATCGAGTTGGGACCCATTAGCTTTTCGTATTTATGACATAATCAATGCTCGTGCCAAATTTCCCGTTTCTATGACACCGGAAAGTGAAAAAATTACATTCCGTACGTAAAATGTCGACGCCAATTCTTTTGCGCTAGAATTGAATAATGGAGTTGGGACCCATTAGCTTTTCCTATTTAATCAATGCTAGTGCCAAATTTCCCGTTTCTATGACACCGGAAAGTGAAAAAATTACATTCCGCACGTAAAATTTCGACGACAATTCTTTTGCGCATAGAATTGAATAATCGAGTTGTGACCCATTAGCTTTTCCTATTTATGACATAATCAATGCTCGTGCCAAATTTCCTGTTTCTACGACACCGGAAAGGGAAGAAATTACATTCCGTACGTAAAATTTGGACGCTAATTCTTTTGCGCATAGAATTGAATAATTGAGTGGGGACCCATTACCTTTTCCTATTTATGACATAATCAATGCTCGTGCCAAATTTCCCGTTTCTATGACACCGGAAAGTGAAAAAATTACATTCCGCACGTAAAGTTTGGACGCTAATTCTTTTGCGCATAGAATTGAATAATGGAGTTGGGACCCATTAGCTTTTCCTATTTATGACATAATCAATGCTCGTGCCAAATTTCCCGTTTCTATGACACCGGAAAGTGACAAAATTACATTCCGCACGTAAAATTTGGACGCTAATTCTTTTGCGCTAGAATTAAATAATCGAGTTGGGACCCATTAGCTTTTCCTATTTATGGCATAATTAATGCTCGTGCCAAATTTCCCGTTTCTATGACACCGGAAAGTGAAAAAATTACATTCCGTACGTAAAATTTGGACGCTAATTCTTTTGCGCATAGAATTGAAAAATCGAGTTGGGACCCATTAGCTTTTCTTATTTATGACATAATCAATGCTCGTGCCAAATTTCCTGTTTCTACGACACCGGAAAGGGAAGAAATTACATTCCGTGCGTAAAATTTGGACGCTAATTCTTTTGCGCATAGAATTGAATAATCGAGTTGGGACCCATTAGCTTTTCCTATTTATGACATAATCAATGCTCGTGCCAAATTTCCCGTTTCTATGACACCGGAAAGTGAAAAAATTGCATTCCGCACGTAAAATTTGGACGCTAATTCTTTTGCGCATGGAATTGAATAATGGATTTGGGACCCATTAGCTTTTCCTACTTATGACATAATCAATGCTCGTGCCAAATTTCCTGTTTCTATGACACCGGAAAGTGAAAAAATTAGCTTCCGCACGTAAAATTTCGACGCTAATTCTTTTGCGCTAGAATTAAATAATCGAGTTGGGACCCATTAGCTTTTTCTATTTATGACATAATCAATGCCTGTGCCAAATTTCCCGTTTCTATGACACCGGAAAGTGAAAAAATTACATTCCGCACCTAAAATTTCGACGACAATTCTTTTGCGCATAGAATTGAATAATGGAGTTGGGACCCATTAGCTTTTCCTATTTATGACATAATCAATGCTCTTGCCAAATTTCCCGTTTCTATGACACCGGAAAGTGAAAAAATTAGCTTCCGCAAGTAAAATTTTGACGCCAATTCCTTTGTGCATAGAATTGAATAATCGAGTTGGGACCCATTAGCTTTTCGTATTTATGACATAATCAATGCTCGTGCCAAATTTCCCGTTTCTATGACACCGGAAAGTGAAAAAATTACATTCCGTACGTAAAATGTCGACGCCAATTCTTTTGCGCTAGAATTGAATAATGGAGTTGGGACCCATTAGCTTTTCCTATTTAATCAATGCTAGTGCCAAATTTCCCGTTTCTATGACACCGGAAAGTGAAAAAATTACATTCCGCACGTAAAATTTCGACGACAATTCTTTTGCGCATAGAATTGAATAATCGAGTTGTGACCCATTAGCTTTTCCTATTTATGACATAATCAATGCTCGTGCCAAATTTCCTGTTTCTACGACACCGGAAAGGGAAGAAATTACATTCCGTACGTAAAATTTGGACGCTAATTCTTTTGCGCATAGAATTGAATAATTGAGTGGGGACCCATTAGCTTTTCCTATTTATGACATAATCAATGCTCGTGCCAAATTTCCCGTTTCTATGACACCGGAAAGTGAAAGAATTACATTCCGTACGTAAAATTTCGACACCAATTCTTTTGCGTTAGAATTGAATAATAGAGTTGGGACCCATTAGCTTTTCCTATTTATGACATAATCAATGCTCGTGCCAAATTTCACATTTCTATGACACCGGAAAGTGAAAAAATTACATTCCGCACGTAAAATTTGGACGCTAATTATTTTGCGCATAGAATTGAATAATTGAGTTGGGACTAGAGATGATCGAGCACCAAAATGCTCGGGTGCTCGTTATTCGGGACGAACTTTTCGCGATGCTCGAGGGTTCGTTTCGAGTAACGAACCCCATTGAAGTCAATGGGCGACCCGAGCATTTTTGTATTTCGCCGATGCTCACTAAGGTTTCCTTGTGTAAAAATCTGGGCAATTCAAGAAAGTGATGGGAACGACACAGCAACAGATAGGGCAGGCGAGGGGCTACATGTTGGGCTGCATCTCAAGTTCACAGGTCCCACTATTAAGCCACAATAGCGGCAAGAGTGGGGCCCCCCCCCTCCCAAAAACTTTTACTTCTGAAAAGCCCTCATTAGCATGGCATACCTTAGCTAAGCACCACACTACCTCCAACAAAGCACAATCACTGCCTGCATGACACTCCACTGCCACTTCTCCTGTGTTACATGCTGCCCAACCGCCCCCCCTCCCCCCCACAGCGCACACCAAAGTGTCCCTGCGCAGCCTTCAGCTGCCCTAATGCCTCACCACCCTCATGTCTATTTAGAAGTGCGTCTGCCATGAGGAGGAACCGCAGGCACACACTGCAGAGGTTGGCACGGCTAGGCAGCGACCCTCTTTAAAAGGGGCGGGGCGATAGCCCACAATGCTGTACAGGAGCAATGAGAAATAGAATCCTGTGCCACCGCCATCAGGAGCTGCACACGTGGGCATAGCAATGGGGAACCTATGTGTCACACACTATTCATTCTGTCAAGGTGTCTCTGCATGCCCCAGTCAGACTGGGGTTCTTTACAAGTGGACACAGATGCATTTATAATTCCCTGTGGACCCACAGCATGGGTGGGTGCCAGGAAGCCACCGGCGGTACATAGAAATATCCCATTGCATTGCCCAACACAGCTGAGGTAGTAATGTCGTGCTTAATGCAGGTGGGCTTCGGCCCACACTGCATGCCCCAGTCAGACTGGGGTTCTTTACAAGTGGAAACAGATGCATTTATAATTCCCTGTGGACCCACAGCATGGGTGGGTGTCAGGAAGCCACCGGCGGTACATAGAAATATCCCATTGCATTACCCAACACAGCTGAGGTAGTAATGTTGTGCTTAATACAGGTGGGCTTCGGCCCACACTGCATGCCCCAGTCAGACTGGGGTTCTTTACAAGTGGACAGATGTAGGTTAAACTCCATGTGCACCTACAGCATGGGTGGCTCCCTGCAACCCACCGGCGGTACATAAAAATATCCCATTGCATTGCCCAACACAGCTGAGGTAGTAATGTCGTGCTTAATGCAGGTGGGCTTCGGCCCACACTGCATGCCCCAGTCAGACTGGGGTTCTTTACAAGTGGAAACAGATGCATTTATAATTCCCTGTGGACCCACAGCATGGGTGGGTGCCAGGAAGCCACCGGCGGTACACAGAAATATCACATTGCATTGCCCAACACAGCGGATGTAACGTCAGCTGTAATGCAGGTGGGCTAAAAATTCATTTGATTACACTGTAGGCGAGGGCCCACAAAAATTGCTGTATCAACAGTACTAATGTACATCCAAAAAATTGGCCATGGCCAACCAAGAGGGCAGGTGAAACCCATTAATCGCTTTGGTTAATGTGGCTTAAGTGGTAACTAGGCTTGGAGGCAGCCCAGTTTAACGAAAAATTGGTTCAAGTTAAAGTTTCAACGCTTTTAAGAGCATTGAAACATATAAAAATTGTTTACAAAAATTATATGAGTGAGCCTTGTGGCCCTAAGAAAAATTGCCCGTTCAGCGTGATTACGTGAGGTTTCAGGAGGAGGAGCAGGAGGAGGAGGAGGAATATTAGACACAGATTGATGAAGCAGAAATGTCCCCGTTTTGGATGGTGAGAGAGAACGTAGCTTCCATCCGCGGGTGCAGCCTACGTATTGCTTACGTATCGCTGCTGTCCGCTGGTGGAGAAGAGAAGTCTGGGGAAATCCAGGCTTTGTTCATCTTGATGAGTGTAAGCCTGTCGGCACTGTCGGTTGACAGGTGGGTACGCTTATCCGTGATGATTCCCCCAGCCACACTAAACACACTCTCTGACAAGACGCTAGCCGCAGGACAAGCAAGCACCTCCAGGGCATACAGCGCGAGTTCAGGCCACGTGTCCAGCTTCGACACCCAGTAGTTGTAGGGGGCAGAGGCGTCACGGAGGACGGTCGTGCGATCGGCTACGTACTCCCTCACCATCCTTTTACAGTGCTCCCGCCGACTCAGCCTTGACTGGGGAGCGGTGACACAGTCTTGCTGGGGAGCCATAAAGCTGGCAAAGGCTTGGAGAATGTTCCCCTGCCTGCGCTGTACATGCTGCCTGATCTCTGCGCCTCCCCTGCTACCTGGCCCTCGGAACTGCGCCTTCTGCCACTAGCGCTGTCGGATGGGAAGTTTACCATCAGTTTGTCCACCAGCGCCCTGTGGTATAGCATCATTCTCGAACCCCTTTCCTCTTCGGGAATGAGAGTGCAAAGGCTCTCCTTATACCGTGGATCGAGCAGTGTGTACACCCAGTAATCCGTAGTGGCCAGAATGCGTGTAACGCGAGGGTCACGAGAAAGGCATCCTAACATGAAGTCAGCCATGTGTGCCAGGGTACCTGTACGCAACACATGACTGTCCTCACTAGGAAGATCACTTTCAGGATCCTCCTCCTCCTCCTCTTCCTCCTCCTCAGGCCATACACGCTGAAAGGATGACAGCCCAGCAGCATGTGTACCCTCACCAGTGGGCCAAGCTGTCTCTTCCCCCTCCTCCTCATCCTCCTCATGCTCCTCCTCCTCCTCCTCAACGCGCTGAGATATAGACAGGCGGGTGCTCTGACTATCCAGCGACATACTGTCTTCCCCCGACTCTGTTTCCGAGCGCAAAGCGTCTGCCTTTATGCTTTGCAGGGAACTTCTCAAGATGCATAGCAGAGGAATGGTGACGCTAATGATTGCAGCATCGCCGCTCACCACCTGGGTAGACTCCTCAAATTTTCCAAGGACCTGGCAGATGGCTGCCAACCAGGGCCACTCTTCCGTAAATAATTGAGGAGGCTGACTCCCACTGCGCCGCGCAAGTTGGAGTTGGTATTCCACTATAGCTCTACGCTGCTCATAGAGTCTGGCCAACATGTGGAGCGTAGAGTTCCACTGTGTGGGCACGTCGCACAGCAGTCGGTGCACTGGCAGATTAAACCTATGTTGCAGTGTCCGCAGGGTGGCAGCGTGCGTGTGGGATTTGCGGAAATGTGCGCAGAGCTGGCGCACCTTTCCGAGCAGGTATGACAAGTGGGGGTAGCTTTTCAGAAAGCGCTGAACCACCAAATTAAAGACATGGGCCAGGCATGGCACGTGCGTGAGGCTGCCGAGCTGCAGAGCTGCCACCTGCTTACGGCCGTTGTCACACACGACCATGCCCGGTTGGAGGCTCAGCGGCGCAAGCCAGTGATCGGTCTGCTCTGTCAGACCCTGCAGCAGTTCGTGGGCCGTGTGCCTCTTCTCTCCTAAGCTGAGTAGTTTCAGCACGGCCTGCTGACGCTTGCCCACCGCTGTGCTGCCACGCCGCGTGACACCGACTGCTGGCGACGTGCTGCTGACACATCTTGATTGCGAGACAGAGGTTGCGTTGGAGGAGGAGGAGGAGGAAGGTGCTTTAGTGGAGGAAGCATACACCGCCGCAGATACCACCACCGAGCTGTGGCCCGCAATTCTGGGGGTGGGTAGGACGTGAGCGGTCCCAGGCTCTGACTCTGTCCCAGCCTCCACTAAATTCACCCAATGTGCCGTCAGGGAGATATAGTGGCCCTGCCCGCCTGTGCTTGTCCACATGTCCGTTGTTAAGTGGACCTTGGCAGTAACCGCGTTGGTGAGGGCGCGTACAATGTTGCGGGAGATGTGGTCGTGCAGGGCTGGGACGGCACATCGGGAAAAGTAGTGGCGACTGGGAACCGAGTAGCGCGGGGCAGCCGCCGCCATCATGCTTTTGAAAGCCTCCGTTTCCACAAGCCTATACGGCAGCATCTCTAGGCAGATCAATTTTGCAATGTGCACGTTTAACGCTTGAGCGTGCGGGTGCGTGGCGTCGTACTTGCGCTTGCGCTCAAACTGTGGCACTAGCGATGTCTGGACGCTGCGCTGAGAGACATTGCTGGATGGGGCCGAGGACAGCGGAGGTGAGGGTGTGGGTGCAGGCCAGGAGACGGTAGTGCCTGTGTCCTCAGAGGGGGGTTGGATCTCAGTGGCAGGTTGGGGCACAGGGGGAGAGGCAGTGGTGCAAACCGGAGGCGGTGAACGGGCATCGTCCCACCTTGTGGGGTGCTTGGCCATCATATGCCTGCGCATGCTGTTGGTGGTGCCTCCCCAGCTGATCTTGGCGCGACAAAGGTTGCACACCACTGTTCGTCGGTCGTCAGGCGTCTCTGTGAAAAACTGCCACACCGTAGAGCACCTTGACCTGTGCAGGGTGGCATGGCGCGAGGGGGCGCTTTGGGAAACAGTTGGTGGATTATTCGGTCTGGCCCTGCCTCTACCCCTGGCCACCGCACTGGCTCGGCCTGTGCCCACACCCTCACTTGGCCCTCCGCGTCCTCGGCCGCGTCCACGTCCTCTAGGCCTACCCCTACCCCTCAGCATGCTGTATTACCAGTGATTTGATTTCCCAGGCAGGAAAGAAATTGGCGCAAGGCTGCACTCAACCGTAGCTGGTTGCGTCTGATTTTTTTACGTTCTCCACGCAGCACAGACGTACCCAGAGCCCTTAGGACTGACACAGGCAGGGCAAATATACTTTCTTCCCTTTTGTTTAAAAGGATAAGCCCACTGCGTCTATTCACTGAATAATAAGTTTAATAACTGTGTTGCGGCCCTGCAAAACTGTCACAGAACTTTACTGTTGCAGAGTTACTAACTGTGGCAGACCAGGTATTTCCCAGGCAGGAAAGAAATTGGCGCAAGGCTGCACTCAACCGTAGCTGGTTGCGTCTGATTTTTTTACGTTGTCCACGCAGCACAGACGTACACGGAGACCTTAGGACTGACACAGGCAGGCCAAATATAATTTATTTTCCTTTTTTGCAAAGGGAAGGACCCACTGCGTATATTCAATGAACAATAACTTTTAGAACTGTAGTGTGGCCCTGAAAAAGTGACACACAACTTTAGTGTAGCAGAGTTATTAACTCTAGCAGAGCAGGTATTTGCCAGTCAGGAAAGACAATGGCGCAAGCCTGCAGTAAACCGTAGCTGGTTGCGTCTGATTTTTGTACGTTGTCCACGCAGCACACACGTACACGGAGACCTTAGGACTGACACAGGCAGGCCAAATATAATTTCTTTTCCTTTTTTGCAAAGGGTAGGACCCACTGCGTATATTCAATGAACAATAACTGTGTTGTGGCCCTGCCTACACAATTCTGTCCCTGTAGTATCAATGGAGGGTGCAATGCTCTGCACAGACGATTTTTAGAAAAAAAAAATATGCAACACTGCTAACAGCAGCCAGCACAGTACTGCACACGCTTAAATTTGGCCCTAGAAAGGACCGTTGAGGTTCTTGAAGGCTACACTCACTCCTAACACTCTCCCTGCCTATGCACCACTTCTGTCCCTAATGCCGGGTGCAATGCTCTGCACTGCCGATTTTGAGAGAAAAAAAAAAAAACACTGCTAGCAGCAGCCTGCACACAGGTAGATGTGGCCCTAAGAAGGACCTTTGGGGTTCTTGAAGCCTACACTGACTCCTAACGCTCTCCCTACAGCAGCACCAGCACGATAGTACTTTCCCTCAGCTAACTCACAAGGCATGTGTGGCGAGCCGCGGGAGGGGCCGACTTTTATACTCAGGTGACATCTGATCTTCCCAGGCACTCACTGCAGGGGGGTGGTATAGGGCTTGAACGTCACAGGGGGAAGTTGTAATGCCTTCACTGTCTTTCAATTGGCCAGAAAAGCGCGCTAACGTCTCAGAGAGGAAACTGAAAGAAACCAAAACACCGCGTGGTGCTCGTTACGAGTAACGAGCATCCCGAACACCCTAATATTCGCACGAATATCAAGCTCGGACGAGTACGTTCGCTCATCTCTAGTTGGGACCCATTAGTTTTTCCTATTTATGCCATAATCAATGCTCGTGCCAAATTTTCCGTTTCTATGACACCGGAAAGTGAAAAAATTACATTCCGCACGTAAAATTTGGACGCTAATTCTTTTGCGCTAGAATTGAATAATCGAGTTGGGACCCATTAGCTTTTCCTATTTATGACATAATCAATGCTCGTGCCAAATTTCCCGTTTCTATGACACCGGAAAGTGAAAAAATTACATTCCGTACGTAAAATTTTGACGACAATTCTTTTGCGCATAGAATTGAATAATCGAGTTGGGACCCATTAGCTTTTTCTATTTATGACATAATCAATGCCTGTGCCAAATTTCCCGTTTCTATGACACCAGAAAGTGAAAAAATTACATTCCGTACGTAAAATTTGGACGCTAATTCTTTTGCGCATAGAATTGAATAATGGAGTTGGGACCCATTAGCTTTTCTTATTTATGACATAATCAATGCTCGTGCCAAATTTCCTGTTTCTATGACACCGGAAAGGGAAGAAATTGCATTCCGTACGTAAAATTTGGACGCTAATTCTTTTGCGCATAGAATTGAATAATTGAGTTGGGACCCATTAGCTTTTCCTATTTATGACATAATCAATGCTCGTGCCAAATTTCCCGTTTCTATGACACCGAAAAGTGAAAAAATTACATTCCGCACGTAAAATATGGACGCTAATTCTTTTGCGCATAAAATTGAATAATGGAGTTGGGACCCATTAGCTTTTCCTATTTATGACATAATCAATGCTCGTGCCAAATTTCCCGTTTCTATGACACCGGAAAGTGAAAAAATTACATTCTGTACATAAAATTTCGACGCCAATTCTTTTGCGCTAGAATTGAATAATCGAGTTGGGACCCATTAGCTTTTCCTATTTATGACATAATCAATGCTCGTGCCAATTTCCCGTTTCTATGACACCGGAAAGTGAAAAAATTACATTCCGCACGTAAAATATGGACGCTAATTCTTTTTCGCATAAAATTGAATAATGGAGTTGGGACCCATTAGCTTTTCCTATTTATGACATAAGCAATGCTCGTGCCAAATTTCCCGTTTCTATGACACCGGAAAGTGAAAAAATTACATTTCGTACATAAAATTTCAACGCCAATTCTTTTGCGCTAGAATTGAATAATCGAGTTGGGACCCATTAGCTTTTCCTATTTATGACATAATCAATGCTCGTGCCAAATTTCCCGTTTCTATGACACCGGAAAGTGAAAAAATTACATTCCGCACGTAAAATTTGGACGCTAATTCTTTTGCGAATAAAATTAAATAATGGAGTTGGGATCCATTAGCTTTTCCTATTTATGACATAATCAATGCTCGTCCCAAATTTCCCGTTTCTATGACACCGGAAAGTGAAAAAATTACATTCGGCACGTAAAATTTCGACGACAATTCTTTTGCGCTAGAATTGAATAATCAAGTGGGGACCCATTAGCTTTTTCTATTTATGACATAATCAATGCCTGTGCCAAATTTCCCGTTTCTATGACACCGGAAAGTGAAAAAATTACATTCCGTACGTAAAATTTGGACGCTAATTCTTTTGCGCATTAAATTAAATAATGGAGTTGGGACCCATTAGCTATTCTTATTTATGACATAATCAATGCTCGTGCCAAATTTCCTGTTTCTATGACACCGGAAAGTGAAAAAATTACATTCCGTACGTAGAATTTCGACACCAATTCTTTTGCGTTAGAATTTAATAATCGAGTTGGGACCCATTAGCTTTTCCTATTTATGACATAATCAATGCTCGTGCCAAATTTCCTGTTTCTATGACACCGGAAAGTAAAAAAATTACCTTCCGCACATAAAATTTCGACGCCAATTATTTTGCGCTAGAATTGAATAATCGAGTTGGGACCCATTAGCTTTTCCTATTTATGACATAATCAATGCCTGTGCCAAATTTCCCGTTTCTATGACACCGGAAAGTGAAAAAATTACATTCCGTACGTAAAATTTGGACGCTAATTCTTTTGCGCATAGAATTGAATAATTGAGTTGGGACCCATTAGCTTTTCCTATTTATGACATAATCAATGCTCGTGCCAAATTTCCCGTTTCTATGACACCGGAAAGTGAAAAAATTACATTCCGCACGTAAAATTTGGACGCCAATTCTTTTGTGCATAGAATTGAATAATCGAGTTGGGACCCATTAGCTTTTCCTATTTATGAGATAATCAATGCTCGTGCCAAATTTCCGTTTCTATGACACCGGAAAGTGAAAGAATTACATTCCGTACGTAAAATTTCAACACCAATTCTTTTGCGCATAGAATTGAATAATCGAGTTGGGACCCATTAGCTTTTCCTATTTATGACATAATGCCTGTGCGAAATTTCCCGTTTCTATGACACCGGAAAGTGAAAAAATTACATTCCGTATGTAAAATTTGGACGCTAATTCTTTTGCGCATAGAATTGAATAATGGAGTTGGGACCCATTAGCTTTTCTTATTTATGACATAATCAATGCTCGTGCCAAATTTCCCGTTTCTATGACACCGGAAAGTGAAAAAATTACCTTCCGCGCGTAAAATTTCGACGCCAATTATTTTGCGCTAGAATTGAATAATCGAGTTGGGACCCATTAGCTTTTCCTATTTATGACATAATCAATGCTCGTGCCAAATTTCCCGTTTCTATGACACCGGAATGTAATATTCCGCACATAAAATTTGGACGACAATTCTTTTGCGTTAGAATTTAATAATCGAGTTGGGACCCATTAGCTTTTCCAATTTATGACATAATCAATGCTCGTGCCAAATTTCCTGTATCTATGACACCGGAAAGTGAAAAAATTACCTTCCGCACGTAAAATTTCGACGCCAATTATTTTGCATTAGAATTGAATAATCGAGTTGGGACCCATTAGCTTTTCCTATTTATAACATAATCAATGCTCGTGCCAAATTTCCCGTTTCTATGACACCGGAAAGTGAAAAAATAACATTCCGCACTTAAAATATGGACGCTAATTCTTTTGCGCATAAAATTGAATAATGGAGTTGGGACCCATTAGCTTTTTCTATTTATGACATAATCAATGCCTGTGCCAAATTTCCCGTTTCTATGACACCGGAAAGTGAAAAAATTACATTCCGCGCGTAAAATTTTGACGCCAATTATTTTGCGCATAGAATTGAATAATCGAGTTGGGACCCATTAGCTTTTCCTATTTATGACATAATCAATGCTTGTGCCAAATTTCCCGTTTCTGACACCGGAAAGTGAAAAAATTACATTCCGTACGTAAAATTTCAATGCCAATTCTTTTGCGCTAGAATTGAATAATCGAGTTGGGACCCATTAGCTTTTCCTATTTATGACATAATCAATGCTCGTGCCAAATTTCCCGTTTCTATGACACCGGAAAGTGAAAAAATTACATTCCGCACGTAAAATTTGGACGCCAATTCTTTTGCGCATAGAATTGAATAATGGAGTTGGGACCCATTAGCTTTTCCTATTTATGACATAATCAATGCTTGTGCCAAATTTCCCGTTTCTGACACCGGAAAGTAAAAAAATTACATTCCGTACTTAAAATTTCAACGCCAATTCTTTTGCGCTAGAATTGAATAATCGAGTTGGGACCCATTAGCTTTTCCTATTTATGACATAATCAATGCTCGTGCCAAATTTCCCGTTTTTATGACACCGGAAAGTGAAAAAATTACATTCCGCACGTAAAATTTTGACGCCAATGCTTTTGCACATAGGAAAAGCTAATGGGTCCCAACTCCATTATTCAATTTTATTCACAAAAGAATTATCGTCCAAATTTTACATACGGAATGTAATTTTTTCACTTTCCGGTGTCATAGAAACGGGAAATTTGGCACGAGCGTTGATTATGTCATAAATAGGAAAAGCTAATGGGTCCCAACTCGATTATTCAATTCTAGCGCAAAAGAATTGGCGTCGAAATTTTACATGCGGAATGTAATTTTTTCACTTTCCGGTGTCATAGAAACGGGAAATTTGGCACGAGCATTGATTATGTCATAAATAGGAAAAGCTAATGGGTCCCAACTCCATTATTCAATTTTATTCACAAAAGAATTATCGTCCAAATTTTACATACGGAATGTAATTTTTTCACTTTCCGGTGTCATAGAAACGGGAAATTTGGCACGAGCATTGATTATGTCATAAATAGAAAAAGCTAATGGGTCCCAACTCGATTATTCAATTCTAGCGCAAAGGAATTAGCGTCCAAATTTTACGTGCGGAATGTAATTTTTTCACTTTCCGATGTCATAGAAACAGGAAATTTGGCACGAGCATTGATTATGTCATAAATAGCAAAAGCTAATGGGTCCCAACTCGATTATTCAATTCTAGCGCAAAAGAATTAGCGTCCAAATTTTACGTGCGGAATGTAATTTTTTCACTTTCCGGTGTCATAGAAACGGGAAATTTGGCACGAGCATTGATTATGTCATAAATAGGAAAAGCTAATGGGTCCCAACTCCATTATTCAATTTTATTCACAAAAGAATTATCGTCCAAATTTTACATACGGAATGTAATTTTTTCACTTTCCGGTGTCATAGAAACGGGAAATTTGGCACGAGCATTGATTATGTCATAAATAGGAAAAGCTAATGGGTCCCAACTCGATTATTCAATTCTAGCGCAAAAGAATTGGCGTCGAAATTTTATGTACGGAATGTAATTTTTTCACTTTCCGGTGTCATAGAAACGGGAAATTTGGCACGAGCATTGATTATGTCATAAATAGGAAAAGCTAATGGGTCCCAACTCAATTATTCAATTCTATGCGCAAAACAATTGGCGTCCAATTTTTACGTACGGAATGTAATTTCTTCCCTTTCCGGTGTCATAGAAACAGGAAATTTGGCACGAGCATTGATTATGTCATAAATAACAAAAGCTAATGGGTCCCAACTCCATTATTCAATTCTATGCGCAAAAGAATTAGCGTCCAAATTTTACGTACGGAATGTAATTTTTTCACTTTCCGGTGTCATAGAAACGGGAAATTTGGCACAGGCATTGATTATGTCATAAATAGAAAAAGCTAACGGGTCCCAACTCGATTATTTAATTCTAGCGCAAATGAATTGTCGTCGAAATTTTACGTGCGGAAGCTAATTTTTTCACTTTCCGGTGTCATAGAAACAGGAAATTTGGCACGAGCATTGATTATGTCATAAATAGGAAAAGCTAATGGGTCCCAACTCCATTATTCAATTATATGCGCAAAAGAATTAGCGTCAAAATTTTACGTGCGGAATGTAATTTTTTCACTTTCCGGTGTCATAGAAACGGGAAATTTGGCACGAGCATTGATTATGTCATAAATAGGAAAAGCTATTGGGTCCCAACTCCATTATTCAATTTTATGCGCAAAAGAATTAGCATCCATGTTTTACGTGCGGAATGTTATTTTTTCACTTTCCGGTGTCACAGAAACGGGAAATTTGGCACGAGCATTGATTATGTCATAAATAGGAAAAGCTAATGGGTCCCAACTCAATTATTCAATTCTATGCGCAAAAGAATTAGCGTCCAAATTTTACGTACGGAATGTAATTTTTTCACTTTCCGGTGTCATAGAAACGGGAAATTTGGCACAGGCATTGATTATGTCATAAATAGAAAAAGCTAATGGGTCCCAACTCGATTATTCAATTCTAGCGCAAAAGAATTAGCGTCCAAATTTTACGTGCGGAATGTAATTTTTTCACTTTCCGGTGTCATAGAAACGGGAAATTTGTCACAGGCATTGATTACGTCATAAATAGGAAAACCTAATGGGTCCCAACTCCATTATTTAATTTTATGCGCAAAAGAATTAGCGTCCATATTTTACGTACGGAATGTAATTTTTTCACTTTCCGGTGTCATAGAAACTGGAAATTTGGCACAGGCATTGATTATGTGATAAATAGAAAAAGCTAACGGGTCCCAACTCGATTATTTAATTCTAGCGCAAAAGAATTGTCGTCGAAATTTTACGTGCGGAAGCTAATTTTTTCACTTTCCGGTGTCATAGAAATGGGAAATTTGGCACGAGCATTGATTATGTCATAAATAGGAAAAGCTAATGGGTCCCAACTCCATTATTCAATTCTATGCGCAAAAGAATTAGCGTCAAAATTTTACGTGCGGAATGTAATTTTTTCACTTTCCGGTGTCATAGAAACGGGAAATTTGGCACGAGCATTGATTATGTCATAAATAAGGAAAGCTAATGGGTCCCAACTCGATTTTTCAATTCTATGCGCAAAAGAATTAGCGTCCAAATTTTACGTACGGAATGTAATTTTTTCACTTTCCAGTGTCATAGAAACGGGAAATTTGGCTCAGGCATTGATTATGTCATAAATAGAAAAAGCTAATGGGTCCCAACTCGATTATTCAATTCTAGCGCAAAAGAATCGGCGTCGAACTTTTACGTGCGGAAGCTAATTTTTTCACTTTCCGGTGTCATAGAAACAGGAAATTTGGCACGAGCATTGATTATGTCATAAATAGGAAAAGCTAATGGGTCCCAAGTCGATTATTCAATTCTATGCGCAATAGAATTGGCGTCAAAAATTTTACGTGCGGAATGTAATTTTTTCACTTTCCGGTGTCATAGAAACGGGAAATTTGGCACGAGCATTGATTATGTCATAAATAGAAAAAGCTAATGGGTCCCAATTCGATTATTCAATTCTAGCGCAAAAGAATCGGCGTCGAACTTTTACGTGCGGAAGCTAATTTTTTCACTTTCCGGTGTCATAGAAACAGGAAATCTGGCACGAGCATTGATTATGTCATAAATAGGAAAAGCTAATGGGTCCCAAGTCGATTATTCAATTCTAACGCAAAAGAATTGGTGTCGAAATTTTACGTACGGAATGTAATTTTTTCACTTTCCGGTGTCATAGAAACGGGAAATTTGGCACGAGCATTGATTATGTCATAAATAGGAAAAGCTAATGGGTCCCAACTCGATTATTCAATTCTAACGCAAAAGAATTGGTGTCGAAATTTTACGTACGGAATGTAATTTTTTCACTTTCCGTTGTCATAGAAACGGGAAATTTGGCACGAGCATTGATTATGTCATAAATAGGAAAAGCTAATGGGTCCCAACTCCATTATTCAATTTTATTCGCAAAAGAATTATCGTCCAAATTTTACATACGGAATGTAATTTTTTCACTTTCCGGTGTCATAGAAACGGGAAATTTGGCACGAGCATTGATTATGTCATAAATAGGAAAAGCTAATGGGTCCCAACTCGATTATTCAATTCTAGCGCAAAAGAAGTGGCGTCAAAATTTTATGTACGGAATGTAATTTTTTCACTTTCCGTTGTCATAGAAACGAGAAATTTGGCACGAGCATTGATTATGTCATAAATAGGAAAAGCTAATGGGTCCCAACTCGATTACTCAATTCTATGCGCAAAAGAATTGGCGTCAAAATTTTACGTGCGGAATGTAATTTTTTCACTTTCCGGTGTCATAGAAACGGGAAATTTGGCACAGGCATTGATTATGTCATAAATAGAAAAAGCTAATGGGTCCCAACTCGATTATTCAATTCTAGCGCAAAAGAATTAGCGTCCAAATTTTACGTGCGGAATGTAATTTTTTCACTTTCCGGTGTCATAGAAACGGGAAATTTGTCACAGGCATTGATTACGTCATAAATAGGAAAACCTAATGGGTCCCAACTCCATTATTTAATTTTATGCGCAAAAGAATTAGCGTCCATATTTTACGTACGGAATGTAATTTTTTCACTTTCCGGTGTCATAGAAACTGGAAATTTGGCACAGGCATTGATTATGTGATAAATAGAAAAAGCTAACGGGTCCCAACTCGATTATTTAATTCTAGCGCAAAAGAATTGTCGTCGAAATTTTACGTGCGGAAGCTAATTTTTTCACTTTCCGGTGTCATAGAAATGGGAAATTTGGCACGAGCATTGATTATGTCATAAATAGGAAAAGCTAATGGGTCCCAACTCCATTATTCAATTCTATGCGCAAAAGAATTAGCGTCAAAATTTTACGTGCGGAATGTAATTTTTTCACTTTCCGGTGTCATAGAAACGGGAAATTTGGCACGAGCATTGATTATGTCATAAATAAGGAAAGCTAATGGGTCCCAACTCGATTTTTCAATTCTATGCGCAAAAGAATTAGCGTCCAAATTTTACGTACGGAATGTAATTTTTTCACTTTCCAGTGTCATAGAAACGGGAAATTTGGCTCAGGCATTGATTATGTCATAAATAGAAAAAGCTAATGGGTCCCAACTCGATTATTCAATTCTAGCGCAAAAGAATCGGCGTCGAACTTTTACGTGCGGAAGCTAATTTTTTCACTTTCCGGTGTCATAGAAATGGGAAATTTGGCACGAGCATTGATTATGTCATAAATAGGAAAAGCTAATGGGTCCCAACTCGATTATTCAATTCTATGCGCAAAAGAATTAGCGTCCAAATTTTACGTACGGAATGTAATTTTTTCACTTTCCAGTGTCATAGAAACGGGAAATTTGGCTCAGGCATTGATTATGTCATAAATAGAAAAAGCTAATGGGTCCCAACTCGATTATTCAATTCTAGCGCAAAAGAATCGGCGTCGAACTTTTACGTGCGGAAGCTAATTTTTTCACTTTCCGGTGTCATAGAAACGTGAAATTTGGCACGAGCATTGATTATGTCATAAATAGGAAAAGCTAATGGGTCCCAAGTCGATTATTCAATTCTATGCGCAATAGAATTGGCGTCAAAAATTTTACGTGCGGAATGTAATTTTTTCACTTTCCGGTGTCATAGAAACGGGAAATTTGGCACGAGCATTGATTATGTCATAAATAGGAAAAGCTAATGGATCCCAACTCCATTATTCAATTTTATTCGCAAAAGAATTAGCGTCCATATTTTACGTGCGGAATGTTATTTTTTCACTTTCCGGTGTCATAGAAACGTGAAATTTGGCACGAGCATTGATTATGTCATAAATAGGAAAAGCTAATGGGTCCCAACTCGATTATTCAATTCTAACGCAAAAGAATTGGTGTCGAAATTTTACGTACGGAATGTAATTTTTTCACTTTCCGGTGTCATAGAAACGGGAAATTTGGCACGAGCATTGATTATGTCATAAATAGGAAAAGCTAATGGGTCCCAACTCGATTATTCAATTCTAACGCAAAAGAATTGCTGTCGAAATTTTACGTACGGAATGTAATTTTCTCACTTTCCGTTGTCATAGAAACGGGAAATTTGGCACGAGCATTGATTATGTCATAAATAGGAAAAGCTAATGAGTCCCAACTCCATTATTCAATTTTATTCGCAAAAGAATTATCGTCCAAATTTTACATACGGAATGTAATTTTTTCACTTTCCGGTGTCATAGAAACGGGAAATTTGGCACGAGCATTGATTATGTCATAAATAGGAAAAGCTAATGGGTCCCAACTCGATTATTCAATTCTAGCGCAAAAGAAGTGGCGTTAAAATTTTATGTACGGAATGTAATTTTTTCACTTTCCGTTGTCATAGAAACGAGAAATTTGGCACGAGCATTGATTATGTCATAAATAGGAAAAGCTAATGGGTCCCAACTCGATTACTCAATTCTATGCGCAAAAGAATTGGCGTCAAAATTTTACGTGCGGAATGTAATTTTTTCACTTTCCGGTGTCATAGAAACGGGAAATTTGGCACGAGCATTGATTATGTCATAAATAGAAAAAGCTAATGGGTCCCAACTCGATTATTTAATTCTAGCGCAAAAGAATTGTCGTCGAAATTTTACGTGCGGAAGCTAATTTTTTCACTTTCCGGTGTCATAGAAACGGGAAATTTGGCACGAGCATTGATTATGTCATAAATAGGAAAAGCTAATGGATCCCAACTCCATTATTCAATTTTATTCGCAAAAGAATTATCGTCCAAAATTTTACATACGGAATGTAATTTTTTCACTTTCCGGTGTCATAGAAACGGGAAATTTGGCACGAGCATTGATTATGTCATAAATAGGAAAAGCTAATGGGTCCCAACTCCATTATTCAATTCTATGCGCAAAAGAATTAGAGTCCAAATTTTACGTGCGGAATGTTATTTTTTCACTTTCCGGTGTCATAGAAACGTGAAATTTGGCACGAGCATTGATTATGTAATGAATAGGAAAAGCTAATGGGTCCCAACTCGATTATTCGATTCTATGCGCAAAAGAATTGGCGTCAAAATTTTTTGTGCGGAATGTAATTTTTTCACTTTCCGGTGTCATAGAAACGGGAAATTTGGCACGAGCATTGATTATGTAATGAATAGGAAAAGCTAATGGGTCCCAACTCGATTATTCGATTCTATGCGCAAAAGAATTGGCGTCAAAATTTTTTGTGCGGAATGTAATTTTTTCACTTTCCGGTGTCATAGAAACGGGAAATTTGGCACGAGCATTGATTATGTCATAAATAGGAAAAGCTAATGGATCCCAACTCCATTATTCAATTTTATTCGCAAAAGAATTATCGTCCAAATTTTACGTGCGGAATGTAATTTTTTCACTTTCCGGTGTCATAGAAACGGGAAATTTGGCACGAGCATTGATTATGTCATAAATAGGAAAAGCTAATGGGTCCCAACTCGATTATTCAATTCTAACGCAAAAGAATTAGCGTCAAAATTTTAAGTGCGGATTGTAATTTTTTCACTTTCCGGTGTCATAGAAACGTGAAATTTGGTACGAGCATTGATTATGTCATAAATAGGAAAAGCTAATGGGTCCCAACTCGATTATTCAATTCTAACGCAAAAGAATTGGTGTCGAAATTGTACGTGCGGAATGTAATTTTTTACTTTCCGGTGTCATAGAAACGGAAAATTTGGCACGAGCATTGATTATGTCATAAATAGGAAAAGCTAATGGGTCCCAACTCGATTTTTCAATTCTATACGCAAAAGAATTAGCGTCCAAATTTTACGTACGGAATGTAATTTATTCACTTTCCAGTGTCATAGAAACGGGAAATTTGGCTCAGGCATTGATTATGTCATAAATAGGAAAAGCTAATGGGTCCCAACTCCATTATTCAATTCTAGGGCAAAAGAATTGGCGTCGAAATTTTACGTACGGAATGTAATTTTTTACTTTCCGGTGTCATAGAAACGGAAAATTTGGCACGAGCATTGATTATGTCATAAATAGGAAAAGCTAATGGGTCCCAACTCGATTATTCAATTCTAACGCAAAAGAATTGGTGTCGAAATTTTACGTGCGGAATGTAATTTTTTACTTTCCGGTGTCATAGAAACGGAAAATTTGGCACGAGCATTGATTATGTCATAAATAGGAAAAGCTAATGGGTCCCAACTCAATTATTCAATTCTATGCGCAAAAGAATTAGCGTCCAATTTTACGTACGGAAAGTAATTTCTTCCCTTTCCGGTGTCATAGAAACAGGAAATTTGGCATGAGCATTGATTATGTCATAAATAAGAAAAGCTAATGGGTCCCAACTCCATTATTCAATTCTATGCGCAAAAGAATTAGCGTCCAAATTTTACGTACGGAATGTAATTCTTTCACTTTCCGGTGTCATAGAAACGGGAAATTTGGCACGAGCATCGATTATGTCATAAATAGAAAAAGCTAATGGGTCCCAACTCGATTATTTAATTCTAGCGCAAAGGAATTGTCGTCGAAATTTTACGTGCGGAAGCTAATTTTTTCACTTTCCGGTGTCATAGAAACGGGAAATTTGGCACGAGCATTGATTATGTCATAAATAGGAAAAGCTAATGGGTTCCAACTCCATTATTCAATTCTATGCGCAAAAGAATTAGCGTCCAAATTTTACGTACGGAATGTAATTTTTTCACTTTCCAGTGTCATAGAAACGGGAAATTTGGCACAGGCATTGATTATGTCATAAATAGAAAAAGCTAATGGGTCCCAACTCGATTATTCAATTCTAGCGCAAAAGAAACGGCGTCGAACTTTTACGTGCGGAAGCTAATTTTTTCACTTTCGGTTGTCATAGAAACGGGAAATTTGGCACGAGCATTGATTATGTCATAAATAGGAAAAGCTAATGGGTCCCAACTCCATTATTCAATTCTATGCGCAAAAGAATTGGCGTCCAAATTTTACATACGGAATGTAATTTTTTCACTTTCCGGTGTCATAGAAACGGGAAATTTGGCACGAGCATTGATTATGTCATAAATAAGAAAAGCTAATGGGTCCCAACTCCATTATTCAATTCTATGCGCAAAAGAATTAGCGTCCAAATTTTACGTACGGAATGTAATTTTTTCACTTTCCGGTGTCATAGAAACGGGAAATTTGGCACAGGCATTGATTATGTCATAAATAGAAAAAGCTAACGGGTCCCAACTCGATTATTTAATTGTAGCGCAAAAGAATTGTCGTCGAAATTTTACGTGCGGAAGCTAATTTTTTCACTTTCCGGTGTCATAGAAACAGGAAGTTTGGCACGAGCATTGATTATGTCATAAATAGGAAAAGCTAATGGGTCCCAACTCCATTATTCAATTCTATGCGCAAAAGAATTGGCGTCGAAATTTTATGTACGGAATGTAATTTTTTCACTTTCCGGTGTCATAGAAACGGGAAATTTGGCACGAGCATTGATTATGTCATAAATAGGAAAAGCTATTGGGTCCCAACTCCATTATTCAATTTTATGCGCAAAAGAATTAGCATCCATATTTTACGTGCGGAATGTTATTTTTTCACTTTCCGGTGTCATGGAAACGTGAAATTTGGCACGAGCATTGATTATGTCATAAATAGGAAAATCTAATGGGTCCCAACTCGATTATTCAATTCTAACGCAAAAGAATTGGTCTCGAAATTTTACGTGCGGAAAGTAATTTCTTCCCTTTCCGGTGTCATAGAAACAGGAAATTTGGCACGAGCATTGATTATGTCATAAATAGGAAAAGCTAATGGGTCCCAACTCCATTATTCAATTCTATGCGCAAAAGAATTAGCGTCAAAATTTTACGTGCGGAATGTAATTTTTTCACTTTCCGGTGTCATAGAAACGGGAAATTTGGCACGAGCATTGATTATGTCATAAATAGGAAAAGCTAATGGGTCCCAACTCGATTATTCAATTCTAGCGCAATAGAATTGGCGTCGAAATTTTATGTACGGAATGTAATTTTTTCACTTTCCGGTGTCATAGAAACGCGAAATTTGGCACGAGCATTGATTATGTCATAAATAGGAAAAGCTATTGGGTCCCAACTCCATTATTCAATTTTATGCGCAAAAGAATTAGCATCCATATTTTACGTGTGGAATGTTATTTTTTCACTTTCCGGTGTCATAGAAACGTGAAATTTGGCACGAGCATTGATTATGTCATAAATAGGAAAAGCTAATGGGTCCCAACTCAATTATTCAATTCTATGCGCAAAAGAATTAGCGTCCAAATTTTACGTACGGAAAGTAATTTCTTCCCTTTCCGGTGTCATAGAAACAGGAAATTTGGCACGAGCATTGATTATGTCATAAATAAGAAAATCTAATGGGTCCCAACTCCATTATTCAATTCTTTGCGCAAAAGAATTAGCGTCCAAATTTTACGTACGGAATGTAATTTTTTCACTTTCCGGTGTCATAGAAACGGGAAATTTGGCACAGGCATTGATTATGTCATAAATAGAAAAACCTAATGGGTCCCAACTCGATTATTCAATTCTAGCGCAAAAGAATTAGCGTCCAAATTTTACGTGCGGAATGTAATTTTTTCACTTTCCGGTGTCATAGAAACGGGAAATTTGGCACGAGCATTGATTATGTCATAAATAGGAAAAGCTAATGGGTCCCAACTCCATTATTCAATTCTAGCGCAAAGGAATTAGCGTCCAAATTTTACGTGCGGAATGTAATTTTTTCACTTTCCGTTGTCATAGAAACGGGAAATTTGGCACGAGCATTGATTATGTCATAAATAGGAAAAGCTAATGGGTCCCAACTCCATTATTCAATTTTATTTGCAAAAGAATTATCGTCCAAATTTTACATACGTAATGTAATTTTTTCACTTTCCGGTGTCATAGAAACGGGAAATTTGGCACGAGCATTGATTATGTCATAAATAGGAAAAGCTAATGGGTCCCAACTCGATTATTCAATTCTAGCGCAAAAGAATTGGCGTCAAAATTTTATGTACGGAATGTAATTTTTTCACTTTCCGTTGTCATAGAAACGGGAAATTTGGCACGAGCATTGATTATGTCATAAATAGGAAAAGCTAATGGGTCCCAACTCGATTACTCAATTCTATGCGCAAAAGAATTGGCGTCAAGATTTTACGTGCGGAATGTAATTTTTTCACTTTCCGGTGTCATAGAAACGGGAAATTTGGCACGAGCATTGATTATGTCATAAATAGAAAAAGCTAATGGGTCCCAACTCGATTATTTAATTCTAGCGCAAAAGAATTGTCGTCGAAATTTTACGTGCGGAAGCTAATTTTTTCACTTTCCGGTGTCATAGAAACGGGAAAATTTTTTTTTAAACAATCTTGTTTTTATTTGAGCATAGAAAAAGAAATCATTTACAAACAGTGAGTAATTTCTTACACAAATGAAGCCATTGTAGGACGTAACTAACAAATCACAAATTATGAGTGATACATGTTTGGTTAGCGATGTAATGTACCAGACTTGCTTTGAAAGATATGATGGTATAGGTTGGGTACATTCAATCAATAGGTGCTGTGTGAGCGGGAGGGAGCTACTTCCCCACTTCATTAGGGGTCTATTCAAATGTATAGACGACGAGGCATGCGAGTGGGGAAGAAGCAATGGAAGATGCGGGTTAGTGAATCTGCTCAACCAGGGGCTCCTACCCGCTTCCGCTGCAGCGTCCCAGCTTTTTATTTGCGATCATTGGTAAGGAACTTAACAGGGGGAGGGGGGGAACCAAGTCGTCGAGAGAAAGGGAGAGGAGCGCCCGAGTGAATTTGTTGCTGCTAGATGCTCTTATACGTCACCCCGTTTAAGGCTACTTGGATAGAGCTATATTCTCTAGTTTTTTAGGTATGTATACCACGGTGACCAGAGTTTGAGGAATTCTTCCCTTGAGTTGGTGTCCCAAGCGGCCAATTCCTCAAATCTATAGATTTGTGAAATTTTGTCTTTCCACTGTGCTATCGTAGGTATATGATTCGATTTCCATAGTGGTGGGATGAGTAGTTTTGCTGCTGCAATTAGTATGGTGGGGAAGCAATTTTTTGATGGTGTAAATTGTTTTGAGGGTTTCCAGAGTAGGACTTCCTCGGGGGTAAATGTATATGTGGTATTACATATTTTGTTTATTTGGTTCGTGATGTTTTGCCAGAAGTGTTTAATTTGTGGACAGTGCCACCAAATGTGTACTAGGTTCCCTCTATCTGTGCCACATCTCCAACATCTGTCGGTTTGTGTAGGATTAAGTTTGGAGAGCGAGACCGGTGTCTTATACCATCGGGTTGTCAGTTTGAATGAGTTTTCTTGAATGCGGACACATTTTGAGAAGCCATGTGAATTTGTCAAGATTTTTTTAGTCTCTTCCCTGTCAAAGGTTGTCCCCAATTCTCCTTCCCAGACTCTAAGGAACCATGGTTTGTCGGGTGCGGCGTTCATAAGTAGGCCTTTGTATGGGTGTGTCATAAGTTTCTTTGGTCTCTCCGGGACAAAGAGGTATGCTTCGTACCAATACGGGTCTCGCAGTTCTCTCTGATATTTCTCCTGAAGTTTTTTGAGTGAGGAATAAATGCCTGTTATCTCTAGGAAGTTTAGAGAGTGGTTTGGTAAGAGCTGATCGATTTGTGAGGGGCTGTTTATTTTGGTTCCCTTAATGATGTCTTGGATTGTTAGAGAGTTTAGGTTAGCCCAAGTGTTGGTTATTTTAATTAGCTTGTTAGCTAAAATAGAGGGGACCAGTGATGCAGGAATCATTGGTGCTAGCTTGTGTTGATCTCCCGTTTCTGTTCTGATAGAATGCATTACCTTGATTGTGCCTCTTAGTGTCGGGCTGAGTGTTTGTTTTTTATAAGGCATTTTGTTGTTGGTCCAAAGAAGGAATTGACCGATTTGATCTATTAATGTTCTCTCTAGGTTTAAGGAGGGCGAGTCTAGTTTGCGTTCCACCAAGTCAAACCATCTAGCCATGTGGATCGCTTTGTAATAGGTAGATATATCTGGTAGGCCAAAACCTCCTTGTGGCTTCTTTTGTGTCAAGTATGAAAATGCTAGTCGCGGTTTTCGCTTGTTCCAAATAAATGTCCTGAACATTTTGTGAAGATTTGAGAAGAATTTGCAGGGGATCTCTATCGGGACTGTTTGTAGAACATAGAGGATATATGGTAGTATATAAGTTGATATCAGGTTTTTTCTGCCCAGCCATGACAGCAGGGGGGTGTTAATATTGTGTAGTTGGTTTTGTACTTTTTGGAGGAGGGGGGGGAAGTTTGCCTTATAGAGAAGGCGTGGGTCTGAAGTTATAATGATGCCTAAGTATTTGATGCTTGAAGTGGGCCATTTAAAGGGGAGTGTTTTTATGATCTGTTTAATCTTGTTGGTTGGAGCTGAAATGTTTAGAGCTTCTGATTTTTCATAATTAATTTTAAAATTTGAGATTTTACCAAATTGTTCAAAGATGTCTATGATTGCAGGGAAGGCCCTCTCGGGGTTGGTCATGAGCACCAAAAGGTCATCTGCGAAAGCAGCTGTTGTGTGTGTGAGGTTTCCTATACTTAACCCCTTAATATTGGGGTGTTGTCTGATTCGTTGAAGTAAGAATTCCATGACCAACACGAAGAGGGCGGGGGAGAGAGGGCAACCCTGCCTGGTCCCATTGGTGATGGCGAAAGGCCCCGACAGAGTACCGTTTATTTGGAGCCTGGCTGTGGGAGTTGAATACATGCTAAATATGGCCTCGATGAATTGATCTGGCAGGCCAAACTTCTGTAGTGCGACTCTCATAAAACTCCAGCTCACTCTGTCGAAGGCCTTTTCGGCGTCTGTTCCCAATAAGACCAGTGGGATTTTGTTAAGTTTGGCGTAGTGGATAGTATTAATAATGCGGGATGTGTTCATTTTTCCCTCTCGACCCAGTACAAACCCCACTTGGTCAGCATGTATTAATTTTGGAAGTAGAGGTGAGATACGTTGTGCTAACAATTTTGCCCAAATCTTGAGATCTGTGTTTAATAGGGAAATGGGCCTATAATTGCCGCAGTGTTCTGGGTCTTTCCCTTCTTTTGGTATCAGGGTGATAAATGCTTCCAAGGCTTGTTTGGGGAGTTGTGCACCTGTAAGAAGTGTATTGCATAGATTTGTCAGGTGTGGGATGAGTGTTTCGGAAAAGGTTTTATAGTATATGATTGGTAGGCCGTCCGGCCCTGGGCTTTTTCCATTGGGAATCGACTTGAGAATTTTTTCGACCTCTGGGGAGGTGACTGGGGATATTAGGCTAGCTTTATCTTCTTCAGTTAGGCTGGGTAGGGTGAGGGACTCTATAAATGCTTGAGTTATGCTATTAAGATTTTTATGTTCCCCTCTCTGTTCGTCACTAGGGAGGTTGTACAGATTTTGATAGAATTTTTCGAATTCCTTCGCGATGTTCGCAGTAGAATCTACAGTTTGGCCTGTTGTTGTTTTTATTTTGTGTATGAAGGTTTTTTCTTTTTGTTTCTTGATGAGGTTGGACATTGTTTTGGAACCTTTATCACCGTGCATATAGATTTTATATTTAGAATAGAGGAGGGTCTTTGCTGTTTTGATGTTTAGGGTGTTTTTGAGTTTGTCTCTGAGATTTTTTAGTTCTTGGAGTTTGTCATTGTTTAGTGAGTGCTTATGTACTTGTTCTAGGTTAGATATCTGTGTTAGCAAGGAATCTACCTCCCTCTCCCTTTGTTTCTTTACTCTCGTGCCTAGGGCTATTAATTCACCTCTGATGAAAGCCTTGTGGGCTTCCCATAGGATTGGTGTGGAGATGTCTGGGGTGTCGTTTAACTCAAAGAATTCTTTTAGCTTGTCTGATAGTGTTGTGCAGTGGAGTTTGTCGCTTAGTAGTGTGGGGTTCAGTCTCCAATTCCATTCTCTAATGGGAAGGTTTGTAGTAGACATCATGATTAATATAAAATGTCTATTGATTTATATAAACCCAAATGTATTTTGTTGTTGTAATGACTTTTAACTCTGGAGTTTGATCGACACACAATCTAATCATAGTATTTAGCAGACAATGGGATGGTGAAGGATGTCTGATCTAATGTTGACTAAGTACATAGAAATTGCACAAGAAACCTCTAAGAGTTAAGGGCTATAGTGTTATGTGTATATCCTGTGTGTTTACCTAGCCCCCTTCCACTCTTCAAACACAAGCTAGTTGACAAATCATTTGTCAACTACACAGAATTCCTTAAGGCTGTCTGCATGCTAAAGAATACAAAGTCCATACCTTGGCGGACGTGAGGACGGGAGGGTAGGGAGGCGGGAGACTCTGTATAATCTAGCGAATAAGAATATATATATGTTGGTGATGTAATCTGTTAAACGCCCATAAAGGGCAGGTGTTATCCTTTTTCAATAAAAAGGCCTGTCTGGACGTCTCTGCCAGAAGAGCCATTTTTAACATGAGATTCATACCTTGTGTTTGACTTGGTCAGTGTGCGCATACTGCTTCCACACAATTAGGAAAGCTGCAGAATACCCTGAAGCCTGCTGGAGAAAACCCTATTCCAGCTCAGTGTCGTCCCTTGGTGAGCGGTGGATCTGTGAGGTCACAGCCTGGAACGTATAGAGACCGGCAGATAGCACGCGGAACTCAGGGGCCCAAAAACTACAGAACACGGTAAGATTGCTTTATCTACCTGTGTAAAAACTGATTTCTAACTGCTAAATCTGCCTGTATCTGATCCAGACTAGACCTTCACTGAAAGACAGGTAATAACTCTAGTTCTGTCCACCCGAAAAACCACCATGTTATCTGTCTAGGGGTATTCTGTATGCTGTATGCTGTTGTGTCTGAGACGGTTAAAGACTGTGTACCTAAGACCAAGAGACAAATTCTGTGAGGATTAACCTTTTGTGTGTAGAGGGGCGGACTCGAGTGTATAGCAGGACATAGTCTGTGTTCCTATACGCTTTGAGGGTGCACGCCCGAGGGCCACGCTCCCCTAGGTAATAGGGCACGGTTGCTCTAATACGCTTGGAGAGCGGGCAGGTAAATTTGGAAAACGCGTATTCATTTTTGTATGATTGAGCTCGGTATATGCTCTTGTACAAAGGGAGGAATACGTGGGAATTTTAGCTGTGCGTTGTGACGGCTGACGGCTCCGGATACTGTTGAGGTCTTTGGTCACTGAATATAATCGTCAGTCTCTGTATAGTTAAATGTCCTGTCCAAATTGTGTTCAGGGAGTGTTGTTGGGGATTACAAGTGGAGGGTGGGCTGTTGCTAAGGTAGGTGAGCCATATACCTTGAGCCGTTGTGGGTATTCTCCAGTAATCCCGTCTGTACCGTTTGTTCGGTGTTATAGAATTAATGTGCATTGTGATCTGAGTGGGAAAGAGGGGTTATATTGGAAGGATTTGAAGAAAGCAGATTTTACAAGAGGAACATTACTGTGTCCAGAAACTTCGGATAGGATAGACTTGGTAGGTAGGATAGAGTTGAGCAGATTGAGAAGGTTAGGCATAGACGCAGGTTGTTTAGAAAATGGGGAACAAAGTGAGCAAGGACAAAGGTCATAGAGCTTGTGATTTGGTTGCTGAAAGGGAGGGAGCAGAGTTTGCTGAACAATGGGAGAGGATCAGAAAAGTTGCAGGATGGGAGAAGATTAGGGGTGGTAGATTACAGCCAGAACAATGGAGGAAAGTTTTGAAGGACAAAAAGGGGGCTCTGGCAGATAGGGGGGTGCTGCAGTCTGCTGAGGCATGGTATAGAGTAGCAAAAGGGATACACGAGCAGAGTTGGGTGGAGGAGGAGGTAAAGGAGGGGGGGGATGTGTATTACTTGTATCATGAACAGTGTAATGCCTTTGTGTCCACTATACCCCCTCCCTATGATGGCGGCCATTCCTGCTGGACTTGCCTTGTTTGTAATGTTCAAAATCCCACATGGCGTGAGGTCTGCAGTAATTGTGGGGCGCCCCGCCCCTACCGTGATGTTACTTCTTCCTTTGTGTCCACTTCTAGTGTCGGTAACATCACTTCCGGTCCCTCCCCATCAGGGACAGGACCTGGCCCCGCCCCTTCCTCCGGCGGCCATCTTGCCTCACCTGGCCCTGCCCCTTCCCCCGGCGGCCATCTTGCCTCACCTGGCCCCGCCCCTTCCTCCAGCGGCCATCTTGCCTCACCTGGCCCCGCCCCTTCCTCCAGCGGCCATCTTGCCTCACCTGGCCCCGCCCCTTCCTCCAGTGGCCATCTTGCCTCACCTGGCCCCGCCCCTTCCTCTGGCAGCCATCTTGCCTCACCTGGCCCCACCCCTTCCTCTGGCAGCCATCTTGCCTCACCTGGCCCCGCCCCTTCCTCCGGCGGCCATCTTGCCTCACCTGGCCCTGCCCCTTCTTCCGGCGGCCATCTTGCTACACCCGGGAATCCTAATTCTCTGACATCCCTGTATCCAGTGCTGCATGCAGATGGCTCTTTTCATGTGCCATCCAACACTGTGCCTCTATCCCTAGAAGGCACTGTAGAACAAGCTAACCAGTTCAATTCTGGCAGCCTTCCCCTCATGATGTTAGGGGAAGATGGTTCCCCGAGCGTTGCCCCTGGCTACGGACTCCATCCATGGGCAGATCCATCCCCCGCTAGTGCCAATGTAGCCCGTAGCCTCCTGGGGGAGTTCCAAGGAGTACAGAGAGATATCCGAAGTGCGCAGGACCGCCTTGAATACTTCATTAACGCAAGTGGAGACCAGCGGGCCCGGATGCCAGGGCCCGCACGTTTAGCCCACAGCCAACAGCCTCCCAAGTCCGCAGGAGTCCGGCTTCCAGCCGATGCTCCTGTGTTGTATGTTTCTTTTACTCCCACTCAGGCGTCTACCCTTAACACCAGTCTCCCTGACCCGGAGAGACAGCCGATGCCTTTTTACCGGAGACTGGTGCAGATTCAGAAGAATTTTAGTGCTACCTGGAAGGACCTCCAAGCCCTTACTGAAGTTAAAGCAGGAGACACCTACTGGCCAGTGATTGAAAAGCACCTGGACCCACTGAAGGTGGAGAGCGACGTTACATATGAATCCGGTATCCAGTTCTGTGAACAGATCAAGGTGTGGGCCCAGGATCGTCTTGCAGATCAAGCGACCACCATCCAAGACGTCACCCAGGAAAAGGGGGAATCTGTGGAGAAGTACCACACTCGCCTGATACAGTTGTTTAATGACCTAGGCTTCTCCACGCAAACCAAAGCGCATGCCCAAATGCTTTCATCTGCCTTTGTGACAGGACTTCGTGAACCCATACGGAAAGGCCTCATCACATCTCGTCCGGAATACAAGACATTGTCCATGGATACGCTGTTACTGGTAGCAAAGGGGCTAGAAGGAAAAGGACACACACTTGCAATGCTGGCAGAGGACCCATCCCTGCAGAGATTTCGGGTGCCACAGCCTGGACAACCAGATCTGCGTACATGCTACAATTGTGGTCGCCCTGGACACCTCCGCCGTGACTGCCGCGCTCCAAGAAGGCGACGTTCCGGCCAAAGTACCAAAGAGCAACTTCCTCCCCCACCTCCTCCAGCCACTGACCTTCTACAATAGGACAGTGGCAAGCCTGCGTCCATTATGGCCATGTCTCAGCGGGATACCAACATTGATCTGCCGGGTCCACAAGCCCAGGTTACCCTCTCCGTTGCAGGCCGTCCCACTACCTTCCTCCTGGACACAGGTGCAGCCAGAAGTGTGATTAAGGAAGCGGATTTCCCTTTCAAGACCCTGCTGGACAATGTCGAAATCTTGACCATGGGCATAGAAGGACGTCCTACCTCTCACCGCCTTTCAAAACCCCTACGGATTGGCTCTCTCCCTAATGTGTTAGCACGGTTTGTGATCCACAAGACATCTCCGCTAAACCTGCTGGGAGCAGACCTGCTATCCAAGCTACAAGCCACCATCACCTATACCGAGGATGGAGGAATAAAGGTATCATCGCCTTTGTCGGAAGAAGATACGATGATTCTGGCATCAGAACCTTTACTCCTTGCAGTCAGCACGGAAAACCCTAATACAGTGCCGGCCGATGTCCTCCAGCGAATTCCAGATAAACTGTGGTCCAAAGGCCCGGAAGACATCGGTAAACTCCGAGTGCCACCCGTGGTAGTTAAACTGAAACCTGGAGCCAGCCTACCACGTCGGCCGCAGTATCCACTCAAGATTGCCGTCTCACAGGCTATCGCAGGGCAAGTGAAGGCACTCTTGGAAAATGGGGCACTCATACCCTGTGAATCTCCCTGCAACACCCCGTTGTTTCCAGTAAAGAAGAAGACACCCAAGGGGATGCCAGTGAAATACCGTATGGTGCAGGACCTCCGAGCAGTGAACGAGGCCACCATTTTGGACACACCCCTTGTGCCTAATCCACATACCCTGTTGGCGGGGGTACCGCCCACCGCCACATACTTCACAGTCGTGGATCTTGCAAATGCCTTCTTGAGCATCCCGTTGGACCCGTCCTGCCAATTTCTCTTCGCCTTCACCCATGATGGCCGGCAATATACATGGACCGTGATGCCTCAGGGGGCCCAGAATTCTCCAAGTCAGTTCGCGAAAGCCATTGCGTCTATCCTCGCACCATGGCAATCTGAACACACTACGGTGGTTCTCCTACAATATGTTGATGACCTCTTGCTGTGCGCTGATGACCTCCCCACAGCTGAGGCGGCGTCGGAAAGCCTGCTTTACTTCCTGGCCGACCAAGGTTGCAAAGCATCTCTATCCAAGCTCCAGTGGTGCTCCACTTCGGTGGTTTTCCTTGGTCACTGCATCACGCAGGGGGCCAGGCACCTCACCCACGAACGGATACTGGCAGTCCAGAGGATACAAGTGCCAAACTCTGCGCGGGCGTTACAGGCTTTCCTTGGCCTAATCTCCTACTGCAGATCATGGATCCCAGAAGCCTCTCTACTGATGCAACCTCTGTACGATGCTTTAAAGACGGATCCATTTCTTCTAGGACCAGAGGCGCTTGAAAGTTTCTATCTTTTGAAGACAGCCATCTCCACAGCCCCTGCATTGGGCCTGCCGGACTATAACAAGGACTTCCACCTTTTTGTCAGCGAACGGCAGGGACATGCGACGGGTGTCCTTGCCCAATCTCACGGCCCCAGAATGAGGCCAGTTGGCTACTACTCTGCACAGCTAGACACAGTAGCCCGAGGAGGGCCCTCCTGCCTAAGGGCCGTTTTTGCTGCTCAGGTCCTGTTGGACAAAACCTCGGACCTTGTTTTGGGACACGCTTTGATCGTTCAAGCTCCTCATGACATTACGGCCATCCTCAATCAAACGCAACCAAAACATCTTTCGGCAGCAAGACACCTCAGACTGCAATGTTCGCTCCTCCTTCCGGATAATGTGACTCTACGCCGATGCCATATACTCAACCCCTCCACTCTCCTCCCACTTCCTGAGGGGGGTGTAGAGTCAGAAGAGGAAAAAGAAACAAATGATCCGGGGGTGCCCGAACATGATTGCTTTGAGCTTATGAAACAACAAACCTCACACCTACCTACTGTCCTAGATACCCCACTGCAGAATCCTGAACTTACAATTTTTATTGACGGTTCCAGGTACGCGGACAGCAAGGGAAGGTTTCACACGGGGTATGCAATCACTACGGAAGACACCATCCTCCAAGCTCAGAGACTGCCTTCAACGATGTCTGCACAAGAAGCAGAACTGCAAGCCCTGATTTCAGCCTGTAAATTGGCCAAAGGGAAGACTGCAAATATCTACACGGACTCCAGGTATGCTCTTGGAGTGGCACACGACTTTGGACTAATATGGAAAACCAGGGGATTCCTGACGACAGCTGGTACTCCAGTGAAACATCATGAGGCTATCGGAGAACTGATGGATGCGCTACTTCTACCTACCCAAGTGGCTGTGCTGAAAGTCAAGGCTCACGGAAAGTTAAATTCACCAGAAGCTAGAGGGAACTATCTAGCCGACAAGGCAGCTAAAGAAGCAGCAGCAGGTCCAGACGAAGGAAGTGAGACTCGAGTGGAGGATCAGCCAATGGAAATGGTCGCTCAGACGGGACCAGAAGTGTCTACCACCCCAGATGTAAGAACTCTTTCAGAAGCACAGGCGAGAGTTACGCCAGAAGAGCTGAAAATCTGGGAAGATAAGGGGGCTACCAAAGACAGAAGAGGGCTGTATCAAATCTCAAGGAAACCCTGTCTTCCAAGATCTCTGTACCCGGCAGTGGTACAATGGGCTCATGGACCCACGCATTTATCCAAAATGCTGATGAACGCCCTCATTCAGAAGTACTACGTGGCCCCTGGAATCTCGGTTCTGACTGACCGATACTGTAAGTCGTGCGTTACTTGTGCGGAATGTAACCCAGGACGTATGGAGAGGGTTCCTGCAAAACACCTTGCCAGACCCATGTATCCCTTTCAACGGATCCAGATTGACCACATCCAAATGCCAAAGAGCGGGCGATACGAATACGCCCTAGTAGTAGTAGATGTCTTCTCCGGCTGGCCAGAAGCATACGCAGTGAGCAATATGACTGCAAAGACTACTGCTAAGAAACTACTCTCAGAACTCGTCTGCAGGTTCGGAATCCCAGAGGTCATCGAAAGTGACCAAGGTCCAGCGTTCACTGCCAACGTCACCAAAGAAATTTGGCAGGCCCTTGGTAGCAGTCTGCTGTTCCATACACCTTACCACCCCCAGAGTAGTGGAAAGGTAGAGAGACTTAATGGCACACTAAAGAGCAAAATGCTCAAAATGACGCAGGAAACAGGGCTACCCTGGACAGACTGTCTCCCAATAGCCCTGTTCAGTGTGAGATATACACCCAGGGGGGATCACGCACTATCTCCCTATGAAATCCTGTTTGGGTCAGCCCCAAGGTTAGGTTGTTACTACCCCCAACAGTTACAACTGCAATCTGATGTGTTGACTAAGTATGTGACTTCCCTTGCCAAAGAACTAACCAGGGTCCATGCACAGGTGTTCTCTTCCATTCCAGATCCAGAGGCGGACACCGGGACCCATACCTTGAAGCCTGGGGATTGGGTGTATGTCAAGAAGTTCCTCAGGAAGCACTCCCTCGAGCCTCGATTTGATGGTCCCTACCAGGTGCTTCTGACTACTGCCACAGCTGTGAAATTAGCCGGAAGACCCACCTGGATCCACGCTTCCCACTGTAAGAAAGTTCCAGATCTGGGAGACCAGGTCTAGTCATGCTGTGGACATTGTTTTGTTTGGGACTCGTCAGAGTGGGAGGTGGGTCTCGAGCAGTAATCACGAGAGAGGAGGGTGGCAACTGGAATCCTTGGTCGGAGGAATATGAGGGTACTGTTACCTTTTGGTATAACTCATCCAACACTCAGGTGGCCACATATTCCTTCGACTATTGTACTGTGGTCCCGTGTCTAAAAACAAAATCCCACCATGGGCCGGATTTAGCCCGATCCAGTTGGCTATATGACTTGTACACCCTGGGAATTCAATATATTTGTGTTACTGATAACGTCTGGGGAGAAGACTGTCGCTATTGGGGATCAGTGGGATGGAACACAGGAACAGACTGGTCCTATAAACCGCGAAGTGCCGTAAATAAAAAAGATAAGAGCGGGAAATCCCTAATTAGTCGTATGACCCTCCTTAAAAATAATAAGGATAGTGGGAACTGGAAGGCTGAACTCATCATGTTGCTTGGCTTTAATATGGTTCTTACACTAACCATAGAAAATCCAAGCCCGGGAGACGAGGGGACTTATTGTTTGGGGACATACCGGTACGGGAGGACAGATCCCTTAGGGAAGTTTAAAATAAGGGATATGGTAGATGCTCCCGAATGGAGGCCTTCACCTAGCCCCGTGCCTATATTTAACCCCCTGCGCCCCAAAATAAAGACCTTGACGAACATGATGGCCATAGCCGACCCTACCTTTGAAGACGTCATGACAGTAGAGACTGGCTACTCTGACCAGAATCTCTGGTTAGAGTGGATGAGGTACAATGCCAACAAGAGCAACAAGTCTAACTGTTACGTGTGCGGTAGTGCCCGACCGCACTTGGGGACGGTCCCACTGAATCTCCCTGTAGATGTTGAAAAGTGTTTCCTTAGTCTCTTCACGAACGTTTCCACCAATCACACTGTTTGTGAGAAGTGGAAAAAGGAATACCCCATAATCACCCAAGTGCCTCGCCCCGGGGAGAGTATTACAATCTACCCCGGAAACTACACCTGCTATGCAAACCGACAAGGGGGGAGATTTTTGGGGAACTTCACCAACGGGTATTGCTCCTCCTACAGTACACTGGGAGGGGAATGGACGCAGAATCAGGTCCAGTCCTTAGGAGACGTTTACTGGCTTTGTGGAGACATGAGGTTGAGGACCCGTCTGGAAGGTAATTGGACAGGGGAGTGTGCCTTAGCAAAAGCCCTTATGCCCCTCCACATCCTGTCAGATAACGTTGAGGATAATGAGGTTACCCCCAATAGTTATCATAGAGTGAGACGAGAGGCTCCTGGCGGTAGTTTCGATTTACACGTGTACATTGACGCCATAGGACAGCCAAGGGGGGTACCTGACGAGTATAAAGCTAGAGACCAAGTTAAAGCTGGATTCGAGTCCATTTTCCCAATCATTACGGTAAATAAAAACGTTGACTGGATTAATTATATTTATTATAATCAGCAGCGATTTATAAATTACACCAGAGATGCCTTACAGGGACTAGCTGACCAATTAGGACCTGCCTCGACTATGACTTTTCAAAATAGAATGGCTTTAGACATGATTTTAGCTGAGAAGGGGGGTGTCTGTAAGATGATAGGGGAGACTTGTTGTACCTACATCCCAGACAATACAGGACCCACGGGTAAAGTCACAGTTGCCATTAAAAAGTTGACTGCACTATCGGAAGAATTAAAAAGAAACTCAGGGATAACTGACCCTTGGGACCAGTACTTTTCATGGATGAGTGGGTGGCAGAGAATTCTGGTGCAGATAGGCATTGCTGTTCTATGTGTACTGATTATCTTTTCTATTCTAGCCTGCTGTGTTGTCCCCTGTGTCAAAAAGACCTGTGAAACTGCTGTTGAAAAAGCCGCTCCCACAATGAGTTTACTGGATGCATCCCCAGATGGAGTGGACAAGTCCTACACCCCCTTGAAGACTCTAAATCCAACCTACAACGCGCTCCAGTTATAGGGTCAGACCACCCTCCTTGGAATTACGAGTCGGTGACTACGGGGGACCCAGGCTAGCTGTGGTCCAGTCGCAAGGGCTGTGAAGAACCCGTGGTTGGCTTGGAGAGCTTACCTTGGTATGCTCGATGGGCCTGCCTAGATTTGGGACCCCAAGGAGGGTCACCCGCAGATGATTGTGGAATTACTAGGGAAAGTTAGAGAATAGACATTTCAAGGGGGGATTGTAGTAGACATCATGATTAATATAAAATGTCTATTGATTTATATAAACCCAAATGTATTTTGTTGTTGTAATGACTTTTAACTCTGGAGTTTGATCGACACACAATCTAATCATAGTATTTAGTAGACAATGGGATGGTGAAGGATGTCTGATCTAATGTTGACTAAGTACATAGAAATTGCACAAGAAACCTCTAAGAGTTAAGGGCTATAGTGTTATGTGTATATCCTGTGTGTTTACCTAGCCCCCTTCCACTCTTCAAACACAAGCTAGTTGACAAATCATTTGTCAACTACACAGAATTCCTTAAGGCTGTCTGCATGCTAAAGAATACAAAGTCCATACCTTGGCGGACGTGAGGACGGGAGGGTAGGGAGGCGGGAGACTCTGTATAATCTAGCGAATAAGAATATATATATGTTGGTGATGTAATCTGTTAAACGCCCATAAAGGGCAGGTGTTATCCTTTTTCAATAAAAAGGCCTGTCTGGACGTCTCTGCCAGAAGAGCCATTTTTAACATGAGATTCATACCTTGTGTTTGACTTGGTCAGTGTGCGCATACTGCTTCCACACAATTAGGAAAGCTGCAGAATACCCTGAAGCCTGCTGGAGAAAACCCTATTCCAGCTCAGGTTGTGTATGGGAAGTGAGACTGAGACCGGTGCGTGATCAGAAATTGTGATTTGACCGATATCTGTGTCTCGAGCATTTATTATGTGTTTTCCAGACACAAGGAGATAATCTAACCTATGGTACGTTGTGTGTATGTGAGAGAAATATGTGTACCCTCTGTCTTCTGGGTGTAATAATCTCCATATATCGTGCAAGTTCAGGTCAGAGAGGGTAGCTTTAAGTCTGCGTATATGCTTGTTGGGAATTGACGGGGTGGTAGATGTGGTGTCCCTGGAGGGGTCCAAGACTAAATTAAAGTCTCCGCCTACGACTGTGAGTCCTTCTGCAAAATCTACGAATTTAGTTAATGTGCGTATGAGCCATGGGACCTGGTTGTGATTTGGGGCGTATAAGTTAGCAAGGGTTACTTTGTTGTTTGCTATTGTGCCTTTGAGGAATAGGTACCTACCGTATGGGTCTATTTTCTGGAGAGTGGGTGTAAAGGGAACTTTTTGTCCTATTGCAATGGTCACTCCTCTAGATGCGGATGTTTGTGTACTGTGGAACCATTGGTTATATGTATGTATGGGAAGTTTTGGTATGTGGTTTTGTTTTAAGTGGGTCTCCTGGAGAAATACTATTTCGGATTTCATTTTTTTTAGTAGTGTCAAAATTTGACTTCTTTTTTCGGGGGTGTTCATCCCTCTTACATTGAAGGATGTATATTTTATGTTAGCCATAATATATGTGTGTTAAGTTGCGTACAGATGGCATCTGTTCGTTGTTCTACTAACCTCGGGCGCTCCTTCTCGACGACCAAACAACAAGAACTATTAACGTAACCCATCACTTTGTGTGGCGGGTAATAAGGTCTGCCTAAACCCAGGTGTGGGTGGAGCCACCAAACAGTGGCCAAGCTCTTCACCGCAAGGACAAAGTCAGTTGCATAGAAGGCCAGGCCTAGGTGACAATTCCCACCTGCGTGTTTGGGGGGTGGCTGGACGCACTCCATTGATTCTAGCAGACCACCGAGACTTCGTATTAGAGAAAGTAGTGAGTCATCTTTGGGTGAGGTTTTGTCTTAAATATTGTGGTTTGTAGTGTCAGACAACTCCTATTTGTTGTTGAACCTAACTGAACTGAGTTGTATGTGAACAGCCTTTTTTTAACAGAGACTAAAAAAAAACAAAAAACAAAAACATTATAACAAGGATTAGCTAAATTCAGGGTAAGGCCTGTCCCAGTGGCCGGGGGTCCCGAATTCCCCACGTCCCTCTTCATGGGGTACTTCTGTGGGTTCGGGGGCCCGGGGTCAGAGGGAGGGACCTCCACGAATGAAAAACAGATATGGCATATTACCCATACACGCCTCCCTAGCCCTCCCCGCGAGCCAGCTGCTGGAAGCCGGCTATGACTCACAAGTCTCTGGTGTATTTGGAGTGGGGGGGGGTGTCCCCGTCTCTTCCGCAGGAACCATAGAGTCCTCTATCCAGCTTCGATGGCTTGTTCTTCTCCTGCAAGGTCAGGAGAAGGAAGAGGATGGTAGGGAGAGAGAGATAAGGGGAGGGGGGGAGGTAGGCGTGGAGAGTCCGAGGCGTTGATCTCTGAGCTGGTGTGTAGATCGCCCTCTTGGAAAGAGAATGTTATAATTAATTATTTGTTAGAAGGTTGGGACTTCTTGGTTGATTTGAGTTTTGAGCTGATCTTCCAGTCCTCTGGTTTCGAGAGTAGAGGTGTCACTTGATGGGCTTGCACTGGTAGCCAGGAGGGGTCTCGATCGGCGAGATGTCTAATTTTTCCCATGCTTTGCCTAGGTCTTCTGGGGTTCGGATGGTAATTTGTTGCCCGTCGTTGAAGGTAGCTAAGCCAAATGGGAAGAGCCATTTCACTGGGAATTTTTTCGCTCTCAAGGCGTCTGTTAAAGGTTTCAATATGCGCCTTTTAGCCAATGTGCTTGGTGCTAAGTCCTGGAAGAGTAATATTTTATTGTTTTCAAATAGTATTTCTTGGGCCTCTCGTGCTTTTTGAAAGATATCTGCAGTGTCTACGTAGCTTAGTAGACCGCATATGACATCTCGCGGAGGGGCCGAAGCAGTAGGTCTGGGTCGCAGAGCTCTGTGAATTCGTTCAATAGTAATATTATCTGCCCTCTCTTCTCCCAGGAGAGAGCTAAATATTTGTAAGGCCGCTGATTTGAGAGCCTCTGGTGCGGTGGTCTCTGGAAGGCCTCTTATTCTGACATTTTTTCTTCTGCTCCTGTTCTCCTGGTCTTCCAGGAGAAGAAAGGCTTGGTTGAGATGGTCTTGTTGGGAGAGTAGGTTACTCTGTACTGCCTCGCTGTGGTGGATTAGTTCTAGTTGGGTGTTCTCCAAGTCATCTACCCTGCGGCCTATGTGTTTGACATCTGTTTTGATGTCGGCAAGTTCTTGTAAGACCAGGGAGAGAGCTTTGGTTAATATTTTTTTGATGAAGGAGCGAGAGATTGGGCCTCTGTCTTGTTCTTCGTCTTGGTCCGAGTGTGTTGAGCCACAGTCTGTCAGAATCGATCAGGTCTTGGTCGTTAGAGGCTTCTTGCGTGATTTTGGCTCTCTGCGCCGCAGGTGAAAGGTGTTTTTTCTTTAGGTATTTATCCATTTCTAGTTGATTTTTATTGTGTTTCGGTGTGCCTACTGCGTCTCTGCTTCTGTCTCTGTTGGTTTTAACCATTTTGAGGTTAGGTTGCGTGTTAGGTTCTGCTGAAGTCTCGGTGGTGTCTACGTGGCTGTTAGTTAAGCATAGTGTCCTTCTTGTATTTTTTTGTGGCAGAAATCATTTTCAGGCTCACAGGATTTGGAGAAGGGAGGGATTTTGTCTCCCTAGGGCTTTTATATAGGTAGTTGCTGATGAGATTCAGATTTTGTGTGGATTCTCCTAGCTCCTGCTGACGTTTGGTTAGAGGTGAGTGACGTCTTGTAGCTTCAGGAAGCTGTGTTATGTCCTGTTTGTTTGCTGGGATTACTGGGACAGCAAGGGTTAACACACCTCCCTGATTCTGTGTGCAATTTACACCTTGATGTAGATTGTTTTGGGTGATCTGAGACCCCAGTCTGCGGTGTTAGAGGCTTATGTGAGGTGAAGATAACACCCTCTTCAGCTCTGTTTAGACTCTCTTGCAAGGGAGGGGGTGGGTGCTGCTTTAGAACTCCGTTGGCACAGTCTCATGTGTCACCTGCAGCGTTTGTGAGTTCAGTAAGGGGGGGGCCGAGGGGGATGAGAGGAATATGATCTCTCTGCTAGCCCGTCTGCTCTGACTGTGGGCTAAATGAGCAGAGGAGGAGGGGGGGGGGGAGACGGTAGCTCCGTGCTCTCTCCTGTAGGCTCGGTCCCGGTGTATGCAGTCCCCACGTGTCTCTTTACACCTGGTTGCCTCTCTCCGGTGTGGGGGCAAAGTCCCTGTGCTTAGATATCTCTGTGGGTGCAGGGATGAAGTGTCTGGAGTCACTGACAGAGGCACTCACCCGGCTCAAGTGTCTGCTGCTGATTCACTCGGCAGAGGGAGATGCTGTCCGAGCGGTCTGTGTCCAGCCGCAGCGCAGGAGATCAAGATAAGAAGATGGCAGGGGGGGGGGGGGGGGGAGAAGCTGAGGCGGGAATTGCTTTGTGCCATCGCTGTGAGGCTATAAAAGTCCCAAATCTCCTACCAGGTCGCCTGGGGTCTTCCTGATGGTACGTAGACTGTCTTTTGTGTCCGTGGCTGTTAGTTTGCTTAAGTTTATAGCGATTTTTAGAAGGATTTGCTGGAGAGTTAAATGGGACACATCCTTCCAGCTCTGTAGCTAAGCCACGCCCCCGAAACGGGAAATTTGGCACGAGCATTGATTATGTCATAAATAGGAAAAGCTAATGGGTTCCAACTCCATTATTCAATTCTATGCGCAAAAGAATTAGCGTCCAAATTTTACGTGCGGAATGTAATTTTTTCACTTTCCGGTGTCATAGAAACGGGAAATTTGGCACGAGCATTGATTATGTCATAAATAAGAAAAGCTAATGGATCCCAACTCGATTTTTCAATTCTATGCGCAAAAGAATTAGCGTCGAAATTTTACGTACGGAATGTAATTTTTTCACTTTCCGGTGTCATAGAAACAGGAAATTTGGCACGAGCATTGATTATGTCATAAATAGGAAAAGCTAATGGATCCCACTTCCATTATTCAATTTTATTCGCAAAAGAATTAGCGTCCAAATTTTACGTACGGAATGTAATTTTTTCACTTTCCGGTGTCATAGAAACGGGAAATTTGGCACGAGCATTGATTATGTCATAAATAGGAAAAGCTAATGGGTCCCAACTCGATTATTCAATTCTAGGGCAAAAGAATTGGCGTCGAAATTTTACGTACGGAATGTAATTTTTTCACTTTCCGGTGTCATAGAAACGGGAAATTTGGCACGAGCATTGATTAAGTCATAAATAGGAAAAGCTAATGGGTCCCAACTAGAGATGAGCGAACACCAAAATGTTCGGGTGTTCGTTATTCGGAACGAACTTCCCGCGATGCTCGAGGGTTCGTTTCGAACAACGAACCCCATTGAAGTCAATGGGCGACCAGAGTATTTTTGTATTTCGCCGATGCTCGCTAAGGTTTTCATGTGTGAAAATCTGGGCAATTCAAGAAAGTGATGGGAATGACACAGAAACGGATAGGGCAGGCGAGGGGCTACATGTTGGGCTGCATCTCAAGTTCACAGGTCCCACTATTAAGCCACAATACCGGCAAGAGTGGGCCCCCCCCACTCCCAACAACTTTTACTTCTGAAAAGCCCTCATTAGCATGGCATACCTTTGCTAAGCACCACACTAGCTACAACAAAGCACAATCACTGCCTGGATGACACTCCGCTGCCACTTCTCCTGGGTTACATGCTGACCAACCGCCCCCCCTCCCCCCCACAGCGCACACCAAAGTGTCCCTGCGCAGCCTTCAGCTGCCCTCATGCCACACCACCCTCATGTCTATTTAGAAGTGCGTCAGCCATGAGGAGGAACCGCAGGCACACACTGCAGAGGGTTGGCACGGCTAGGCAGCGACCCTCTTTAAAAGTGGCGGGGCGATAGCCCACAATGCTGTACAGAAGCAATGAGAAATAGAATCCTGTGCCACCGCCATCAGGAGCTGCACACGTAGGCATAGCAATGGGGAACCTATGTGCCACACACTATTCATTCTGTCAAGGTGTCTGCATGCCCCAGTTAGACCGGGCTTTTTAATTCATAGACACAGGCAGGTACAACTCCCTATTGTGAAGTCCCTGTGGACCGACAGCATGGGTGGGTGCCAGGAAGCCACCGGCGGTACATAGAAATATCCCATTGCATTGCCCAACACAGCTGAGGTAGTAATGTCGTGCGTAATGCAGGTGGGCTTCGGCCCACACTGCATGCCCCAGTCAGACTGGGGTTCTTTACAAGTGTACAGATGTGTTAAAAACTCCGTGTGCACCTACAGCATGGGTGGCTCCCTGGAACCCACCGGCGGTACAAAAAAAAAATATCCCATTGCATTGCCCAACACAGCTGAGGTAGTAATGTTGTGCTTAACCCTTTCCAATCCAATTTGTATATGGTTTTCCTAGGGGGCTTACTCTTTTTCTGCCGTTATACAACGGCGCTATATGCTGGCTAAAGCCAGTACTGCATGAGCTGACACGTAGGATAGGCTCCGACAGCAGAGAGGCTGGCAATATACAGTAAGAGAACCCCGACGGACGTCTACCAACAACGGAGCTGTACAGCCTTAAATCCTAATGTCTTCACAGGTCACACAGTGGACTGGAAAGGGTTAATGCAGGTTGGTTTCGGCCCACACTGCATGCCCCAGTCAGACTGGGTTTCTTTATAAGTGGAAACAGATGTATTTATAATTCCCTGTGGACCCACAGCATGGGTGGGTGCCAGGAAGCCACCGGCGGTACATAGAAATATCCCATTGCATTGCCCAACACAGCTGAGGTAGTAATGTCGTGCGTAATACAGGTGGGCTTCGGCCCACACTGCATGCCCCAGTCAGACTGGTGTTCTTTAGAAGTGGACACATGTAGGTTAAACTCCCTGTGGACCCACTGCCTGGGTGGGTGCCAGGAAGCCACCGGCGGTACATAGAAATATCCCATTGCATTGCCCAACACAGCTGAGGTAGTAATGTCGTGCATAATGCAGGTGGGCTTCGGCCCACACTGCATGCCCCAGTCAGACTGGGGTTCTTTAGAAGTGGACAGATGTATTAAAAACTCCGTGTGCACCTACAGCATGGGTGGCTCCCTGGAACCCACCGGCAGTACATAAAAATATCCCATTGCATTGCCCAACACAGCTGAGGTAACGTCAGCTGTAATGCAGGTGGGCTAAAAATTAATTTGATTACACTGTAGGCGAGGGCCAACAAAAATTGCTGTATCAACAGTACTAATGTACATCCCAAAAATTGGCCATGGCCAGCCAAGAGGGCAGGTGAAACCCATTAATCGCTTTGGTTAATGTGGCTTAAGTGGTAACTAGGCCTGGAGGCAGCCCAGTGTAACGAAAAATTGGTTCAAGTTAAAGTTCCAACGCTTTTAAGCGCATTGAAACTTATAAAAATTGTTCAGAAAAATTATTTGAGTGAGCCTTGTGGCCCTAAGAAAAATTGCCCGTTCAGCGTGATTACGTGAGGTTTCAGGAGGAGGAGCAGGAGGAGGAGGAGGAATATTAGACACAGATTGATGAAGCAGAAATGTCCCCGTTTTGGATGGTGAGAGAGAACGTAGCTTCCATCCGCGGGTGCAGCCTACGTATTGCTTACGTATCGCTGCTGTCCGCTGGTGGAGAACAGAAGTCTGGCGAAATCCAGCCTTTGTTCATCTTGATGAGTGTTAGCCTGTCGGCACTGTCGGTTGACAAGCGGCTACGCTTATCTGTGATGATTCCCCCAGCCGCACTAAACACCCTCTCCGACAAGACGCTAGCCGCAGGACAAGCAAGCACCTCCAGGGCATACAGCGCTAGTTCAGGCCACGTGTCCAGCTTCGACACCCAGTAGTTGTAGGGGGCAGAGGCGTCACCAAGGATGGTCGTGCGATCCGCTACGTACTCCCTCACCATCCTTTTACAGTGCTCCCGCCGACTCAGCCGTGACTGGGGAGCGGTGACACAGTCTTGGTGGGGAGCCATAAAGCTGGCCAGGCCCTTAAAGACTGTTGCACTGCCTGGGATGTACATGCTGCTCGATCTACGCACATCCCCTGCTACCTTGCCCTCGGTACTGCGCCTTCTGCCACTAGCGCTGTCGGCTGGGAATTTTACCATCAGCTTGTCCGCAAGGGTCCTGTGGTATAGCAACACTCTCGAACCCCTTTCCTCTTCGGGAATCAGAGTGGGCAGGTTCTCCTTATACCGTGGATCGAGCAGTGTGTACACCCAGTAATCCGTCGTGGCCAGAATGCGTGCAACGCGAGGGTCACAAGAAAGGCATCCTAACATGAAGTCAGCCATGTGTGCCAGGGTACCTGTACGCAACACATGGCTGTCTTCACTAGGAAGATCACTTTCAGGATCCTCCTCCTCCTCCTCCTCCTCCTCCTCAGGCCATACACGCTGAAAGGATGACAGGCAATCAGCCGGTGTACCGTCAGCAGTGGCCCAAGCTGTCTCTTCCCCCTCCTCCTCATCCTCCTCATGCTCCTCCTCCTCCTCCTGTACGCGCTGAGAAATAGACAGGAGGGTGCCCTGACTATCCAGCGGCATACTGTCTTCCCCCGCCCCCGTTTCCGAGCGCAAAGCAGCTGCCTTTATGGTTTGCAGGGAATTTCTCAAGATGCATAGCAGAGGAATGGTGACGCTAATGATTGTAGCATCGCCGCTCACCACCTGGGTAGACTCCTCAAAATTACCAAGGACATGGCAGATGTCTGCCAACCAGGCCCACTCTTCTGAAAGGAATTGAGGAGGCTGACTCCCACTGCGCCGCCCATGTTGGAGTTGGTATTCGACTATAGCTCTACGTTGTTCATAGAGCCTGGCCAACATGTGGAGCGTAGAGTTCCACTGTGTGGGCACGTCGCACAGCAGTCGGTGCACTGGCAGCTTAAAGTGATGTTGCAGGGTGCGCAGGGTGGCAGCGTCCGTGTGGGACTTGCGAAAATGTGTGCAGAGCCGGCGCGCCTTTACGAGCAGGTCTGACAAGCGTGGGTAGCTTTTCAGAATCCGCTGAACCACCAAATTAAAGACGTGGGCCAGGCATGGCACGTGCGTGAGGCTGCCGAGCTGCAGAGCCGCCACCAGGTTACGGCCGTTGTCACACACGACCATGCCCGGTTGGAGGCTCAGCGGCGCAAGCCAGCGGTCGGTCTGCTGTGTCAGACCCTGCAGCAGTTCGTGGGCCGTGTGCCTCTTATCGCCTAAGCTGAGTAGTTTCAGCACGGCCTGCTGACGCTTGCCCACCGCTGTGCTGCCACACCGCGCGACACCGACTGCTGGCGACATGCTGCTGCTAACACATCTTGATTGCGAGACAGAGGAGGAGGAGGAGGAGGAGGAGGGTGCTTTAGTGGAGGAAGCATACACCTCCGCAGATACCACCACCGAGCTGGGGCCCGCAATTCTGGGGGTGGGTAGGACATGAGCGGTCCCAGGCTCTGACTCTGTCCCAGCCTCCACTAAATTCACCCAATGTGCCGTCAGGGAGATGTAGTGGCCCTGCCCGCCTGTGCTTGTCCACGTGTCCGTAGTTAAGTGGACCGTGGCAGTAACCGCGTTGGTGAGGGCGCGTACAATGTTGCGGGAGACGTGGTCGTGCAGGGCTGGGACGGCACATCGGGAAAAGTAGTGGCGACTGGGAACTGAGTAGCGCGGGGCCGCCGCCTCCATGATACTTTTGAAGGACTCCGTTTCCACAAGCCTATACGGCAGCATCTCAAGGCTGATGAATTTTGCTATGCGGACGGTTAACGTTTGAGCGTGCGGGTGTGTGGCGGCGTACTTGCGCTTGCGCTCCAACAGTTGCGCAAGCGACGGCTGAACGGTGCGCTGAACTACACTGCTGGATGGGGCCGAGGACAGCGGAGGTGAGGGTGTGGGTGCAGGCCAGGAGACGGTAGTGCCTGTGTCCTGAGAGGGGGGTTGCATCTCAGTGGCAGGTTGGGGCACAGGGGGAGAGGCAGGGGTGCAAACCGGAGGCGCTGAACGGCCTTCGTCCCACCTTGCGGGGTGCTTGGCCATCATATGTCTGCGCATGGTGGTGGTGGTGAGGCTGTTGGTGTTGGCTCCCCGGCTGAGCTTTGCGCGACAAAGGTTGCACACCACTGTTCGTCGGTCGTCAGGCGTCTCTGTGAAAAACTGCCAGACCTTAGAGCACCTCGGCCTCTGCAGGGTGGCATGGCGCGAGGGGGCGCTTTGGGAAACACTTGGTGGATTATTCGGTCTGGCCCTGCCTCTACCCCTGGCCACCGCACTGCCTCTTGCAACCTGCCCTGCTGATGCCCTTGACTCCCCCTCTGAAGACCTGTCCTCCTGAGTAAGCGTTGCACACCAGGTGGGGTCAGTCACCTCATCGTCCTGCTGCTCTTCCTCCGAATCCTCTGTGCGCTGCTCCCTCGGACTTACTGCCCTTACTACTACCTCACTGCAAGACAACTGTGTCTGATCGTCATCGTCCTCCTCACCCACAGAAAGTTGTTGAGACAGTTGGCGGAAGTCCCCAGCCTCTTCCCCCGGACCCCGGGAACTTTCGAATGGTTGGGCATCAGTGACGATAAACTCCTCTGGTGGGAGAGGAACCGCTGCTGCCCAATCTAAGCAGGGGCCCGAGAACAGTTCCTGGGAGTGTTCCCGCTCCTGAGCAGGTGTTATTGTAGTGGAGTGAGGAGGCTGGGAGGAAGGAGGAGCAGCAGACAGAGGATTCGGATTGGCAGCAGTGGACGGCGCAGAACTGCGGGTAGACGATAGGTTGCTCGAAGCACTTTCTGCCATCCAGGACAGGACCTGCTCACACTGCTCATTTTCTAATAACCGTCTCCCGCGTGGACCCATTAATTGGGCGATGAATGTGGGGGCACCAGAAACGTGCCTCTCTCCTAATCGCGCAGCAGTCGGCTGCGACACACGTGGATCAGGAGCTTGGCCTGTGCCCACACCCTGACTTGGCCCTCCGCGTCCTCGGCCGCGTCCACGTCCTCTAGGCCTACCCCTACCCCTCAGCATGCTGTATTACCAGTGATTTGATTTCACAGGCAGCTAATAAATTGGCGCAAGACTGCAGGCCAAATATAATTTTTTCCCTTTTTTGAAAACGAAAGGCCCCACTGCCTCTAGTGAATGAATAATCTAAGTTTAATAACTGTGCTGTTTTCCTGCTAATGTGTCACAGAACGTGAGGGTAGCAGAGTTATTAACTGTGGCAGAGCAGGTATTTTTTTTCCCAATTAAGGAAAGCAAATGGCGAAGCCAGGAGTAAAACGTAGCTGGGTGCGTATGATTTTTACAGGTTGCACACGCAGCTGACACGTGTCCACCGGCGTTAGGACGGACAGAGGCAGGACAAATAGAATTATTTTCCGTTTTTTTGCACCAAAAGGCAGCACTGCGTATATTCTATGAACATGACAAGTTTAATAACTGTGCTGTTTTCCTGCTAATGTGTCACAAAACGTGAGGGTAGCAGAGTTATTAACTGTGGCAGAGCAGGTATTTTTTTTCCCAATTAAGGAAAGCAAATGGTGAAGCCAGGAGTAAAACGTAGCTGGGTGCGTATGATTTTTACAGGTTGCACACGCAGCCGACACGTGTCCACCGGCGTTAGTACGGACAGAGGCAGGACAAATAGAATTATTTTCCGTTTTTTTGCACCAAAAGGCAGCACTGCGTATATTCTATGAACATGAGAAGTTTAATAACTGTGCTGTTTTCCTGCTAATGTGTCACAGAACGTGAGGGTAGCAGAGTTATTAACTGTGGCAGAGCAGGTATTTTTTTTCCCAATTAAGGAAAGCAAATGGCGAAGCCAGGAGTAAAACGTAGCTGGGTGCGTATGATTTTTACAGGTTGCACACGCAGCCGACACGTGTCCACCGGCGTTAGGACGGACAGAGGCAGGACAAATAGAATTATTTTCCGTTTTTTTGCACCAAAAGGCAGCACTGCGTATATTCTATGAACATGACAAGTTTAATAACTGTGCTGTTTTCGTGCTAATGTGTCACAGAACGTGAGGGTAGCAGAGTTATTAACTGTGGCAGAGCAGGTATTTTTTTTCCCAATTAAGGAAAGCAAATGGCGAAGCCAGGAGTAAAACGTAGCTGGGTGCGTATGATTTTTACAGGTTGCACACGCAGCCGACACGTGTCCACCGGCGTTAGGACGGACAGAGGCAGGACAAATAGAATTATTTTCCGGTTTTTTGCACCAAAAGGCAGCACTGCGTATATTCTATGAACATGAGAAGTTTAATAACTGTGCTGTTTTCCTGCTAATGTGTCACAGAACGTGAGGGTAGCAGAGTTATTAACTGTGGCAGAGCAGGTATTTTTTTTCCCAATTAAGGAAAGCAAATGGCGAAGCCAGGAGTAAAACGTAGCTGGGTGCGTATGATTTTTACAGGTTGCACACGCAGCCGACACGTGTCCACCGGCGTTAGTACGGACAGAGGCAGGACAAATAGAATTATTTTCCGTTTTTTTGCACCAAAAGGCAGCACTGCGTATATTCTATGAACATGAGAAGTTTCATAACTGTGCTGTTTTCCTGCTAATGTGTCACAGAACGTGAGGGTAGCAGAGTTATTAACTGTGGCAGAGCAGGTATTTTTTTTCCCAATTAAGGAAAGCAAATGGCGAAGCCAGGAGTAAAACGTAGCTGGGTGCGTATGATTTTTACAGGTTGCACACGCAGCCGACACGTGTCCACCGGCGTTAGGACGGACAGAGGCAGGACAAATAGAATTATTTTCCGTTTTTTTGCACCAAAAGGCAGCACTGCGTATATTCTATGAACATGACAAGTTTAATAACTGTGCTGTTTTCCTGCTAATGTGTCACAGAACGTGAGGGTAGCAGAGTTATTAACTGTGGCAGAGCAGGTATTTTTTTTCCCAATTAAGGAAAGCAAATGGCGAAGCCAGGAGTAAAACGTAGCTGGGTGCGTATGATTTTTACAGGTTGCACACGCAGCCGACACGTGTCCACCGGCGTTAGGACGGACAGAGGCAGGACAAATAGAATTATTTTCCGTTTTTTTGCACCAAAAGGCAGCACTGCGTATATTCTATGAACATGACAAGTTTAATAACTGTGCTGTTTTCCTGCTAATGTGTCACAGAACGTGAGGGTAGCAGAGTTATTAACTGTGGCAGAGCAGGTATTTTTTTTCCCAATTAAGGAAAGCAAATGGTGAAGCCAGGAGTAAAACGTAGCTGGGTGCGTATGATTTTTACAGGTTGCACACGCAGCCGACACGTGTCCACCGGCGTTAGGACGGACAGAGGCAGGACAAATAGTATTATTTTCACTTGTTTTACAAGCAAAAGGCAGCACTGCGTATATTCAGTGAATAATAACTGTGTTGTGGCCCTGCCTATACAATTCTTTCCCTGCAGTATCAATGGAGGGTGGAATGCTCTGCAGAGGCGATTTTGAGAAGCAAAAAAAAATGCAGCACAGCTAACAGCAGCCTGGACAGTACTGCACACGGATAAATATGGCCCTAGAAAGGACCGTTGAGGTTCTTGAAGGCTACACTCACTCCTAACACTCTCCCTGCCTATGCAGCACTTCTGTCCCTAATGCCGGGTGCAACGCTCTGCAGAGCCGATTTTGAGAAAAAAAAAAATGGCACTGCTAACAGCAGCCAACACACAGCTATCAGTGGCCCTAATAAGGACCTTTGGGGGGTCTTGAAGCCTACACTAACTACCAATTCTTTCCCTACAGCAGCTCCGGTACAAACAGCACTGTCCCTCACTAACTCACACGGCATCTGAGCCGAACCGCGGGAGGGGCCGACTTTTATGTTCGGGTGACACCTGATCTTCCCAGCCACTCACAGCAGGGGGGTGGTATAGGGCTTGAACGTCACAGGGGGAAGTTGTAATGCCTTCCCTGTCTTTCAATTGGCCAAAAAAAGCGCGCTAACGTCTCAGGGAAGGAAGTGAAAGTAACCAGAACACCGCATGGTGTTCGTTACGAATAACGAACATCCCGAACACCCTAATATTCGCACGAATATCAAGCTCGGAAGAACACGTTCGCTCATCTCTAGTCCCAACTCGATTATTCAATTCTATGCGCAATAGAATTGGCGTCAAAAATTTTACGTGCGGAATGTAATTTTTTCACTTTCCGGTGTCATAGAAACGGGAAATTTGGCACGAGCATTGATTATGTCATAAATAGGAAAAGCTAATGGATCCCAACTCCATTATTCAATTTTATTCGCAAAAGAATTAGCGTCCATATTTTACGTGCGGAATGTTATTTTTTCACTTTCCGGTGTCATAGAAACGTGAAATTTGGCACGAGCATTGATTATGTCATAAATAGGAAAAGCTAATGGGTCCCAACTCGATTATTCAATTCTAACGCAAAAGAATTGGCGTCGAAATTTTACGTACGGAATGTAATTTTTTCACTTTCCGGTGTCATAGAAACGTGAAATTTGGCACGAGCATTGATTATGTCATAAATAGGAAAAGCTAATGGGTCCCAACTCCATTATTCAATTTTATGCGCAAAAGAATTGGTGTCGAAATTTTACGTACGGAATGTAATTTTTTCACTTTCCGGTGTCATAGAAACGGGAAATTTGGCACGAGCATTGATTATGTCATAAATAGGAAAAGCTAATGGGTCCCAACTCGATTATTCAATTCTAGCGCAAAAGAATTGGCGTCCAAATTTTATTTACGGAATGTAATTTTTTCACTTTCCGTTGTCATAGAAACGGGAAATTTGGCACGAGCATTGATTATGTCATAAATAGGAAAAGCTAATGGGTCCCAACTCGATTACTCAATTCTATGCGCAAAAGAATTGGCGTCAAGATTTTACGTGCGGAATGTAATTTTTTCACTTTCCGGTGTCATAGAAACGGGAAATTTGGCACGAGCATTGATTATGTCATAAATAGAAAAAGCTAATGGGTCCCAACTCGATTATTTTATTCTAGCGCAAAAGAATTGTCGTCGAAATTTTACGTGCGGAAGCTAATTTTTTCACTTTCCGGTGTCATAGAAACGGGAAATTTGGCACGAGCATTGATTATGTCATAAATAGGAAAAGCTAATGGGTTCCAACTCCATTATTCAATTCTATGCGCAAAAGAATTAGCGTCCAAATTTTACGTGCGGAATGTAATTTTTTCACTTTCCGGTGTCATAGAAACGGGAAATTTGGCACGAGCATTGATTATGTCATAAATAGGAAAAGCTAATGGATCCCACTTCCATTATTCAATTTTATTCGCAAAAGAATTAGCGTCCAAATTTTACGTGTGGAATGTAATTTTTTCACTTTCCGGTGTCATAGAAACGTGAAATTTGGCACGAGCATTGATTATGTCATAAATAGGAAAAGCTAATGGGTCCCAACTCGATTATTCAATTCTAGGGCAAAAGAATTGGCGTCGAAATTTTACGTACGGAATGTAATTTTTTCACTTTCCGGTGTCATAGAAACGAGAAATTTGGCACGAGCATTGATTAAGTCATAAATAGGAAAAGCTAATGGGTCCCAACTCGATTATTCAATTCTATGCGCAATAGAATTGGCGTCAAAAATTTTACGTGCGGAATGTAATTTTTTCACTTTCCGGTGTCATAGAAACGGGAAATTTGGCACGAGCATTGATTATGTCATAAATAGGAAAAGCTAATGGATCCCAACTCCATTATTCAATTTTATTCGCAAAAGAATTAGCGTCCATATTTTACGTGCGGAATGTTATTTTTTCACTTTCCGGTGTCATAGAAACGTGAAATTTGGCACGAGCATTGATTATGTCATAAATAGGAAAAGCTAATGGGTCCCAACTCGATTATTCAATTCTAACGCAAAAGAATTGGTGTTGAAATTTTACGTACGGAATGTAATTTTTTCACTTTCCGGTGTCATAGAAACGGGAAATTTGGCACGAGCATTGATTATGTCATAAATAGGAAAAGCTAATGGGTCCCAACTCGATTATTCAATTCTAACGCAAAAGAATTGGTGTCGAAATTTTACGTACGGAATGTAATTTTTTCACTTTCCGTTGTCATAGAAACGGGAAATTTGGCACGAGCATTGATTATGTCATAAATAGGAAAAGCTAATGGGTCCCAACTCCATTATTCAATTTTATTCGCAAAAGAATTATCGTCCAAATTTTACATACGGAATGTAATTTTTTCACGTTCCGGTGTCATAGAAACGTGAAATTTGGCACGAGCATTGATTATGTCATAAATAGGAAAAGCTAATGGGTCCCAACTCGATTATTCAATTCTAGGGCAAAAGAATTGGCGTCGAAATTTTACGTACGGAATGTAATTTTTTCACTTTCCGGTGTCATAGAAACGGGAAATTTGGCACGAGCATTGATTAAGTCATAAATAGGAAAAGCTAATGGGTCCCAACTAGAGATGAGCGAACACCAAAATGTTCGGGTGTTCGTTATTCGGAACGAACTTCCCGCGATGCTCGAGGGTTCGTTTCGAACAACGAACCCCATTGAAGTCAATGGGCGACCAGAGTATTTTTGTATTTCGCCGATGCTCGCTAAGGTTTTCATGTGTGAAAATCTGGGCAATTCAAGAAAGTGATGGGAATGACACAGAAACGGATAGGGCAGGCGAGGGGCTACATGTTGGGCTGCATCTCAAGTTCACAGGTCCCACTATTAAGCCACAATACCGGCAAGAGTGGGCCCCCCCCCCTCCCAACAACTTTTACTTCTGAAAAGCCCTCATTAGCATGGCATACCTTTGCTAAGCACCACACTAGCTACAACAAAGCACAATCACTGCCTGGATGACACTCCGCTGCCACTTCTCCGGGGTTACATGCTGACCAACCGCCCCCCCTCCCCCCCCACAGCGCACACCAAAGTGTCCCTGCGCAGCCTTCAGCTGCCCTCATGCCACACCACCCTCATGTCTATTTAGAAGTGCGTCAGCCATGAGGAGGAACCGCAGGCACACACTGCAGAGGGTTGGCACGGCTAGGCAGCGACCCTCTTTAAAAGTGGCGGGGCGATAGCCCACAATGCTGTACAGAAGCAATGAGAAATAGAATCCTGTGCCACCGCCATCAGGAGCTGCACACGTAGGCATAGCAATGGGGAACCTATGTGCCACACACTATTCATTCTGTCAAGGTGTCTGCATGCCCCAGTTAGACCGGGCTTTTTAATTCATAGACACAGGCAGGTACAACTCCCTATTGTGAAGTCCCTGTGGACCGACAGCATGGGTGGGTGCCAGGAAGCCACCGGCGGTACATAGAAATATCCCATTGCATTGCCCAACACAGCTGAGGTAGTAATGTCGTGCGTAATGCAGGTGGGCTTCGGCCCACACTGCATGCCCCAGTCAGACTGGGGTTCTTTACAAGTGTACAGATGTGTTAAAAACTCCGTGTGCACCTACAGCATGGGTGGCTCCCTGGAACCCACCGGCGGTACAAAAAAAAAATATCCCATTGCATTGCCCAACACAGCTGAGGTAGTAATGTTGTGCTTAACCCTTTCCAATCCAATTTGTATATGGTTTTCCTAGGGGGCTTACTCTTTTTCTGCCGTTATACAACGGCGCTATATGCTGGCTAAAGCCAGTACTGCATGAGCTGACACATAGGATAGGCTCCGACAGCAGAGAGGCTGGCAATATACAGTAAGAGAACCCCGACGGACGTCTACCAACAACGGAGCTGTACAGCCTTAAATCCTAATGTCTTCACAGGTCACACAGTGGACTGGAAAGGGTTAATGCAGGTTGGTTTCGGCCCACACTGCATGCCCCAGTCAGACTGGGTTTCTTTATAAGTGGAAACAGATGCATTTATAATTCCCTGTGGACCCACAGCATGGGTGGGTGCCAGGAAGCCACCGGCGGTACATAGAAATATCCCATTGCATTGCCCAACACAGCTGAGGTAGTAATGTCGTGCGTAATACAGGTGGGCTTCGGCCCACACTGCATGCCCCAGTCAGACTGGTGTTCTTTAGAAGTGGACACATGTAGGTTAAACTCCCTGTGGACCCACTGCCTGGGTGGGTGCCAGGAAGCCACCGGCGGTACATAGAAATATCCCATTGCATTGCCCAACACAGCTGAGGTAGTAATGTCGTGCATAATGCAGGTGGGCTTCGGCCCACACTGCATGCCCCAGTCAGACTGGGGTTCTTTAGAAGTGGACAGATGTATTAAAAACTCCGTGTGCACCTACAGCATGGGTGGCTCCCTGGAACCCACCGGCGGTACATAAAAATATCCCATTGCATTGCCCAACACAGCTGAGGTAACGTCAGCTGTAATGCAGGTGGGCTAAAAATTAATTTGATTACACTGTAGGCGAGGGCCCACAAAAATTGCTGTATCAACAGTACTAATGTACATCCCAAAAATTGGCCATGGCCAGCCAAGAGGGCAGGTGAAACCCATTAATCGCTTTGGTTAATGTGGCTTAAGTGGTAACTAGGCCTGGAGGCAGCCCAGTGTAACGAAAAATTGGTTCAAGTTAAAGTTCCAACGCTTTTAAGCGCATTGAAACTTATAAAAATTGTTCAGAAAAATTATTTGAGTGAGCCTTGTGGCCCTAAGAAAAATTGCCCGTTCAGCGTGATTACGTGAGGTTTCAGGAGGAGGAGCAGGAGGAGGAGGAGGAATATTAGACACAGATTGATGAAGCAGAAATGTCCCCGTTTTGGATGGTGAGAGAGAACGTAGCTTCCATCCGCGGGTGCAGCCTACGTATTGCTTACGTATCGCTGCTGTCCGCTGGTGGAGAACAGAAGTCTGGCGAAATCCAGCCTTTGTTCATCTTGATGAGTGTTAGCCTGTCGGCACTGTCGGTTGACAAGCGGCTACGCTTATCTGTGATGATTCCCCCAGCCGCACTAAACACCCTCTCCGACAAGACGCTAGCCGCAGGACAAGCAAGCACCTCCAGGGCATACAGCGCTAGTTCAGGCCACGTGTCCAGCTTCGACACCCAGTAGTTGTAGGGGGCAGAGGCGTCACCAAGGATGGTCGTGCGATCCGCTACGTACTCCCTCACCATCCTTTTACAGTGCTCCCGCCGACTCAGCCGTGACTGGGGAGCGGTGACACAGTCTTGGTGGGGAGCCATAAAGCTGGCCAGGCCCTTAAAGACTGTTGCACTGCCTGGGATGTACATGCTGCTCGATCTACGCACATCCCCTGCTACCTTGCCCTCGGTACTGCGCCTTCTGCCACTAGCGCTGTCGGCTGGGAATTTTACCATCAGCTTGTCCGCAAGGGTCCTGTGGTATAGCAACACTCTCGAACCCCTTTCCTCTTCGGGAATCAGAGTGGGCAGGTTCTCCTTATACCGTGGATCGAGCAGTGTGTACACCCAGTAACCCGTCGTGGCCAGAATGCGTGCAACGCGAGGGTCACAAGAAAGGCATCCTAACATGAAGTCAGCCATGTGTGCCAGGGTACCTGTACGCAACACATGGCTGTCTTCACTAGGAAGATCACTTTCAGGATCCTCCTCCTCCTCCTCCTCCTCCTCAGGCCATACACGCTGAAAGGATGACAGGCAATCAGCCGGTGTACCGTCAGCAGTGGCCCAAGCTGTCTCTTCCCCCTCCTCCTCATCCTCCTCATGCTCCTCCTCCTCCTCCTGTACGCGCTGAGAAATAGACAGGAGGGTGCCCTGACTATCCAGCGGCATACTGTCTTCCCCCGCCCCCGTTTCCGAGCGCAAAGCAGCTGCCTTTATGGTTTGCAGGGAATTTCTCAAGATGCATAGCAGAGGAATGGTGACGCTAATGATTGTAGCATCGCCGCTCACCACCTGGGTAGACTCCTCAAAATTACCAAGGACATGGCAGATGTCTGCCAACCAGGCCCACTCTTCTGAAAGGAATTGAGGAGGCTGACTCCCACTGCGCCGCCCATGTTGGAGTTGGTATTCGACTATAGCTCTACGTTGTTCATAGAGCCTGGCCAACATGTGGAGCGTAGAGTTCCACTGTGTGGGCACGTCGCACAGCAGTCGGTGCACTGGCAGCTTAAAGTGATGTTGCAGGGTGCGCAGGGTGGCAGCGTCCGTGTGGGACTTGCGAAAATGTGTGCAGAGCCGGCGCGCCTTTACGAGCAGGTCTGACAAGCGTGGGTAGCTTCTCAGAATCCGCTGAACCACCAAATTAAAGACGTGGGCCAGGCATGGCACGTGCGTGAGGCTGCCGAGCTGCAGAGCCGCCACCAGGTTACGGCCGTTGTCACACACGACCATGCCCGGTTGGAGGCTCAGCGGCGCAAGCCAGCGGTCGGTCTGCTGTGTCAGACCCTGCAGCAGTTCGTGGGCCGTGTGCCTCTTATCGCCTAAGCTGAGTAGTTTCAGCACGGCCTGCTGACGCTTGCCCACCGCTGTGCTGCCACACCGCGCGACACCGACTGCTGGCGACATGCTGCTGCTAACACATCTTGATTGCGAGACAGAGGAAGAGGAGGAGGAGGAGGGTGCTTTAGTGGAGGAAGCATACACCTCCGCAGATACCACCACCGAGCTGGGGCCCGCAATTCTGGGGGTGGGTAGGACATGAGCGGTCCCAGGCTCTGACTCTGTCCCAGCCTCCACTAAATTCACCCAATGTGCCGTCAGGGAGATGTAGTGGCCCTGCCCGCCTGTGCTTGTCCACGTGTCCGTAGTTAAGTGGACCGTGGCAGTAACCGCGTTGGTGAGGGCGCGTACAATGTTGCGGGAGACGTGGTCGTGCAGGGCTGGGACGGCACATCGGGAAAAGTAGTGGCGACTCGGAACTGAGGAGCGCGGGGCCGTCGCCTCCATGATACTTTTGAAGGACTCCGTTTCCACAACCCTATACGGCAGCATCTCAAGGCTGATGAATTTTGCTATGCGGACGGTTAACGTTTGAGCGTGCGGGTGCGTGGCGGCGTACTTGCGCTTGCGCTCCAACAGTTGCGCAAGCGACGGCTGGACGGTGCGCTGAACTACACTGCTGGTTGGGGCCGAGGACAGCGGAGGTGAGGGTGTGGGTGCAGGCCAGGAGACGGTAGTGCCTGTGTCCTGAGAGGGGGGTTGCATCTCAGTGGCAGGTTGGGGCACAGGGGGAGAGGCAGGGGTGCAAACCGGAGGCGCTGAACGGCCTTCGTCCCACCTTGCGGGGTGCTTGGCCATCATATGTCTGCGCATGGTGGTGGTGGTGAGGCTGTTGGTGTTGGCTCCCCGGCTGAGCTTTGCGCGACAAAGGTTGCACACCACTGTTCGTCGGTCGTCAGGCGTCTCTGTGAAAAACTGCCAGACCTTAGAGCACCTCGGCCTCTGCAGGGTGGCATGGCGCGAGGGGGCGCTTTGGGAAACACTTGGTGGATTATTCGGTCTGGCCCTGCCTCTACCCCTGGCCACCGCACTGCCTCTTGCAACCTGCCCTGCTGATGCCCTTGACTCCCCCTCTGAAGACCTGTCCTCCTGAGTAAGCGTTGCACACCAGGTGGGGTCAGTCACCTCATCGTCCTGCTGCTCTTCCTCCGAATCCTCTGTGCGCTGCTCCCTCGGACTTACTGCCCTTACTACTACCTCACTGCAAGACAACTGTGTCTGATCGTCATCGTCCTCCTCACCCACAGAAAGTTGTTGAGACAGTTGGCGGAAGTCCCCAGCCTCTTCCCCCGGACCCCGGGAACTTTCGAATGGTTGGGCATCAGTGACGATAAACTCCTCTGGTGGGAGAGGAACCGCTGCTGCCCAATCTAAGCAGGGGCCCGAGAACAGTTCCTGGGAGTGTTCCCGCTCCTGAGCAGGTGTTATTGTAGTGGAGTGAGGAGGCTGGGAGGAAGGAGGAGCAGCAGACAGAGGATTCGGATTGGCAGCAGTGGACGGCGCAGAACTGCGGGTAGACGATAGGTTGCTCGAAGCACTTTCTGCCATCCAGGACAGGACCTGCTCACACTGCTCATTTTCTAATAACCGTCTCCCGCGTGGACTCATTAATTGGGCGATGAATGTGGGGACACCAGAAACGTGCCTCTCTCCTAATCGCGCAGCAGTCGGCTGCGACACACCTGGATCAGGAGCTTGGCCTGTGCCCACACCCTGACTTGGCCCTCCGCGTCCTCGGCCGCGTCCACGTCCTCTAGGCCTACCCCTACCCCTCAGCATGCTGTATTACCAGTGATTTGATTTCACAGGCAGCTAATAAATTGGCGCAAGACTGCAGGCCAAATATAATTTTTTCCCTTTTTTGAAAACGAAAGGCCCCACTGCCTCTAGTGAATGAATAATCTAAGTTTAATAACTGTGCTGTTTTCCTGCTAATGTGTCACAGAACGTGAGGGTAGCAGAGTTATTAACTGTGGCAGAGCAGGTATTTTTTTTCCCAATTAAGGAAAGCAAATGGCGAAGCCAGGAGTAAAACGTAGCTGGGTGCGTATGATTTTTACAGGTTGCACACGCAGCCGACACGTGTCCACCGGCGTTAGGACGGACAGAGGCAGGACAAATAGAATTATTTTCCGTTTTTTTGCACCAAAAGGCAGCACTGCGTATATTCTATGAACATGACAAGTTTAATAACTGTGCTGTTTTCCTGCTAATGTGTCACAGAACGTGAGGGTAGCAGAGTTATTAACTGTGGCAGAGCAGGTATTTTTTTTCCCAATTAAGGAAAGCAAATGGCGAAGCCAGGAGTAAAACGTAGCTGGGTGCGTATGATTTTTACAGGTTGCACACGCAGCCGACACGTGTCCACCGGCGTTAGTACGGACAGAGGCAGGACAAATAGAATTATTTTCCGTTTTTTTGCACCAAAAGGCAGCACTGCGTATATTCTATGAACATGAGAAGTTTAATAACTGCGCTGTTTTCCTGCTAATGTGTCACAGAACGTGAGGGTAGCAGAGTTATTAACTGTGGCAGAGCAGGTATTTTTTTTCCCAATTAAGGAAAGCAAATGGCGAAGCCAGGAGTAAAACGTAGCTGGGTGCGTATGATTTTTACAGGTTGCACACGCAGCCGACACGTGTCCACCGGCGTTAGGACGGACAGAGGCAGGACAAATAGAATTATTTTCCGTTTTTTTGCACCAAAAGGCAGCACTGCGTATATTCTATGAACATGACAAGTTTAATAACTGTGCTGTTTTCCTGCTAATGTGTCACAGAACGTGAGGGTAGCAGAGTTATTAACTGTGGCAGAGCAGGTATTTTTTTTCCCAATTAAGGAAAGCAAATGGCGAAGCCAGGAGTAAAACGTAGCTGGGTGCGTATGATTTTTACAGGTTGCACACGCAGCCGACACGTGTCCACCGGCGTTAGGACGGACAGAGGCAGGACAAATAGAATTATTTTCCGTTTTTTTGCACCAAAAGGCAGCACTGCGTATATTCTATGAACATGACAAGTTTAATAACTGTGCTGTTTTCCTGCTAATGTGTCACAGAACGTGAGGGTAGCAGAGTTATTAACTGTGGCAGAGCAGGTATTTTTTTTCCCAATTAAGGAAAGCAAATGGTGAAGCCAGGAGTAAAACGTAGCTGGGTGCGTATGATTTTTACAGGTTGCACACGCAGCCGACACGTGTCCACCGGCGTTAGGACGGACAGAGGCAGGACAAATAGTATTATTTTCACTTGTTTTACAAGCAAAAGGCAGCACTGCGTATATTCAATGAATAATAACTGTGTTGTGGCCCTGCCTATACAATTCTTTCCCTGCAGTATCAATGGAGGGTGGAATGCTCTGCAGAGGCGATTTTGAGAAGCAAAAAAAAATGCAGCACAGCTAACAGCAGCCTGGACAGTACTGCACACGGATAAATATGGCCCTAGAAAGGACCGTTGAGGTTCTTGAAGGCTACACTCACTCCTAACACTCTCCCTGCCTATGCAGCACTTCTGTCCCTAATGCCGGGTGCAACGCTCTGCAGAGCCGATTTTGAGAAAAAAAAAAATGGCACTGCTAACAGCAGCCAACACACAGCTATCAGTGGCCCTAATAAGGACCTTTGGGGCGTCTTGAAGCCTACACTAACTACCAATTCTTTCCCTACAGCAGCTCCGGTACAAACAGCACTGTCCCTCACTAACTCACACGGCATCTGAGCCGAACCGCGGGAGGGGCCGACTTTTATGTTCGGGTGACACCTGATCTTCCCAGCCACTCACAGCAGGGGGGTGGTATAGGGCTTGAACGTCACAGGGGGAAGTTGTAATGCCTTCCCTGTCTTTCAATTGGCCAAAAAAAGCGCGCTAACGTCTCAGGGAAGGAAGTGAAAGTAACCAGAACACCGCATGGTGTTCGTTACGAATAACGAACATCCCGAACACCCTAATATTCGCACGAATATCAAGATCGGAAGAACACGTTCGCTCATCTCTAGTCCCAACTCGATTATTCAATTCTATGCGCAATAGAATTGGCGTCAAAAATTTTACGTGCGGAATGTAATTTTTTCACTTTCCGGTGTCATAGAAACGGGAAATTTGGCACGAGCATTGATTATGTCATAAATAGGAAAAGCTAATGGATCCCAACTCCATTATTCAATTTTATTCGCAAAAGAATTAGCGTCCATATTTTACGTGCGGAATGTAATTTTTTCACTTTCCGGTGTCATAGAAACGGGAAATTTGGCACGAGCATTGATTATGTCATAAATAGGAAAAGCTAATGGGTCCCAACTCGATTATTCAATTCTAACGCAAAAGAATTGGTGTCGAAATTTTACGTACGGAATGTAATTTTTTCACTTTCCGGTGTCATAGAAACGGGAAATTTGGCACGAGCATTGATTATGTCATAAATAGGAAAAGCTAATGGGTCCCAACTCGATTATTCAATTCTAGCGCAAAAGAATTGGCGTCAAAATTTTATGTACGGAATGTAATTTTTTCACTTTCCGTTGTCATAGAAACGGGAAATTTGGCACGAGCATTGATTATGTCATAAATAGGAAAAGCTAATGGGTCCCAACTCGATTACTCAATTCTATGCGCAAAAGAATTGGCGTCAAGATTTTACGTGCGGAATGTAATTTTTTCACTTTCCGGTGTCATAGAAACGGGAAATTTGGCACGAGCATTGATTATGTCATAAATAGAAAAAGCTAATGGGTCCCAACTCGATTATTTAATTCTAGCGCAAAAGAATTGTCGTCGAAATTTTACGTGCGGAAGCTAATTTTTTCACTTTCCGGTGTCATAGAAACGGGAAATTTGGCACGAGCATTGATTATGTCATAAATAGGAAAAGCTAATGGGTTCCAACTCCATTATTCAATTCTATGCGCAAAAGAATTAGCGTCCAAATTTTACGTGCGGAATGTAATTTTTTCACTTTCCGGTGTCATAGAAACGGGAAATTTGGCACGAGCATTGATTATGTCATAAATAAGAAAAGCTAATGGATCCCAACTCGATTTTTCAATTCTATGCGCAAAAGAATTAGCGTCCAAATTTTACGTACGGAATGTAATTTTTTCACTTTCCGGTGTCATAGAAACAGGAAATTTGGCACGAGCATTGATTATGTCATAAATAGGAAAAGCTAATGGATCCCACTTCCATTATTCAATTTTATTCGCAAAAGAATTAGCGTCCAAATTTTACGTGCGGAATGTAATTTTTTCACTTTCCGGTGTCATAGAAACGTCAAATTTGGCACGAGCATTGATTATGTCATAAATAGGAAAAGCTAATGGGTCCCAACTCGATTATTCAATTCTAGGGCAAAAGAATTGGCGTCGAAATTTTACGTACGGAATGTAATTTTTTCACTTTCCGGTGTCATAGAAACGAGAAATTTGGCACGAGCATTAGGTCATAAATAGGATAAGCTAATGGGTCCCAACTCGATTATTCAATTCTATGCGCAATAGAATTGGCGTCAAAAATTTTACGTGCGGAATGTAATTTTTTCACTTTCCGGTGTCATAGAAACGGGAAATTTGGCACGAGCATTGATTATGTCATAAATAGGAAAAGCTAATGGATCCCAACTCCATTATTCAATTTTATTCGCAAAAAAATTAGCGTCCATATTTTACGTGCGGAATGTAATTTTTTCACTTTCCGGTGTCATAGAAACGTGAAATTTGGCACGAGCATTGATTATGTCATAAATAGGAAAAGCTAATGGGTCCCAACTCGATTATTCAATTCTAACGCAAAAGAATTGGTGTTGAAATTTTACGTACGGAATGTAATTTTTTCACTTTCCGTTGTCATAGAAACGGGAAATTTGGCACGAGCATTGATTATGTCATAAATAGGAAAAGCTAATGGGTCCCAACTCCATTATTCAATTTTATTCGCAAAAGAATTATCGTCCAAATTTTACATACGGAATGTAATTTTTTCACGTTCCGGTGTCATAGAAACGGGAAATTTGGCACGAGCATTGATTATGTCATAAATAGGAAAAGCTAATGGGTCCCAACTCGATTATTCAATTCTAGCGCAAAAGAAGTGACGTCAAAATTTTATGTACGGAATGTAATTTTTTCACTTTCCGGTGTCATAGAAACGGAAAATTTGGCACGAGCATTGATTATGTCATAAATAGGAAAAGCTAATGGGTCCCAACTCAATTATTCAATTCTATGCGCAAAAGAATTAGCGTCCAAATTTTACGCACGGAATGTAATTTCTTCCATTTCCGGTGTCATAGAAACGGGAAATTTGGCACGAGCATTGATTATGTAATGAATAGGAAAAGCTAATGGGTCCCAACTCGATTACTCAATTCTATGCGCAAAAGAATTGGCGTCAAAATTTTTCGTGCGGAATGTAATTTTTTCACTTTCCGGTGTCATAGAAACGGGAAATTTGGCACGAGCATTGATTATGTCATAAATAGAAAAAGCTAATGGGTCCCAACTCGATTATTTAATTCTAGCGCAAAAGAATTGTCGTCGAAATTTTACGTGCGGAAGCTAATTTTTTCACTTTCCGGTGTCATAGAAACGGGAAATTTGGCACGAGCATTGATTATGTCATAAATAGGAAAAGCTAATGCATCCCAACTCCATTATTCAATTTTATTCGCAAAAGAATTATCGTCAAAAATTTTACATACGGAATGTAATTTTTTCACTTTCCGGTGTCATAGAAACGGGAAATTTGGCACGAGCATTGATTATGTCATAAATAGGAAAAGCTAATGGGTCCCAACTCCATTATTCAATTCTATGCGCAAAAGAATTAGCGTCCAAATTTTACGTGCGGAATGTAATTTTTTCACTTTCCGGTGTCATAGAAACGGGAAATTTGGCACGAGCATTGATTATGTCATAAATAAGAAAAGCTAATGGATCCCAACTCGATTTTTCAATTCTATGCGCAAAAGAATTAGCGTCCAAATTTTACGTACGGAATGTAATTTTTTCACTTTCCGGTGTCATAGAAACAGGAAATTTGGCACGAGCATTGATTATGTCATAAATAGGAAAAGCTAATGGATCCCACTTCCATTATTCAATTTTATTCGCAAAAGAATTAGCGTCCAAATTTTACGTGCGGAATGTAATTTTTTCTCTTTCCGGTGTCATAGAAACGTGAAATTTGGCACGAGCATTGATTATGTCATAAATAGGAAAAGCTAATGGGTCCCAACTCGATTATTCAATTCTATGCGCAATAGAATTGGCGTCAAAAATTTTACGTGCGGAATGTAATTTTTTCACTTTCCGGTGTCATAGAAACGGGAAATTTGGCACGAGCATTGATTATGTCATAAATAGGAAAAGCTAATGGGTCCCAACTCGATTACTCAATTCTATGCGCTAAAGAATTGGCGTCAAAATTTTACGTGCGGAATGTAATTTTTTCACTTTCCGGTGTCATAGAAACGGGAAATTTGGCACGAGCATTGATTATGTCATAAATAGGAAAAGCTAATGGGTCCCAACTCGATTATTCAATTCTAGCGCAAAAGAATTGGCGTCAAAATTTTATGTACGGAATGTAATTTTTTCACTTTCCGTTGTCATAGAAACGGGAAATTTGGCACGAGCATTGAATATGTCATAAATAGGAAAAGCTAATGGGTCCCAACTCGATTACTCAATTCTATGCGCAAAAGAATTGGCGTCAAGATTTTACGTGCGGAATGTAATTTTTTCACTTTCCGGTGTCATAGAAACGGGAAATTTGGCACGAGCATTGATTATGTCATAAATAGAAAAAGCTAATGGGTCCCAACTCGATTATTTAATTCTAGCGCAAAAGAATTGTCGTCGAAATTTTACGTGCGGAAGCTAATTTTTTCACTTTCCGGTGTCATAGAAACGGGAAATTTGGCACGAGCATTGATTATGTCATAAATAGGAAAAGCTAATGGGTCCCAACTCGATTACTCAATTCTATGCGCAAAAGAATTGGTGTCGAAATTTTACGTGCGGAATGTAATTTTTTACTTTCCGGTGTCATAGAAACGGAAAATTTGGCACGAGCATTGATTATGTCATAAATAGGAAAAGCTAATGGGTCCCAACTCAATTATTCAATTCTATGCGCAAAAGAATTAGCGTCCAAATTTTACGCACGGAATGTAATTTCTTCCATTTCCGGTGTCATAGAAACGGGAAATTTGGCACGAGCATTGATTATGTAATGAATAGGAAAAGCTAATGGGTCCCAACTCGATTACTCAATTCTATGCGCAAAAGAATTGGCGTCAAAATTTTTCGTGCGGAATGTAATTTTTTCACTTTCCGGTGTCATAGAAACGGGAAATTTGGCACGAGCATTGATTATGTCATAAATAGAAAAAGCTAATGGGTCCCAACTCGATTATTTAATTCTAGCGCAAAAGAATTGTCGTCGAAATTTTACGTGCGGAAGCTAATTTTTTCACTTTCCGGTGTCATAGAAACGGGAAATTTGGCACGAGCATTGATTATGTCATAAATAGGAAAAGCTAATGCATCCCAACTCCATTATTCAATTTTATTCGCAAAAGAATTATCGTCAAAAATTTTACATACGGAATGTAATTTTTTCACTTTCCGGTGTCATAGAAACGGGAAATTTGGCACGAGCATTGATTATGTCATAAATAGGAAAAGCTAATGGGTCCCAACTCCATTATTCAATTCTATGCGCAAAAGAATTAGCGTCCAAATTTTACGTGCGGAATGTAATTTTTTCACTTTCCGGTGTCATAGAAACGGGAAATTTGGCACGAGCATTGATTATGTCATAAATAAGAAAAGCTAATGGATCCCAACTCGATTTTTCAATTCTATGCGCAAAAGAATTAGCGTCCAAATTTTACGTACGGAATGTAATTTTTTCACTTTCCGGTGTCATAGAAACAGGAAATTTGGCACGAGCATTGATTATGTCATAAATAGGAAAAGCTAATGGATCCCACTTCCATTATTCAATTTTATTCGCAAAAGAATTAGCGTCCAAATTTTACGTGCGGAATGTAATTTTTTCACTTTCCGGTGTCATAGAAACGTGAAATTTGGCACGAGCATTGATTATGTCATAAATAGGAAAAGCTAATGGGTCCCAACTCGATTATTCAATTCTATGCGCAATAGAATTGGCGTCAAAAATTTTACGTGCGGAATGTAATTTTTTCACTTTCCGGTGTCATAGAAACGGGAAATTTGGCACGAGCATTGATTATGTCATAAATAGGAAAAGCTAATGGGTCCCAACTCGATTACTCAATTCTATGCGCTAAAGAATTGGCGTCAAAATTTTACGTGCGGAATGTAATTTTTTCACTTTCCGGTGTCATAGAAACGGGAAATTTGGCACGAGCATTGATTATGTCATAAATAGGAAAAGCTAATGGGTCCCAACTCGATTATTCAATTCTAGCGCAAAAGAATTGGCGTCAAAATTTTATGTACGGAATGTAATTTTTTCACTTTCCGTTGTCATAGAAACGGGAAATTTGGCACGAGCATTGAATATGTCATAAATAGGAAAAGCTAATGGGTCCCAACTCGATTACTCAATTCTATGCGCAAAAGAATTGGCGTCAAGATTTTACGTGCGGAATGTAATTTTTTCACTTTCCGGTGTCATAGAAACGGGAAATTTGGCACGAGCATTGATTATGTCATAAATAGAAAAAGCTAATGGGTCCCAACTCGATTATTTAATTCTAGCGCAAAAGAATTGTCGTCGAAATTTTACGTGCGGAAGCTAATTTTTTCACTTTCCGGTGTCATAGAAACGGGAAATTTGGCACGAGCATTGATTATGTCATAAATAGGAAAAGCTAATGGGTTCCAACTCCATTATTCAATTCTATGCGCAAAAGAATTAGCGTCCAAATTTTACGTGCGGAATGTAATTTTTTCACTTTCCGGTGTCATAGAAACGGGAAATTTGGCACGAGCATTGATTATGTCATAAATAAGAAAAGCTAATGGATCCCAACTCGATTTTTCAATTCTATGCGCAAAAGAATTAGCGTCCAAATTTTACGTACGGAATGTAATTTTTTCACTTTCCGGTGTCATAGAAACAGGAAATTTGGCACGAGCATTGATTATGTCATAAATAGGAAAAGCTAATGGATCCCACTTCCATTATTCAATTTTATTCGCAAAAGAATTAGCGTCCAAATTTTACGTGCGGAATGTAATTTTTTCACTTTCCGGTGTCATAGAAACGTCAAATTTGGCACGAGCATTGATTATGTCATAAATAGGAAAAGCTAATGGGTCCCAACTCGATTATTCAATTCTAGGGCAAAAGAATTGGCGTCGAAATTTTACGTACGGAATGTAATTTTTTCACTTTCCGGTGTCATAGAAACGAGAAATTTGGCACGAGCATTAAGTCATAAATAGGATAAGCTAATGGGTCCCAACTCGATTATTCAATTCTATGCGCAATAGAATTGGCGTCAAAAATTTTACGTGCGGAATGTAATTTTTTCACTTTCCGGTGTCATAGAAACGGGAAATTTGGCACGAGCATTGATTATGTCATAAATAGGAAAAGCTAATGGATCCCAACTCCATTATTCAATTTTATTCGCAAAAGAATTAGCGTCCATATTTTACGTGCGGAATGTAATTTTTTCACTTTCCGGTGTCATAGAAACGTGAAATTTGGCACGAGCATTGATTATGTCATAAATAGGAAAAGCTAATGGGTCCCAACTCGATTATTCAATTCTAACGCAAAAGAATTGGTGTTGAAATTTTACGTACGGAATGTAATTTTTTCACTTTCCGGTGTCATAGAAACGGGAAATTTGGCACGAGCATTGATTATGTCATAAATAGGAAAAGCTAATGGGTCCCAACTCGATTATTCAATTCTAACGCAAAAGAATTGGTGTCGAAATTTTACGTACGGAATGTAATTTTTTCACTTTCCGTTGTCATAGAAACGGGAAATTTGGCACGAGCATTGATTATGTCATAAATAGGAAAAGCTAATGGGTCCCAACTCCATTATTCAATTTTATTCGCAAAAGAATTATCGTCCAAATTTTACATACGGAATGTAATTTTTTCACGTTCCGGTGTCATAGAAACGGGAAATTTGGCACGAGCATTGATTATGTCATAAATAGGAAAAGCTAATGGGTCCCAACTCGATTATTCAATTCTAGCGCAAAAGAAGTGACGTCAAAATTTTATGTACGGAATGTAATTTTTTCACTTTCCGTTGTCATAGAAACGGGAAATTTGGCACGAGCATTGATTATGTCATAAATAGGAAAAGCTAATGGGTCCCAACTCGATTACTCAATTCTATGCGCAAAAGAATTGGTGTCGAAATTTTACGTGCGGAATGTAATTTTTTACTTTCCGGTGTCATAGAAACGGAAAATTTGGCACGAGCATTGATTATGTCATAAATAGGAAAAGCTAATGGGTCCCAACTCAATTATTCAATTCTATGCGCAAAAGAATTAGCGTCCAAATTTTACGCACGGAATGTAATTTCTTCCATTTCCGGTGTCATAGAAACGGGAAATTTGGCACGAGCATTGATTATGTAATGAATAGGAAAAGCTAATGGGTCCCAACTCGATTACTCAATTCTATGCGCAAAAGAATTGGCGTCAAAATTTTTCGTGCGGAATGTAATTTTTTCACTTTCCGGTGTCATAGAAACGGGAAATTTGGCACGAGCATTGATTATGTCATAAATAGAAAAAGCTAATGGGTCCCAACTCGATTATTTAATTCTAGCGCAAAAGAATTGTCGTCGAAATTTTACGTGCGGAAGCTAATTTTTTCACTTTCCGGTGTCATTGAAACGGGATATTTGGCACGAGCATTGATTATGTCATAAATAGGAAAAGCTAATGCATCCCAACTCCATTATTCAATTTTATTCGCAAAAGAATTATCGTCAAAAATTTTACATACGGAATGTAATTTTTTCACTTTCCGGTGTCATAGAAACGGGAAATTTGGCACGAGCATTGATTATGTCATAAATAGGAAAAGCTAATGGGTCCCAACTCCATTATTCAATTCTATGCGCAAAAGAATTAGCGCCCAAATTTTACGTGCGGAATGTAATTTTTTCACTTTCCGGTGTCATAGAAACGGGAAATTTGGCACGAGCATTGATTATGTCATAAATAAGAAAAGCTAATGGATCCCAACTCGATTTTTCAATTCTATGCGCAAAAGAATTAGCGTCCAAATTTTACGTACGGAATGTAATTTTTTCACTTTCCGGTGTCATAGAAACAGGAAATTTGGCACGAGCATTGATTATGTCATAAATAGGAAAAGCTAATGGATCCCACTTCCATTATTCAATTTTATTCGCAAAAGAATTAGCGTCCAAATTTTACGTGCGGAATGTAATTTTTTCACTTTCCGGTGTCATAGAAACGTGAAATTTGGCACGAGCATTGATTATGTCATAAATAGGAAAAGCTAATGGGTCCCAACTCGATTATTCAATTCTATGCGCAATAGAATTGGCGTCAAAAATTTTACGTGCGGAATGTAATTTTTTCACTTTCCGGTGTCATAGAAATGGGAAATTTGGCACGAGCATTGATTATGTCATAAATAGAAAAAGCTAATGGGTCCCAACTCGATTATTTAATTCTAGCGCAAAAGAATTGTCGTCGAAATTTTACGTGCGGAAGCTAATTTTTTCACTTTCCTTTGTCATAGAAACGGGAAATTTGGCACGAGCATTGATTATGTCATAAATAGGAAAAGCTAATGGATCCCAACTCCATTATTCAATTTTATTCGCAAAAGAATTATCGTCCAAATTTTACATACGGAATGTAATTTTTTCACTTTCCGGTGTCATAGAAACGTGAAATTTGGCACGACCATTGATTATGTCATAAATAGGATAAGCTAATGGGTCCCAACTCGATTATTCAATTCTAACGCAAAAGAATTGGTGTCGAAATTTTACGTACGGAATGTAATTTTTTCACTTTCCGGTGTCATAGAAACGGGAAATTAGGCACGAGCATTGATTATGTAATGAATAGGAAAAGCTAATGGGTCCCAACTCGATTATTCGATTCTATGCGCAAAAGAATTGGCGTCAAAATTTTACGTGCGGAATGTAATTTTTTCACTTTCCGGTGTCATAGAAACGGGAAATTTGGCACGAGCATTGATTATGTCATAAATAGGAAAAGCTAATGGGTCCCAACTCGATTATTCAATTCTAGCGCAAAAGAATTGGCGTCAAAATTTTATGTACGGAATGTAATTTTTTCACTTTCCGGTGTCATAGAAACGGAAAATTTGGCACGAGCATTGATTATGTCATAAATAGGAAAAGCTAATGGGTCCCAACTCCATTATTCAATTCTATGCGCAAAAGAATTAGCGTCCAAATTTTACGTGCGGAATGTTATTTTTTCACTTTCCGGTGTCATAGAAACGGGAAATTTGGCACGAGCATTGATTATGTCATAAATAGGAAAAGCTAATGGGTCCCAACTCGATTATTCAATTCTAACGCAAAAGAATGGGTGTCGAAAATTTTACGTACGGAATGAAATTTTTTCACTTTCCGGTGTCATAGAAACGGGAAATTTGGCACGAGCATTGATTATGTCATAAATAGGAAAAGCTAATGGGTCCCAACTCCATTATTCAATTCTATGCGCAAAAGAATTAGCGTCCAAATTTTACGTGCGGAATGTAATTTTTTCACTTTCCGGTGTCATAGAAACGGGAAATTTGGCACGAGCATTGATTATGTCATAAATAAGAAAAGCTAATGGATCCCAACTAGATTTTTCAATTCTATGCGCAAAAGAATTAGCGTCCAAATTTTACGTACGGAATGTAATTTTTTCACTTTCCGGTGTCATAGAAACAGGAAATTTGGCACGAGCATTGATTATGTCATAAATAGGAAAAGCTAATGGATCCCACTTCCATTATTCAATTTTATTCGCAAAAGAATTAGCGTCCAAATTTTACGTGCGGAATGTAATTTTTTCACTTTCCGGTGTCATAGAAACGAGAAATTTGGCATGAGCATTGATTAAGTCATAAATAGGAAAAGCTAATGGGTCCCAACTCGATTATTCAATTCTATGCGCAATAGAATTGGCGTCAAAAATTTTACGTGCGGAATGTAATTTTTTCACTTTCCGGTGTCATAGAAACGGGAAATTTGGCACGAGCATTGATTATGTCATAAATAGGAAAAGCTAATGGATCCCAACTCCATTATTCAATTTTATTCGCAAAAGAATTATCGTCCAAATTTTACATACGGAATGTAATTTCTTCACTTTCCGGTGTCATAGAAACGGGAAATTTGGCACGAGCATTGATTATGTCATAAATAGGAAAAGCTAATGGGTCCCAACTCCATTATTCAATTCTATGCGCAAAAGAATTAGCGTCCAAATTTTACGTGCGGAATGTTATTTTTTCACTTTCCGGTGTCATAGAAACGTGAAATTTGGCACGAGCATTGATTATGTCATAAATAGGATAAGCTAATGGGTCCCAACTCGATTATTCAATTCTAACGCAAAAGAATTGGTGTCGAAATTTTACGTGCGGAATGTAATTTTTTCACTTTCCGGTGTCATAGAAACGGGAAATTTGGCACGAGCATTGATTATGTAATGAATAGGAAAAGCTAATGGGTCCCAACTCGATTATTCGATTCTATGCGCAAAAGAATTGGCGTCAAAATTTTACGTGCGGAATGTAATTTTTTCACTTTCCGGTGTCATAGAAACGGGAAATTTGGCACGAGCATTGATTATGTCATAAATAGGAAAAGCTAATGGGTCCCAACTCGATTATTCAATTCTAGCGCAAAAGAATTGGCGTCAAAATTTTATGTACGGAATGTAATTTTTTCACTTTCCGGTGTCATAGAAACGGAAAATTTGGCACGAGCATTGATTCTGTCATAAATAGGAAAAGCTAATGGGTCCCAACTCCATTATTCAATTCTATGCGCAAAAGAATTAGCGTCCAAATTTTACGTGCGGAATGTTATTTTTTCACTTTCCGGTGTCATAGAAACGGGAAATTTGGCACGAGCATTGATTATGTCATAAATAGGAAAAGCTAATGGGTCCCAACTCGATTATTCAATTCTAACGCAAAAGAATGGGTGTCGAAATTTTACGTACGGAATGTAATTTTTTCACTTTCCGGTGTCATAGAAACGGGAAATTTGGCACGAGCATTGATTATGTAATGAATAGGAAAAGCTAATGGGTCCCAACTCGATTATTCGATTCTATGCGCAAAAGAATTGGCGTCAAAATTTTACGTGCGGAATGTAATTTTTTCACTTTCCGGTGTCATAGAAACGGGAAATTTGGCACGAGCATTGATTATGTCATAAATAGGAAAAGCTAATGGATCCCAACTCCATTATTCAATTTTATTCGCAAAAGAATTGGCGTCCAAATTTTACATACGCAATGTAATTTTTTCACTTTCCGGTGTCATAGAAACGGGAAATTTGGCACGAGCATTGATTATGTCATAAATAGGAAAAGCTAATGGGTCCCAACTCGATTATTCAATTCTAACGCAAAAGAATTGGTGTCGAAATTTTACGTACGGAATGTAATTTTTTCACTTTCCGGTGTCATAGAAACGGGAAATTTGGCACGAGCATTGATTATGTCATAAATAGGAAAAGCTAATGGGTCCCAACTCGATTATTCAATTCTAACGCAAAAGAATTGGTGTCGAAATTTTACGTACGGAATGTAATTTTTTCACTTTCCGTTGTCATAGAAACGGGAAATTTGGCACGAGCATTGATTATGTCATGAATAGGAAAAGCTAATGGGTCCCAACTCCATTATTCAATTTTATTCGCAAAAGAATTATCGTCCAAATTTTACATACGGAATGTAATTTTTTGCTTTCCGGTGTCATAGAAACGGGAAATTTGGCACGAGCATTGATTATGTCATAAATAGGAAAAGCTAATGGGTCCCAACTCGATTACTCAATTCTATGCGCAAAAGAATTGGTGTCGAAATTTTACGTGCGGAATGTAATTTTTTACTTTCCGGTGTCATAGAAACGGAAAATTTGGCACGAGCATTGATTATGTCATAAATAGGAAAAGCTAATGGGTCCCAACTCAATTATTCAATTCTATGCGCAAAAGAATTAGCGTCCAAATTTTACGCACGGAATGTAATTTCTTCCATTTCCGGTGTCATAGAAACGGGAAATTTGGCACGAGCATTGATTATGTAATGAATAGGAAAAGCTAATGGGTCCCAACTCGATTACTCAATTCTATGCGCAAAAGAATTGGCGTCAAAATTTTTCGTGCGGAATGTAATTTTTTCACTTTCCGGTGTCATAGAAACGGGAAATTTGGCACGAGCATTGATTATGTCATAAATAGAAAAAGCTAATGGGTCCCAACTCGATTATTTAATTCTAGCGCAAAAGAATTGTCGTCGAAATTTTACGTGCGGAAGCTAATTTTTTCACTTTCCGGTGTCATTGAAACGGGATATTTGGCACGAGCATTGATTATGTCATAAATAGGAAAAGCTAATGCATCCCAACTCCATTATTCAATTTTATTCGCAAAAGAATTATCGTCAAAAATTTTACATACGGAATGTAATTTTTTCACTTTCCGGTGTCATAGAAACGGGAAATTTGGCACGAGCATTGATTATGTCATAAATAGGAAAAGCTAATGGGTCCCAACTCCATTATTCAATTCTATGCGCAAAAGAATTAGCGTCCAAATTTTACGTGCGGAATGTAATTTTTTCACTTTCCGGTGTCATAGAAACGGGAAATTTGGCACGAGCATTGATTATGTCATAAATAAGAAAAGCTAATGGATCCCAACTCGATTTTTCAATTCTATGCGCAAAAGAATTAGCGTCCAAATTTTACGTACGGAATGTAATTTTTTCACTTTCCGGTGTCATAGAAACAGGAAATTTGGCACGAGCATTGATTATGTCATAAATAGGAAAAGCTAATGGATCCCACTTCCATTATTCAATTTTATTCGCAAAAGAATTAGCGTCCAAATTTTACGTGCGGAATGTAATTTTTTCACTTTCCGGTGTCATAGAAACGTGAAATTTGGCACGAGCATTGATTATGTCATAAATAGGAAAAGCTAATGGGTCCCAACTCGATTATTCAATTCTATGCGCAATAGAATTGGCGTCAAAAATTTTACGTGCGGAATGTAATTTTTTCACTTTCCGGTGTCATAGAAATGGGAAATTTGGCACGAGCATTGATTATGTCATAAATAGAAAAAGCTAATGGGTCCCAACTCGATTATTTAATTCTAGCGCAAAAGAATTGTCGTCGAAATTTTACGTGCGGAAGCTAATTTTTTCACTTTCCTTTGTCATAGAAACGGGAAATTTGGCACGAGCATTGATTATGTCATAAATAGGAAAAGCTAATGGATCCCAACTCCATTATTCAATTTTATTCGCAAAAGAATTATCGTCCAAATTTTACATACGGAATGTAATTTTTTCACTTTCCGGTGTCATAGAAACGTGAAATTTGGCACGACCATTGATTATGTCATAAATAGGATAAGCTAATGGGTCCCAACTCGATTATTCAATTCTAACGCAAAAGAATTGGTGTCGAAATTTTACGTACGGAATGTAATTTTTTCACTTTCCGGTGTCATAGAAACGGGAAATTAGGCACGAGCATTGATTATGTAATGAATAGGAAAAGCTAATGGGTCCCAACTCGATTATTCGATTCTATGCGCAAAAGAATTGGCGTCAAAATTTTACGTGCGGAATGTAATTTTTTCACTTTCCGGTGTCATAGAAACGGGAAATTTGGCACGAGCATTGATTATGTCATAAATAGGAAAAGCTAATGGGTCCCAACTCGATTATTCAATTCTAGCGCAAAAGAATTGGCGTCAAAATTTTATGTACGGAATGTAATTTTTTCACTTTCCGGTGTCATAGAAACGGAAAATTTGGCACGAGCATTGATTATGTCATAAATAGGAAAAGCTAATGGGTCCCAACTCCATTATTCAATTCTATGCGCAAAAGAATTAGCGTCCAAATTTTACGTGCGGAATGTTATTTTTTCACTTTCCGGTGTCATAGAAACGGGAAATTTGGCACGAGCATTGATTATGTCATAAATAGGAAAAGCTAATGGGTCCCAACTCGATTATTCAATTCTAACGCAAAAGAATGGGTGTCGAAAATTTTACGTACGGAATGAAATTTTTTCACTTTCCGGTGTCATAGAAACGGGAAATTTGGCACGAGCATTGATTATGTCATAAATAGGAAAAGCTAATGGGTCCCAACTCCATTATTCAATTCTATGCGCAAAAGAATTAGCGTCCAAATTTTACGTGCGGAATGTAATTTTTTCACTTTCCGGTGTCATAGAAACGGGAAATTTGGCACGAGCATTGATTATGTCATAAATAAGAAAAGCTAATGGATCCCAACTAGATTTTTCAATTCTATGCGCAAAAGAATTAGCGTCCAAATTTTACGTACGGAATGTAATTTTTTCACTTTCCGGTGTCATAGAAACAGGAAATTTGGCACGAGCATTGATTATGTCATAAATAGGAAAAGCTAATGGATCCCACTTCCATTATTCAATTTTATTCGCAAAAGAATTAGCGTCCAAATTTTACGTGCGGAATGTAATTTTTTCACTTTCCGGTGTCATAGAAACGAGAAATTTGGCATGAGCATTGATTAAGTCATAAATAGGAAAAGCTAATGGGTCCCAACTCGATTATTCAATTCTATGCGCAATAGAATTGGCGTCAAAAATTTTACGTGCGGAATGTAATTTTTTCACTTTCCGGTGTCATAGAAACGGGAAATTTGGCACCAGCATTGATTATGTCATAAATAGGAAAAGCTAATGGATCCCAACTCCATTATTCAATTTTATTCGCAAAAGAATTATCGTCCAAATTTTACATACGGAATGTAATTTCTTCACTTTCCGGTGTCATAGAAACGGGAAATTTGGCACGAGCATTGATTATGTCATAAATAGGAAAAGCTAATGGGTCCCAACTCCATTATTCAATTCTATGCGCAAAAGAATTAGCGTCCAAATTTTACGTGCGGAATGTTATTTTTTCACTTTCCGGTGTCATAGAAACGTGAAATTTGGCACGAGCATTGATTATGTCATAAATAGGATAAGCTAATGGGTCCCAACTCGATTATTCAATTCTAACGCAAAAGAATTGGTGTCGAAATTTTACGTGCGGAATGTAATTTTTTCACTTTCCGGTGTCATAGAAACGGGAAATTTGGCACGAGCATTGATTATGTAATGAATAGGAAAAGCTAATGGGTCCCAACTCGATTATTCGATTCTATGCGCAAAAGAATTGGCGTCAAAATTTTACGTGCGGAATGTAATTTTTTCACTTTCCGGTGTCATAGAAACGGGAAATTTGGCACGAGCATTGATTATGTCATAAATAGGAAAAGCTAATGGGTCCCAACTCGATTATTCAATTCTAGCGCAAAAGAATTGGCGTCAAAATTTTATGTACGGAATGTAATTTTTTCACTTTCCGGTGTCATAGAAACGGAAAATTTGGCACGAGCATTGATTCTGTCATAAATAGGAAAAGCTAATGGGTCCCAACTCCATTATTCAATTCTATGCGCAAAAGAATTAGCGTCCAAATTTTACGTGCGGAATGTTATTTTTTCACTTTCCGGTGTCATAGAAACGGGAAATTTGGCACGAGCATTGATTATGTCATAAATAGGAAAAGCTAATGGGTCCCAACTCGATTATTCAATTCTAACGCAAAAGAATGGGTGTCGAAATTTTACGTACGGAATGTAATTTTTTCACTTTCCGGTGTCATAGAAACGGGAAATTTGGCACGAGCATTGATTATGTAATGAATAGGAAAAGCTAATGGGTCCCAACTCGATTATTCGATTCTATGCGCAAAAGAATTGGCGTCAAAATTTTACGTGCGGAATGTAATTTTTTCACTTTCCGGTGTCATAGAAACGGGAAATTTGGCACGAGCATTGATTATGTCATAAATAGGAAAAGCTAATGGATCCCAACTCCATTATTCAATTTTATTCGCAAAAGAATTGGCGTCCAAATTTTACATACGCAATGTAATTTTTTCACTTTCCGGTGTCATAGAAACGGGAAATTTGGCACGAGCATTGATTATGTCATAAATAGGAAAAGCTAATGGGTCCCAACTCGATTATTCAATTCTAACGCAAAAGAATTGGTGTCGAAATTTTACGTACGGAATGTAATTTTTTCACTTTCCGGTGTCATAGAAACGGGAAATTTGGCACGAGCATTGATTATGTCATAAATAGGAAAAGCTAATGGGTCCCAACTCGATTATTCAATTCTAACGCAAAAGAATTGGTGTCGAAATTTTACGTACGGAATGTAATTTTTTCACTTTCCGTTGTCATAGAAACGGGAAATTTGGCACGAGCATTGATTATGTCATGAATAGGAAAAGCTAATGGGTCCCAACTCCATTATTCAATTTTATTCGCAAAAGAATTATCGTCCAAATTTTACATACGGAATGTAATTTTTTGCTTTCCGGTGTCATAGAAACGGGAAATTTGGCACGAGCATTGATTATGTCATAAATAGGAAAAGCTAATGGGTCCCAACTCGATTATTCAATTCTAGCGCAAAAGAAGTGACGTCAAAATTTTATGTACGGAATGTAATTTTTTCACTTTCCGTTGTCATAGAAACGGGAAATTTGGCACGAGCATTGATTATGTCATAAATAGGAAAAGCTAATGGGTCCCAACTCGATTACTCAATTCTATGCGCAAAAGAATTGGCGTCAAAATTTTACGTGCGGAATGTAATTTTTTCACTTTCCGGTGTCATAGAAACGGGAAATTTGGCACGAGCATTGATTATGTCATAAATAGAAAAAGCTAATGGGTCCCAACTCGATTATTTAATTCTAGCGCAAAAGAATTGTCGTCGAAATTTTACGTGCGGAAGCTAATTTTTTCACTTTCCGGTGTCATAGAAACGGGAAATTTGGCACGAGCATTGATTATGTCATAAATAGGAAAAGCTAATGGATCCCAACTCCATTATTCAATTTTATTCGCAAAAGAATTATCGTCCAAATTTTACATACGGAATGTAATTTTTTCACTTTCCGATGTCATAGAAACGGGAAATTTGGCACGAGCATTGATTATGTCATAAATAGGAAAAGCTAATGGGTCCCAACTCCATTATTCAATTCTATGCGCAAAAGAATTAGCGTCCAAATTTTACGTGCGGAATGTTATTTTTTCACTTTCCGGTGTCATAGAAACGTGAAATTTGGCACGAGCATTGATTATGTCATAAATAGGAAAAGCTAATGGGTCCCAACTCCATTATTCAATTCTAACGCAAAAGAATTGGTGTCGAAATTTTACGTGCGGAATGTAATTTTTTCACTTTCCGGTGTCATAGAAACGGAAAATTTGGCACGAGCATTGATTATGTAATGAATAGGAAAAGCTAATGGGTCACAACTCGATTATTCGATTCTATGCGCAAAAGAATTGGCGTCAAAATTTTACGTGCGGAATTTAATTTTTTCACTTTCCGGTGTCATAGAAACGGGAAATTTGGCACGAGCATTGATTATGTCATAAATAGGAAAAGCTAATGGGTCCCAACTCGATTATTCAATTCTAGCACAAAAGAATTGGCGTCAAAATTTTATGTACGGAATGTAATTTTTTCACTTTCCGTTGTCATAGAAACGGGAAATTTGGCACGAGCATTGATTATGTCATAAATAGGAAAAGCTAATGGATCCCAACTCCATTATTCAATTTTATTCGCAAAAGAATTATCGTCCAAATTTTACATACGGAATGTAATTTTTTCACTTTCCGGTGTCATAGAAACGGAAAATTTGGCACGAGCATTGATTATGTCATAAATAGGAAAAGCTAATGGGTCCCAACTCCATTATTCAATTCTATGCGCCAAAGAATTAGCGTCCAAATTTTAAGTACGGAATGTAATTTCTTCCCTTTCCGGTGTCATAGAAACAGGAAATTTGGCACGAGCATTGATTATGTCATAAATAAGAAAAGCTAATGGGTCCCAACTCCATTATTCAATTCTATGCGCAAAAGAATTAGCGTCCAAATTTTACGTACGGAATGTAATTTTTTCACTTTAAGGTGTCATAGAAACGGGAAATTTGGCACAGGCATTGATTATGTCATAAATAGAAAAAGCTAATGGATCCCAACTCCATTATTCAATTTTATTCGCAAAAGAATTATCGTCCAAATTTTACATACGGAATGTAATTTTTTCACTTTCCGGTTTCATAGAAACGGGAAATTTGGCACGAGCATTGATTATGTCATAAATAGGAAAAGCTAATGGATCCCAACTCCATTATTCAATTTTATTCGCAAAAGAATTATCGTCCAAATTTTACATACGGAATGTAATTTTTTCACTTTCCGGTGTCATAGAAACGGGAAATTTGGCACGAGCATTGATTATGTCATAAATAGGAAAAGCTAATGGGTCCCAACTCGATTACTCAATTCTATGCGCAAAAGAATTGGCGTCAAAATTTTACATGCGGAATGTAATTTTTTCACTTTCCGGTGTCATAGAAACGTGAAATTTGGTACGAGCATTGATTATGTCATAAATAAGAAAAGCTAATGGGTCCCAACTCGATTATTCAATTCTAACGCAAAAGAATTGGTGTCGAAATTTTACGTGCGGAATGTAATTTTTTACTTTCCGGTGTCATAGAAACGAAAAATTTGGCACGAGCATTGATTATGTCATAAATAGGAAAAGCTAATGGGTCCCAACTCCATTATTCAATTCTATGCGCAAAAGAATTAGCGTCCAAATTTTACGTACGGAATGTAATTTTTTCACTTTCCGGTGTCATAGAAACGGGAAATTTGGCACGAGCATTGATTATGTCATAAATAGGAAAAGCTAATGGGTCCCAACTCGATTATTCAATTCTAGCGCAAAAGAATTAGCGTCCAAATTTTATGTGCGGAATGTAATTTTTTCACTTTCCGGTGTCATAGAAACAGGAAATTTGGCATGAGCATTGATTATGTCATAAATAGGAAAAGCTAATGGGTCCCAACTCCATTATTCAATTTTATTCGCAAAAGAATTATCGTCCAAATTTTACATACGGAATGTAATTTTTTCACTTTCCGGTGTCATAGAAACGGGAAATTTGGCACGAGCATTGATTATTTCATAAATAGGAAAAGCTAATGGGTCCCAATTTGATTATTCAATTCTAGCGCAAAAGAATTGGCGTCAACATTTTATGTACGGAATGTAATTTTTTCACTTTCCGTTGTCATAGAAACGGGAAATTTGGCACGAGCATTGATTATGTCATAAATAGGAAAAGCTAATGGGTCCCAACTCGATTACTCAATTCTATGCGCAAAAGAATTGGCGTCAAAATTTTACGTGCGGAATGTAATTTTTTCACTTTCCGGTGCCATAGAAACGGGAAATTTGGCACGAGCATTGATTATGTCATAAATAGAAAAAGCTAATGGGTCCCAACTCAATTATTTAATTCTAGCGCAAAAGAATTGTCGTCGAAATTTTATGTATGGAATGTAATTTTTTCACTTTCCGTTGTCATAGAAACGGGAAATTTGGCACTGTGACACGTATGGGATACGATTGAACTGGATGATTGTGTAATCAAATAACTAGTTGCCGTATGAGTTAACCAGAACTTCAATGAACTAATGACCCGTCTGAATATTCTGCTAACATTTGTTCAAAAGCAGAATATTTTCGACATATATGGTAAGACAGCAAGAATGACTCATAATATAACACAGCTGTCGATAACTTCATGGACAAAATATTCAATATATTTTGTTGCCAATCATCTACTACGCATGTCTAGAACCTGAATAGCCATATTAGAATGACGTATATACCCATAACTGCGCAGAAGCAGATATGCCACGTAATGTAAGAACAGCATAAATAGCAGTGATCTTCAGGGAGGAGTCGGGACTCGTTTTGTTGTGGTCGATAGACGTATCGGCGTACTAACCGGATCCTCTTGCCAATCGTACCTGGAGATCCCCCGATTGCGGAGTGATGCTACAATATCCGGTGATGTATTGATGCTTATTTTTGTTACCCATGTGATCTCAATGCCTATATGTTAATTAACTATTTTACTTACATATACTAAAGAGTAAATAAACTTGTGTTTTATATTTGTCTTGCCTTGAAAACTGTCACGGTATGCTTGGTTGGTATGCCAATGAGGTTAAAGAATAGTCAAAACTTGAGCGGGTAAGACATAAATTGGCGTAGTCTGGCAGGATATATATATATATATATATATATATTGTTGTCTTTGGTAAGGTTATATTACTGTATAATTTGGTATTGTGACAGTGCTTCTCAGTGCACGGGGGGGTTGCTGTCGCCATATTAGATTTTTGGCCCATTGCCAAGGGGTTCAAATGGTTATAACTTTGCTTTGATAGGTGATAGAGTAATAATAGTAAATACAAATTGATAGTTGCAGTAAGTAGTCCCTGTTGAACCCATTGGCATACTGCCAAAATTTTATAAGTTCTGTAACTTTGAGACAGGACTTGGGAGATTGGTGCCAGTTTGCACGGTTGTGTCTAGCAATAAGCGGGACCTTTGTGCAAAATTTCACCAATTGGCACGTTGCCAAAATTTTCGGAGTTCTGTAACTTTGAGGCAGGACTCGGGAAATCGGTGCCAGTTTGCAGGGTGGTGCCTCGCCGTAAAGGGGACCTCTGTGCAAAGTTTCACCAGATTGGCACGTTGCCAAAATTTTGTAAAGGGGAACTCTGTGCAGAGTTTCACCAAATTGGCACGTTGCCAAAATTTTCGGAGTTCTGTAACTTTGAGGCAGGACTCGGGAAATCGGTGCCAGTTTGCAGGGTGGTGCCTCGCCGTAAAGGGGACCTCTGTGCAAAGTTTCACCAGATTGGCACGTTGCCAAAATTTTGTAAAGGGGAACTCTGTGCAGAGTTTCACCAAATTGGCACGTTGCCAAAACTTTCGGAGTTCTGTAACTTTGAGGCAGGACTTGGGAAATTGGTGCCAATTTGCAGGGTGGTTTCTCGCAGTAAAGGGGACCTCTGTGCAAAGTTTCACCAATTGGCAAGTTGCCAAAATTTTGTGAGTTCTGTAAGGGGGAACTCTGCGCAAAAAGTTTCACCAATTGGCATTTTGCCAATAAGACAACAATATGTTTAGAAAAAGAACCAAGAAAGATAAAACTAAAATCGTTCAGAAAATAGACATCCCCGGCTGGTCCGAGGGTCCCTATGATATATTAGCTCAGGAGTTGATGCATAGTGGGCTTGCAGAATCATGGGATAGTAAGCTAAAAGATTCAGAGCCCCTCGATGTCGTTAAGGTACTCGAGGAGACCCCTGCCAAGGCAGGTGACGCAGTTCAGTTGGGTAGGAGAAATTGGGTATTGGCCTCAGCCTATAGGAATATCCATAAGAAGAAGTCCCAACTAATAAGAAAACTTAATCAGACGGAACAAAAGTTAGTAGAATCTGAAGGAAAGAGAGTGGTGTTGGAATGTAACCAAAGGCTGATAAAGGAAAAAATAGAACATTACCAGAATATTGCAGAAAAGGCTGTTGTAAAAGTTGCTCAGAATAAATATAAGGGGCGTAAAGGTAAAGTTGATAAGCGAAAGGTATCGAAAGCTATAGCTTCTGCTTCTGTGAACTGGGACCCAGATAAGTGGGATGGAGACTTATGGGATTCCTCATCTTCTTCGGGGGAGGAGGACTGGCATAAGGGGGATTGGGAAGACCCACCCAATCCAATAATTGATCCACCTGCTTTAAAACGTGCCCAGCCCATTAGCAGAAGGAAGGAAACTACTGAATATGGACCCGATACCCAGCCTATCGTAGGTCATGATGGGCAAAGGTTGCCCAGGTATGACGATCAGGGAAACTATATGTACGATGCCGATGGGAGACTGTTGGTGCAAGAAGAATTGGTGCCACATAGGCGCACCAGGCTTACCCTAGAGGATTTTTCTCAGTCAGAAGTTGATGATATACTGAGTAGATTTAGGCAAAGGCCTGGGGAATCTGACATACCATGGTTGGTCCGTCTATTTGAGCACGGGGCGACTGGGGTAATGTTGGATCCAAAAGATGCAATGAGATTTGTTACTCTAACTAGAGATCCAGTAATCAGTAGAAATTTTAGAGAATATTTTCCTAATCATCAAGGAGAAAGTGCTATTTCCCTGTTTAATATAGTAACCAATGGGTTTCTTAATAAATTCCCAACAGAGGCAGACATTCCAATCAATGACAAACCTTGGTACACTATCAGGGATGGCATTGAAAGGTTGAAGGAGGAAGCTATGAGGGTCTCATTAATTATCATCGAGCATATGGAAGATTATTTGGAGACTCGGCTGACAGCAGGAGTTAGAAATCGTTTAATTAAGACTGCACCTTCGGCTTATAAAGCCGTGATGATGACCCTACTTCTATCCATGACTAATGAGCCAATGTCTGCGGTCGTGGCTAGAATGCGGGAATTGCAAGATATGGGAAACTGGGATAGAGAGGAAAAGCGAACAGATCGTGATAGGTCTAGGAATCCTAGTTCCCAGGGGACTGGTGATTCAGGAGTGCCAAGGGTATCTCGTAGAGATATGTTTCAGGCTCTCCTGAAAGCTGGAGTCTCCAAGGACGCCATTGATGGAAAAGATACAGGTGATTTGTGGCGTCTTTATAAACAGAAGGTATTATCCAACAAAAAGGTGGATAAAAGGGAAGATTCAGTGGCCCCAAAAACTTCTAAAAAGAGAGAGAAGCAGGTCACTAATTCAGAGCCTAAGAAATTAGAATGGGAGGATTTTCAAAAGATCTATCCATGGAAGGAGATGGCTGCAATGGTAGCTAGCCAAGTGCAGGACCATATGAAGCCATCTGCTCCGCTCCTGGAGGAATCAGATTCTGATTCCGCATAGGTAGCAAGCCAAGCCCCTGTCTGGGTTAGGCGGGATGACAGACCCTACGTCCCGCTAGCCATACATTGGAAAGGGGGTAATGTCCAAAGGGTCCCAGCTTTAGTAGATACAGGGGCGGAGGCTACTCTGATTTATGGAAATCCCAAAAAGTTTAAAGGTCCAAAAGTTAATATTTCAGGATTGGGAGGAAAAGTTACTGAGGGAGTACAGACACAGGTAACTTTGAAATTGGGCAATTTGCCCTTACGTAAATACACGGTGTTAGTAGTACCTATTCCGGAATATATCATTGGCATAGATATTCTGAAAGGATTGACACTACACCTCGAAGATGGTAAGTTTGCCTTTGGCGTAAGGAAAATAGGGATAAAAGCTTGTCCAGTTACGGTGGGAAAGGTCAAAATGCCACCCGTACACATCCCTCCTGCAGGAAAACTGGTTGCTATGAAGCAATACAGAATTCCTGGAGGTCACAAGGAAATAGGAGAAACCATTAAGGATTTGGTCGATGCTGGGGTTGTGAGGCCTGCAACCACAGCATGGAACAATCCGGTATGGCCTGTGAAGAAGAGTGATGGGTCTTGGAGGATGACTGTCGATTACAGGGAATTGAATAAACAAACACCTCCCTTGACGGCAGCTGTCCCAGACACCATTACAATTGTGGAGCAGATTCAAAGTCACAGTGGACAATGGTACGCTGTGATTGATATCGCACAAGCGTTCTTCACAATTCCAATAGAAGAAAAGGCACAAGATCAGTTTGCCTTTACGTGGCAAGGACGTCAATATACGTTCACTCGATTGCCACAAGGTTGGATACATAGTCCAACCATCTGTCACCGGACGGTGGCAGAACATTTGGATGAGTTTGATTTACCATCAGAAATGCAGTTTTCACATTATATCGATGATATAATGATTCAGGGACCGGATGAACAATCTGTAAAGAAACAATTGGACAGACTGTTACATCATTTGCGGGAAAAAGGATGGGAAATAAATGATAGCAAGGTGCAGGGCCCCTCTCAGACGGTGAAATTCTTAGGAATTCAATGGAATAAGGGCCATAGGGAGATTCTCCCTAAGGCAAGGCAGAAAATCTTAAATTTTCCCACTCCGAAAGACAAGAAGGAAACACAATCCTACATAGGATTGTTTGGATTCTGGAGACAACACATTCCGCATCTGGGGCAGCTTCTTGCTCCTCTTTACAAGGTGACTCGCAAGAAGTACGAGTTCACGTGGGGAGAAGAGCAACAGGTTGCATTTGAGGCAGTAAAAGAAGCCATACAACAGGCTGTAGATTTATGGCCTTTACAAGATGGTGAGATAGAACTTCATGTATCAGTTCAGCATATGTATGCAAACTGGTCATTGTGGCAGAAGCAAGGGGGCAAAAGAGTGCCACTAGGCTTCTGGAATCGGAAATTACCAGATGCAGGAGAAAAATACACTCCACTGGAGCAACAGCTGTTGGCATGTTATTGGGCCCTGGTGGATACTGAACAATTGACGACAGGACACATAGTCCTTCTAAGGCCGCAAATACCCATCATGAGTTGGGTATTATCTAATCCAAAGTCCAATCGAATAGGATATGCCCAGGAGCAGAGTATCATTAAGTGGAAATGGTACATCTCGGAAAGAGCGAAAAAAGGTGAAGGGGGGATAGCTGCCCTGCATGAAAAGATAGCTGATATCCCTCCAGATGGTCAGGTTACACCAGTAGCGCAAATGGAGGAATCCCCAGTAAAGTGGGGAATACCTTACTCTGAGTTGACAGACTCCCAAAAAGAGCATGCTTGGTTCACGGATGGTTCGGCCAAGTATATCAGTGGAAGACGTAGATGGAAAAGTGTAGCCTTTAATCCGAAATTAGACAAGACGTTGGTCATGGAAGGAGAAGGTAAGAGTAGTCAATATGCAGAACTTTGTGCAGTATTCTTAGCTCTGAAGCAGGAACAAGGGCAAGAATGTCATTTGTATACGGACTCATGGTCAGTTGCCAATGGTTTGGCCACTTGGATCATGGGATGGAAGAAGAACGACTGGAACATTCATGGTAAGGAATTGTGGGGGAAAGAGCTTTGGCAAGACATAGAGGAATTCATTAGGAGTACTAAAAGTACTGTGTTTCATGTTGATGCTCATGTCCCTCTTGACTCATTGGAACGTTTATTTAATTCTCAAGCAGATGCGGCAGCATCGATCTCTGTTGCCGCCCAAGAACCTGACAAGGAAAAGGAAGCATGGCTTCAAGGTACAGCTGTTTGGGCTCACCAAAAAAGTGGACACTTGGGAGAGAAGGCCACTTACAGGTGGGCACAAGAAAGAGGTATCCCTTTGACAGTGGACATGATCAAACAAGTAATCGCGCAATGTCCAGTATGTCAACATGTGCAAAAACGAGAAGTGCCTCATACAGTAATGGGACACATAGGGAGAGGCCAGTTGCCAGCGCAGATTTGGCAGATGGATTTTGTAGGGCCCCTCCCTGAGAGCAGAGGATGTAAGTATATTTGTACAGCAGTAGATACATTCTCAGGTCTGATGGTGGGATTCCCATGTAAAACAGCAACACAATGGATTACTTTACGTACTCTGGAAGTTATTACCCAGTATTATGGGACTCCCCTGCAGATCCAGACAGACAATGGTTCACATTTTACCGGAAATCAGGTAAAAGAGTATGCCAGTAAAAACAACATAGAATGGGTATATCATATGCCCTACTATCCACAGGCCGCGGGCCTGGTGGAACGAATGAATGGGTTATTAAAATCTACCCTGAAGAAGCTCACTGAGACCGACAAATATGGTCAATGGAGAGATAATCTGACTGCTGCTTTACAGATTATCAACAACAGGCCCATCACTGATTCTATGACACCCTTAATGCGCATGCTAACACCCAATCTCAGTATAGATGTAGCTAAGGTAGAGACAATCTTATACTGGAAAATTAATCCAGATGCGCAGGCACCTTATAGAGCCACTCCTGCCGCTGCAGGGTTGGATCTATACGCTCTTGATACGGTGGTGATAGCCCCGGGAAAGGTGAGTACTATTCCCACAGGGATAGGATGCAAGATCCCGGAGAATCACTTCGGGCAGATAGCCACTAGATCAAGTTTTGCTCTGAGAAGTGCAGTAGTCCTAGGGGGAGTCATAGATGCAGATTATCAGGGGGAAATTAAAGTAATCATGATAAATTTAGGAACAGATCCTCTGATAATAGGGAAAAAGGAGCGCATGGCACAGCTGCTATTAATACCAGTGTATCTGACACAAGTGGAAGAAGGGGCAGCTCCCACTGAACTTACTGTAAGAGGAGATAAAGGTTTTGGCTCAACTGATGTTACTAATGTAGGGGCCAAAATATGGGTTCAGAATCACCAAGGACCGCCCTCCCCGGCAGAGGTTATTGCTGTGGGGAAAGATCGAACTTTGCTTATTATGCGACCCGGAGTAGAGAAATGGGAATATGTCCCACAAGAAAAGTGCTATTTGCGGGAATAATGCTTGTTTCCTTGCCTTCTCTAGAATCACATAATCATTTTTGGAATCCTTGGCGTCATGTGTTCGGTGTTCGCAGTAGGTGATGCGTGGACGCCAGGGATCCGCGTCAATGACACCGGAAGGAATGATTATTCGTGGGGCTGGAGGAATTCAACCCGAACCAGGAAGCAAGACAACTTCACTTGTGAAGCCAACCAGAAATGTTATATCGTGAATATTACCTTTGATGGGACTATCTGGAGTGGAAATCCATTATCGCATATAAGTTCGACCTACCGTCCTTCATATGCACTGCATAAGGCAACGGGACAAATAAACATTACGTCACTTGTGAAAGTGTCCTGCTGTCAGAGACCAAAAGAGTTGCCATATCTCAATTACTCCCTGGTGATACAATATGTTCAGAATTGTACAAATACGGGAGTGCAGTTTTCATTTCCTTTAAATGAGACAGAAGTAATTACGTGTGGGAATGCAACGGAGATCGAGAATCGGGCCATGTGGGGCCAGTTCCTGGTATTCGTGAACATTAATGCTTCTAAAATAGATCCTGGACATATAAAAAGGGTTCCATCCACCTGTCGCCTGGTGGGACGAGATGCTCAAAAGACTGTTATACAAGCCTCCGTGCAGTTTCCACCCTCAAGGACTTGTCCTACCAAGCGTTCCCGTCGAGCTTGGTATGATACCTTACTCGGAGGCTACGGAGCGCTTTCTGGGACTATTAATGGTTTTGATATAGAGACTTTAGCTAATCGAATGCATAACGCGGGAAGTGGTATTAAAGATGTGCTCACATTGCAGGCTAACTGGATGCCCACTATATGGCAGCCCTTTAGTATGCAAACGGATGTGGACACAATAATGCTTGATTTGCAAGATGCATCTAATAGGTTTTCATATGAAATAAATTCTAACATATCTAACTATGTTAATTGGTCAATATGTACCTTGCAGACCATTTATCAGCAACAACAAAAGAACACACTTCAAACTATGCTCATGACTGGCAATGAGCAAGTGTGGAGGACCGTGTTCAATCAGACTATAACTGAGACTGATTGGATACAGTTGGAGGCGCAGAAAATGGTTTGCAATGATATATTATGTAAAGGGACCATATTCATATACAATGTTACTAAAAAGAATGTGATGTGTAAGTTTGTAGTTCTCCCCTTACTTATAGGTGTTCCAGAAGATATGCATTTCTGGGTACCTAGATTTAACGGGATTTACATTGATGACCAAAATAGAACTCATGATTTATCATTGTGTGATGATACATTAGAAGGGACCATATGCAAGGTCCAATCGGCTGTTTATGAACCATGCTTATTACAAAATACGATCAATGTATGTGAATGGACTGTGCTGCCACTCACTTTTAAGATGATGGTTGAAATAGCCCCACAGGAGGTATGTTTGGCAAGTAATCATCCTGTTGTACCTGGGATGGTTGTCCCATTTTCAGGATGCTTGCGAAACGTATCTGCACTTGTTTGGGAAAATGAGACCTTTGTGTTATTACCCGAACAAGACAAGACAGTGGCTGTCAATTGGCAACCACTGCCTTTAAATGTGTCAAATTGGGATCTAAATTTGACCAAATTCAAAAAGTTGTTAGAAGACACAGAAGAAGTACAGCAACATATTAAATTGCTTAATAGATCTTTGGCAACGCATATTGTAAGTACTACTGTAATAGCTGGCAAAATTGGTATGACATCTTTATGGGTTATTCATCATCTGCACAAACCACTCTTAATTGGCTAATACATCCTGTTTTGGTATTGGCCATAGTTGTAATACTTTTATCGCTATGGAATTGTTTCATGGCATATAAGGTATTCTGTAGAAAACCAAAAGTTTTAATGGTATCATACGGCAAATAGTGAATGATTAAGGACCGATTGTGACACGTATGGGATACGATTGAACTGGATGATTGTGTAATCAAATAACTAGTTGCCGTATGAGTTAACCAGAACTTCAATGAACTAATGACCCGTCTGAATATTCTGCTAACATTTGTTCAAAAGCAGAATATTTTCGACATATATGGTAAGACAGCAAGAATGACTCATAATATAACACAGCTGTCGATAACTTCATGGACAAAATATTCAATATATTTTGTTGCCAATCATCTACTACGCATGTCTAGAACCTGAATAGCCATATTAGAATGACGTATATACCCATAACTGCGCAGAAGCAGATATGCCACGTAATGTAAGAACAGCATAAATAGCAGTGATCTTCAGGGAGGAGTCGGGACTCGTTTTGTTGTGGTCGATAGACGTATCGGCGTACTAACCGGATCCTCTTGCCAATCGTACCTGGAGATCCCCCGATTGCGGAGTGATGCTACAATATCCGGTGATGTATTGATGCTTATTTTTGTTACCCATGTGATCTCAATGCCTATATGTTAATTAACTATTTTACTTACATATACTAAAGAGTAAATAAACTTGTGTTTTATATTTGTCTTGCCTTGAAAACTGTCACGGTATGCTTGGTTGGTATGCCAATGAGGTTAAAGAATAGTCAAAACTTGAGCGGGTAAGACAGGCACGAGCATTGATTATGTCATAAATAGGAAAAGCTCATGGGTCCCAACTCGATTACTCAATTCTATGCACAAAAGAATTAGCGTCCAAATATTAAGTACGGAATGTAATTTCTTCCCTTTCCGGTGTCATAGAAACAGGAAATTTGGCACGAGCATTGATTATGTCATAAATAAGAAAAGCTAATGGGTCCCAACTCCATTATTCAATTCTATGCGCAAAAGGATTAGCGTCCAAATTTTACGTACGGAAAGTAATTTTTTTACTTTAAGGTGTAATAGAAACGAGAAATTTGGCACAGGCATTGATTATGTCATAAATAGAAAAAGCTAATGGATCCCAACTCGATTATTCAATTTTATTCGCAAAAGAATTATCGTCCAAATTTTACATACGGAATGTAATTTTTTCACTTTCCGGTGTCATAGAAACGGGGAATTTGGCACGAGCATTGATTATGTCATGAATAGGAAAAGCTAATGGATCCCAACTCCATTATTCAATTTTATTCGCAAAAAAATTATCGTCCAAATTTTACATACGGAATGTAATTTTTTCACTTTCCGGTGTCATAGAAACGGGAAATTTGGCACGAGCATTGATTAAGTCATAAATAGGAAAAGCTAATGGGTCCCAACTCGATTATTCAATTCTAGCGCAAAAGAATTGGCGTCCAAATTTTACATACGGAAGCTAATTTTTTCAGTTTCCGGTGTCATAGGAACGGGAAATTTGGCACGAGCATTGATTATGTCATAAATAGGAAAAGCTAATAGGTCCCCAACTCCATTATTCAATTCTATGCGCAAAAGAATTAGCGTCTAAATTTTACGTGCGGAATGTAATTTTTTCACTTTCCGGTGTCATAGAAACTGTGAAATTTGGCACGAGCATTGATTATGTCATAAATAGGAAAAGCTAATGGGTCCCAACTTGATTATTCAATTCTAACGCAAAAGAATTGGTGTCGAAATTTTACGTTCGGAATGTAATTTTTTCACTTTCCGGTGTCATAGAAACGGGAAATTTGGCACGAGCATTGATTATGACATAAATAGGAAAAGCCAATGGGTCCCAACTCGATTATTCAATTCTATGCGCAAAAGAATTGGCGTCCAAATTTTACATACGAAATCTTATTTTTTCACTTTCCGGTGTCATAGAAACGGGAAATTTGGCACGAGCATTGATTATGTCATAAATAGGAAAAGCTAATGGGTCCCAACTCAATTATTCAATTCTATGCGCAAAAGAATTAGCATCCAAATTTTACGTACGGAATGTAATTTCTTCCCTTTCCGGTGTCATAGAAACAGGAAATTTGGCACGAGCATTGATTATGTCATAAATAAGAAAAGCTAATGGGTCCCAACTTCATTATTCAATTCTATGCGCAAAAGAATTAGCGTCAAAATTTTACGTACGGAATGTAATTTTTTCACTTTCCGGTGTCATAGAAACGGAAAATTTGGCACGAGCATTGATTATGTCATAAATAGGAAAAGCTAATGGATCCCAACTCCATTATTCAATTTTATTCACAAAAGAATTAGCGTCCAAATTTTACGTGCGGAATGTAATTTTTTCACTTTCCGGTGTCATAGAAACAGGAAATTTGGCACGAGCATTGATTATTTCATAAATAGGAAAAGCTAATGGGTCCCAATTTGATTATTCAATTCTAGCGCAAAAGAATTGGCGTCAAAATTTTATGTACGGAATGTAATTTTTTCACTTTCCGGTGTCATAGAAACAGGAAATTTGGCATGAGCATTGATTATGTCATAAATAGGAAAAGCTAATGGGTCCCAACTCCATTATTCAATTTTATTCGCAAAAGAATTATCGTCCAAATTTTACATACGGAATGTAATTTTTTCACTTTCCGGTGTCATAGAAACGGGAAATTTGGCACGAGCATTGATTATTTCATAAATAGGAAAAGCTAATGGGTCCCAATTTGATTATTCAATTCTAGCGCAAAAGAATTGGCGTCAACATTTTATGTACGGAATGTAATTTTTTCACTTTCCGTTGTCATAGAAACGGGAAATTTGGCACGAGCATTGATTATGTCATAAATAGGAAAAGCTAATGGGTCCCAACTCGATTACTCAATTCTATGCGCAAAAGAATTGGCGTCAAAATTTTACGTGCGGAATGTAATTTTTTCACTTTCCGGTGCCATAGAAACGGGAAATTTGGCACGAGCATTGATTATGTCATAAATAGAAAAAGCTAATGGGTCCCAACTCAATTATTTAATTCTAGCGCAAAAGAATTGTCGTCGAAATTTTATGTACGGAATGTAATTCTTTCACTTTCCGTTGTCATAGAAACGGGAAATTTGGCACGAGCATTGATTATGTCATAAATAGGAAAAGCTAATGGGTCCCAACTCGATTACTCAATTCTATGCGCAAAAGAATTGGCGTCAAAATTTTACGTGCGGAATGTAATTTTTTCACTTTCCGGTGCCATAGAAACGGGAAATTTGGCACGAGCATTGATTATGTCATAAATAGAAAAAGCTAATGGGTCCCAACTCAATTATTCAATTCTATGCACAAAAGAATTAGCGTCCAAATATTAAGTATGGAATGTAATTTCTTCCCTTTCCGGTGTCATAGAAACAGGAAATTTGGCAGGAGCATTGATTATGTCATAAATAAGAAAAGCTAATGGGTCCCAACTCCATTATTCAATTCTATGCGCAAAAGGATTAACGTCCAAATTTTACGTACGGAATGTAATTTTTTTACTTTAAGGTGTCATAGAAACGAGAAATTTGGCACAGGCATTGATTATGTCATAAATAGAAAAAGCTAATGGATCCCAACTCGATTATTCAATTTTATTCGCAAAAGAATTATCGTCCAAATTTTACATACGGAATGTAATTTTTTCACTTTCCGGTGTCATAGAAACGGGAAATTTGGCACGAGCATTGATTATGTCATGAATAGGAAAAGCTAATGGATCCCAACTCCATTATTCAATTTTATTCGCAAAAGAATTATCGTCCAAATTTTACATACGGAATGTAATTTTTTCACTTTCCGGTGTCATAGAAACGGGAAATTTGGCACGAGCATTGATTAAGTCATAAATAAGAAAAGCTAATGGGTCCCAGCTCGATTATTCAATTCTAGCGCAAAAGAATTGGCGTCCAAATTTTACATACGGAATGTAATTTTTTCACTTTCCGGTGTCATAGAAACGGGAAATTTGGCACGAGCATTGATTATGTCATAAATAGGAAAAGCTAATGGATCCCAACTCCATTATTGAATTTTATTCGCAAAAGAATTATCGCCCAAATTTTACATACGGAATGTAATTTTTTCACTTTCCGTTGTCATAGAAACGGGTAATTTGGCACGAGCATTGATTATGTCATAAATAGGAAAAGCTAATGGGTCCCAACTCGATTATTTAATTCTAGCGCAAAAGAATTGTCGTCGAAATTTTACATGCGGAAGCTAATTTTTTCAGTTTCCGGTGTCATAGGAACGGGAAATTTGGCACGAGCATTGATTATGTCATAAATAGGAAACGCTAATGGGTCCCAACTCGATTATTCAATTCTAGCGCAAAAGCATTGGCATCAAAATTTTATGTACGGAAGCTAATTTTTTCACTTTCCGGTGTCATAGAAACGGGAAATTTGGCGCGAGCATTGATTATGTCATAAATAGGAAAAGCTAATGGGTCCCAACTCGATTATTCAATTCTATGCGCAAAAGAATTGGCGTCAAAATTTTACGTGCGGAATGTAATTTTTTACTTTCCGGTGTCATAGAAACGGAAAATTTGGCACGAGCATTGATTATGTCATAAATAGGAAAAGCTAATGGGTCCCAACTCAATTACTCAATTCTATGCGCAAAAGAATTAGCGTCCAAATTTTACGTACGGAATGTAATTTCTTCCATTTCCGGTGTCATAGAAACAGGAAATTTGGCACGAGCATTGATTATGTCATAAATAAGAAAAGCTAATGGGTCCCAACTCCATTATTCAATTCTATGCGCAAAAGAATTAGCGTCCAAATTTTACGTACGGAATGTAATTTTTTCACTTTCCGGTGTCATAGAAACCGGAAATTTGGCACAGGCATTGATTATGTCATAAATAGAAAAAGCTAATGGGTCCCAACTCGATTATTCAATTCTAGCGCAAAAGAATTAGCGTCGAAATTTTACGTGCGGAATGTAATTTTTTCACTTTCCGGTATCATAGAAACGGGAAATTTGGCACGAGCATTGATTATGTCATAAATAGGAAAAGCTAATGGGTCCCAACTCGATTATTCAATTCTAGCGCAAAAGAATTAGCGTCCAAATTTTACGTGCGGAATGTAATTTTTTCACTTTCCGGTGTCATAGAAACAGGAAATTTGGCATGAGCATTGATTATGTCATAAATAGGAAAAGCTAATGGGTCCCAACTCCATTATTCAATTTTATTCGCAAAAGAATTATCGTCCAAATTTTACATACGGAATGTAATTTTTTCACTTTCCGGTGTCATAGAAACGGGAAATTTGGCACGAGCATTGATTATGTCATAAATAGGAAAAGCTAATGGGTCCCAACTCGATTACTCAATTCTATGCGCAAAAGAATTGGCGTCAAAATTTTACGTGCGGAATGTAATTTTTTCACTTTCCGGTGCCATAGAAACGGGAAATTTGGCACGAGCATTGATTATGTCATAAATAGAAAAAGCTAATGGGTCCCAACTCGATTATTCAATTCTAGCGCAAAAGAATTAGCGTCGAAATTTTACGTGCGGAATGTAATTTTTTCACTTTCCGGTATCATAGAAACGGGAAATTTGGCACGAGCATTGATTATGTCATAAATAGGAAAAGCTAATGGGTCCCAACTCGATTATTCAATTCTAGCGCAAAAGAATTAGCGTCCAAATTTTACGTGCGTAAAGTAATTTTTTCACTTTCCGGTGTCATAGAAACAGGAAATTTTTTCATGAGCATTGATTATGTCATAAATAGGAAAAGCTAATGGGTCCCAACTCCATTATTCAATTTTATTCGCAAAAGAATTATCGTCCAAATTTTACATACGGAATGTAATTTTTTCACTTTCCGGTGTCATAGAAACGGGAAATTTGGCACGAGCATTGATTATGTCATAAATAGGAAAAGCTAATGGGTCCCAACTCGATTACTCAATTCTATGCGCAAAAGAATTGGCGTCAAAATTTTACGTGCGGAATGTAATTTTTTCACTTTCCGGTGCCATAGAAACGGGAAATTTGGCACGAGCATTGATTATGTCATAAATAGAAAAAGCTAATGGGTCCCAACTCAATTATTTAATTCTAGCGCAAAAGAATTGGCGTCAAAATTTTATGTACGGATTGTAATTTTTTCACTTTCCGTTGTCATAGAAACGGGAAATTTGGCACGAGCATTGATTATGTCATAAATAGGAAAAGCTAATGGGTCCCAACTCGATTACTCAATTCTATGCGCAAAAGAATTGGCGTCAAAATTTTACGTGCGGAATGTAATTTTTTCACTTTCCGGTGCCATAGAAACGGGAAATTTGGCACGAGCATTGATTATGTCATAAATAGAAAAAGCTAATGGGTCCCAACTCAATTATTTAATTCTAGCGCAAAAGAATTGTCGTCGAAATTTTATGTACGGAATGTAATTTTTTCACTTTCCGTTGTCATAGAAACGGGAAATTTGGCACGAGCATTGATTATGTCATAAATAGGAAAAGCTAATGGGTCCCAACTCGATTACTCAATTCTATGCGCAAAAGAATTGGCGTCAAAATTTTACGTACGGAATGTAATTTTTTCACTTTCCGGTGTCATAGAAACAGGAAATTTGGCACGAGCATTGATTATGTCATAAATAAGAAAAGCTAATGGGTCCCAACTCCATTATTCAATTCTATGCGCAAAAGGATTAGCGTCCAAATTTTACGTACGGAATGAAATTTTTTTACTTTAAGGTGTCAGAAACGGGAAATTTGGCACAGGCATTGATTATGTCATAAATAGAAAAAGGTAATGGATCGCAACTCCATTATTCAATTTTATTCGCAAAAGAATTATCGTCCAAATTTTACATACGGAATGTAATTTTTTCACTTTCCGGTGTCATAGAAACGGGAAATTTGGCACGAGCATTGATTAAGTCATAAATAGGAAAAGCTAATGGGTCCCAACTCGATTATTCAATTCTAGCGCAAAAGAATTGGCGTCCAAATTTTACATACGGAATGTAATTTTTTCACTTTCCGGTGTCATAGAAACGGGAAATTTGGCACGAGCATTGATTATGTCATAAATAGGAAAAGCTAATGGATCCCAACTCCATTATTGAATTTTATTCGCAAAAGAATTATCGCCCAAATTTTACATACGGAATGTAATTTTTTCACTTTCCGTTGTCATAGAAACGGGTAATTTGGCACGAGCATTGATTATGTCATAAATAGGAAAAGCTAATGGGTCCCAACTCGATTATTTAATTCTAGCGCAAAAGAATTGTCGTCGAAATTTTACATGCGGAAGCTAATTTTTTTAGTTTCCGGTGTCATAGGAACGGGAAATTTGGCACGAGCATTGATTATGTCATAAATAGGAAAAGCTAATAGGTCCCCAACTCCATTATTCAATTCTATGCGCAAAAGAATTAGCGTCCAAATTTTACGTGCGGAATGTAATTTTTTCACTTTCCGGTGTCATAGAAACTGTGAAATTTGGCACGAGCATTGATTATGTCATAAATAGGAAAAGCTAATGGGTCCCAACTTGATTATTCAATTCTAACGCAAAAGAATTGGTGTCAAAATTTTACGTTCGGAATGTAATTTTTTCACTTTCCGGTGTCATAGAAATGGGAAATTTGGCACGAGCATTGATTATGTCATAAATAGGAAAAGCCAATGGGTCCCAACTCGATTATTCAATTCTATGCGCAAAAGAATTGGCGTCCAAATTTTACATACGAAATGTTATTTTTTCACTTTCCGGTGTCATAGAAACGGGAAATTTGGCACGAGCATTGATTATCTCATAAATAGGAAAAGCTAATGGGTCCCAACTCAATTATTCAATTCTATGCGCAAAAGAATTAGCATCCAAATTTTACGTACGGAATGTAATTTCTTCCCTTTCCGGTGTCATAGAAACAGGAAATTTGGCACGAGCATTGATTATGTCATAAATAAGAAAAGCTAATGGGTCCCAACTTCATTATTCAATTCTATGCGCAAAAGAATTAGCGTCAAAATTTTACGTACGGAATGTAATTTTTTCACTTTCCGGTGTCATAGAAACGGGAAATTTGGCACAGGCATTGATTATGTCATAAATAGGAAAAGCTAATGGATCCCAACTCCATTATTCAATTTTATTCACAAAAGAATTAGCGTCCAAATTTTACGTGCGGAATGTAATTTTTTCACTTTCCGGTGTCATAGAAACGGGAAATTTGGCGAAGCATTGATTATGTCATAAATAGGAAAAGCTAATGGGTCCCAACTCGATTATTCAATTCTATGCGCAAAAGAATTGGCGTCAAAATTTTACGTGCGGAATGTAATTTTTTACTTTCCGGTGTCATAGAAACGGAAAATTTGGCACGAGCATTGATTATGTCATAAATAGGAAAAGCTAATGGGTCCCAACTCAATTATTCAATTCTATGCGCAAAAGAATTAGCGTCCAAATTTTACGTACGGAATGTAATTTCTTCCATTTCCGGTGTCATAGAAACAGGAAATTTGGCACGAGCATTGATTATGTCATAAATAAGAAAAGCTAATGGGTCCCAACTCCATTATTCAATTCTATGCGCAAAAGAATTAGCGTCCAAATTTTACGTACGGAATGTAATTTTTTCACTTTCCGGTGTCATAGAAACCGGAAATTTGGCACAGGCATTGATTATGTCATAAATAGAAAAAGCTAATGGGTCCCAACTCGATTATTCAATTCTAGCGCAAAAGAATTAGCGTCGAAATTTTACGTGCGGAATGTAATTTTTTCACTTTCCGGTGTCATAGAAACGGGAAATTTGGCACGAGCATTGATTATGTCATAAATAGGAAAAGCTAATGGGTCCCAACTCGATTATTCAATTCTAGCGCAAAAGAATTAGCGTCCAAATTTTACGTGCGGAATGTAATTTTTTCACTTTCCGGTGTCATAGAAACGGGAAATTTGGCATGAGCATTGATTATGTCATAAATAGGAAAAGCTAATGGGTCCCAACTCGATTACTCAATTCTATGCGCAAAAGAATTGGCGTCAAAATTTTACGTGCGGAATGTAATTTTCTCACTTTCCGGTGCCATAGAAACGGGAAATTTGGCACGAGCATTGATTATGTCATAAATAGAAAAAGCTAATGGGTCCCAACTTAATTATTCAATTCTATGCACAAAAGAATTAGCGTCCAAATATTAAGTACGGAATGTAATTTCTTCCCTTTCCGGTGTCATAGAAACAGGAAATTTGGCACGAGCATTGATTATGTCATAAATAAGAAAAGCTAATGGGTCCCAACTGCATTATTCAATTCTATGCGCAAAAGGATTAGCGTCCAAATTTTACGTACGGAATGTAATTTTTTTACTTTAAGGTGTCATAGAAACGAGAAATTTGGCACAGGCATTGATTATGTCATAAATAGAAAAAGCTAATGGATCCCAACTCCATTATTCAATTTTATTCGAAAAAGAATTATCGTCCAAATTTTACATACGGAATGTAATTTTTTCACTTTCCGGTGTCATAGAAATGGGAAATTTGGCACGAGCATTGATTAAGTCATAAATAGGAAAAGCTAATGGGTCCCAACTCGATTATTCAATTCTAGCGCAAAAGAATTGGCGTCAAAATGTTACATACGGAATGTAATTTTTTCACTTTCCGGTGTCATAGAAACGGGAAATTTGGCACGAGCATTGATTATGTCATAAATAGGAAAAGCTAATGGATCCCAACTCCATTATTGAATTTTATTCGCAAAAGAATTATCGCCCAAATTTTACATACGGAATGTAATTTTTTCACTTTCCGTTGTCATAGAAACGGGTAATTTGGCACGAGCATTGATTATGTCATAAATAGGAAAAGCTAATGGGTCCCAACTCGATTATTTAATTCTAGCGCAAAAGAATTGTCGTCGAAATTTTACATGCGGAAGCTAATTTTTTCAGTTTCCGGTGTCATAGGAACGGGAAATTTGGCACGAGCATTGATTATGTCAGAAATAGGAAAAGCTAATAGGTCCCCAACTCCATTATTCAATTCTATGCGCAAAAGAATTAGCGTCCAAATTTTACGTGCGGAATGTAATTTTTTCACTTTCCGGTGTCATAGAAACTGTGAAATTTGGCACGAGCATTGATTATGTCATAAATAGGAAAAGCTAATGGGTCCCAACTTGATTATTCAATTCTAACGCAAAAGAATTGGTGTCGAAATTTTACGTTCGGAATGTAATTTTTTCACTTTCCGGTGTCATAGAAACGGGAAATTTGGCACGAGCATTGATTATGTCATAAATAGGAAAAGCCAATGGGTCCCAACTCGATTATTCAATTCTATGCGCAAAAGAATTGGCGTCCAAATTTTACATACGAAATGTTATTTTTTCACTTTCCGGTGTCATAGAAACGGGAAATTTGGCACGAGCATTGATTATCTCATAAATAGGAAAAGCTAATGGGTCCCAACTCAATTATTCAATTCTATGCGCAAAAGAATTAGCATCCAAATTTTACGTACGGAATGTAATTTCTTCCCTTTCCGGTGTCATAGAAACAGGAAATTTGGCACGAGCATTGATTATGTCATAAATAAGAAAAGCTAATGGGTCCCAACTTCATTATTCAATTCTATGCGCAAAAGAATTAGCGTCAAAATTTTACGTACGGAATGTAATTTTTTCACTTTCCGGTGTCATAGAAACGGGAAATTTGGCACAGGCATTGATTATGTCATAAATAGGAAAAGCTAATGGATCCCAACTCCATTATTCAATTTTATTCACAAAAGATATTAGCATCCAAATTTTACGTGCGGAATGTAATTTTTTCACTTTCCGGTGTCATAGAAACAGGAAATTTGGCACGAGCATTGATTATTTCATAAATAGGAAAAGCTAATGGGTCCCAATTTGATTATTCAATTCTAGCGCAAAAGAATTGGCGTCAAAATTTTATGTACGGAATGTAATTTTTTCACTTTCCGGTGTCATAGAAACAGGAAATTTGGCATGAGCATTGATTATGTCATAAATAGGAAAAGCTAATGGGTCCCAACTCCATTATTCAATTTTATTCGCAAAAGAATTATCGTCCAAATTTTACATACGGAATGTAATTTTTTCACTTTCCGGTGTCATAGAAACGGGAAATTTGGCACGAGCATTGATTATTTCATAAATAGGAAAAGCTAATGGGTCCCAATTTGATTATTCAATTCTAGCGCAAAAGAATTGGCGTCACCATTTTATGTACGGAATGTAATTTTTTCACTTTCCGTTGTCATAGAAACGGGAAATTTGGCACGAGCATTGATTATGTCATAAATAGGAAAAGCTAATGGGTCCCAACTCGATTACTCAATTCTATGCGCAAAAGAATTGGCGTCAAAATTTTACGTGCGGAATGTAATTTTTTCACTTTCCGGTGCCATAGAAACGGGAAATTTGGCACGAGCATTGATTATGTCATAAATAGAAAAAGCTAATGGGTCCCAACTCAATTATTCAATTCTATGCACAAAAGAATTAGCGTCCAAATATTAAGTATGGAATGTAATTTCTTCCCTTTCCGGTGTCATAGAAACAGGAAATTTGGCACGAGCATTGATTATGTCATAAATAAGAAAAGCTAATGGGTCCCAACTCCATTATTCAATTCTATGCGCAAAAGGATTAGCGTCCAAATTTTACGTACGGAATGTAATTTTTTTACTTTAAGGTGTCATAGAAACGAGAAATTTGGCACAGGCATTGATTATGTCATAAATAGAAAAAGCTAATGGATCCCAACTCGATTATTCAATTTCATTCGCAAAAGAATTATCGTCCAAATTTTACATACGGAATGTAATTTTTTCACTTTCCGGTGTCATAGAAACGGGAAATTTGGCACGAGCATTGATTATGTCATGAATAGGAAAAGCTAATGGATCCCAACTCCATTATTCAATTTTATTCGCAAAAGAATTATCGTCCAAATTTTACATACGGAATGTAATTTTTTCACTTTCCGGTGTCATAGAAACGGGAAATTTGGCACGAGCATTGATTAAGTCATAAATAAGAAAAGCTAATGGGTCCCAGCTCGATTATTCAATTCTAGCGCAAAAGAATTGGCGTCCAAATTTTACATACGGAATGTAATTTTTTCACTTTCCGGTGTCATAGAAACGGGAAATTTGGCACGAGCATTGATTATGTCATAAATAGGAAAAGCTAATGGATCCCAACTCCATTATTGAATTTTATTCGCAAAAGAATTATCGCCCAAATTTTACATACGGAATGTAATTTTTTCACTTTCCGTTGTCATAGAAACGGGTAATTTGGCACGAGCATTGATTATGTCATAAATAGGAAAAGCTAATGGGTCCCAACTCGATTATTTAATTCTAGCGCAAAAGAATTGTCGTCGAAATTTTACATGCGGAAGCTAATTTTTTCAGTTTCCGGTGTCATAGGAACGGGAAATTTGGCACGAGCATTGATTATGTCATAAATAGGAAACGCTAATGGGTCCCAACTCGATTATTCAATTCTAGCGCAAAAGCATTGGCATCAAAATTTTATGTACGGAATGTAATTTTTTCACTTTCCGTTGCCATAGAAACGGGAAATTTGGCACGAGCATTGATTATGTCATAAATAGAAAAAGCTAATGGGTCCCAACTCAATTATTTAATTCTAGCGCAAAAGAATTGTCGTCGAAATTTTTCGTACGGAAGCTAATTTTTTCACTTTCCGGTGTCATAGAAACGGGAAATTTGGCGCGAGCATTGATTATGTCATAAATAGGAAAAGCTAATGGGTCCCAACTCGATTATTCAATTCTATGCGCAAAAGAATTGGCGTCAAAATTTTACGTGCGGAATGTAATTTTTTACTTTCCGGTGTCATAGAAACGGAAAATTTGGCACGAGCATTGATTATGTCATAAATAGGAAAAGCTAATGGGTCCCAACTCAATTACTCAATTCTATGCGCAAAAGAATTAGCGTCCAAATTTTACGTACGGAATGTAATTTCTTCCATTTCCGGTGTCATAGAAACAGGAAATTTGGCACGAGCATTGATTATGTCATAAATAAGAAAAGCTAATGGGTCCCAACTCCATTATTCAATTCTATGCGCAAAAGAATTAGCGTCCAAATTTTACGTACGGAATGTAATTTTTTCACTTTCCGGTGTCATAGAAACCGGAAATTTGGCACAGGCATTGATTATGTCATAAATAGAAAAAGCTAATGGGTCCCAACTCGATTATTCAATTCTAGCGCAAAAGAATTAGCGTCGAAATTTTACGTGCGGAATGTAATTTTTTCACTTTCCGGTATCATAGAAACGGGAAATTTGGCACGAGCATTGATTATGTCATAAATAGGAAAAGCTAATGGGTCCCAACTCGATTATTCAATTCTAGCGCAAAAGAATTAGCGTCCAAATTTTACGTGCGGAATGTAATTTTTTCACTTTCCGGTGTCATAGAAACAGGAAATTTGGCATGAGCATTGATTATGTCATAAATAGGAAAAGCTAATGGGTCCCAACTCCATTATTCAATTTTATTCGCAAAAGAATTATCGTCCAAATTTTACATACGGAATGTAATTTTTTCACTTTCCGGTGTCATAGAAACGGGAAATTTGGCACGAGCATTGATTATGTCATAAATAGGAAAAGCTAATGGGTCCCAACTCGATTACTCAATTCTATGCGCAAAAGAATTGGCGTCAAAATTTTACGTGCGGAATGTAATTTTTTCACTTTCCGGTGCCATAGAAACGGGAAATTTGGCACGAGCATTGATTATGTCATAAATAGAAAAAGCTAATGGGTCCCAACTCAATTATTTAATTCTAGCGCAAAAGAATTGGCGTCAAAATTTTATGTACGGATTGTAATTTTTTCACTTTCCGTTGTCATAGAAACGGGAAATTTGGCACGAGCATTGATTATGTCATAAATAGGAAAAGCTAATGGGTCCCAACTCGATTACTCAATTCTATGCGCAAAAGAATTGGCGTCAAAATTTTACGTGCGGAATGTAATTTTTTCACTTTCCGGTGCCATAGAAACGGGAAATTTGGCACGAGCATTGATTATGTCATAAATAGAAAAAGCTAATGGGTCCCAACTCAATTATTTAATTCTAGCGCAAAAGAATTGTCGTCGAAATTTTATGTACGGAATGTAATTTTTTCACTTTCCGTTGTCATAGAAACGGGAAATTTGGCACGAGCATTGATTATGTCATAAATAGGAAAAGCTAATGGGTCCCAACTCGATTACTCAATTCTATGCGCAAAAGAATTGGCGTCAAAATTTTACGTACGGAATGTAATTTTTTCACTTTCCGGTGTCATAGAAACAGGAAATTTGGCACGAGCATTGATTATGTCATAAATAAGAAAAGCTAATGGGTCCCAACTCCATTATTCAATTCTATGCGCAAAAGGATTAGCGTCCAAATTTTACGTACGGAATGAAATTTTTTTACTTTAAGGTGTCATAGAAACGGGAAATTTGGCACAGGCATTGATTATGTCATAAATAGAAAAAGGTAATGGATCGCAACTCCATTATTCAATTTTATTCGCAAAAGAATTATCGTCCAAATTTTACATACGGAATGTAATTTTTTCACTTTCCGGTGTCATAGAAACGGGAAATTTGGCACGAGCATTGATTAAGTCATAAATAGGAAAAGCTAATGGGTCCCAACTCGATTATTCAATTCTAGCGCAAAAGAATTGGCGTCCAAATTTTACATACGGAATGTAATTTTTTCACTTTCCGGTGTCATAGAAACGGGAAATTTGGCACGAGCATTGATTATGTCATAAATAGGAAAAGCTAATGGATCCCAACTCCATTATTGAATTTTATTCGCAAAAGAATTATCGCCCAAATTTTACATACGGAATGTAATTTTTTCACTTTCCGTTGTCATAGAAACGGGTAATTTGGCACGAGCATTGATTATGTCATAAATAGGAAAAGCTAATGGGTCCCAACTTGATTATTTAATTCTAGCGCAAAAGAATTGTCGTCGAAATTTTACATGCGGAAGCTAATTTTTTCAGTTTCCGGTGTCATAGGAACGGGAAATTTGGCACGAGCATTGATTATGTCATAAATAGGAAAAGCTAATAGGTCCCCAACTCCATTATTCAATTCTATGCGCAAAAGAATTAGCGTCCAAATTTTACGTACGGAATGTAATTTTTTCACTTTCCGGTGTCATAGAAACTGTGAAATTTGGCACGAGCATTGATTATGTCATAAATAGGAAAAGCTAATGGGTCCCAACTTGATTATTCAATTCTAACGCAAAAGAATTGGTGTCAAAATTTTACGTTCGGAATGTAATTTTTTCACTTTCCGGTGTCATAGAAACGGGAAATTTGGCACGAGCATTGATTATGTCATAAATAGGAAAAGCCAATGGGTCCCAACTCGATTATTCAATTCTATGCGCAAAAGAATTGGCGTCCAAATTTTACATACGAAATGTTATTTTTTCACTTTCCGGTGTCATAGAAACGGGAAATTTGGCACGAGCATTGATTATCTCATAAATAGGAAAAGCTAATGGGTCCCAACTCAATTATTCAATTCTATGCGCAAAAGAATTAGCATCCAAATTTTACGTACGGAATGTAATTTCTTCCCTTTCCGGTGTCATAGAAACAGGAAATTTGGCACGAGCATTGATTATGTCATAAATAAGAAAAGCTAATGGGTCCCAACTTCATTATTCAATTCTATGCGCAAAAGAATTAGCGTCAAAATTTTACGTACGGAATGTAATTTTTTCACTTTCCGGTGTCATAGAAACGGGAAATTTGGCACAGGCATTGATTATGTCATAAATAGGAAAAGCTAATGGATCCCAACTCCATTATTCAATTTTATTCACAAAAGAATTAGCGTCCAAATTTTACGTGCGGAATGTAATTTTTTCACTTTCCGGTGTCATAGAAACGGGAAATTTGGCGCGAGCATTGATTATGTCATAAATAGGAAAAGCTAATGGGTCCCAACTCGATTATTCAATTCTATGCGCAAAAGAATTGGCGTCAAAATTTTACGTGCGGAATGTAATTTTTTACTTTCCGGTGTCATAGAAACGGAAAATTTGGCACGAGCATTGATTATGTCATAAATAGGAAAAGCTAATGGGTCCCAACTCAATTATTCAATTCTATGCGCAAAAGAATTAGCGTCCAAATTTTACGTACGGAATGTAATTTCTTCCATTTCCGGTGTCATAGAAACAGGAAATTTGGCACGAGCATTGATTATGTCATAAATAAGAAAAGCTAATGGGTCCCAACTCCATTATTCAATTCTATGCGCAAAAGAATTAGCGTCCAAATTTTACGTACGGAATGTAATTTTTTCACTTTCCGGTGTCATAGAAACCGGAAATTTGGCACAGGCATTGATTATGTCATAAATAGAAAAAGCTAATGGGTCCCAACTCGATTATTCAATTCTAGCGCAAAAGAATTAGCGTCGAAATTTTACGTGCGGAATGTAATTTTTTCACTTTCCGGTGTCATAGAAACGGGAAATTTGGCACGAGCATTGATTATGTCATAAATAGGAAAAGCTAATGGGTCCCAACTCGATTATTCAATTCTAGCGCAAAAGAATTAGCGTCCAAATTTTACGTGCGGAATGTAATTTTTTCACTTTCCGGTGTCATAGAAACGGGAAATTTGGCATGAGCATTGATTATGTCATAAATAGGAAAAGCTAATGGGTCCCAACTCGATTACTCAATTCTATGCGCAAAAGAATTGACGTCAAAATTTTACGTGCGGAATGTAATTTTCTCACTTTCCGGTGCCATAGAAACGGGAAATTTGGCACGAGCATTGATTATGTCATAAATAGAAAAAGCTAATGGGTCCCAACTTAATTATTCAATTCTATGCACAAAAGAATTAGCGTCCAAATATTAAGTACGGAATGTAATTTCTTCCCTTTCCGGTGTCATAGAAACAGGAAATTTGGCACGAGCATTGATTATGTCATAAATAAGAAAAGCTAATGGGTCCCAACTCCATTATTCAATTCTATGCGCAAAAGGATTAGCGTCCAAATTTTACGTACGGAATGTAATTTTTTTACTTTAAGGTGTCATAGAAACGAGAAATTTGGCACAGGCATTGATTATGTCATAAATAGAAAAAGCTAATGGATCCCAACTCGATTATTCAATTTTATTCGCAAAAGAATTATCGTCCAAATTTTACATACGGAATGTAATTTTTTCACTTTCCGGTGTCATAGAAACGGGAAATTTGGCACGAGCATTGATTATGTCATGAATAGGAAAAGCTAATGGATCCCAACTCCATTATTCAATTTTATTCGCAAAAGAATTATCGTCCAAATTTTACATACGGAATGTAATTTTTTCACTTTCCGGTGTCATAGAAACGGGAAATTTGGCACGAGCATTGATTAAGTCATAAATAGGAAAAGCTAATGGGTCCCAACTCGATTATTCAATTCTAGCGCAAAAGAATTGGCGTCCAAATTTTACATACGGAATGTAATTTTTTCACTTTCCGGTGTCATAGAAACGGGAAATTTGGCACGAGCATTGATTATGTCATAAATAGGAAAAGCTAATGGATCCCAACTCCATTATTGAATTTTATTCGCAAAAGAATTATCGCCCAAATTTTACATACGGAATGTAATTTTTTCACTTTCCGTTGTCATAGAAACGGGTAATTTGGCACGAGCATTGATTATGTCATAAATAGGAAAAGCTAATGGGTCCCAACTCGATTATTTAATTCTAGCGCAAAAGAATTGTCGTCGAAATTTTACATGCGGAAGCTAATTTTTTCACTTTCCGGTGTCATAGAAACGGGAAATTTGGCACGAGCATTGATTATGTCATAAATAGGAAAAGCTAATGGGTCCCAACTCGATTATTCAATTCTAGCGCAAAAGAATTAGCGTCCAAATTTTACGTGCGGAATGCAATTTTTTCACTTTCCGGTGTCATAGAAACAGGAAATTTGGCACGAGCATTGATTATTTCAAAAATAGGAAAAGCTAATGGGTCCCAATTTGATTATTCAATTCTAGCGCAAAAGAATTGGCATCAAAATTTTATGTACGGAATGTAATTTTTTCACTTTCCGTTGTCATAGAAACGGGAAATTTGGCACGAGCATTGATTATGTCATAAATAGGAAAAGCTAATGGGTCCCAACTCGATTACTCAATTCTATGCGCAAAAGAATTGGCGTCAAAATTTTACGTGCGGAATGTAATTTTTTCACTTTCCGGTGCCATAGAAACGGGAAATTTGGCACGAGCATTGATTATGTCATAAATAGAAAAAGCTAATGGGTCCCAACTCAATTATTTAATTCTAGCGCAAAAGAATTGTCGTCGAAATTTTTCGTGCGGAAGCTAATTTTTTCACTTTCCGGTGTCATAGAAACGGGAAATTTGGCGCGAGCATTGATTATATCATAAATAGGAAAAGCTAATGGGTCCCAACTCGATTATTCAATTCTATGCGCAAAAGAATTGGCGTCCAAATTTTACGTGCGGAATGTAATTTTTTACTTTCCGGTGTCATAGAAACGGAAAATTTGGCACGAGCATTGATTATGTCATAAATAGGAAAAGCTAATGGGTCCCAACTCAATTATTCAATTCTATGCGCAAAAGAATTAGCGTCCAAATTTTACGTACGGAATGTAATTTCTTCCATTTCCGGTGTCATAGAAACAGGAAATTTGGCACGAGCATTGATTATGTCATAAATAAGAAAAGCTAATGGGTCCCAACTCCATTATTCAATTCTATGCGCAAAAGAATTAGCGTCCAAATTTTACGTACGGAATGTAATTTTTTCACTTTCCGGTGTCATAGAAACCGGAAATTTGACACAGGCATTGATTATGTCATAAATAGGAAAAGCTAATGGGTCCCAACTCGATTATTCAATTCTAGCGCAAAAGAATTAGCGTCCAAATTTTACGTGCGGAATGTAATTTTTTCACTTTCCGGTGTCATAGAAACAGGAAATTTGGCATGAGCATTGATTATGTCATAAATAGGAAAAGCTAATGGGTCCCAACTCCATTATTCAATTTTATTCGCAAAAGAATTATCGTCCAAATTTTACATACGGAATGTAATTTTTTCACTTTCCGGTGTCATAGAAACGGGAAATTTGGCACGAGCATTGATTATTTCATAAATAGGAAAAGCTAATGGGTCCCAATTTGATTATTCAATTCTAGCGCAAAAGAATTGGCGTCAAAATTTTTTGTACGGATTGTAATTTTTTCACTTTCCGTTGTCATAGAAACGGGAAATTTGGCACGAGCATTGATTATGTCATAAATAGGAAAAGCTAATGGGTCCCAACTCGATTACTCAATTCTATGTGCAAAAGAATTGGCGTCAAAATTTTACGTGCGGAATGTAATTTTTTCACTTTCCGGTCCCATAGAAACGGGAAATTTGGCACGAGCATTGATTATGTCATAAATAGAAAAAGCTAATGGGTCCCAACTCAATTATTTAATTCTAGCGCAAAAGAATTGTCGTCGAAATTTTATGTACGGAATGTAATTTTTTCACTTTCCGTTGTCATAGAAACGGGAAATTTGGCACGAGCATTGATTATGTCATAAATAGGAAAAGCTAATGGGTCCCAACTCGATTACTCAATTCTATGCGCAAAAGAATTGGCGTCAAAATTTTACGTACGGAATGTAATTTTTTCACTTTCCGGTGTCATAGAAACAGGAAATTTGGCACGAGCATTGATTATGTCATAAATAAGAAAAGCTAATGGGTCCCAACTCCATTATTCAATTCTATGCGCAAAAGGATTAGCGTCCAAATTTTACGTACGGAATGAAATTGTTTTACTTTAAGGTGTCATAGAAACGGGAAATTTGGCACAGGCATTGATTATGTCATAAATAGAAAAAGCTAATGGGTCGCAACTCCATTATTCAATTTTATTCGCAAAAGAATTATCGTCCAAATTTTACATACGGAATGTAATTTTTTCACTTTCCGTTGTCATAGAAACGGGTAATTTGGCACGAGCATTGATTATGTCATAAATAGGAAAAGCTAATGGGTCCCAACTCGATTATTTAATTCTAGCGCAAAAGAATTGTCGTCGAAATTTTACATGCGGAAGCTAATTTTTTCAGTTTCCGGTGTCATAGGAACGGGAAATTTGGCACGAGCATTGATTATGTCATAAATAGGAAAAGCTAATAGGTCCCCAACTCCATTATTCAATTCTATGCGCAAAAGAATTAGCGTCCAAATTTTACGTGCGGAATGTAATTTTTTCACTTTCCGGTGTCATAGAAACTGTGAAATTTGGCACGAGCATTGATTATGTCATAAATAGGAAAAGCTAATGGGTCCCAACTTGATTATTCAATTCTAAAGCAAAAGAATTGGTGTCGAAATTTTACGTTCGGAATGTAATTTTTTCACTTTCCGGTGTCATAGAAACGGGAAATTTGGCACGAGCATTGATTATGTCATAAATAGGAAAAGCCAATGGGTCCCAACTCGATTATTCAATTCTATGCGCAAAAGAATTGGCGTCCAAATTTTACATACGAAATGTTATTTTTTCACGTTCCGGTGTCATAGAAACGGGAAATTTGGCACGAGCATTGATTATCTCATAAATAGGAAAAGCTAATGGGTCCCAACTCAATTATTCAATTCTATGCGCAAAAGAATTAGCATCCAAATTTTACGTACGGAATGTAATTTCTTCCCTTTCCGGTGTCATAGAAACAGGAAATTTGGCACGAGCATTGATTATGTCATAAATAAGAAAAGCTAATGGGTCCCAACTTCATTATTCAATTCTATGCGCAAAAGAATTAGCGTCAAAATTTTACGTACGGAATGTAATTTTTTCACTTTCCGGTGTCATAGAAACGGGAAATTTGGCACAGGCATTGATTATGTCATAAATAGGAAAAGCTAATGGATCCCAACTCCATTATTCAATTTTATTCACAAAAGAATTAGCGTCCAAATTTTACGTGCGGAATGTAATTTTTTCACTTTCCGGTGTCATAGAAACAGGAAATTTGGCACGAGCATTGATTATTTCATAAATAGGAAAAGCTAATGGGTCCCAATTTGATTATTCAATTCTAGCGCAAAAGAATTGGCGTCAAAATTTTATGTACGGAATGTAATTTTTTCACTTTCCGTTGTCATAGAAACGGGAAATTTGGCACGAGCATTGATTATGTCATAAATAGGAAAAGCTAATGGGTCCCAACTCGATTATTCAATTCTAGCGCAAAAGAATTAGCGTCCAAATTTTACGTGCGGAATGTAATTTTTTCACTTTCCGGTGTCATAGAAACAGGAAATTTGGCACGAGCATTGATTATTTCATAAATAGGAAAAGCTAATGGGTCCCAATTTGATTATTCAATTCTAGCGCAAAAGAATTGGCGTCAAAATTTTATGTACGGAATGTAATTTTTTCACTTTCCGTTGTCATAGAAACGGGAAATTTGGCACGAGCATTGATTATGTCATAAATAGGAAAAGCTAATGGGTCCCAACTCGATTACTCAATTCTATGCGCAAAAGAATTGGCGTCAAAATTTTACGTGCGGAATGTAATTTTTTCACTTTCCGGTGCCATAGAAATGGGAAATTTGGCACGAGCATTGATTATGTCATAAATAGAAAAAGCTAATGGGTCCCAACTCAATTATTTAATTCTAGCGCAAAAGAATTGTCGTCGAAATTTTTCGTGCGGAAGCTAATTTTTTCACTTTCCGGTGTCATAGAAACGGGAAATTTGGCGCGAGCATTGATTATGTCATAAATAGGAAAAGCTAATGGGTCCCAACTCGATTATTCAATTCTATGCGCAAAAGAATTGGCGTCCAAATTTTACGTGCGGAATGTAATTTTTTACTTTCCGGTGTCATAGAAACGGAAAATTTGGCACGAGCATTGATTATGTCATAAATAGGAAAAGCTAATGGGTCCCAACTCAATTATTCAATTCTATGCGCAAAAGAATTAGCGTCCAAATTTTACGTACGGAATGTAATTTCTTCCATTTCCGGTGTCATAGAAACAGGAAATTTGGCACGAGCATTGATTATGTCATAAATAAGAAAAGCTAATGGGTCCCAACTCCATTATTCAATTCTATGCGCAAAAGAATTAGCGTCCAAATTTTACGTACGGAATGTAATTTTTTCACTTTCCGGTGTCATAGAAACCGGAAATTTGACACAGGCATTGATTATGTCATAAATAGGAAAAGCTAATGGGTCCCAACTCGATTATTCAATTCTAGCGCAAAAGAATTAGCGTCCAAATTTTACGTGCGGAATGTAATTTTTTCACTTTCCGGTGTCATAGAAACGGGAAATTTGGCATGAGCATTGATTATGTCATAAATAGGAAAAGCTAATGGGTCCCAACTCCATTATTCAATTTTATTCGCAAAAGAATTATCGTCCAAATTTTACATACGGAATGTAATTTTTTCACTTTCCGGTGTCATAGAAACGGGAAATTTGGCACGAGCATTGATTATTTCATAAATAGGAAAAGCTAATGGGTCCCAATTTGATTATTCAATTCTAGCGCAAAAGAATTGGCGTCAAAATTTTATGTACGGATTGTAATTTTTTCACTTTCCGTTGTCATAGAAACGGGAAATTTGGCACGAGCATTGATTATGTCATAAATAGGAAAAGCTAATGGGTCCCAACTCGATTACTCAATTCTATGTGCAAAAGAATTGGCGTCAAAATTTTACGTGCGGAATGTAATTTTTTCACTTTCCGGTGCCATAGAAACGGGAAATTTGGCACGAGCATTGATTATGTCATAAATAGAAAAAGCTAATGGGTCCCAACTCAATTATTTAATTCTAGCGCAAAAGAATTGTCGTCGAAATTTTATGTACGGAATGTAATTTTTTCACTTTCCGTTGTTATAGAAACGGGAAATTTGGCACGAGCATTGATTATGTCATAAATAGGAAAAGCTAATGGGTCCCAACTCGATTACTCAATTCTATGCGCAAAAGAATTGGCGTCAAAATTTTACGTACGGAATGTAATTTTTTCACTTTCCGGTGTCATAGAAACAGGAAATTTGGCACGAGCATTGATTTTGTCATAAATAAGAAAAGCTAATGGGTCCCAACTCCATTATTCAATTCTATGCGCAAAAGGATTAGCGTCCAAATTTTACGTACGGAATGAAATTTTTTTACTTTAAGGTGTCATAGAAACGGGAAATTTGGCACAGGCATTGATTATGTCATAAATAGAAAAAGCTAATGGGTCGCAACTCCATTATTCAATTTTATTCGCAAAAGAATTATCGTCCAAATTTTACATACGGAATGTAATTTTTTCACTTTCCGGTGTCATAGAAACAGGAAATTTGGCACGAGCATTGATTAAGTCATAAATAGGAAAAGCTAATGGGTCCCAACTCGATTATTCAATTCTAGCGCAAAGGAATTGGCGTCCAAATTTTACATACGGAATGTAATTTTTTCACTTTCCGGTGTCATAGAAATGGGAAATTTGGCACGAGCATTGATTATGTCATAAATAGGAAAAGCTAATGGATCCCAACTCCATTATTGAATTTTATTCGCAAAAGAATTATCGCCCAAATTTTACATACGGAATGTAATTTTTTCACTTTCCGTTGTCATAGAAACGGGTAATTTGGCACGAGCATTGATTATGTCATAAATAGGAAAAGCTAATGGGTCCCAACTCGATTATTTAATTCTAGCGCAAAAGAATTGTCGTCGAAATTTTTTTCATGCGGAAGCTAATTTTTTCAGTTTCCGGTGTCATAGGAACGGGAAATTTGGCACGAGCATTGATTATGTCATAAATAGGAAAAGCTAATAGGTCCCCAACTCCATTATTCAATTCTATGCGCAAAAGAATTAGCGTCCAAATTTTACGTGCGGAATGTAATTTTTTCACTTTCCGGTGTCATAGAAACTGTGAAATTTGGCACGAGCATTGATTATGTCATAAATAGGAAAAGCTAATGGGTCCCAACTTGATTATTCAATTCTAAAGCAAAAGAATTGGTGTCGAAATTTTATGTTCGGAATGTAATTTTTTCACTTTCCGGTGTCATAGAAACGGGAAATTTGGCACGAGCATTGATTATGTCATAAATAGGAAAAGCCAATGGGTCCCAACTTGATTATTCAATTCTATGCGCAAAAGAATTGGCGTCCAAATTTTACATACGAAATGTTATTTTTTCACGTTCCGGTGTCATAGAAACGGGAAATTTGGCACGAGCATTGATTATCTCATAAATAGGAAAAGCTAATGGGTCCCAACTCAATTATTCAATTCTATGCGCAAAAGAATTAGCATCCAAATTTTACGTACGGAATGTAATTTCTTCCCTTTCCGGTGTCATAGAAACAGGAAATTTGGCACGAGCATTGATTATGTCATAAATAAGAAAAGCTAATGGGTCCCAACTTCATTATTCAATTCTATGCGCAAAAGAATTAGCGTCAAAATTTTACGTACGGAATATAATTTTTTCACTTTCCGGTGTCATAGAAACGGGAAATTTGGCACAGGCATTGATTATGTCATAAATAGGAAAAGCTAATGGATCCCAACTCCATTATTCAATTTTATTCACAAAAGAATTAGCGTCCAAATTTTACGTGCGGAATGTAATTTTTTCACTTTCCGGTGTCATAGAAACAGGAAATTTGGCACGAGCATTGATTATTTCATAAATAGGAAAAGCTAATGGGTCCCAATTTGATTATTCAATTCTAGCGCAAAAGAATTGGCGTCAAAATTTTATGTACGGAATGTAATTTTTTCACTTTCCGTTGTCATAGAAACGGGAAATTTGGCACGAGCATTGATTATGTCATAAATAGGAAAAGCTAATGGGTCCCAACTCGATTACTCAATTCTATGCGCAAAAGAATTGGCGTCAAAATTTTACGTGCGGAATGCAATTTTTTCACTTTCCGGTGCCATAGAAATGGGAAATTTGGCACGAGCATTGATTATGTCATAAATAGAAAAAGCTAATGGGTCCCAACTCAATTATTTAATTCTAGCGCAAAAGAATTGTCGTCGAAATTTTTCGTGCGGAAGCTAATTTTTTCACTTTCCGGTGTCATAGAAACGGGAAATTTGGCGCGAGCATTGATTATGTCATAAATAGGAAAAGCTAATGGGTCCCAACTCGATTATTCAATTCTATGCGCAAAAGAATTGGCGTCAAAATTTTACGTGCGGAATGTAATTTTTTACTTTCCGGTGTCATAGAAACGGAAAATTTGGCACGAGCATTGATTATGTCATAAATAGGAAAAGCTAATGGGTCCCAACTCAATTATTCAATTCTATGCGCAAAAGAATTAGCGTCCAAATTTTACGTACGGAATGTAATTTCTTCCATTTCCGGTGTCATAGAAACAGGAAATTTGGCACGAGCATTGATTATGTCATAAATAAGAAAAGCTAATGGGTCCCAACTCCATTATTCAATTCTATGCGCAAAAGAATTAGCGTCCAAATTTTACGTACGGAATGTAATTTTTTCACTTTCCGGTGTCATAGAAACCGGAAATTTGGCACAGGCATTGATTATGTCATAAATAGAAAAAGCTAATGGGTCCCAACTCGATTATTCAATTCTAGCGCAAAAGAATTAGCGTCGAAATTTTACGTGCGGAATGTAATTTTTTCACTTTCCGGTGTCATAGAAACCGGAAATTTGGCACGAGCATTGATTATGTCATAAATAGGAAAAGCTAATGGGTCCCAACTCGATTATTCAATTCTAGCGCAAAAGAATTAGCGTCCAAATTTTACGTGCGGAATGTAATTTTTTCACTTTCCGGTGTCATAGAAACAGGAAATTTGGCATGAGCATTGATTATGTCATAAATAGGAAAAGCTAATGGGTCCCAACTCCATTATTCAATTTTATTCGCAAAAGAATTATCGTCCAAATTTTACATACGGAATGTAATTTTTTCACTTTCCGGTGTCATAGAAACGGGAAATTTGGCACGAGCATTGATTATTTCATAAACAGGAAAAGCTAATGGGTCCCAATTTGATTATTCAATTCTAGCGCAAAAGAATTGGCGTCTAAATTTTATGTACGGAATGTAATTTTTTCACTTTCCGTTGTCATAGAAACGGGAAATTTGGCACGAGCATTGATTATGTCATAAATAGGAAAAGCTAACGGGTCCCAACTCGATTATTCAATTCTATGCGCAAAAGAATTGGCGTCAAAATTTTACGTGCGGAATGTAATTTTTTCACTTTCCGGTGCCATAGAAACGGGAAATTTGGCACGAGCATTGATTATGTCATAAATAGAAAAAGCTAATGGGTCCCAACTCAATTATTTAATTCTAGCGCAAAAGAATTGTCGTCGAAATTTTATGTACGGAATGTAATTTTTTCACTTTCCGTTGTCATAGAAACGGGAAATTTGGCACGAGCATTGATTATGTCATAAATAGGAAAAGCTAATGGGTCCCAACTCGATTACTCAATTCTATGCGCAAAAGAATTGCCGTCAAAATTTTACGTGCGGAATGTAATTTTTTCACTGTCCGGTGCCATAGAAACGGGAAATTTGGCACGAGCATTGATTATGTCATAAATAGAAAAAGCTAATGGGTCCCAACTCAATTATTCAATTCTATGCGCAAAAGAATTAGCGTCCAAATATTAAGTACGGAATGTAATTTCTTCCCTTTCCGGTGTCATAGAAACAGGAAATTTGGCACGAGCATTGATTATGTCATAAATAAGAAAAGCTAATGGGTCCCAACTCCATTATTCAATTCTATGCGCAAAAGGATTAGCGTCCAAATTTTACGTACGGAATGTAATTTTTTCACTTTAAGGTGTCATAGAAACGGGAAATTTGGCACAGGCATTGATTATGTCATAAATAGAAAAAGCTAATGGATCCCAGCTCCATTATTCAATTTTATTCGCAAAAGAATTATCGTCCAAATTTTACATACGGAATGTAATTTTTTCACTTTCCGGTGTCATAGAAACGGGAAATTTGGCACGAGCATTGATTATGTCATGAATAGGAAAAGCTAATGGATCCCAGCTCCATTATTCAATTTTATTCGCAAAAGAATAATCGTCCAAATTTTACATACGGAATGTAATTTTTTCACTTTCCGGTGTCATAGAAACGGGAAATTTGGCACGAGCATTGATTATGTCATAAATAGGAAAAGCTAATGGGTCCCAACTCGATTATTCAATTCTAGCGCAAAAGAATTGGCGTCCAAATTTTACATACGGAATGTAATTTTTTCACTTTCCGGTGTCATAGAAACGTGAAATTTGGCACGAGCATTGATTATGTCATAAATAGGAAAAGCTAATGGATCCCAACTCCATTATTGAATTTTATTCGCAAAAGAATTATCGCCCAAATTTTACATTAGGAATGTAATTTTTTCACTTTCCGTTGTCATAGAAACGGGTAATTTGGCACGAGCATTGATTATGTCATAAATAGGAAAAGCTAATGGGTCCCAACTCGATTATTTAATTCTAGCGCAAAAGAATTGGCGTCGAAATTTTACATACAAAATGTTATTTTTTCACTTTCCGGTGTCATAGAAACGGGAAATTTGGCACGAGCATTGATTATATCATAAATAGGAAAAGCTAATGGGTCCCAACTCAATTATTCAATTCTATGCGCAAAAGAATTAGCATCCAAATTTTACGTACGGAATGTAATTTCTTCCCTTTCCGGTGTCATAGAAACAGGAAATTTGGCACGAGCATTGATTATGTCATAAATAAGAAACGCTAATGGGTCCCAACTTCATTATTCAATTCTATGCGCAAAAGAATTAGCGTCAAAATTTTACGTACGGAATGTAATTTTTTCACTTTCCGGTGTCATAGAAACGGGAAATTTGGCACAGGCATTGATTATGTCATAAATAGAAAAAGCTAATGGGTCCCAACTCGATTATTTAATTCTAGCGCAAAAGAATTGTCGTCGAAATTTTACATGCGGAAGGTAATTTTTTCACTTTCTGGTGTCATAGAAACGGGAAATTTGGCACGAGCATTGATTATGTCATAAATAGGAAAAGCTAATAGGTCCCCAACTCCATTATTCAATTCTATGCGCAAAAGAATTAGCGTCCAAATTTTACGTGCGGAATGTAATTTTTTCACTTTCCGGTGTCATAGAAACTGTGAAATTTGGCACGAGCATTGATTATGTCATAAATAGGAAAAGCTAATGGATCCCAACTCGATTATTCAATTCTATGCGTAAAAGAATTAGCGTCCAAATTTTACGTACGGAATGTAATTTTTTCACTTTCCGGTGTCATAGAAACGGGAAATTTCGCACAGGCATTGATTATGTCATAAATAAGAAAAGCTAATGGGTCCCAACTCGATTATTCAATTCTATGCGCAAAAGAAGTAGCGTCCAAATTTACGTACGGAATGTAATTTCTTCACTTTCCGGTGTCATAGAAACAGGAAATTTGGCACGAGCATTGATTATGTCATAAATAAGAAAAGCTAATGGGTCCCAACTCCATTATTCAATTCTATGCGCAAAAGAATTAGCGTCCAAATTTTACGTACAGAATGTAATTTTTTCAATTTCCGATGTCATAGAAACGGGAAATTTGGCACAGGCATTGATTATGTCATAAATAGAAAAAGCTAATGGGTCCCAACTCGATTATTCAATTCTAGCGCAAAAGAATTGGCGTCAAAATTTTATGTACGGAATGTAATTTTTTCACTTTCCGTTGTCATAGAAACGGGAAATTTGGCACGAGCATTGATTATGTCATAAATAGGAAAAGCTAATGGGTCCCAACTCGATTATTCAATTCTAAGCGCAAAAGAATTGGCGTCAAAATTTTACGTGCGGAATGTAATTTTTTCACTTTCCGGTGTCATAGAAACGGGAAATTTGGCACGAGCATTGATTATGTCATAAATAGGAAAAGCTAATGGGTCCCAACTCCATTATTCAATTCTATGCGCAAAAGAATTAGCGTCCAAATTTTACGTACGGAATGTAATTTTTTCACTTTCCGGTGTCATAGAAACGGGAAATTTGGCACGAGCATTGATTATGTCATAAATAGGAAAAGCTAATGGGTCCCAACTCGATTATTCAATTCTATGCGCAAAAGAATTGGCGTCCAAATTTTACGTACGGAATGTAATTTCTTCCCTTTCCGGTGTCATAGAAACAGGAAATTTGGCACGAGCATTGATTATGTCATAAATAAGAAAAGCTAATGGGTCTTAACTTCATTAATCAATTCTATGCGCAAAAGAATTAGCGTCAAAATTTTACGTACGGAATGTAATTTTTTGATTTTCCGGTGTCATAGAAACGGGAAATTTGGCACAGGCATTGATTATGTCATAAATAGAAAAAGCTAATGGGTCCCAACTCGATTATTCAATTCTAGCGCAAAAGAATTGTCGTCGAAATTTTATATGCGGAAGCTAATTTTTTCACTTTTCGGTGTCATAGAAACGGGAAATTTGGCACGAGCATTGATTATGTAATAAATAGGGAAAGCTAATGGGTCCCAACTCCATTATTCAATTTTATTCGCAAAAGAATTAGCGTCCATATTTTACGTGCGGAATGTTATTTTTTCACTTTCCGGTGTCATAGAAACGTGAAATTTGGCACGAGCATTGATTATGTCATAAATAGGAAAAGCTAATGGGTCCCAACTCGATTATTCAATTCTAGCGCAAAAGAATTGTCGTCGAAATTTTACGTGCGGAATGTAATTTTTTCACTTTTCGGTGTCATAGAAACGGGAAATTTGGCACGAGCATTGATTATGTCATAAATAGGAAAAGCTAATGGATCCCAACTCGATTATTCAATTCTATGCGTAAAAGAATTAGCGTCCAAATTTTACGTACGGAATGTAATTTTTTCACTTTCCGGTGTCATAGAAACGTGAAATTTCGCACGAGCATTGATTATGTCATAAATAGGAAAAGCTAATGGGTCCCAACTCGATTATTCAATTCTATGCGCGAAAGAATTAGCGTCCTTATTTTACGTACGGAATGTAATTTCTTCCCTTTCCGGTGTCATAGAAACAGGAAATTTGGCACGAGCATTGATTATGTCATAAATAAGAAAAGCTAATGGGTCCCAACTCCATTATTCAATTCTATGCGCAAAAGAATTAGCGTCCAAATTTTACGTACGGAATGTAATTTTTTCAATTTCCGGTGTCATAGAAACGGGAAATTTGGCACAGGCATTGATTATGTCATAAATAGAAAAAGCTAATGGGTCCCAACTCGATTATTCAATTCTAGCGCAAAAGAATTGGCGTCAAAATTTTATGTACGGAATGTAATTTTTTCACTTTCCGTTATCATAGAAACGGGAAATTTGGCACGAGCATTGATTATGTCATAAATAGGAAAAGCTAATGGGTCCCAACTCGATTATTCAATTCTAAGCGCAAAAGAATTGGCGTCAAAATTTTACGTGCGGAATGTAATTTTTTCACTTTCCGGTGTCATAGAAACGGGAAATTTGGCACGAGCATTGATTATGTCATAAATAGGAAAAGCTAATGGGTCCCAACTCCATTATTCAATTCTATGCGCAAAAGAATTAGCGTCCAAATTTTACGTACGGAATGTAATTTTTTCACTTTCCAGTGTCATAGAAATGGGAAATTTGGCACAGGCATTGATTATGTCATAAATAGAAAAAGCTAATGGGTCCCAACTCGATTATTCAATTCTAGCGCAAAAGAATCGGCATCGAACTTTTACGTGCGGAAGCTAATTTTTTCACTTTTCGGTGTCATAGAAACGGGAAATTTGGCACGAGCATTGATTATGTAATAAATAGGGAAAGCTAATGGGTCCCAACTCCATTATTCAATTTTATGCGCAAAAGAATTAGCGTCCATATTTTACGTGCGGAATGTTATTTTTTCACTTTCCGGTGTCATAGAAACGTGAAATTTGGCACGAGCATTGATTATGTCATAAATAGGAAAAGCTAATGGGTCCCAACTCGATTATTCAATTCTAGCGCAAAAGAATTGTCGTCGAAATTTTACGTGCGGAATGTAATTTTTTCACTTTTCGGTGTCATAGAAACGGGAAATTTGGCACGAGCATTGATTATGTCATAAATAGGAAAAGCTAATGGATCCCAACTCGATTATTCAATTCTATGCGTAAAAGAATTAGCGTCCAAATTTTACGTACGGAATGTAATTTTTTCACTTTCCGGTGTCATAGAAACGGGAAATTTGGCACGAGCATTGATTATGTCATAAATAGGAAAAGCTAATGGGTCCCAACTCCATTATTCAATTCTATGCGCAAAAGAATTAGCGTCCAAATTTTACGTACGGAATGTAATTTTTTCACTTTCCAGTGTCATAGAAATGGGAAATTTGGCACAGGCATTGATTATGTCATAAATAGAAAAAGCTAATGGGTCCCAACTCGATTATTCAATTCTAGCGCAAAAGAATCGGCATCGAACTTTGACGTGCGGAAGCTAGTTTTTTCACTTTTCGGTGTCATAGAAACGGGAAATTTGGCACAAGCATTGATTATGTCATAAATAGGAAAAGCTAATGGGTCCCAACTCCATTATTCAATTTTATGCGCAAAAGAATTAGCGTCCATATTTTACGTGCGGAATGTTATTTTTTCACTTTCCGGTGTCATAGAAACGTGAAATTTGGCACGAGCATTGATTATGTCATAAATAGGAAAAGCTAATGGGTCCCAACTCGATTATTCAATTCTAACGCAAAAGAATTGGTGTCGAAATTTTACGTACGGAATGTAATTTTTTCACTTTCCGGTGTCATAGAAACGGGAAATTTGGCACGATCATTGATTATGTCATAAATAGGAAAAGCTAAAGGGTCCCAACTCGATTATTCAATTCTATGCGCAAAAGAATTTGCGTCCAAATTTTACGTACGGAATGCAATTTCTTCCCTTTCCGGTGTCATAGAAACAGGAAATTTGGCACGAGCATTGATTATGTAATAAATAAGAAAAGCTAATGGGTCTTAACTTCATTAGTCAATTCTATGCGCAAAAGAATTAGCGTCCAAATTTTACGTACGGAATATAATTTTTTGATTTTCCGGTGTCATAGAAACGGGAAATTTGGCACAGGCATTGATTATGTCATAAATAGGAAAAGCTAATGGGTCCAAACTCGATTATTCAATTCTAGCGCAAAAGAATTGTCGTCGAAATTTTACGTGCGGAAGCTAATTTTTTCACTTTCCGGTGTCATAGAAACGGGAAATTTGGCACGAGCATTGATTATGTCATAAATAGGAAAAGCTAATGGATCCCAACTCGATTATTCAATTCTATGCGTAAAAGAATTAGCATCCAAATTTTACGTACGGAATGTAATTTTTTCACTTTCCGGTGTCATAGAAACGGGAAATTTCGCACAGGCATTGATTATGTCATAAATAGGAAAAGCTAATGGGTCCCAACTCGATTATTCAATTCTATGCGCAAAAGAATTAGCGTCCAAATTTTACGTACGGAATGTAATTTCTCCCCTTTCCGGTGTCATAGAAACAGGAAATTTGGCACGAGCATTGATTATGTCATAAATAAGAAAAGCTAATGGGTCCCAACTCCATTATTCAATTCTATGCGCAAAAGAATTAGCGTCCAAATTTTACGTACGGAATGTAATTTTTTCAATTTCCGGTGTCATAGAAACGGGAAATTTGGCACAGGCATTGATTATGTCATAAATAGAAAAAGCTAATGGGTCCCAATTCGATTATTCAATTCTAGCGCAAAAGAATTGGCGTTATAATTTTATGTACGGAATGTAATTTTTTCACTTTCCGTTATCATAGAAACGGGAAATTTGGCACGAGCATTGATTATGTCATAAATAGGAAAAGCTAATGGGTCCCAACTCGATTATTCAATTCTAAGCGCAAAAGAATTGGCGTCAAAATTTTACGTGCGGAATGTAATTTTTTCACTTTCCGGTGTCATAGAAACGGGAAATTTGGCACGAGCATTGATTATGTCATAAATAGGGAAAGCTAATGGGTCCCAACTCGATTATTCAATTCTAACGCAAAAGAATTGGTGTCGAAATTTTACGTACGGAATGTAATTTTTTCACTTTCCGGTGTCATAGAAACGGGAAATTTGGCACGAGCATTGATTATCTCATAAATAGGAAAAGCTAATGGGTCCCAACTCGATTATTCAATTCTATGCGCAAAAGAATTGGCGTCCAAATTTTACGTACGGAATGTAATTTTTTGATTTTCCGGTGTCATAGAAATGGGAAATTTGGCACAGGCATTGATTATGTCATAAATAGAAAAAGCTAATGGGTCCCAACTCGATTATTCAATTCTAGCGCAAAAGAATTGTCGTCGAAATTTTACATGCGGAATGTAATTTTTTCACTTTCCGGTGTCATAGAAACGGGAAATTTGGCACGAGCATTGATTATGTCATAAATAGGAAAAGCTAATGGGTCCCAACTCCATTATTCAATTTTATTCGCAAAAGAATTAGCGTCCAAATTTTACATACGGAATGTAATTTTTTCACGTTCCGGTGTCATTGAAACGGGAAATTTGGCACGAGCATTGATTATGTCATAAATAGGAAAAGCTAATGGGTCCCAACTCGATTATTCAATTCTAGCGCAAAAGAATTGGCGTCAAAATTTTATGTACGGAATGTCCTTTTTTCTCTTTCCGGTGTCATAGAAACGGGAAATTTCGCACAGGCATTGATTATGTCATAAATAGGAAAAGCTAATGGGTCCCAACTCGATTATTCAATTCTATTGCAAAATAATTGGCGTCGAAATTTTACGTACGGAATGTAATTTTTTCACTTTCCGGTGTCATAGAAATGGGAAATTTGGCACAGGCATTGATTATGTCATAAATAGGAAAAGCTAATGGGTCCCAACTCGATTATTCAATTCTATGCGCAAAAGAATTGGCGTCAAAATTGTACGTGCGGAATGTAATTTTTTCACTTTCCGGTGTCATAGAAACGGAAAATTTGGCACGAGCATTGATTATGTCATAAATAGGAAAAGCTAATGGGTCCCAACTCAATTATTCAATTCTATGCGCAAAAGAATTAGCGTCCAAATTTTACGTACGGAATGTAATTTCTTCCCTTTCCGGTGTCATAGAAACAGGAAATTTGGCACGAGCATTGATTATGTTATAAATAGGAAAAGCTAATGGGTCCCAACTTCATTAGTCAATTCTATGCGCAAAAGAATTAGCGTCCAAATTTTACGTACGGAATGTAATTTTTTCACTTTCCGGTGTGATAGAAACGGGAAATTTGGCACAGGCATTGATTATGTCATCAATAGAAAAAGCTAATGGGTCCCAACTCGATTATTCAATTCTAGCGCAAAAGAATTGTCGTCGAAATTTTACGTGCGGAATGTAATTTTTTCACTTTCCGGTGTCATAGAAACGGGAAATTTGGCACAGGCATTGATTATGTCATAAATAGAAAAAGCTAATGGGTCCCAACTCGATTATTCAATTCTAGCGCAAAAGAATTAGCGTCCAAATTTTACGTGCGGAATGTAATTTTTTCACTTTCCGGTGTCATAGAAACGGGAAATTTGGCACGAGCATTGATTATGTCATAAATAGGAAAAGCTAATGGGTCCCAACTCCATTATTCAATTTTATTCGCAAAAGAATTAGCGTCCAAATTTTACATACGGAATGTAATTTTTTCACTTTCCGGTGTCATTGAAACGGGAAATTTGGCACGAGCATTGATTATGTCATAAATAGGAAAAGCTAATGGGTCCCAACTCGATTATTCAATTCTAGTGCAAAATAATTGGCGTCGAAATTTTACGTACGGAATGTAATTTTTTCACTTTCCGGTGTCATAGAAACGGGAAATTTGGCACAGGCATTGATTATGTCATAAATAGGAAAAGCTAATGGGTCCCAACTCGATTATTCAATTCTATGCGCAAAAGAATTGGCGTCAAAATTGTACGTGCGGAATGTAATTTTTTCACTTTCCGGTGTCATAGAAACGGAAAATTTGGCACGAGCATTGATTATGTCATAAATAGGAAAAGCTAATGGGTCCCAACTCAATTATTCAATTCTATGCGCAAAAGAATTAGCGTCCAAATTTTACGTACGGAATGTAATTTCTTCCCTTTCCGGTGTCATAGAAACAGGAAATTTGGCACGAGCATTGATTATGTTATAAATAGGAAAAGCTAATGGGTCCCAACTTCATTAGTCAATTCTATGCGCAAAAGAATTAACGTCCAAATTTTAAGTACGGAATGTAATTTTTTCACTTTCCGGTGTGATAGAAACGGGAAATTTGGCACAGGCATTGATTATGTCATCAATAGAAAAAGCTAATGGGTCCCAACTCGATTATTCAATTCTAGCGCAAAAGAATTGTCGTCGAAATTTTACGTGCGGAATGTAATTTTTTCACTTTCCGGTGTCATAGAAACGGGAAATTTGGCACAGGCATTGATTATGTCATAAATAGAAAAAGCTAATGGGTCCCAACTCGATTATTCAATTCTAGCGCAAAAGAATTAGCGTCCAAATTTTACGTGCGGAATGTAATTTTTTCACTTTCCGGTGTCATAGAAACGGGAAATTTGGCACGAGCATTGATTATGTCATAAATAGGAAAAGCTAATGGGTCCCAACTCCATTATTCAATTTTATTCGCAAAAGAATTAGCGTCCAAATTTTACATACGGAATGTAATTTTTTCACTTTCCGGTGTCATTGAAACGGGAAATTTGGCACGAGCATTGATTATGTCATAAATAGGAAAAGCTAATGGGTCCCAACTCGATTATTCAATTCTAGTGCAAAATAATTGGCGTCGAAATTTTACGTACGGAATGTAATTTTTTCACTTTCCGGTGTCATAGAAACGGGAAATTTGGCACAGGCATTGATTATGTCATAAATAGGAAAAGCTAATGGGTCCCAACTCGATTATTCAATTCTATGCGCAAAAGAATTGGCGTCAAAATTTTACGTGCGGAATGTAATTTTTTCACTTTCCGGTGTCATAGAAACGGAAAATTTGGCACGAGCATTGATTATGTCATAAATAGGAAAAGCTAATGGGTCCCAACTCAATTATTCAATTCTATGCGCAAAAGAATTAGCGTCCAAATTTTACGAACGGAATGTAATTTCTTCCCTTTCCGGTGTCATAGAAACAGGAAATTTGGCACGAGCATTGATTATGTCATAAATAGGAAAAGCTAATGGGTCCCAACTTCATTAGTCAATTCTATGCGCAAAAGAATTAGCGTCCAAATTTTACGTACGGAATGTAATTTTTACACTTTTCGGTTTCATAGAAACGGGAAATTTGGCACAGGCATTGATTATGTCATAAATAGAAAAAGCTAATGGGTCCCAACTCGATTATTCAATTCTAGCGCAAAAGAATTGTCGTCGAAATTTTACGTGCGGAATGTAATTTTTTCACTTTCCGGTGTCATAGAAACGGGAAATTTGGCACAGGCATTGATTATGTCATAAATAGAAAAAGCTAATGGGTCCCAACTCGATTATTCAATTCTAGCGCAAAAGAATTAGCGTCCAAATTTTACGTGCGGAATGTAATTTTTTCACTTTCCGGTGTCATAGAAACGGGAAATTTGGCACGAGCATTGATTATGTCATAAATAGGAAAAGCTAATGGATCCCAACTCGATTATTCAATTTTATTCGCAAAAGAATTATCGTCCAAATTTTACATACGGAATGTAATTTTTTCACTTTCCGGTGTCATAGAAACGGGAAATTTGGCACGAGCATTGATTATGTCATAAATAGGAAAAGCTAATGGGTCCCAACTCGATTATTCAATTCTATGCGCAAAAGAAGTGGCGTCAAAATTTTACGTGCGGAATGTAATTTTTTCACTTTCCGGTGTCATAGAAACAGAAAATTTGGCACGAGCATTGATTATGTCATAAATAGGAAAAGCTAATGGGTCCCAACTCCATTATTCAATTCTATGCGCAAAAGAATTAGCGTCCAAATTTTACGTACTGAATGTAATTTCTTCCCTTTCCGGTGTCATAGAAACAGGAAATTTGGCACGAGCATTGATTATGTCATAAATAGGAAAAGCTAATGGGTCCCAACTTCATTAGTCAATTCTATGCGCAAAAGAATTAGCGTCCAAATTTTACGTACGGAATGTAATTTTTTCACTTTCCGGTGTCATAGAAACGGGAAATTTGGCACAGGCATTGATTATGTCATAAATTGAAAAAGCTAATGGGTCCCAACTCGATTATTCAATTCTAGCGCAAAAGAATTAGCGTCGAAATTTTACGTGCGGAATGCAATTTTTTCACTTTCCGGTGTCATAGAAACGGGAAATTTGGCACGAGCATTGATTATGTCATAAATAGGAAAAGCCAATGGGTCCCAAGTCGATTATTCAATTCTATGAGCAAAAGAATTGGCGTCCAAATTTTACATACAAAATGTTATTTTTTCACTTTCCGGTGTCATAGAAACGGGAAATTTGGCACGAGCATTGATTATGTCATAAATAGGAAAAGCTAATGGGTCCCAACTCAATTATTCAATTCTATGCGCAAAAGAATTAGCATCCAAATTTTACGTACGGAATGTTCTTCCCTTTCCGGTGTCATAGAAACAGGAAATTTGGCACGAGCATTGATTATGTCATAAATAAGAAACGCTAATGGGTCCCAACTTTATTATTCAATTCTATGCGCAAAAGAATTAGCGTCAAAATTTTACGTACGGAATGTAATTTTTTCACTTTCCGGTGTCATAGAAACGGGAAATTTGGCACAGGCATTGATTATGTCATAAATAGAAAAAGCTAATGGGTCCCAACTCGATTATTTAATTCTAGCGCAAAAGAATTGTCGTCGAAATTTTACATGCGGAAGGTAATTTTTTCACTTTCTGGTGTCATAGAAACGGGAAATTTGGCACGAGCATTGATTATGTCATAAATAGGAAAAGCTAATAGGTCCCCAACTCCATTATTCAATTCTATGCGCAAAAGAATTAGCGTCCAAATTTTACGTGCGGAATGTAATTTTTTCACTTTCCGGTGTCATAGAAACTGTGAAATTTGGCACGAGCATTGATTATGTCATAAATAGGAAAAGCTAATGGGTCCCAACTCGATTACTCAATTCTATGCGCAAAAGAATTGGCGTCAAAATTTTATGTGCGGAATGTAATTTTTTCACTTTCCGGTGTCATAGAAACGGGAAATTTGGCACGAGGATTGATTATGTCATAAATAGAAAAAGCTAATGGGTCCCAACTCGATTATTTAATTCTAGCGCAAAAGAATTGTCGTCGAAATTTTACGTGCGGAAGCTAATTTTTTCACTTTCCGGTGTCATAGAAACAGGAAATTTGGCACGAGCATTGATTATGTCATAAATAGGAAAAGCTAATGGATCCCAACTCGATTATTCAATTCTATGCGTAATAGAATTAGCGTCCAAATTTTACGTACGGAATGTAATTTTTTCACTTTCCGGTGTCATAGAAACGGGAAATTTCGCACAGGCATTGATTATGTCATAAATAGGAAAAGCTAATGGGTCCCAACTCGATTATTCAATTCTATGCGCAAAAGAAGTAGCGTCCAAATTTACGTACGGAATGTAATTTCTTCACTTTCCGGTGTCATAGAAACAGGAAATTTGGCACGAGCATTGATTATGTCATAAATAAGAAAAGCTAATGGGTCCCAACTCGATTATTCAATTCTATGCGCAAAAGAATTGGCGTCCAAATTTTACGTACGGAATGTAATTTCTTCCCTTTCCGGTGTCATAGAAACGGGAAATTTGGCACGAGCATTGATTATGTCATAAATAGGAAAAGCTAATGGGTCCCAACTCGATTTTTCAATTCTAAGCGCAAAAGAATTGGCGTCAAAATTTTACGTGCGGAATGTAATTTTTTCACTTTCCGGTGTCATAGAAACGGGAAATTTGGCACGAGCATTGATTATGTCATAAATAGGAAAAGCTAATGGGTCCCAACTCCATTATTCAATTCTATGCGCAAAAGAATTAGCGTCCAAATTTTACGTACGGAATGTAATTTTTTCACTTTCTGGTGTCATAGAAACGGGAAATTTGGCACGAGCATTGATTATGTCATAAATAGGAAAAGCTAATGGGTCCCAACTCGATTATTCAATTCTATGCGCAAAAGAATTGGCGTCCAAATTTTACGTACGGAATGTAATTTCTTCCCTTTCCGGTGTCATAGAAACAGGAAATTTGGCACGAGCATTGATTATGTCATAAATAAGAAAAGCTAATGGGTCTTAACTTCATTAATCAATTCTATGCGCAAAAGAATTAGCGTCAAAATTTTACGTACGGAATGTAATTTTTTGATTTTCCGGTGTCATAGAAACGGGAAATTTGGCACAGGCATTGATTATGTCATAAATAGAAAAAGCTAATGGGTCCCAACTCGATTATTCAATTCTAGCGCAAAAGAATTGTCGTCGAAATTTTACGTGCGGAAGCTAATTTTTTCAATTTCCGGTGTCATAGAAACGGGAAATTTGGCACGATCATTGATTATGTCATAAATAGGAAAAGCTAATGGGTTCAACTAGATTATTCAATTCTAGCGCAAAAGAATTGTCGTCCAAATTTTACGTGCGGAATAGAATTTTTTCACTTTCCGGTGTCATAGAAACGGGAAATTTGGCACGAGCATTGATTATGTCATAAATAGGAAAAGCTAATGGATCCCAACTCGATTATTCAATTCTATGCGTAAAAGAATTAGCGTCCAAATTTTACGTACGGAATGTAATTTTTTCACTTTCCGGTGTCATAGAAACAGGAAATTTCGCACAGGCATTGATTATGTCATAAATAGGAAAAGCTAATGGGTCCCAACTCGATTATTCAATTCTATGCGCAAAAGAATTAGCGTCCTTATTTTACGTACGGAATGTAATTTCTTCCCTTTCCGGTGTCATAGAAACAGGAAATTTGGCACGAGCATTGATTATGTCATAAATAAGAAAAGCTAATGGGTCCCAACTCCATTATTCAATTCTATGCGCAAAAGAATTAGCGTCCAAATTTTACGTACGGAATGTAATTTTTTCAATTTCCGGTGTCATAGAAACGGGAAATTTGGCACAGGCATTGATTATGTCATAAATAGAAAAAGCTAATGGGTCCCAACTCGATTATTCAATTCTAGCGCAAAAGAATTGGCGTCAAAATTTTATGTACGGAATGTAATTTTTTCACTTTCCGTTATCATAGAAACGGGAAATTTGGCACGAGCATTGATTATGTCATAAATAGGAAAAGCTAATGGGTCCCAACTCGATTATTCAATTCTAAGCGCAAAAGAATTGGCGTCAAAATTTTACGTGCGGAATGTAATTTTTTCACTTTCCGGTGTCATAGAAACGGGAAATTTGGCACGAGCATTGATTATGTCATAAATAGGAAAAGCTAATGGGTCCCAACTCCATTATTCAATTCTATGCGCAAAAGAATTAGCGTCCAAATTTTACGTACGGAATGTAATTTTTTCACTTTCCAGTGTCATAGAAATGGGAAATTTGGCACAGGCATTGATTATGTCATAAATAGAAAAAGCTAATGGGTCCCAACTCGATTATTCAATTCTAGCGCAAAAGAATCGGCATCGAACTTTTACGTGCGGAAGCTAATTTTTTCACTTTTCGGTGTCATAGAAACGGGAAATTTGGCACGAGCATTGATTATGTAATAAATAGGGAAAGCTAATGGGTCCCAACTCCATTATTCAATTTTATGCGCAAAAGAATTAGCGTCCATATTTTACGTGCGGAATGTTATTTTTTCACTTTCCGGTGTCATAGAAACGTGAAATTTGGCACGAGCATTGATTATGTCATAAATAGGAAAAGCTAATAGGTCCCCAACTCCATTATTCAATTCTATGCGCAAAAGAATTAGCGTCCAAATTTTACGTACGGTATGTAATTTTTTCACTTTCCGGTGTCATAGAAACGGGAAATTTCGCACAGGCATTGATTATGTCATAAATAGGAAAAGCTAATGGGTCCCAAGTCGATTATTCAATTCTAGTGCAAAATAATTGGCGTCGAAATTTTACGTACGGAATGTAATTTTTTCACTTTCCGGTGTCATAGAAACGGGAAATTTGGCACAAGCATTGATTATGTCATAAATAGGAAAAGCTAATGGGTCCCAACTCGATTATTCAATTTTATGCGCAAAAGATTTAGCGTCCATATTTTACGTGCGGAATGTTATTTTTTCACTTTCCGGTGTCATAGAAACGTGAAATTTGGCACGAGCATTGATTATGTCATAAATAGGAAAAGCTAATGGGTCCCAACTCGATTATTCAATTCTAACGCAAAAGAATTGGTGTCGAAATTTTACGTACGGAATGTAATTTTTTCACTTTCCGGTGTCATAGAAACGGGAAATTTGGCACGATCATTGATTATGTCATAAATAGGAAAAGCTAATGGGTCCCAACTCGATTATTCAATTCTATGCGCAAAAGAATTGGCGTCCAAATTTTACGTACGGAATGTAATTTCTTCCCTTTCCGGTGTCATAGAAACAGGAAATTTGGCACGAGCATTGATTATGTAATAAATAAGAAAAGCTAATGGGTCTTAACTTCATTAGTCAATTCTATGCGCAAAAGAATTAGCGTCCAAATTTTACGTACGGAATATAATTTTTTGATTTTCCGGTGTCATAGAAACGGGAAATTTGGCACAGGCATTGATTATGTCATAAATAGAAAAAGCTAATGGGTCCCAACTCGATTATTCAATTCTAGCGCAAAAGAATTGTCGTCGAAATTTTACGTGCGGAAGCTAATTTTTTCACTTTCCGGTGTCATAGAAACGGGAAATTTGGCACGAGCATTGATTATGTCATAAATAGGAAAAGCTAATGGATCCCAACTCGATTATTCAATTCTATGCGTAAAAGAATTAGCGTCCAAATTTTACGTACGGAATGTAATTTTTTCACTTTCCGGTGTCATAGAAACGGGAAATTTCGCACAGGCATTGATTATGTCATAAATAGGAAAAGTTAATGGGTCCCAACTCGATTATTCAATTCTATGCGCAAAAGAATTAGCGTCCAAATTTTACGTACGGAATGTAATTTCTCCCCTTTCCGGTGTCATAGAAACAGGAAATTTGGCACGAGCATTGATTATGTCATAAATAAGAAAAGCTAATGGGTCCCAACTCCATTATTCAATTCTATGCGCAAAAGAATTAGCGTCCAAATTTTACGTACGGAATGTAATTTTTTCAATTTCCGGTGTCATAGAAACGGGAAATTTGGCACAGGCATTGATTATGTCATAAATAGAAAAAGCTAATGGGTCCCAATTTGATTATTCAATTCTAGCGCAAAAGAATTGGCGTTATAATTTTATGTACGGAATGTAATTTTTTCACTTTCCGTTATCATAGAAACGGGAAATTTGGCACGAGCATTGATTATGTCATAAATAGGAAAAGCTAATGGGTCCCAACTCGATTATTCAATTCTAAGCGCAAAAGAATTGGCGTCAAAATTTTACGTGCGGAATGTAATTTTTTCACTTTCCGGTGTCATAGAAACGTGAAATTTGGCACGAGCATTGATTATGTCATAAATAGGAAAAGCTAATGGGTCCCAACTCGATTATTCAATTCTAACGCAAAAGAATTGGTGTCGAAATTTTACGTACGGAATGTAATTTTTTCACTTTCCGGTGTCATAGAAACGGGAAATTTGGCACGAGCATTGATTATCTCATAAATAGGAAAAGCTAATGGGTCCCAACTCGATTATTCAATTCTATGCGCAAAAGAATTGGCGTCCAAATTTTACGTACGGAATGTAATTTTTTGATTTTCCGGTGTCATAGAAATGGGAAATTTGGCACAGGCATTGATTATGTCATAAATAGAAAAAGCTAATGGGTCCCAACTCGATTATTCAATTCTAGCGCAAAAGAATTGTCGTCGAAATTTTACATGCGGAATGTAATTTTTTCACTTTCCGGTGTCATAGAAACGGGAAATTTGGCACGAGCATTGATTATGTCATAAATAGGAAAAGCTAATGGGTCCCAACTCGATTATTCAATTCTAGCGCCAAAGAATTGGCGTCCAAATTTTACGTACGGAATGTAATTTTTTGATTTTCCGGTGTCATAGAAATGGGACATTTGGCACAGGCATTGATTATGTCATAAATAGAAAAAGCTAATGGGTCCCAACTCGATTATTCAATTCTAGCGCAAAAGAATTGTCGTCCAAATTTTACATACGGAATGTAATTTTTTCACTTTCCGGTGTCATAGAAACGGGAAATTTGGCACGAGCATTGATTATGTCATAAATAGGAAAAGCTAATGGGTTCAACTCGATTATTCAATTCTAGCGCAAAAGAATTAGCGTCCAAATTTTACGTGCGGAATGTAATTTTTTCACTTTCCGGTGTCATAGAAACGGGAGATTTAGCACGGGCATTGATTATGTCATAAATAGGAAAAGCCAATGGGTCCCAACTCCATTATTCAATTCTATGCGCAAAAGAATTAGCGTCAAAATTTTACGTGCGGAATGTAATTTTTTCACTTTCCGGTGTCATAGAAACGTGAAATTTGGCACGAGCATTGATTATGTCATAAATAGGAAAAGCTAATGGGTCCCAACTCGATTATTCAATTCTAATGCAAAAGAATTGGTGTCGAAATTTTACGTACGGAATGCAATTTTTTCAATTTCCGGTGTCATAGAAACAGGAAATTTGGCACGAGCATTGATTATGTCATAAATAGGAAAAGCTAATAGGTCCCCAACTCCATTATTCAATTCTATGCGCAAAAGAATTAGCGTCCAAATTTTACGTACGGTATGTAATTTTTTCACTTTCCGGTGTCATAGAAACGGGAAATTTCGCACAGGCATTGATTATGTCATAAATAGGAAAAGCTAATGGGTCCCAAGTCGATTATTCAATTCTAGTGCAAAATAATTGGCGTCGAAATTTAACGTACGGAATGTAATTTTTTCACTTTCCGGTGTCATAGAAACGGGAAATTTGCCACAGGCATTGATTATGTCATAAATAGAAAAAGCTAATGGATCCCAACTCGATTATTCAATTTTATTCGCAAAAGATTTATCGTCCAAATTTTACATACGGAATGTAATTTTTTCACTTTCCGGTGTCATAGAAACGGGAAATTTGGCACGAGCATTGATTATGTCATAAATAGGAAAAGCTAATGGGTCCCAACTCGATTATTCAATTCTATGCGCAAAAGAATTGGCGTCAAAATTTTACATGCGGAATGTAATTTTTTCACTTTCCGGTGTCATAGAAACGGAAAATTTGGCACGAGCATTGATTATGTCATAAATAGGAAAAGCTAATGGGTCCCAACTCAATTATTCAATTCTATGCGCAAAAGAATTAGCGTCCAAATTTTACGTACGGAATGTAATTTCTTCCCTTTCCGGTGTCATAGAAACAGGAAATTTGGCACGAGCATTGATTATGTCATAAATAGGAAAAGCTAATGGGTCCCCACTTCATTAGTCAATTCTATGCGCAAAAGAATTAGCGTCCAAATTTTACGTACGGAATGTAATTTTTTCACTTTCCGGTGTCATAGAAACGGGAAATTTGGCACAGGCATTGATTATGTCATAAATAGAAAAAGCTAATGGGTCCCAACTCGATTTTTCAATTCTAGCGCAAAAGAATTGTCTTCGAAATTTTACGTGCGGAATGTAATTTTTTCACTTTCCGGTGTCATAGAAACGGGAAATTTGGCACAGGCATTGATTATGTCATAAATAGAAAAAGCTAATGGGTCCCAACTCGATTATTCAATTCTAGCGCAAAAGAATTAGCGTCCAAATTTTACGTGCGGAATGTAATTTTTTCACTTTCCGGTGTCATAGAAACGGGAAATTTGGCACGAGCACTGATTATGTCATAAATAGGAAAAGCTAATGGATCCCAACTCCGTTATTCAATTTTATTCGCAAAAGAATTAGCGTCCAAATTTTACATACGGAATGTAATTTTTTCACTTTCCGGTGTCATAGAAACGGGAAATTTCGCACAGGCATTGATTATGTCATAAATAGGAAAAGCCAATGGGTCCCAACTCGATTATTCAATTCTATGCGCAAAAGAAATAGCGTCCAAATTTTACGTACGGAATGTAATTTCTTCCCTTTCCGGTGTCATAGAAGCAGGAAATTTGGCACGAGCATTGATTATGTCATAAATAAGAAAAGCTAATGGGTCCCAACTCCATTATTCAATTCTATGCGCAAAAGAATTGGCGTCCAAATTTTACGTACGGAATGTAATTTTTTCAATTTCCGGTGTCATAGAAACGGGAAATTTGGCACAGGCATTGATTATGTCATAAATAGAAAAAGCTAATGGGTCCCAACTCGATTATTCAATTCTAGCACAAAAGAATTGGCGTCAAAATTTTATGTACGGAATGTAATTTTTTCACTTTCCGTTGTCATAGAAACGGGAAATTTGGCACGAGCATTGATTATGTCATAAATAGGAAAAGCTAATGGGTCCCAACTCGATTATTCAATTCTAAGAGCAAAAGAATTGGCGTCAAAATTTTACGTGCGGAATGTAATTTTTTCACTTTCCGGTGTCATAGAAACGGGAAATTTGGCACGAGCATTGATTATGTCATAAATAGGAAAAGCTAATGGGTCCCAACTCCATTATTCAATTCTATGCGCAAAAGAATTAGCGTCCAAATTTTACGTACGGAATGTAATTTTTTCACTTTCCGGTGTCATAGAAACGGGAAATTTGGCACAGGCATTGATTATGTCATAAATAGAAAAAGCTAATGGGTCCCAACTCGATTATTAAATTCTATCGCAAAAGAATCGGCGTCGAACTTTTACGTGCGGAAGCTAATTTTTTCACTTTTCGGTGTCATAGAAACGGGAAATTTGGCACGAGCATTGATTATGTCATAAATAGGAAAAGCTAATGGGTCCCAACTCCATTATTCAATTTTATGCGCAAAAGAATTAGCGTCCATATTTTACGTGCGGAATGTTATTTTTTCACTTTCCGGTATCATAGAAACGGGAGATTTAGCACGGGCATTGATTATGTCATAAATAGGAAAAGCCAATGGGTCCCAACTCCATTATTCAATTCTATGCGCAAAAGAATTAGCGTCAAAATTTTACGTGCGGAATGTAATTTTTTCACTTTCCGGTGTCATAGAAACGTGAAATTTGGCACGAGCATTGATTATGTCATAAATAGGAAAAGCTAATGGGTCCCAACTCGATTATTCAATTCTAATGCAAAAGAATTGGTGTCGAAATTTTACGTACGGAATGCAATTTTTTCACTTTCCGGTGTCATAGAAACAGGAAATTTGGCACGAGCATTGATTATGTCATAAATAGGAAAAGCTAATAGGTCCCCAACTCCATTATTCAATTCTATGCGCAAAAGAATTAGCGTCCAAATTTTACGTACGGTATGTAATTTTTTCACTTTCCGGTGTCATAGAAACGGGAAATTTCGCACAGGCATTGATTATGTCATAAATAGGAAAAGCTAATGGGTCCCAAGTCGATTATTCAATTCTAGTGCAAAATAATTGGCGTCGAAATTTTACGTACGGAATGTAATTTTTTCACTTTCCGGTGTCATAGAAACGGGAAATTTGCCACAGGCATTGATTATGTCATAAATAGAAAAAGCTAATGGATCCCAACTCGATTATTCAATTTTATTCGCAAAAGATTTATCGTCCAAATTTTACATACGGAATGTAATTTTTTCACTTTCCGGTGTCATAGAAACGGGAAATTTGGCACGAGCATTGATTATGTCATAAATAGGAAAAGCTAATGGGTCCCAACTCGATTATTCAATTCTATGCGCAAAAGAATTGGCGTCAAAATTTTACATGCGGAATGTAATTTTTTCACTTTCCGGTGTCATAGAAACGGAAAATTTGGCACGAGCATTGATTATGTCATAAATAGGAAAAGCTAATGGGTCCCAACTCAATTATTCAATTCTATGCGCAAAAGAATTAGCGTCCAAATTTTACGTACGGAATGTAATTTCTTCCCTTTCCGGTGTCATAGAAACAGGAAATTTGGCACGAGCATTGATTATGTCATAAATAGGAAAAGCTAATGGGTCCCCACTTCATTAGTCAATTCTATGCGCAAAAGAATTAGCGTCCAAATTTTACGTACGGAATGTAATTTTTTCACTTTCCGGTGTCATAGAAACGGGAAATTTGGCACAGGCATTGATTATGTCATAAATAGAAAAAGCTAATGGGTCCCAACTCGATTTTTCAATTCTAGCGCAAAAGAATTGTCTTCGAAATTTTACGTGCGGAATGTAATTTTTTCACTTTCCGGTGTCATAGAAACGGGAAATTTGGCACAGGCATTGATTATGTCATAAATAGAAAAAGCTAATGGGTCCCAACTCGATTATTCAATTCTAGCGCAAAAGAATTAGCGTCCAAATTTTACGTGCGGAATGTAATTTTTTCACTTTCCGGTGTCATAGAAACGGGAAATTTGGCACGAGCACTGATTATGTCATAAATAGGAAAAGCTAATGGATCCCAACTCCGTTATTCAATTTTATTCGCAAAAGAATTAGCGTCCAAATTTTACATACGGAATGTAATTTTTTCACTTTCCGGTGTCATAGAAACGGGAAATTTCGCACAGGCATTGATTATGTCATAAATAGGAAAAGCCAATGGGTCCCAACTCGATTATTCAATTCTATGCGCAAAAGAAATAGCGTCCAAATTTTACGTACGGAATGTAATTTCTTCCCTTTCCGGTGTCATAGAAGCAGGAAATTTGGCACGAGCATTGATTATGTCATAAATAAGAAAAGCTAATGGGTCCCAACTCCATTATTCAATTCTATGCGCAAAAGAATTGGCGTCCAAATTTTACGTACGGAATGTAATTTTTTCAATTTCCGGTGTCATAGAAACGGGAAATTTGGCACAGGCATTGATTATGTCATAAATAGAAAAAGCTAATGGGTCCCAACTCGATTATTCAATTCTAGCACAAAAGAATTGGCGTCAAAATTTTATGTACGGAATGTAATTTTTTCACTTTCCGTTGTCATAGAAACGGGAAATTTGGCACGAGCATTGATTATGTCATAAATAGGAAAAGCTAATGGGTCCCAACTCGATTATTCAATTCTAAGAGCAAAAGAATTGGCGTCAAAATTTTACGTGCGGAATGTAATTTTTTCACTTTCCGGTGTCATAGAAACGGGAAATTTGGCACGAGCATTGATTATGTCATAAATAGGAAAAGCTAATGGGTCCCAACTCCATTATTCAATTCTATGCGCAAAAGAATTAGCGTCCAAATTTTACGTACGGAATGTAATTTTTTCACTTTCCGGTGTCATAGAAACGGGAAATTTGGCACAGGCATTGATTATGTCATAAATAGAAAAAGCTAATGGGTCCCAACTCGATTATTAAATTCTATCGCAAAAGAATCGGCGTCGAACTTTTACGTGCGGAAGCTAATTTTTTCACTTTTCGGTGTCATAGAAACGGGAAATTTGGCACGAGCATTGATTATGTCATAAATAGGAAAAGCTAATGGGTCCCAACTCCATTATTCAATTTTATGCGCAAAAGAATTAGCGTCCATATTTTACGTGCGGAATGTTATTTTTTCACTTTCCGGTGTCATAGAAACGTGAAATTTGGCACGAGCATTGATTATGTCATAAATAGGAAAAGCTAATGGGTCCCAACTCGATTATTCAATTCTAACGCAAAAGAATTGGTGTTGAAATTTTACGTACGGAATGTAATTTTTTCACTTTCCGGTGTCATAGAAACGTGAAATTTGGCACGAGCATTGATTATCTCATAAATAGGAAAAGCTAATGGGTCCCAACTCGATTGTTCAATTCTATGCGCAAAAGAATTAGCGTCCAAATTTTACTTACGGAATGTAATTTCTTCCCTTTCCGGTGTCATAGAAACAGGAAATTTGGCACGAGCATTGATTATGTCATAAATAAGAAAAGCTAATGGGTCCCAACTTCATTAGTCAATTCTATGCGCAAAAGAATTGTCGTCGAAATTTTACGTGCGGAATGTAATTTTTTCACTTTCCGGTGTCATAGAAACGGGAAATTTGGCACGAACATTGATTATGTCATGAATAGGAAAAGCTAATGGGTCCCAACTCGATTATTCAATTCTAGCGCAAAAGAATTAGCGTCCAAATTTTACGTGCGGAATGTAATTTTTTCACATTCCGGTGTCAAAGAAACGGGAAATTTGGCACGAGCATTGATTATGTCATAAATAAGAAAAGCTAATGGGTCCCAACTCCATTATTCAATTCTATGCGCAAACGAATTAGCGTCCAAATTTTACGTACGGAATGTAATTTTTTCAATTTCCGGTGTCATAGAAACGGGAAATTTGGCACAGGCATTGATTATGTCATAAATAGAAAAAGCTAATGGGTCCCAATTCGATTATTCAATTCTAGCGCAAAAGAATTGGCGTTATAATTTTATGTACGGAATGTAATTTTTTCACTTTCCGTTATCATAGAAACGGGAAATTTGGCACGAGCATTGATTATGTCATAAATAGGAAAAGCTAATGGGTCCCAACTCGATTATTCAATTCTAAGCGCAAAAGAATTGGCGTCAAAATTTTACGTGCGGAATGTAATTTTTTCACTTTCCGGTGTCATAGAAACGTGAAATTTGGCACGAGCATTGATTATGTCATAAATAGGAAAAGCTAATGGGTCCCAACTCGATTATTCAATTCTAACGCAAAAGAATTGGTGTCGAAATTTTACGTACGGAATGTAATTTTTTCACTTTCCGGTGTCATAGAAACGGGAAATTTGGCACGAGCATTGATTATCTCATAAATAGGAAAAGCTAATGGGTCCCAACTCGATTATTCAATTCTAGCACAAAAGAATTGGCGTCAAAATTTTATGTACGGAATGTAATTTTTTCACTTTCCGTTGTCATAGAAACGGGAAATTTGGCACGAGCATTGATTATGTCATAAATAGGAAAAGCTAATGGGTCCCAAGTCGATTATTCAATTCTAGTGCAAAATAATTGGCGTCGAAATTTTACGTACGGAATGTAATTTTTTCACTTTCCGGTGTCATAGAAACGGGAAATTTGCCACAGGCATTGATTATGTCATAAATAGAAAAAGCTAATGGATCCCAACTCGATTATTCAATTTTATTCGCAAAAGATTTATCGTCCAAATTTTACATACGGAATGTAATTTTTTCACTTTCCGTTGTCATAGAAACGGGAAATTTGGCACGAGCATTGATTATGTCATAAATAGGAAAAGCTAATGGGTCCCAACTCGATTATTCAATTCTAAGAGCAAAAGAATTGGCGTCAAAATTTTACGTGCGGAATGTAATTTTTTCACTTTCCGGTGTCATAGAAACGGGAAATTTGGCACGAGCATTGATTATGTCATAAATAGGAAAAGCTAATGGGTCCCAACTCCATTATTCAATTCTATGCGCAAAAGAATTAGCGTCCAAATTTTACGTACGGAATGTAATTTTTTCACTTTCCGGTGTCATAGAAACGGGAAATTTGGCACAGGCATTGATTATGTCATAAATAGAAAAAGCTAATGGGTCCCAACTCGATTATTAAATTCTATCGCAAAAGAATCGGCGTCGAACTTTTACGTGCGGAAGCTAATTTTTTCACTTTTCGGTGTCATAGAAACGGGAAATTTGGCACGAGCATTGATTATGTCATAAATAGGAAAAGCTAATGGGTCCCAACTCCATTATTCAATTTTATGCGCAAAAGAATTAGCGTCCATATTTTACGTGCGGAATGTTATTTTTTCACTTTCCGGTGTCATAGAAACGTGAAATTTGGCACGAGCATTGATTATGTCATAAATAGGAAAAGCTAATGGGTCCCAACTCGATTATTCAATTCTAACGCAAAAGAATTGGTGTTGAAATTTTACGTACGGAATGTAATTTTTTCACTTTCCGGTGTCATAGAAACGTGAAATTTGGCACGAGCATTGATTATCTCATAAATAGGAAAAGCTAATGGGTCCCAACTCGATTGTTCAATTCTATGCGCAAAAGAATTAGCGTCCAAATTTTACTTACGGAATGTAATTTCTTCCCTTTCCGGTGTCATAGAAACAGGAAATTTGGCACGAGCATTGATTATGTCATAAATAAGAAAAGCTAATGGGTCCCAACTTCATTAGTCAATTCTATGCGCAAAAGAATTGTCGTCGAAATTTTACGTGCGGAATGTAATTTTTTCACTTTCCGGTGTCATAGAAACGGGAAATTTGGCACGAACATTGATTATGTCATGAATAGGAAAAGCTAATGGGTCCCAACTCGATTATTCAATTCTAGCGCAAAAGAATTAGCGTCCAAATTTTACGTGCGGAATGTAATTTTTTCACATTCCGGTGTCAAAGAAACGGGAAATTTGGCACGAGCATTGATTATGTCATAAATAAGAAAAGCTAATGGGTCCCAACTCCATTATTCAATTCTATGCGCAAAAGAATTAGCGTCCAAATTTTACGTACGGAATGTAATTTTTTCAATTTCCGGTGTCATAGAAACGGGAAATTTGGCACAGGCATTGATTATGTCATAAATAGAAAAAGCTAATGGGTCCCAATTCGATTATTCAATTCTAGCGCAAAAGAATTGGCGTTATAATTTTATGTACGGAATGTAATTTTTTCACTTTCCGTTATCATAGAAACGGGAAATTTGGCACGAGCATTGATTATGTCATAAATAGGAAAAGCTAATGGGTCCCAACTCGATTATTCAATTCTAAGCGCAAAAGAATTGGCGTCAAAATTTTACGTGCGGAATGTAATTTTTTCACTTTCCGGTGTCATAGAAACGTGAAATTTGGCACGAGCATTGATTATGTCATAAATAGGAAAAGCTAATGGGTCCCAACTCGATTATTCAATTCTAACGCAAAAGAATTGGTGTCGAAATTTTACGTACGGAATGTAATTTTTTCACTTTCCGGTGTCATAGAAACGGGAAATTTGGCACGAGCATTGATTATCTCATAAATAGGAAAAGCTAATGGGTCCCAACTCGATTATTCAATTCTATGCGCAAAAGAATTGGCGTCCAAATTTTACGTACGGAATGTAATTTTTTGATTTTCCGGTGTCATAGAAATGGGAAATTTGGCACAGGCATTGATTATGTCATAAATAGAAAAAGCTAATGGGTCCCAACTCGATTATTCAATTCTAGCGCAAAAGAATTGTCGTCGAAATTTTACATGCGGAATGTAATTTTTTCACTTTCCGGTGTCATAGAAACGGGAAATTTGGCACGAGCATTGATTATGTCATAAATAGGAAAAGCTAATGGGTCCCAACTCGATTATTCAATTCTAGCGCCAAAGAATTGGCGTCCAAATTTTACGTACGGAATGTAATTTTTTGATTTTCCGGTGTCATAGAAATGGGACATTTGGCACAGGCATTGATTATGTCATAAATAGAAAAAGCTAATGGGTCCCAACTCGATTATTCAATTCTAGCGCAAAAGAATTGTCGTCCAAATTTTACATACGGAATGTAATTTTTTCACTTTCCGGTGTCATAGAAACGGGAAATTTGGCACGAGCATTGATTATGTCATAAATAGGAAAAGCTAATGGGTTCAACTCGATTATTCAATTCTAGCGCAAAAGAATTAGCGTCCAAATTTTACGTGCGGAATGTAATTTTTTCACTTTCCGGTGTCATAGAAACGGGAGATTTAGCACGGGCATTGATTATGTCATAAATAGGAAAAGCCAATGGGTCCCAACTCCATTATTCAATTCTATGCGCAAAAGAATTAGCGTCAAAATTTTACGTGCGGAATGTAATTTTTTCACTTTCCGGTGTCATAGAAACGTGAAATTTGGCACGAGCATTGATTATGTCATAAATAGGAAAAGCTAATGGGTCCCAACTCGATTATTCAATTCTAATGCAAAAGAATTGGTGTCGAAATTTTACGTACGGAATGCAATTTTTTCACTTTCCGGTGCCATAGAAACAGGAAATTTGGCACGAGCATTGATTATGTCATAAATAGGAAAAGCTAATAGGTCCCCAACTCCATTATTCAATTCTATGCGCAAAAGAATTAGCGTCCAAATTTTACGTACGGTATGTAATTTTTTCACTTTCCGGTGTCATAGAAACGGGAAATTTCGCACAGGCATTGATTATGTCATAAATAGGAAAAGCTAATGGGTCCCAAGTCGATTATTCAATTCTAGTGCAAAATAATTGGCGTCGAAATTTTACGTACGGAATGTAATTTTTTCACTTTCCGGTGTCATAGAAACGGGAAATTTGCCACAGGCATTGATTATGTCATAAATAGAAAAAGCTAATGGATCCCAACTCGATTATTCAATTTTATTCGCAAAAGATTTATCGTCCAAATTTTACATACGGAATGTAATTTTTTCACTTTCCGGTGTCATAGAAACGGGAAATTTGGCACGAGCATTGATTATGTCATAAATAGGAAAAGCTAATGGGTCCCAACTCGATTATTCAATTCTATGCGCAAAAGAATTGGCGTCAAAATTTTACGTGCGGAATGTAATTTTTTCACTTTCCGGTGTCATAGAAACGGAAAATTTGGCACGAGCATTGATTATGTCATAAATAGGAAAAGCTAATGGGTCCCAACTCAATTATTCAATTCTATGCGCAAAAGAATTAGCGTCCAAATTTTACGTACGGAATGTAATTTCTTCCCTTTCCGGTGTCATAGAAACAGGAAATTTGGCACGAGCATTGATTATGTCATAAATAGGAAAAGCTAATGGGTCCCCACTTCATTAGTCAATTCTATGCGCAAAAGAATTAGCGTCCAAATTTTACGTACGGAATGTAATTTTTTCACTTTCCGGTGTCATAGAAACGGGAAATTTGGCACAGGCATTGATTATGTCATAAATAGAAAAAGCTAATGGGTCCCAACTCGATTTTTCAATTCTAGCGCAAAAGAATTGTCTTCGAAATTTTACGTGCGGAATGTAATTTTTTCACTTTCCGGTGTCATAGAAACGGGAAATTTGGCACAGGCATTGATTATGTCATAAATAGAAAAAGCTAATGGGTCCCAACTCGATTATTCAATTCTAGCGCAAAAGAATTAGCGTCCAAATTTTACGTGCGGAATGTAATTTTTTCACTTTCCGGTGTCATAGAAACGGGAAATTTGGCACGAGCACTGATTATGTCATAAATAGGAAAAGCTAATGGATCCCAACTCCGTTATTCAATTTTATTCGCAAAAGAATTAGCGTCCAAATTTTACATACGGAATGTAATTTTTTCACTTTCCGGTGTCATAGAAACGGGAAATTTCGCACAGGCATTGATTATGTCATAAATAGGAAAAGCCAATGGGTCCCAACTCGATTATTCAATTCTATGCGCAAAAGAAATAGCGTCCAAATTTTACGTACGGAATGTAATTTCTTCCCTTTCCGGTGTCATAGAAGCAGGAAATTTGGCACGAGCATTGATTATGTCATAAATAAGAAAAGCTAATGGGTCCCAACTCCATTATTCAATTCTATGCGCAAAAGAATTGGCGTCCAAATTTTACGTACGGAATGTAATTTTTTCAATTTCCGGTGTCATAGAAACGGGAAATTTGGCACAGGCATTGATTATGTCATAAATAGAAAAAGCTAATGGGTCCCAACTCGATTATTCAATTCTAGCACAAAAGAATTGGCGTCAAAATTTTATGTACGGAATGTAATTTTTTCACTTTCCGTTGTCATAGAAACGGGAAATTTGGCACGAGCATTGATTATGTCATAAATAGGAAAAGCTAATGGGTCCCAACTCGATTATTCAATTCTAAGAGCAAAAGAATTGGCGTCAAAATTTTACGTGCGGAATGTAATTTTTTCACTTTCCGGTGTCATAGAAACGGGAAATTTGGCACGAGCATTGATTATGTCATAAATAGGAAAAGCTAATGGGTCCCAACTCCATTATTCAATTCTATGCGCAAAAGAATTAGCGTCCAAATTTTACGTACGGAATGTAATTTTTTCACTTTCCGGTGTCATAGAAACGGGAAATTTGGCACAGGCATTGATTATGTCATAAATAGAAAAAGCTAATGGGTCCCAACTCGATTATTAAATTCTATCGCAAAAGAATCGGCGTCGAACTTTTACGTGCGGAAGCTAATTTTTTCACTTTTCGGTGTCATAGAAACGGGAAATTTGGCACGAGCATTGATTATGTCATAAATGCGAAAAGCTAATGGGTCCCAACTCCATTATTCAATTTTATGCGCAAAAGAATTAGCGTCCATATTTTACGTGCGGAATGTTATTTTTTCACTTTCCGGTGTCATAGAAACGTGAAATTTGGCACGAGCATTGATTATGTCATAAATAGGAAAAGCTAATGGGTCCCAACTCGATTATTCAATTCTAACGCAAAAGAATTGGTGTCGAAATTTTACGTACGGAATGTAATTTTTTCACTTTCCGGTGTCATAGAAACGTGAAATTTGGCACGAGCATTGATTATCTCATAAATAGGAAAAGCTAATGGGTCCCAACTCGATTGTTCAATTCTATGCGCAAAAGAATTAGCGTCCAAATTTTACTTACGGAATGTAATTTCTTCCCTTTCCGGTGTCATAGAAACAGGAAATTTGGCACGAGCATTGATTATGTCATAAATAAGAAAAGCTAATGGGTCCCAACTTCATTAGTCAATTCTATGCGCAAAAGAATTAGCGTCCAAATTTTACGTACGGAATGTAATTTTTTCACTTTCCGGTGTCATAGAAACGGGAAATTTGGCACAGGCATTGATTATGTCATAAATAGAAAAAGCTAATGGGTCCCAACTCGATTATTCAATTCTAGCGCAAAAGAATTGTCGTCGAAATTTTACGTGCGGAATGTAATTTTTTCACTTTCCGGTGTCATAGAAACGGGAAATTTGGCACGAACATTGATTATGTCATGAATAGGAAAAGCTAATGGGTCCCAACTCGATTATTCAATTCTAGCGCAAAAGAATTAGCGTCCAAATTTTACGTGCGGAATGTAATTTTTTCACATTCCGGTGTCAAAGAAACGGGAAATTTGGCACGAGCATTGATTATGTCATAAATAGGAAAAGCTAATGGATCCCAACTCCATTATTCAATTTTATTCGCAAAAGAATTCGCGTACAAATTTTACGTGCGGAATGTAATTTTTTCACTTTCCGGTGTCATAGAAACGGGAAATTTGGCACGAGCATTGATTATGTCATAAATAGGAAAAGCTAATGGGTCCCAACTCGATTATTCAATTCTAGCGCAAAAGAATTGGCGTCAAAATTTTATGTACGGAATGTAATTTTTACACTTTCCGGTGTCATAGAAACGGGAAATTTGGCACGAACATTGATTATGTCATAAATAGGAAAAGCTAATGGGTCCCAACTCGATTACTCAATTCTATGCGCAAAAGAATTGGCATCAAAATTTTACGTGCGAATGTAATTTTTTCACTTTCCGGTGTCATAGAAACGGGAAATTTGGCACGAGCATTGATTATGTCATAAATAAGAAAAGCTAATGGGTCCCAACTCCATTATTCAATTCTATGCGCAAAAGAATTAGCGTCCAAATTTTACGTACGGAATGTAATTTTTTCACTTTCCAGTGTCATAAAAACGGGAAATTTGGCACAGGCATTGATTATGTCATAAATAGAAAAAGCTAATGGGTCCCAACTCGATTATTCAATTCTAGCGCAAAAGAATTGGCGTTGAAATTTTACGTACGGAATGTAATTTTTTCACTTTCCGGTGTCATAGAAACGGGAAATTTGGCATGAGCATTGATTATGTCATAAATAGGAAAAGCTAGTGGGTCCCAACTCGATTATTCAATTCTATGCGCAAAAGAATTGGCGTCAAAATTTTACGTGCGGAATGTAATTTTTTCACTTTCCGGTGTCATAGAAACGGGAAATTTGGCACGAGCATTGATTATGTCATAAATAAGAAAAGCTAATGGGTCCCAACTCCATTATTCAATTCTATGCGCAAAAGAATTAGCGTCCAAATTTTACGTACGGAATGTAATTTTTTCAATTTCCGTTATCATAGAAACGGGAAATTTGGCACGAGCATTGATTATGTCATAAATAGGAAAAGCTAATGGGTCCCAACTCGATTATTCAATTCTATGCGCAAAAGAATTAGCGTCCAAATTTTACTTACGGAATGTAATTTCTTCCCTTTCCGGTGTCATAGAAACAGGAAATTTGGCACGAGCATTGATTATGTCATAAATAAGAAAAGCTAATGGGTCCCAACTTCATTAGTCAATTCTATGCGCAAAAGAATTAGCGTCCAAATTATACGTATGGAATGTAATTTTTTCACTTTCCGGTGTCATAGAAACGGGAAATTTGGCACGAACATTGATTATGTCATGAATAGGAAAAGCTAATGGGTCCCAACTCGATTATTCAATTCTAGCGCAAAAGAATTAGCGTCCAAATTTTACGTGCGGAATGTAATTTTTTCACATTCCGGTGTCAAAGAAACGGGAAATTTGGCACGAGCATTGATTATGTCATAAATAGGAAAAGCTAATGGATCCCAACTCCATTATTCAATTTTATTCGCAAAAGAATTCGCGTCCAAATTTTACGTGCGGAATGTAATTTTTTCACTTTCCGGTGTCATAGAAACGGGAAATTTGGCACGAGCATTGATTATGTCATAAATAGGAAAAGCTAATGGGTCCCAACTCGATTATTCAATTCTAGCGCAAAAGAATTGGCGTCAAAATTTTATGTACGGAATGTAATTTTTACACTTTCCGGTGTCATAGAAACGGGAAATTTGGCACGAACATTGATTATGTCATAAATAGGAAAAGCTAATGGGTCCCAACTCGATTACTCAATTCTATGCGCAAAAGAATTGGCATCAAAATTTTACGTGCGAATGTAATTTTTTCACTTTCCGGTGTCATAGAAGCGGGAAATTTGGCACGAGCATTGATTATGTCATAAATAAGAAAAGCTAATGGGTCCCAACTCCATTATTCAATTCTATGCGCAAAAGAATTAGCGTCCAAATTTTACGTACGGAATGTAATTTTTTCACTTTCCAGTGTCATAAAAACGGGAAATTTGGCACAGGCATTGATTATGTCATAAATAGAAAAAGCTAATGGGTCCCAACTCGATTATTCAATTCTAGCGCAAAAGAATTGGCGTTGAAATTTTACGTACGGAATGTAATTTTTTCACTTTCCGGTGTCATAGAAACGGGAAATTTGGCATGAGCATTGATTATGTCATAAATAGGAAAAGCTAGTGGGTCCCAACTCGATTATTCAATTCTATGCGCAAAAGAATTGGCGTCAAAATTTTACGTGCGGAATGTAATTCTTTCACTTTCCGGTGTCATAGAAACGGGAAATTTGGCACGAGCATTGATTATGTCATAAATAAGAAAAGCTAATGGGTCCCAACTCCATTATTCAATTCTATGCGCAAAAGAATTAGCGTCCAAATTTTACGTACGGAATGTAATTTTTTCACTTTCCGGTGTCATAGAAACGGGAAATTTGGCACGAGCATTGATTATGTCATAAATAGGAAAAGCTAATGGGTCCCAACTCGATTATTCAATTCTAGGGCAAAAGAATTCGCGTCGAAATTTTACGTACGGAATGTAATTTTTTCACTTTCCGGTGTCATAGAAACGGGAAATTTGGCACGAGCATTGATTATGTCATAAATAGGAAAAGCTAATGGGTCCCAACTCCATTATTCAATTTTATGCGCAAAAGCATTAGCGTCCATATTTTACGTGCGGAATGTTATTTTTTCACTTTCCGGTGTCATAGAAACGTGAAATTTGGCACAGGCATTGATTATGTCATAAATAGAAAAAGCTAATGGGTCCCAATTCGATAATTTTATTCTAGCGGAAAAGAATTGTCGTCGAAATTTTACGTGCGGAAGCTAATTTTTTCACTTTCCGTTGTCATAGAAACGAGAAATTTGGCACGAGCATTGATTATGTCTAAAGATGAGCGAACACCAAAATGTTCGGGTGTTCGTTATTCGGAACGAACTTCCCGCGATGTTCGAGGGTTCGTTTCGAACAACGAACCCCATTGAAGTCAATGGGCGACCAGAGCATTTTTGTATTTCGCCGATGCTCGCTAAGGTTTTCATGTGTGAAAATCTGGGCAATTCAAGAAAGTGATGGGAATGACACAGAAACGGATAGGGCAGGCGAGGGGCTACATGTTGGGCTGCATCTCAAGTTCACAGGTCCCACTATTAAGCCACAATACCGGCAAGAGTGGGCCCCCCCCTCCCAACAACTTTTACTTCTGAAAAGCCCTCATTAGCATGGCATACCTTTGCTAAGCACCACACTAGCTACAACAAAGCACAATCACTGCCTGGATGACACTCCGCTGCCACTTCTCCTGGCTTACATGCTGACCAACCGCCCCCCCTCCCCCCCACAGCGCACACCAAAGTGTCCCTGCGCAGCCTTCAGCTGCCCTCATGCCACGCCACACTCATGTCTATTTAGAAGTGCGTCTGCCATGAGGAGGAACCGCAGGCACACACTGCAGAGGGTTGGCACGGCTAGGCAGCGACCCTCTTTAAAAGGGGCGGGGCGATAGCCCACAATGCTGTACAGAAGCAATGAGAAATAGAATCCTGTGCCACCGCCATCAGGAGCTGCACACGTAGGCATAGCAATGGGGAACCTATGTGCCACACACTATTCATTCTGTCAAGGTGTCTGCATGCCCCAGTTAGACCGGGCTTTTTAATTCATAGACACAGGCAGGTACAACTCCCTATTGTGAAGTCCCTGTGGACCGACAGCATGGGTGGGTGCCAGGAAGCCACCGGCGGTACATAGAAATATCCCATTGCATTGCCCAACACAGCTGAGGTAGTAATGTCGTGCGTAATACAGGTGGGCTTCGGCCCACACTGCATGCCCCAGTCAGACTGGGGTTCTTTAGAAGTGTACAGATGTATTAAAAACTCCGTGTGCACCTACAGCATGGGTGGCTCCCTGGAACCCACCGGCGGTACATAGAAATATCCCATTGCATTGCCCAACACAGCTGAGGTAGTAATGTCGTGCTTAATGCATGTGGGCTTCGGCCCACACTGCATGCCCCAGTCAGACTGGGGTTCTTTAGAAGTGGACACATGTAGGTTAAACTCCCTGTGGACCCACTGCCTGGGTGGGTGCCAGGAAGCCACCGGCGGTACATAGAAATATCCCATTGCATTGCCCAACACAGCTGAGGTAGTAATGTCGTGCGTAATACAGGTGGGCTTCGGCCCACACTGCATGCCCCAGTCAGACTGGGGTTCTTTAGAAGTGTACAGATGTATTAAAAACTCCGTGTGCACCTACAGCATGGGTGGCTCCCTGGAACCCACCGGCGGTACATAGAAATATCCCATTGCATTGCCCAACACAGCTGAGGTAGTAATGTCGTGCTTAATGCAGGTGGGCTTCGGCCCACACTGCATGCCCCAGTCAGACTGGGGTTCTTTAGAAGTGGACACATGTAGGTTAAACTCCCTGTGGACCCACTGCCTGGGTGGGTGCCAGGAAGCCACCGGCGGTACATAGAAATATCCCATTGCATTGCCCAACACAGCTGAGGTAGTAATGTCGTGCGTAATACAGGTGGGCTTCGGCCCACACTGCATGCCCCAGTCAGACTGGGGTTCTTTAGAAGTGTACAGATGTATTAAAAACTCCGTGTGCACCTACAGCATGAGTGGCTCCCTGGAACCCACCGGCGGTACATAGAAATATCCCATTGCATTGCCCAACACAGCTGAGGTAGTAATGTCGTGCTTAATGCAGGTGGGCTTCGGCCCACACTGCATGCCCCAGTCAGACTGGGGTTCTTTAGAAGTGGACACATGTAGGTTAAACTCCCTGTGGACCCACTGCCTGGGTGGGTGCCAGGAAGCCACCGGCGGTACATAGAAATATCCCATTGCATTGCCCAACACAGCTGAGGTAGTAATGTCGTGCGTAATACAGGTGGGCTTCGGCCCACACTGCATGCCCCAGTCAGACTGGGGTTCTTTAGAAGTGTACATATGTATTAAAAACTCCGTGTGCACCTACAGCATGGGTGGCTCCCTGGAACCCACCGGCGGTACATAGAAATATCCCATTGCATTGCCCAACACAGCTGAGGTAACGTCAGCTGTAATGCAGGTGGGCTAAAAATTAATTTGATTACACTGTAGGCGAGGGCCCACAAAAATTGCTGTATCAACAGTACTAATGTACCTGAAAAAAATTGGCCATGGCCAGCCAAGAGGGCAGGTGAAACCCATTAATCGCTTTGGTTAATGTGGCTTAAGTGGTAACTAGGCCTGGAGGCAGCCCAGTGTAACGAAAAATTGGTTCAAGTTAAAGTTCCAACGCTTTTAAGCGCATTGAAACTTATAAAAATTGTTCAGAAAAATTATTTGAGTGAGCCTTGTGGCCCTAAGAAAAATTGCCCGTTCAGCGTGATTACGTGAGGTTTCAGGAGGAGGAGCAGGAGGAGGAGGAGGAATATTAGACACAGATTGATGAAGCAGAAATGTCCCCGTTTTGGATGGTGAGAGAGAACGTAGCTTCCATCCGCGGGTGCAGCCTACGTATTGCTTACGTATCGCTGCTGTCCGCTGGTGGAGAACAGAAGTCTGGGGAAATCCAGCCTTTGTTCATCTTGATGAGTGTTAGCCTGTCGGCACTGTCGGTTGACAAGCGGCTACGCTTATCTGTGATGATTCCCCCAGCCGCACTAAACACCCTCTCCGACAAGACGCTAGCCGCAGGACAAGCAAGCACCTCCAGGGCATACAGCGCTAGTTCAGACCACGTGTCCAGCTTCGACACCCAGTAGTTGTAGGGGGCAGAGGCGTCACCAAGGATGGTCGTGCGATCCGCTACGTACTCCCTCACCATCCTTTTACAGTGCTCCCGCCGACTCAGCCGTGACTGGGGAGCGGTGACACAGTCTTGGTGGGGAGCCATAAAGCTGGCCAGGCCCTTAAAGACTGTTGCACTGCCTGGGATGTACATGCTGCTCGATCTACGCACATCCCCTGCTACCTTGCCCTCGGTACTGCGCCTTCTGCCACTAGCGCTGTCGGCTGGGAATTTTACCATCAGCTTGTCCGCAAGGGTCCTGTGGTATAGCAACACTCTCGAACCCCTTTCCTCTTCGGGAATCAGAGTGGGCAGGTTCTCCTTATACCGTGGATCGAGCAGTGTGTACACCCAGTAATCCGTCGTGGCCAGAATGCGTGCAACGCGAGGGTCACGAGAAAGGCATCCTAACATGAAGTCAGCCATGTGTGCCAGGGTACCTGTACGCAACATATGGCTGTCTTCACTAGGAAGATCACTTTCAGGATCCTCCTCCTCCTCCTCCTCCTCAGGCCATACACGCTGAAAGGATGACAGGCAATCAGCCGGTGTACCGTCAGCAGCGGGCCAAGCTGTCTCTTCCCCCTCCTCCTCATCCTCCTCATGCTCCTCCTCCTCCTCCTGTACGCGCTGAGAAATAGACAGGAGGGTGCCCTGACTATCCAGCGGCATACTGTCTTCCCCCGCCCCCGTTTCCGAGCGCAAAGCAGCTGCCTTTATGGTTTGCAGGGAATTTCTCAAGATGCATAGCAGAGGAATGGTGACGCTAATGATTGTAGCATCGCCGCTCACCACCTGGGTAGACTCCTCAAAATTACCCAGGACATGGCAGATGTCTGCCAACCAGGCCCACTCTTCTGAAAGGAATTGAGGAGGCTGACTCCCACTGCGCCGCCCATGTTGGAGTTGGTATTCGACTATAGCTCTACGTTGTTCATAGAGCCTGGCCAACATGTGGAGCGTAGAGTTCCACCGTGTGGGCACGTCGCACAGCAGTCGGTGCACTGGCAGCTTAAAGTGATGTTGCAGGGTGCGCAGGATGGCAGCGTCCGTGTGGGACTTGCGAAAATGTGCGCAGAGCCGGCGCGCCTTTACGAGCAGGTCTGACAAGCGTGGGTAGCTTTTCAGAAAGCGCTGAACCACCAAATTAAAGACGTGGGCCAGGCATGGCACGTGCGTGAGGCTGCCGAGCTGCAGAGCTGCCACCAGGTTACGGCCGTTGTCACACACGACCATGCCCAGTTGGAGGCTCAGCGGCGCAAGCCAGCGGTCGGTCTGCTGTGTCAGACCCTGCAGCAGTTCGTGGGCCGTGTGCCTCTTATCGCCTAAGCTGAGTAGTTTCAGCACGGACTGCTGACGCTTGCCAACCGCTGTGCTGCCACACCGCGCGACACCGACTGCTGGCGACATGCTGCTGCTAACACATCTTGATTGCGAGACAGAGGAGGAGGAGGAGGAGGAGGAGGAGGGTGCTTTAGTGGAGGAAGCATACACCTCCGCAGATACCACCACCGAGCTGGGGCCCGCAATTCTGGGGGTGGGTAGGACGTGAGCGGTCCCAGGCTCTGACTCTGTCCCAGCCTCCACTAAATTCACCCAATGTGCCGTCAGGGAGATGTAGTGGCCCTGCCCGCCTGTGCTTGTCCACGTGTCCGTAGTTAAGTGGACCGTGGCAGTAACCGCGTTGGTGAGGGCGCGTACAATGTTGCGGGAGACGTGGTCGTGCAGGGCTGGGACGGCACATCGGGAAAAGTAGTGGCGACTGGGAACTGAGTAGCGCGGGGCCGCCGCCTCCATGATACTTTTGAAGGACTCCGTTTCCACAACCCTATACGGCAGCATCTCAAGGCTGATGAATTTTGCTATGCGGACGGTTAACGTTTGAGCGTGCGGGTGCGTGGCGGCGTACTTGCGCTTGCGCTCCAACAGTTGCGCAAGCGACGGCTGGACGGTGCGCTGAACTACAATGCTGGATGGGGCCGAGGACAGCGGAGGTGAGGGTGTGGGTGCAGGCCAGGAGACGGTAGTGCCTGTGTCCTGAGAGGGGGGTTGCATCTCAGTGGCAGGTTGGGGCACAGGGGGAGAGGCAGGGGTGCAAACCGGAGGCGCTGAACGGCCTTCGTCCCACCTTGCGGGGTGCTTGGCCATCATATGTCTGCGCATGGTGGTGGTGGTGAGGCTGTTGGTGTTGGCTCCCCGGCTGAGCTTTGCGCGACAAAGGTTGCACACCACTGTTCGTCGGTCGTCAGGCGTCTCTGTGAAAAACTGCCAGACCTTAGAGCACCTCGGCCTCTGCAGGGTGGCATGGCGCGAGGGGGCGCTTTGGGAAACACTTGGTGGATTATTCGGTCTGGCCCTGCCTCTACCCCTGGCCACCGCACTGCCTCTTGCAACCTGCCCTGCTGATGCCCTTGACTCCCCCTCTGAAGACCTGTCCTCCTGAGTAAGCGTTGCACACCAGGTGGGGTCAGTCACCTCATCGTCCTGCTGCTCTTCCTCCGAATCCTCTGTGCGCTGCTCCCTTGGACTTACTGCCCTTACTACTACCTCACTGCAAGACAACTGTGTCTGATCGTCATTGTCCTCCTCACCCACAGAAAGTTGTTGAGACAGTTGGCGGAAGTCCCCAGCCTCTTCCCCCGGACCCCGGGAACTTTCGAATGGTTGGGCATCAGTGACGATAAACTCCTCTGGTGGGAGAGGAACCGCTGCTGCCCAATCTAAGCAGGGGCCCGAGAACAGTTCCTGGGAGTGTTCCCGCTCCTGAGCAGGTGTCATTGTAGTGGAGTGAGGAGGCTGGGAGGAAGGAGGAGCAGCAGACAGAGGATTCGGATTTGCAGCAGTGGACGGCGCAGAACTGCGGGTTGACGATAGGTTGCTCGAAGCACTTTCTGCCATCCAGGACAGGACCTGCTCACACTGCTCATTTTCTAATAACCGTCTCCCGCGTGGACCCATTAATTGGGCGATGAATGTGGGGACACCAGAAACGTGCCTCTCTCCTAATCGCGCAGCAGTCGGCTGCGACACACCTGGATCAGGAGCTCGGCCTGTGCCCACACCCTGACTTGGCCCTCCGCGTCCTCGGCCGCGTCCACGTCCTCTAGGCCTACCCCTACCCCTCAGCATGCTGTATTACCAGTGATTTGATTTCACAGGCAGCTAATAAATTGGCGCAAGACTGCAGGCCAAATATAATTTTTTCCCTTTTTTGAAAACGAAAGGCCCCACTGCCTCTAGTGAATGTATAATCTAAGTTTAATAACTGTGCTGTTTTCCTGCTAATGTGTCACAGAACGTGAGGGTAGCAGAGTTATTAACTGTGGCAGAGCAGGTATTTTTTTTCCCAATTAAGGAAAGCAAATGGCAAAGCCAGGAGTAAAACGTAGCTGGGTGCGTCTGATTTTTACAGGTTGCACACGCAGCCGACACGTGTCCACCGGCGTTAGGACGGACAGAGGCAGGACAAATAGAATTATTTTCCGTTTCTTTGCACCAAAAGGCAGCACTGCGTATATTCTATGAACATGAGAAGTTTAATAACTGTGCTGTTTTCCAGCTAATGTGTCACAGAACGTGAGGGTAGCAGAGTTATTAACTGTGGCAGAGCAGGTATTTTTTTTCCCAATTAAGGAAAGCAAATGGCAAAGCCAGGAGTAAAACGTAGCTGGGTGCGTCTGATTTTTACAGGTTGCACACGCAGCCGACACGTGTCCACCGGCGTTAGGACGGACAGAGGCAGGACAAATAGAATTATTTTCCGTTTTTTTGCACCAAAAGGCAGCACTGCGTATATTCTATGAACATGAGAAGTTTAATAACTGTGCTGTTTTCCTGCTAATGTGTCACAGAACGTGAGGGTAGCAGAGTTATTAACTGTGGCAGAGCAGGTATTTTTTTTCCCAATTAAGGAAAGCAAATGGCAAAGCCAGGAGTAAAACGTAGCTGGGTGCGTCTGATTTTTACAGGTTACACACGCAGCCGACACGTGTCCACCGGCGTTAGGACGGACAGAGGCAGGACAAATAGAATTATTTTCCGTTTTTTTGCACCAAAAGGCAGCACTGCGTATATTCTATGAATAATAACTGTGTTGTGGCCCTGCCTATACAATTCTTTCCCTGCAGTATCAATGGAGGGTGCAATGCTCTGCAGAGGCGATTTTGAGAAGCAAAAAAAAATGCAGCACAGCTAACAGCAGCCTGGACAGTACTGCACACGGTTAAATATGGCCCTAGAAAGGACCGTTGAGGTTCTTGAAGGCTACACTCACTCCTAACACTCTCCCTGCCTATGCAGCACTTCTGTCCCTAATGCCGGGTGCAACGCTCTGCAGAGCCGATTTTGAGAAAAAAAAATTTTGCCACTGCTAACAGCAGCCAACACACAGCTATCAGTGGCCCTAATAAGGACCTTTGGGGGGTCTTGAAGCCTACACTAACTACCAATTCTTTCCCTACAGCAGTTCCGGTACAAACAGCACTGTCCCTCATCTAACTCACAGGGCATCTGAGGCGAACCGCGGGAGGGGCCGACTTTTATGTTCGGGTGACACCTGATCTTCCCAGCCACTCACAGCAGGGGGGTGGTATAGGGCTTGAACATCACTGGGGGAAGTTGTAATGCCTTCCCTGTCTTTCAATTGGCCAGAAAAGCGCGCTAACGTCTCAGGGAAGGAAGTGAAAGTAACCAGAACACCGCATGGTGTTCGTTACGAATAACGAACATCCCGAACACCCTAATATTCGCACGAATATCAAGCTCGGAAGAACACGTTCGCTCATCTCTAATTATGTCATAAATAGGAAAAGCTAATGGGTTCAACTCGATTATTCAATTCTAGCGCGAATTAGCGTCCAAATTTTACGTACGGAATGTAATTTTTTCACTTTCCGGTGTCATAGAAACGGGAAATTTGGCACGAGCATTGATTATGTCATAAATAGAAAAAGCTAATGGGTCCCAACTCGATTATTCAATTCTATGCGCAAAAGAATTGGCGTCAAAATTTTACGTGCGGAATGTAATTTTTTCACTTTCCGGTGTCATAGAAACGGGAAATTTGGCACGAGCATTGATTATGCCATAAATAAGAAAAGCTAATGTGTCCCAACTCCAATTTTCAATTCTATGCGCAAAAGAATAAGCGTCCAAATTTTACGTACGGAATGTAATTTTTTCACTTTCCGGTGTCATAGAAGCTGGAAATTTGGCACGAGCATTAATTATGTCATAAATAGGAAAAGCTAATGGGTCCCAACTCGATTATTCAATTCTATGCGCAAAAGAATTGGCGTCAAAATTTTACGTGCGGAATGTAATTTTTTCACTTTCCGGTGTCATAGAAACGGGAAATTTGGCACGAGCATTGATTATGTCATAAATAAGAAAAGCTAATGGGTCCCAACTCCATTATTCAATTCTATGCGCAAAAGAATTAGCGACCAAATTTTACGTACGGAATGTAATTTCTTCCCTTTCCGGTGTCATAGAAACAGGAAATTTGGCACGAGCATTGATTATGTCATAAATAAGAAAAGCTAATGGGTCCCAACTCCATTATTCAATTCTATGCGCAAAAGAATTAGCGTCCAAATTTTACGTACAGAATGTAATTTTTTCACTTTGCGGTGTCATAGAAACGGGAAATTTGGCACAGGCATTGATTATGTCATAAATAGAAAAAGCTAATGGGTCCCAACTCGATTATTTAATTCTAGCGCAAAAGAATTGTCGTCGAAATTTTACGTGCGGAAGCTAATTTTTTCACTTTCCGGTGTCATAGAAACGGGAAATTTGGCACGAGCATTGATTATGTCATAAATAGGAAAAGCTAATGGGTTCAACTCGATTATTCAATTCTAGCGCAAAAGAATTAGCGTCAAAATTTTACGTGCGGAATGTAATTTTTTCACTTTCCGGTGTCAAAGAAACGGGAAATTTGGCACGAGCATTGATTATGTCATAAATAGGAAAAGCTAATGGATCCCAACTCCATTATTCAATTTTATTCGCAAAAGAATTCGCGTCCAAATTTTACGTGCGGAATGTAATTTTTTCACTTTCCGGTGTCATAGAAACGGGAAGTTTGGCACGAGCATTGATTATGTCATAAATAGGAAAAGCTAATGGGTCCCAACTCGATTATTCAATTCTAGCGCAAAAGAATTGGCGTCAAAATTTTATGTACGGAATGTAATTTTTTCACTTTCCGGTGTCATAGAAACGGGAAATTTGGCACGAGCATTGATTATGTCATAAATAGGAAAAGCTAATGGGTCCCAACTCGATTACTCAATTCTATGCGCAAAAGAATTGGCATCAAAATTTTACGTGCGGAATGTAATTTTTTCACTTTCCGGTGTCATAGAAACGGGAAATTTGGCACGAGCATTGATTATGTCATAAATAGGAAAAGCTAATGGGTCCCAACTCCATTATTCAATTCTATGCGCAAAAGAATTAGCGTCCAAATTTTACGTGCGGAATGTAATTTTTCCACTTTCCGGTGTCATAGAAACGGGAAATTTGGCACGAGCATTGATTATGTCATAAATAAGAAAAGCTAATGGGTCCCAACTCGATTATTCAATTCTATGCGCAAAAGAATTGGCGTCAAAATTGTACGTGCAGAATGTAATTTTTTCACTTTCCGGTGTCATAGAAACGGGAAATTTGGCACGAGCATTGATTATGTCATAAATAGGAAAAGCTAATGGGTCCCAACTCCATTATTCAATTTTATGCGCAAAAGAATTAGCGTCCATATTTTACGTGCGGAATGTTATTTTTTCACTTTCCGGTGTCATAGAAACGTGAAATTTGGCACGAGCATTGATTATGTCATACATAGGAAAAGCTAATGGGTCCCAACTCGATTATTCAATTCTAACGCAAAAGAATTGGTGTCGAAATTTTACGTACGGAATGTAATTTTTTCACTTTCCGGTGTCATAGAAACGGGAAATTTGGCACGAGCATTGATTATGTCATAAATAGGAAAAGCTAATGGGTCCCAACTCGATTATTCAATTCTATGCGCAATAGAATTGGCGTCGAAATTTTACATACGGAATGTAATTTTTTCACTTTCCGGTGTCATAGAAACGGGAAATTTGGCACGAGCATTGATTATGTCATAAATAGGAAAAGCTAATGGGTCCCAACTCAATTATTCAATTCTATGCGCAAAAGAATTAGCGTCCAAATTTTACGTACGGAATGTAATTTCTTCCCTTTCCGGTGTCATAGAAACAGGAAATTTGGCACGAGCATTGATTATGTCATAAATAAGAAAAGCTAATGGGTCCCAACTCCATTATTCAATTCTATGCGCAAAAGAATTAGCGTCCAAATTTTACGTACGGAATGTAATTTTTTCACTTTGCGGTGTCATAGAAACGGGAAATTTGGCACAGGCATTGATTATGTCATAAATAGAAAAAGCTAATGGGTCCCAACTCGATTATTTAATTCTAGCGCAAAAGAATTGTCGTCGAAATTTTACGTGCGGAAGCTAATTTTTTCACTTTCCGGTGTCATAGAAACGGGAAATTTGGCACGAGCATTAATTATGCCATAAATAGGAAAAGCTAATGGGTCCCAACTCGATTATTCAATTCTATGCGCAAAAGAATTGGCGTCAAAATTTTACGTGCGGAATGTAATTTTTTCACTTTCCGGTGTCATAGAAACGGGAAATTTGGCACGAGCATTGATTATGTCATAAATAGGAAAAGCTAATGGGTCCCAACTCAATTATTCAATTCTATGCGCAAAAGAATTGGCGTCCAAATTTTACGTGTGGAATGTAATTTTTTCACTTTCCGGTGTCATAGAAACGGGAAATTTGGCACGAACATTGATTATGTCATAAATAAGAAAAGCTAATAGGTCCCAACTCGATTATTCAATTCTATGCGCAAAAGAATTGGCGTCCAAATTTTACATACGGAATGTAATTTTTTCACTTTCCGGTGTCATAGAAACGGGAAATTTGGCACGAGCATTGATTATGTCATAAATAGGAAAAGCTAATGGGTCCCAACTCCATTATTCAATTCTATGCGCAAAAGAATTAGCGACCAAATTTTACGTACGGAATGTAATTTCTTCCCTTTCCGGTGTCATAGAAACAGGAAATTTGGCACGAGCATTGATTATGTCATAAATAAGAAAAGCTAATGGGTCCCAACTCCATTATTCAATTCTATGCGCAAAAGAATTAGCGTCCAAATTTTACGTACGGAATGTAATTTTTTCACTTTGCGGTGTCATAGAAACGGGAAATTTGGCACAGGCATTGATTATGTCATAAATAGGAAAAGCTAATGGATCCCAACTCCATTATTCAATTTTATTCGCAAAAGAATTCGCGTCCAAATTTTACGTGCGGAATGTAATTTTTTCACTTTCCGGTGTCATAGAAACGGGAAATTTGGCACGAGCATTGATTATGTCATAAATAGGAAAAGCTAATGGGTCCCAACTCGATTATTCAATTCTAGCGCAAAAGAATTGGCGTCAAAATTTTATGTACGGAATGTAATTTTTTCACTTTCCGGTGTCATAGAAACGGGAAATTTGGCACGAGCATTGATTATGTCATAAATAGGAAAAGCTAATGGGTCCCAACTCGATTACTCAATTCTATGCGCAAAAGAATTGGCATCAAAATTTTACGTGCGGAATGTAATTTTTTCACTTTCCGGTGTCATAGAAACGGGAAATTTGGCACGAGCATTGATTATGTCATTAATAGGAAAAGCTAATGGGTCCCAACTCCATTATTCAATTCTATGCGCAAAAGAATTAGCGTCCAAATTTTACGTGCGGAATGTAATTTTTCCACTTTCCGGTGTCATAGAAACGGGAAATTTGGCACGAGCATTGATTATGTCATAAATAAGAAAAGCTAATGGGTCCCAACTCGATTATTCAATTCTATGCGCAAAAGAATTGGCGTCAAAATTGTACGTGCGGAATGTAATTTTTTCACTTTCCGGTGTCATAGAAACGGGAAATTTGGCACGAGCATTGATTATGTCATAAATAGGAAAAGCTAATGGGTCCCAACTCCATTATTCAATTTTATGCGCAAAAGAATTAGCGTCCATATTTTACGTGCGGAATGTTATTTTTTCACTTTCCGGTGTCATAGAAACGTGAAATTTGGCACGAGCATTGATTATGTCATAAATAGGAAAAGCTAATGGGTCCCAACTCGATTATTCAATTCTAACGCAAAAGAATTGGTGTCGAAATTTTACGTACGGAATGTAATTTTTTCACTTTCCGGTGTCATAGAAACGGGAAATTTGGCACGAGCATTGATTATGTCATAAATAGGAAAAGCTAATGGGTCCCAACTCGATTATTCAATTCTATGCGCAAAAGAATTGGCGTCGAAATTTTACATACGGAATGTAATTTTTTCACTTTCCGGTGTCATAGAAACGGGAAATTTGGCACGAGCATTGATTATGTCATAAATAGGAAAAGCTAATGGGTCCCAACTCAATTATTCAATTCTATGCGCAAAAGAATTAGCGTCCAAATTTTACGTACGGAATGTAATTTCTTCCCTTTCCGGTGTCATAGAAACAGGAAATTTGGCACGAGCATTGATTATGTCATAAATAAGAAAAGCTAATGGGTCCCAACTCCATTATTCAATTCTATGCGCAAAAGAATTAGCGTCCAAATTTTACGTACGGAATGTAATTTTTTCACTTTGCGGTGTCATAGAAACGGGAAATTTGGCACAGGCATTGATTATGTCATAAATAGAAAAAGCTAATGGGTCCCAACTCGATTATTTAATTCTAGCGCAAAAGAATTGGCGTCAAAATTTTATGTACGGAATGTAATTTTTTCACTTTCCGGTGTCATAGAAACCGGAGATTTGGCACGGGCATTGATTATGTCATAAATAGGAAAAGCTAATGGGTCCCAACTCGATTATTCAATTCTAGCGCAAAAGAATTGGCGTCAAAATTTTATGTACGGAATGTAATTTTTTCACTTTCCGGTGTCATAGAAACGGGAAATTTGGCACGAACATTGATTATGTCATAAATAGGAAAAGCTAATGGGTCCCAACTCGATTATTCAATTATAGCGCAAAAGAATTAGCGTCCAAATTTTACGTGCGGAATGTAATTTTTTCACATTCCGGTGTCAAAGAAACGGGAAATTTGGCACGAGCATTGATTATGTCATAAATAGGAAAAGCTAATGGATCCCAACTCCATTATTCAATTTTATTCGCAAAAGAATTCGCGTCCAAATTTTACGTGCGGAATGTAATTTTTTCACTTTCCGGTGTCATAGAAACGGGAAATTTGGCACGAGCATTGATTATGTCATAAAAAGGAAAAGCTAATGGGTCCCAACTCGATTACTCAATTCTATGCGCAAAAGAATTGGCATCAAAATTTTACGTGCGGAATGTAATTTTTTCACTTTCCGGTGTCATAGAAATGGGAAATTTGGCACGAGCATTGATTATGTCATAAATAGGAAAAGCTAATGGGTCCCAACTCCATTATTCAATTCTATGCGCAAAAGAATTAGCGTCCAAATTTTACGTGCGGAATGTAATTTTTCCACTTTCCGGTGTCATAGAAACGGGAAATTTGGCACGAGCATTGATTATGTCATAAATAAGAAAAGCTAATGGGTCCCAACTCCATTATTCAATTCTATGCGCAAAAGAATTAGCGTCCAAATTTTACGTACGGAATGTAATTTTTTCACTTTCCAGTGTCATAAAAACGGGAAATTTGGCACAGGCATTGATTATGTCATAAATAGAAAAAGCTAATGGGTCCCAACTCGATTATTCAATTCTATGCGCAAAAGAATTGGCGTCAAAATTTTATGTACGGAATGTAATTTTTTCACTTTCCGGTGTCATAGAAACGGGAAATTTGGCACGAGCATTGATTATGTCATAAATAGGAAAAGCTAATGGGTCCCAACTCGATTACTCAATTCTATGCGCAAAAGAATTGGCATCAAAATTTTACGTGCGGAATGTAATTTTTTCACTTTCCGGTGTCATAGAAACGGGAAATTTGGCACGAGCATTGATTATGTCATTAATAGGAAAAGCTAATGGGTCCCAACTCCATTATTCAATTCTATGCGCAAAAGAATTAGCGTCCAAATTTTACGTGCGGAATGTAATTTTTCCACTTTCCGGTGTCATAGAAACGGGAAATTTGGCACGAGCATTGATTATGTCATAAATAAGAAAAGCTAATGGGTCCCAACTCGATTATTCAATTCTATGCGCAAAAGAATTGGCGTCAAAATTGTACGTGCGGAATGTAATTTTTTCACTTTCCGGTGTCATAGAAACGGGAAATTTGGCACGAGCATTGATTATGTCATAAATAGGAAAAGCTAATGGGTCCCAACTCCATTATTCAATTTTATGCGCAAAAGAATTAGCGTCCATATTTTACGTGCGGAATGTTATTTTTTCACTTTCCGGTGTCATAGAAACGTGAAATTTGGCACGAGCATTGATTATGTCATAAATAGGAAAAGCTAATGGGTCCCAACTCGATTATTCAATTCTAACGCAAAAGAATTGGTGTCGAAATTTTACGTACGGAATGTAATTTTTTCACTTTCCGGTGTCATAGAAACGGGAAATTTGGCACGAGCATTGATTATGTCATAAATAGGAAAAGCTAATGGGTCCCAACTCGATTATTCAATTCTATGCGCAAAAGAATTGGCGTCGAAATTTTACATACGGAATGTAATTTTTTCACTTTCCGGTGTCATAGAAACGGGAAATTTGGCACGAGCATTGATTATGTCATAAATAGGAAAAGCTAATGGGTCCCAACTCAATTATTCAATTCTATGCGCAAAAGAATTAGCGTCCAAATTTTACGTACGGAATGTAATTTCTTCCCTTTCCGGTGTCATAGAAACAGGAAATTTGGCACGAGCATTGATTATGTCATAAATAAGAAAAGCTAATGGGTCCCAACTCCATTATTCAATTCTATGCGCAAAAGAATTAGCGTCCAAATTTTACGTACGGAATGTAATTTTTTCACTTTGCGGTGTCATAGAAACGGGAAATTTGGCACAGGCATTGATTATGTCATAAATAGAAAAAGCTAATGGGTCCCAACTCGATTATTTAATTCTAGCGCAAAAGAATTGTCGTCGAAATTTTACGTGCGGAAGCTAATTTTTTCACTTTCCGGTGTCATAGAAACGGGAAATTTGGCACGAGCATTAATTATGCCATAAATAGGAAAAGCTAATGGGTCCCAACTCGATTATTCAATTCTATGCGCAAAAGAATTGGCGTCAAAATTTTACGTGCGGAATGTAATTTTTTCACTTTCCGGTGTCATAGAAACGGGAAATTTGGCACGAGCATTGATTATGTCATAAATAGGAAAAGCTAATGGGTCCCAACTCAATTATTCAATTCTATGCGCAAAAGAATTGGCGTCCAAATTTTACGTGTGGAATGTAATTTTTTCACTTTCCGGTGTCATAGAAACGGGAAATTTGGCACGAACATTGATTATGTCATAAATAAGAAAAGCTAATAGGTCCCAACTCGATTATTCAATTCTATGCGCAAAAGAATTGGCGTCCAAATTTTACGTACGGAATGTAATTTTTTCACTTTCCGGTGTCATAGAAACGGGAAATTTGGCACGAGCATTGATTATGTCATAAATAGGAAAAGCTAATGGGTCCCAACTCCATTATTCAATTCTATGCGCAAAAGAATTAGCGACCAAATTTTACGTACGGAATGTAATTTCTTCCCTTTCCGGTGTCATAGAAACAGGAAATTTGGCACGAGCATTGATTATGTCATAAATAAGAAAAGCTAATGGGTCCCAACTCCATTATTCAATTCTATGCGCAAAAGAATTAGCGTCCAAATTTTACGTACGGAATGTAATTTTTTCACTTTGCGGTGTCATAGAAACGGGAAATTTGGCACAGGCATTGATTATGTCATAAATAGGAAAAGCTAATGGATCCCAACTCCATTATTCAATTTTATTCGCAAAAGAATTCGCGTCCAAATTTTACGTGCGGAATGTAATTTTTTCACTTTCCGGTGTCATAGAAACGGGAAATTTGGCACGAGCATTGATTATGTCATAAATAGGAAAAGCTAATGGGTCCCAACTCGATTATTCAATTCTAGCGCAAAAGAATTGGCGTCAAAATTTTATGTACGGAATGTAATTTTTTCACTTTCCGGTGTCATAGAAACGGGAAATTTGGCACGAGCATTGATTATGTCATAAATAGGAAAAGCTAATGGGTCCCAACTCGATTACTCAATTCTATGCGCAAAAGAATTGGCATCAAAATTTTACGTGCGGAATGTAATTTTTTCACTTTCCGGTGTCATAGAAACGGGAAATTTGGCACGAGCATTGATTATGTCATTAATAGGAAAAGCTAATGGGTCCCAACTCCATTATTCAATTCTATGCGCAAAAGAATTAGCGTCCAAATTTTACGTGCGGAATGTAATTTTTCCACTTTCCGGTGTCATAGAAACGGGAAATTTGGCACGAGCATTGATTATGTCATAAATAAGAAAAGCTAATGGGTCCCAACTCGATTATTCAATTCTATGCGCAAAAGAATTGGCGTCAAAATTGTACGTGCGGAATGTAATTTTTTCACTTTCCGGTGTCATAGAAACGGGAAATTTGGCACGAGCATTGATTATGTCATAAATAGGAAAAGCTAATGGGTCCCAACTCCATTATTCAATTTTATGCGCAAAAGAATTAGCGTCCATATTTTACGTGCGGAATGTTATTTTTTCACTTTCCGGTGTCATAGAAACGTGAAATTTGGCACGAGCATTGATTATGTCATAAATAGGAAAAGCTAATGGGTCCCAACTCGATTATTCAATTCTAACGCAAAAGAATTGGTGTCGAAATTTTACGTACGGAATGTAATTTTTTCACTTTCCGGTGTCATAGAAACGGGAAATTTGGCACGAGCATTGATTATGTCATAAATAGGAAAAGCTAATGGGTCCCAACTCGATTATTCAATTCTATGCGCAAAAGAATTGGCGTCGAAATTTTACATACGGAATGTAATTTTTTCACTTTCCGGTGTCATAGAAACGGGAAATTTGGCACGAGCATTGATTATGTCATAAATAGGAAAAGCTAATGGGTCCCAACTCAATTATTCAATTCTATGCGCAAAAGAATTAGCGTCCAAATTTTACGTACGGAATGTAATTTCTTCCCTTTCCGGTGTCATAGAAACAGGAAATTTGGCACGAGCATTGATTATGTCATAAATAAGAAAAGCTAATGGGTCCCAACTCCATTATTCAATTCTATGCGCAAAAGAATTAGCGTCCAAATTTTACGTACGGAATGTAATTTTTTCACTTTGCGGTGTCATAGAAACGGGAAATTTGGCACAGGCATTGATTATGTCATAAATAGAAAAAGCTAATGGGTCCCAACTCGATTATTTAATTCTAGCGCAAAAGAATTGGCGTCAAAATTTTATGTACGGAATGTAATTTTTTCACTTTCCGGTGTCATAGAAACCGGAGATTTGGCACGGGCATTGATTATGTCATAAATAGGAAAAGCTAATGGGTCCCAACTCGATTATTCAATTCTAGCGCAAAAGAATTGGCGTCAAAATTTTATGTACGGAATGTAATTTTTTCACTTTCCGGTGTCATAGAAACGGGAAATTTGGCACGAACATTGATTATGTCATAAATAGGAAAAGCTAATGGGTCCCAACTCGATTATTCAATTATAGCGCAAAAGAATTAGCGTCCAAATTTTACGTGCGGAATGTAATTTTTTCACATTCCGGTGTCAAAGAAACGGGAAATTTGGCACGAGCATTGATTATGTCATAAATAGGAAAAGCTAATGGATCCCAACTCCATTATTCAATTTTATTCGCAAAAGAATTCGCGTCCAAATTTTACGTGCGGAATGTAATTTTTTCACTTTCCGGTGTCATAGAAACGGGAAATTTGGCACGAGCATTGATTATGTCATAAAAAGGAAAAGCTAATGGGTCCCAACTCGATTACTCAATTCTATGCGCAAAAGAATTGGCATCAAAATTTTACGTGCGGAATGTAATTTTTTCACTTTCCGGTGTCATAGAAATGGGAAATTTGGCACGAGCATTGATTATGTCATAAATAGGAAAAGCTAATGGGTCCCAACTCCATTATTCAATTCTATGCGCAAAAGAATTAGCGTCCAAATTTTACGTGCGGAATGTAATTTTTCCACTTTCCGGTGTCATAGAAACGGGAAATTTGGCACGAGCATTGATTATGTCATAAATAAGAAAAGCTAATGGGTCCCAACTCCATTATTCAATTCTATGCGCAAAAGAATTAGCGTCCAAATTTTACGTACGGAATGTAATTTTTTCACTTTCCAGTGTCATAAAAACGGGAAATTTGGCACAGGCATTGATTATGTCATAAATAGAAAAAGCTAATGGGTCCCAACTCGATTATTCAATTCTATGCGCAAAAGAATTGGCGTCAAAATTGTACGTGCGGAATGTAATTTTTTCACTTTCCGGTGTCATAGAAACGGGAAATTTGGCACGAGCATTGATTATGTCATAAATAGGAAAAGCTAATGGGTCCCAACTCCATTATTCAATTTTATGCGCAAAAGAATTAGCGTCCATATTTTACGTGCGGAATGTTATTTTTTCACTTTCCGGTGTCATAGAAACGTGAAATTTGGCACGAGCATTGATTATGTCATAAATAGGAAAAGCTAATGGGTCCCAACTCGATTATTCAATTCAAACGCAAAAGAATTGGTGTCGAAATTTTACGTACGGAATGTAATTTTTTCACTTTCCGGTGTCATAGAAACGGGAAATTTGGCACGAGCATTGATTATGTCATAAATAGGAAAAGCTAATGGGTCCCAACTCAATTATTCAATTCTATGCGCAAAAGAATTAGCGTCCAAATTTTACGTATGGAATGTAATTTCTTCCCTTTCCGGTGTCATAGAAACAGGAAATTTGGCACGAGCATTGATTATGTCATAAATAAGAAAAGCTAATGGGTCCCAACTCCATTATTCAATTCTATGCGCAAAAGAATTAGCGTCCAAATTTTAAGTACGGAATGTAATTTTTTCACTTTGCGGTGTCATAGAAATGGGAAATTTGGCACAGGCATTGATTATGTCATAAATAGAAAAAGCTAATGGGTCCCAACTCGATTATTTAATTCTAGCGCAAAAGAATTGTCGTCGAAATTTTACGTGCGGAAGCTAATTTTTTCACTTTCCGGTGTCATAGAAACGGGAAATTTGGCACGAGCATTGATTATGTCATAAATAGGAAAAGCTAATGGGTTCAACTCGATTATTCAATTCTAGCGCAAAAGAATTAGCGTCAAAATTTTACATGCGGAATGTAATTTTTTCACTTTCCGGTGTCATGGAAACGGGAGATTTGGCACGGGCATTGATTATGTCATAAATAGGAAAAGCTAATGGATCCCAACTCTATTATTCAATTCTATGCGCAAAAGAATTAGCGTCCAAATTTTACGTACGGAATGTAATTTTTTCACTTTCCGGTGTCATAGAAACGGGAAATTTGGCACGAGCATTGATTATGTCATAAATAGGAAAAGCTAATGGATCCCAACTCCATTATTCAATTTTATTCGCAAAAGAATTAGCGTCGAAATTTTACGTGCGGAATGTAATTTTTTGATTTTCCGGTGTCATAGAAACGGGAAATTTGGCACGAGCATTGATTATGTCATAAATAGGAAAAGCTAATGGGTCCCAACTCGATTACTCAATTCTATGCGCAAAAGAATTGGCATCAAAATTTTACGTGCGGAATGTAATTTTTTCACTTTCCGGTGTCATAGAAACGGGAAATTTGGCACGAGCATTGATTATGTCATAAATAGGAAAAGCTAATGGGTCCCAACTCCATTATTCAATTCTATGCGCAAAAGAATTAGCGTCCAAATTTTACGTGCGGAATGTAATTTTTCCACTTTCCGGTGTCATAGAAACGGGAAATTTGGCACGAGCATTGATTATGTCATAAATAAGAAAAGCTAATGGGTCCCAACTCGATTATTCAATTCTATGCGCAAAAGAATTGGCGTCAAAATTGTACGTGCGGAATGTAATTTTTTCACTTTCCGGTGTCATAGAAACGGGAAATTTGGCACGAGCATTGATTATGTCATAAATAGGAAAAGCTAATGGGTCCCAACTCCATTATTCAATTTTATGCGCAAAAGAATTAGCGTCCATATTTTACGTGCGGAATGTTATTTTTTCACTTTCCGGTGTCATAGAAACGTGAAATTTGGCACGAGCATTGATTATGTCATAAATAGGAAAAGCTAATGGGTCCCAACTCGATTATTCAATTCTAACGCAAAAGAATTGGTGTCGAAATTTTACGTACGGAATGTAATTTTTTCACTTTCCGGTGTCATAGAAACGGGAAATTTGGCACGAGCATTGATTATGTCATAAATAGGAAAAGCTAATGGGTCCCAACTCAATTATTCAATTCTATGCGCAAAAGAATTAGCGTCCAAATTTTACGTACGGAATGTAATTTCTTCCCTTTCCGGTGTCATAGAAACAGGAAATTTGGCACGAGCATTGATTATGTCATAAATAAGAAAAGCTAATGGGTCCCAACTCCATTATTCAATTCTATGCGCAAAAGAATTAGCGTCCAAATTTTACGTACGGAATGTAATTTTTTCACTTTGCGGTGTCATAGAAACGGGAAATTTGGCACAGGCATTGATTATGTCATAAATAGAAAAAGCTAATGGGTCCCAACTCGATTATTTAATTCTAGCGCAAAAGAATTGTCGTCGAAATTTTACGTGCGGAAGCTAATTTTTTCACTTTCCGGTGTCATAGAAACGGGAAATTTGGCACGAGCATTGATTATGTCATAAATAGGAAAAGCTAATGGGTTCAACTCGATTATTCAATTCTAGCGCAAAAGAATTAGCGTCAAAATTTTACGTGCGGAATGTAATTTTTTCACTTTCCGGTGTCATAGAAACTGGAGATTTGGCACGGGCATTGATTATGTCATAAATAGGAAAAGCTAATGGGTCCCAACTCGATTATTCAATTCTAGCGCAAAAGAATTGGCGTCAAAATTTTATGTACGGAATGTAATTTTTTCACTTTCCGGTGTCATGATTATGTCATAAATAGGAAAAGCTAAAGGGTTCAACTCGATTATTCAATTCTAGCGCAAAAGAATTAGCGTCAAAATTTTACGTGCGGAATGTAATTTTTTCACTTTCCGGTGTCATAGAAACTGGAGATTTGGCACGGGCATTGATTATGTCATAAATAGGAAAAGCTAATGGGTCCCAACTCCATTATTCAATTCTAGCGCAAAAGAATTGGCGTCAAAATTTTATGTACGGAATGTAATTTTTTCACTTTCCGGTGTCATAGAAACGGGAAATTTGGCACGAACATTGATTATGTCATAAATAGGAAAAGCTAATGGGTCCCAACTCGATTATTCAATTCTAGCGCAAAAGAATTAGCGTCCAAATTTTACGTGCGGAATGTAATTTTTTCACATTCCGGTGTCAAAGAAACGGGAAATTTGGCACGAGCATTGATTATGTCATAAATAGGAAAAGCTAATGGGTCCCAACTCGATTACTCAATTCTATGCGCAAAAGAATTGGCATCAAAATTTTACGTGCGGAATGTAATTTTTTCACTTTCCGGTGTCATAGAAATGGGAAATTTGGCACGAGCATTGATTATGTCATAAATAGGAAAAGCTAATGGGTCCCAACTCCATTATTCAATTCTATGCGCAAAAGAATTAGCGTCCAAATTTTACGTACGGAATGTAATTTTTTCACTTTCCAGTGTCATAAAAACGGGAAATTTGGCACAGGCATTGATTATGTCATAAATAGAAAAAGCTAATGGGTCCCAACTCGATTATTCAATTCTATGCGCAAAAGAATTGGCGTCAAAATTGTACGTGCGGAATGTAATTTTTTCACTTTCCGGTGTCATAGAAACGGGAAATTTGGCACGAGCATTGATTATGTCATAAATAGGAAAAGCTAATGGGTCCCAACTCCATTATTCAATTTTATGCGCAAAAGAATTAGCGTCCATATTTTACGTGCGGAATGTTATTTTTTCACTTTCCGGTGTCATAGAAACGTGAAATTTGGCACGAGCATTGATTATGTCATAAATAGGAAAAGCTAATGGGTCCCAACTCGATTATTCAATTCAAACGCAAAAGAATTGGTGTCGAAATTTTACGTACGGAATGTAATTTTTTCACTTTCCGGTGTCATAGAAACGGGAAATTTGGCACGAGCATTGATTATGTCATAAATAGGAAAAGCTAATGGGTCCCAACTCGATTTTTCAATTCTATGCGCAAAAGAATTGGCGTCCAAATTTTACATACGGAATGTAATTTTTTCACTTTCCGGTGTCATAGAAATGGGAAATTTGGCATGAGCATTGATTATGTCATAAATAGGAAAAGCTAATGGGTCCCAACTCAATTATTCAATTCTATGCGCAAAAGAATTAGCGTCCAAATTTTACGTATGGAATGTAATTTCTTCCCTTTCCGGTGTCATAGAAACAGGAAATTTGGCACGAGCATTGATTATGTCATAAATAAGAAAAGCTAATGGGTCCCAACTCCATTATTCAATTCTATGCGCAAAAGAATTAGCGTCCAAATGTTAAGTACGGAATGTAATTTTTTCACTTTGCGGTGTCATAGAAACGGGAAATTTGGCACAGGCATTGATTATGTCATAAATAGAAAAAGCTAATGGGTCCCAACTCGATTATTTAATTCTAGCGCAAAAGAATTGTCGTCGAAATTTTACGTGCGGAAGCTAATTTTTTCACTTTCCGGTGTCATAGAAACGGGAAATTTGGCACGAGCATTGATTATGTCATAAATAGGAAAAGCTAATGGGTTCAACTCGATTATTCAATTCTAGCGCAAAAGAATTAGCGTCAAAATTTTACATGCGGAATGTAATTTTTTCACTTTCCGGTGTCATGGAAACGGGAGATTTGGCACGGGCATTGATTATGTCATAAATAGGAAAAGCTAATGGATCCCAACTCTATTATTCAATTCTATGCGCAAAAGAATTAGCGTCCAAATTTTACGTACGGAATGTAATTTTTTCACTTTCCGGTGTCATAGAAACGGGAAATTTGGCACGAGCATTGATTATGTCATAAATAGGAAAAGCTAATGGATCCCAACTCCATTATTCAATTTTATTCGCAAAAGAATTAGCGTCGAAATTTTACGTGCGGAATGTAATTTTTTGATTTTCCGGTGTCATAGAAACGGGAAATTTGGCACGAGCATTGATTATGTCATAAATAGAAAAAGCTAATGGGTCCCAACTCGATTATTCAATTCTAGCGCAAAAGAATTGTCGTCGAAATTTTACGTGCGTAATGTAATTTTTTCACTTTCCGGTGTCATAGAAACGGGAAATTTGGCACGAACATTGATTATGTCATAAATAGGAAAAGCTAATGGGTCCCAACTCGATTATTCAATTCTAGCGCAAAAGAATTAGCATCCAAATTTTACGTGCGGAATGTAATTTTTTCACATTCCGGTGTCAAAGAAACGGGAAATTTGGCACGAGCATTGATTATGTCATAAATAGGAAAAGCTAATGGATCCCAACTCCATTATTCAATTTTATTCGCAAAAGAATTTGCGTCCAAATTTTACGTGCGGAATGTAATTTTTTCACTTTCCGGTGTCATAGAAACGGGAAATTTGGCACGAGAATTGATTATGTCATAAATAGGAAAAGCTAATGGGTCCCAACTCGATTATTCAATTCTAGCGCAAAAGAATTGGCGTCAAAATTTTATGTACGGAATGTAATTTTTTCACTTTCCGGTGTCATAGAAACGGGAAATTTGGCACGAGCATTGATTATGTCATAAATAGGAAAAGCTAATGGGTCCCAACTCGATTACTCAATTCTATGTGCAAAAGAATTGGCATCAAAATTTTACGTGCGGAATGTAATTTTTTCACTTTCCGGTGTCATAGAAACGGGAAATTTGGCACGAGCATTGATTATGTCATAAATAGGAAAAGCTGGGGCGTGGCCTAACGGAGCCGATGGAAGACGTGCTTTGAATCGCTCCGCTACCACACCAAGCTTTACCGCAACCAAAAGCCTGCCCAGGGCTCTTAAAACACCCCACACAGTAAGGGTACTTACACCGCCGATGGCGTCACGCAGGAGAGCCGGGAAAAGCGGTCCGAAACGGCTCACGGACTTCTACCCGGCGCGCGGCATGGAGGAAGGAAAGATGGCGGACCCGGACCCCAGCAGCGCCGGAGAGGGAGACGTTCCACAAGCGGAGGGACCGCAAGTGCCAGCGGTAAGCAGATCTGACACACTGCTTGCATCCCCGCACACAGCTCCCCCTCGTAGCCCCTCTCATACAGTGACAGCTGCCAAAACTAGAGCGGAGACTGCGGAGAGGATAGAGCCCCCGGAGCTGCATAGTGACAGAGAGGGGGAGGAGGAGGGGGGAGCACAAGTACAGGCACAAGCGCCATCTTCTCCTCCTGAGACAGCCCCATATAATAAAGAAAAAAGAGCTATAAGCTCCCCAAGCAAAAGTCCTGATAAGAGACGTCCCAGGAAGGACCTCACACATAAACCCTCCTACAACAGTTCTATAGGAGATCAAGAGGTGGAGGTTACTGTGGACCCCCTGTTAAGCATTGATTGTACAGACCAGGTGGCCTCACAATGCTTCATAAGGGATTTGGTGCTGGCCCTAAAAAGCTCAATTAAGGGCGATCTTGCAGACATCAACACTAAGATAAACAAAAATTTAAACGAAATGGAAGGAAGAATAGACCACCTGGAAAACAAAACCGGCGAAATAACCGCTTCACACAACGAGCTCATAGATGCCCACTATAGGCTTGAAGAGGAAGTGGCGTTATTAAAAAACAAAATGGCCGATCTTGAAGATCGGAATCGCCGCAACAACATAAAGCTTAGAGGCATCACCGAACTAGTGAAACCAGAGAAACTTGATGAGTATGTACAAGACCTAATTAAAATGCTTCTTCCTAACTCAAAGAAGGAAGATCGAATCCTAGATAGAATTCACAGGCTCCCAAAGCCAAGAAACATCCCCGATACCGTACCAAGGGATGTAATAGCGAGAGTGCACTTTTATCAAACAAAAGAAAACCTAATGAAAGTAACAAGAAACATAAAAGATCTACCGGCCCCTTACAGCAACATAAAAATCTTTGCCGATTTTTCCCAAACCACAATGCTCGCGCGAAAAAAATTTACGTCAATCACTAAAATCCTGAGGGATAACGACATATCCTACAGATGGGGTTTCCCCACCAAACTTTACATCAACAAAGACGGCAAAATCACCACAATTCTAACATATGAAGACGGCCTTCAGATCCTGAGGAAATGGAACCTCCCCGAACCTAGGGACCATTATCCATCTCAAATCGCTAAGGATTGGTCCAACAAACAAAACAACAGGCCAAATAAAGACAAAACCACGCACCGCTGAATTCCCGCTAAACTGTCCATCTTACAGTTAACCCTGGGCACCACTAGCAAGTTTTCGCTTGGGCACAGGCTGAACTTTCAACCCCCGAAACAAGACCTTCCTAACCCCGCGGAAAGAAAGGTCCTTTTTCTTTGTTAATTGTTTTTTACAACCGACAATGGCAACAACTGTTGTGTTGCCTCACTGTTCCAAAACTAGTTTACCCCCCAACCTTCCACACCAGCAAATTCTCCATACACCCCTCCATCATAACTTGCTCCACGTGAAGATCTCCGGTCCCCCTCGCGCAAGACTGGGTCCTGTGAAAGCTCCAAGTATCTTCAACATAATCCATAAGGCACAACAGGTCTCCACAGCAACAAACTCCCGGACAACATGATGGATTTGAAACTAATTTCCTTGAACGCTAGAGGCCTTAACTCACCTTTCAAAAGAGCGTGTTTATGGAAAGAAGCCACTGCATCTCACGCAGACATTCTTTGTGTACAAGAGACACATCTAAGGGAACTGAATCACCCAGAGATATCCCATCCACTCTTCTCCAGGTGCTTTCTCGCTAATGCCTCCAAGAAGAGGGCTGGCGTCATGATCGCAGTCAGAGACTCGTTGAACTTCAAGCTACTCGAGGAAGTTAAGGACCTCGAGGGAAGGTATCTGATGTTGATATGCGAAATTGATGGCTTCCTCGTCACCCTGGTCAACATTTACGCTCCAAACTCTCACCAGATCAGATTCTTGAACAGGGTGGCGAGGAAGATCAAAAGGGTGCAGAGGGGATCCTTGATGCTCTGCGGCGACTTTAACGCAGTCTCTGATCGGTCCCTCGACTCAAGTCACCCAGAGAGAAACAGAGGCACAGATCTTCTGTCTTGGATACAAAGTAATGACCTATATGATGTGTTCAGGGTGTTGAATGTTAACTCTAGGGAATTTACATTTTATTCTTTCAGACACAGCTCATCATCAAGAATTGACATGTTCTTGGTGGACTACCATACCCTAAACAAAACTAAAGAGGCCAAGATAGGAGTTACAACTTGGTCGGACCACGCTCCGATCTCGCTGACTCTAAAGTTGGGTTCCCCAGTAATCCCCGCAAACACTTGGAGAAACAACACGTTTTTAATGAAATTACCAAAATTTCAGAAAAAGATTAAAGAAGCGTTGGAGGAATACTTCCATCTTAACGACAGCCCAGAAATGTGTAAGTTTTCGATTTGGAACGCACACAAGGCTGTCATAAGGGGAACTATGATCCAACAGGGTTCAATATATAAAAAAGAAAAAAACTCCCTCCTCAAAAACGCCATAGAGAACCTAAAAAAATTAGAGAGCCATACCCAGACCAACACCCCCCATCCGTCTAGCAGCCAGATAAGAGAAGCCAGACTTAGAGTCCGCAACTTACTAATCGATGAACACGAAAAAAATATTAAGCACATGAAGACCACCTATTATACTGATATGAACAAGAATACCAAGTGGATGGCCAACAAGGTCAAGCAAAAAAGAATTAAAACTAAAATACCCTTTGTAACGGATTGCACATCAAAAAATAAATTATTTAATCCCAAGGACATCGCAGAGGAGTTTAGGAGGTTTTACGAGGAATTATACAACCTCAACCAAAACCCGAATATCCATCCCCCCTCGAGAAGCTCCATAGATTCATTTCTCTCAAACCTGCAACTCCCCACCTTAAATGAGGAACAACTCAAGACACTAAATTCCAGTATCACACCCCAAGAGGTCCTCCTAGTAATAAATAAGTCTAAAAAAGACAAGGCTCCAGGCCCCGATGGCTATTCGTGCGAGTACTTCAAAATATATAAAGAAATTCTAGTACCACATATGGTAAATATATATAACAAAGCTATGCAAACAGGCTCCCTCCCACCCGAAATGCTACAAGCCACGGTAGTAACTATACCCAAACCAGGTAAAGACCCATCGAAAACAGCCAATTATAGACCCATATCACTTTTAAATAATGACACAAAATTTTACGCAAAAATAATATCCTTGAGACTATTGGAGTTTATACCCCACCTCATACACAGCGACCAAGCAGGCTTTGTGGGAGGCAGGCAGGCATCGGATGCCACCCGCAGACTGATGGATATTGTGAGTGAGGTGGAGAACTCTCGTATGCCTTCTCTGCTCCTAACTTTGGATGCGGAGAAGGCATTCGACAGACTGCACTGGGGCTACGCCTTCTCAACTCTGGAAAGGTTTGGACTCAGGGGTAATATATTGTCAGCCATCCAGGCGCTCTACAAAAACCCATCAGCGAGGGTTCTGGTCAATGGAGTGTTGTCAGATCCATTTATGATAACTAATGGAACCAGACAGGGCTGCCCCCTCTCGCCCACACTGTTTATCCTAACTATCGAACCGCTAGCAGAAGCAATCAGATTAAACGACAAGATAAGGGGGATCCCTTTGGCGAGCAGGGACCAGAAAATAGGTTTGTTTGCTGACGACATCGTGCTGATCCTGTCTTCGCCATTGGGTTCCCTCAGAGAAGCACACAACCTACTAAAGCAATTTGGCGCTATCTCCTACTACAAAGTTAACCCAACCAAATCGAAAATTCTCCCAATTAACATTCACTCAAATCTGCAAAAGATAATAAAAGCGGAGTTCCCATTCGAGTGGGACCCTGGGGGTATCCAATACTTGGGAACTACAATAAACCTTCCCTTGGGGAAAATCATGGACACTAATATAACACATCTTATCCAAACGACCCGTCAGGAATTGACCAATTTCAGTAAAACAGGACTAACCTGGATGGGGAAAATAGTGATTTATAAAATGATGATACTCCCAAAAATTTTATATCTCTTCAGGACTATTCCACTAAAATGTAACCCCAAATTAATTAAAGAATTACAGAAACAGCTGATGTCTTTTATATGGAACGACAAAAGATCGAGAGTAGCTGCTTCCATATTATACACCCCCAAAAGGAAAGGAGGCTTGGGTGTTCCCAACATCACGGCCTATTACGAAGCGAACACTATCCAGCAATCTAGACCCTGGGGCACTTCCACACCAGGGATCAGCTGGCTCTCTATAGAGCAAAATAGCATTGGCAAGGGTACATTAAAAGACCTATTGCTAACCACAAGCTTGAACTGGGAAATTATTCCAATTAAAAACCCAATTATAACCAACACGTTGGAAGTGTGGAAACACCTTCTTCGAATCACAAAAGACTTCCACCCTAGAGTGCAAATATCCCTCCCGATCAGCTGTTTAGAATTAGTCCTAAATAATATAAACACCAAACACTGGAGGACAAAAGGAATTAAACTAATACGGGATTTGGCAGACGGGGAAAAAATAAAACCTTTCCATCTACTTCAGGGTGCGGGCAGACGAGCGTAGGCGTATTTACGTTCGCACGAGCGCAACGTATAATCGCCCGAGCGATCGTTTTTCACCGATCACGACCAGAGCTAGAAAGCGTATTTTCGTTTGTTCCTACTTTGCAAACGGTCTTTTCGGCGATCGAATATGCGTTGGCGCGTATTTCGGTCGCATATGTTCCGTTTTTTTTCGAATTGCCGTTTTTACGCGCCGTAAAATCGCCCATGTGAACGAATACATTCGAAACCATTGCCTCAGATGGTCACGTATATACGTTTGGTCGCAAAAACGCGCCGTTTATGCGCTCGTCTGCCAGCACCCTCAGGAGGAATTCGGCCTGCCAGGAAGTGACTTCCTCCTATACTCCCAAATCAAAAGTAGCTGGCCCACCTTAGCAGGTGGAATAACCTCTCTTCCAAAAATTTTATCCAACCTTTTTCTCAACCCTTCCCCCCAAAGAACCCCCCTAAGGGACATCTACGAACTCTTTTGCGGAGAATCAAACGCCCAACCCAACCAAAAGAAAAAAGCAAATATCTTAAATTGGGAAAAAGAAATGAGAAGAACATACACAGCAGAACAATGGAATAAGTCATTTATATGGGCAAATAAAGCTTCTTTATGTGCCTCACTGATAGAAACACACTATAAATTAACCACCCGATGGTATCGTTCTCCAGTTCGTCTGGCAGATTTTTTTCCAAACTATTCGGATCTATGCTGGAGACGGTGCGGACAGAGAGGCACGCTATTACATGTGTTTTGGAGCTGCCCGAGAATTAACGGGGTGTGGAAAGACCTTCTACGCCTCATCAAAACTATCACAAAAATAGAGATCCCTCTGTCACCAGATAGAGCCTTATTTCTATTGGACACAGAATCTATACCTCAGAAAATGAGGAAAATGATTCTCCACAGCTTAATGATACTCAAGCTCTTGATAGTGAGGAACTGGAAATCGCAATCCATTCCCTCCCTGGCAGATATAACCCAGCTAATGTCAGAGCACATGTGCATGGAAAAAATCCACGCAATAAGAGAGAATAGAATCCCCAGCTTTATAGAAACATGGGATCCCTGGATTAGACACTTTCACCCACAACAAATCACACTAGTCTCAAATATCTGAGGTCCGGAACACACCTCCCCCCCATTGATGGACATCCACTCACTTGGAACATATAAGTAGTCGAGAGCGCTAGGGCCCGGTAGGGCACAAAAGTTATACACGATGGAACTATACGGGTAGTTACCAGATGAGAATGATATGGAACTCCCTCCCCCTCCCCATTCCCTCCACCCTTCCCCCATTTCCACTTCCCCTCCTTCCCCCTAACTTGCCTTCCCCCCCCCCTTCTCTTCCCTCCCCCATGGTTTTCCAGACTATTAGACAGTTAAAATGTTTTGTTATATAAAGAGGTCGGAATAGGACACACGTCCTCCGTAGAACATGGTCCACAACCCTCTGCAATGTAAACTTGTACTCTCTACGGAATGTTCAACTGTATATCTCTGTATTGTTATGCCTCTCTTCCTTTCAATAAAAACTGATTGAATATTATAAATAGGAAAAGCTAATGGGTCCCAACTCCATTATTCAATTCTATGCGCAAAAGAATTAGCGTCCAAATTTTACGTACGGAATGTAATTTTTTCACTTTCCAGTGTCATAAAAACGGGAAATTTGGCACAGGCATTGATTATGTCATAAATAGAAAAAGCTAATGGGTCCCAACTCGATTATTCAATTCTAGCGCAAAAGAATTGGCGTCGAAATTTTACGTACGGAATGTAATTTTTTCACTTTCCGGTGTCATAGAAACGGGAAATTTGGCACGAGCATTGATTATGTCATAAATAGGAAAAGCTAATGGGTCCCAACTCGATTATTCAATTCTATGCGCAAAAGAATTGGCGTCAAAATTTTACGTGCGGAATGTAATTTTTTCACTTTCCGGTGTCATAGAAACGGGAAATTTGGCACGAGCATTGATTATGTCATAAATAAGAAAAGCTAATGGGTCCCAACTCCATTATTCAATTCTATGCGCAAAAGAATTAGCGTCCAAATTTTACGTACGGAATGTAATTTTTTCACTTTCCGGTGTCATAGAAACGGGAAATTTGGCACGAGGATTGATTATGTCATAAATAGGAAAAGCTAATGGGTCCCAACTCGATTATTCAATTCTAGGGCAAAAGAATTCGCGTCGAAATTTTACGTACGGAATGTAATTTTTTCACTTTCCGGTGTCATAGAAACGGGAAATTTGGCACGAGCATTGATTATGTCATAAATAGGAAAAGCTAATGGGTCCCAACTCGATTACTCAATTCTATGTGCAAAAGAATTGGCATCAAAATTTTACGTGCGGAATGTAATTTTTTCACTTTCCGGTGTCATAGAAACGGGAAATTTGGCACGAGCATTGATTATGTCATAAATAGGAAAAGCTAATGGGTCCCAACTCCATTATTCAATTCTATGCGCAAAAGAATTAGCGTCCAAATTTTACGTGCGGAATGTAATTTTTCCACTTTCCGGTGTCATAGAAACGGGAAATTTGGCACGAGCATTGATTATGTCATAAATAAGAAAAGCTAATGGGTCCCAACTCCATTATTCAATTCTATGCGCAAAAGAATTAGCGTCCAAATTTTACGTACGGAATGTAATTTTTTCACTTTCCAGGGTCATAAAAACGGGAAATTTGGCACAGGCATTGATTATGTCATAAATAGAAAAAGCTAATGGGTCCCAACTCGATTATTCAATTCTAGCGCAAAAGAATTGGCGTCGAAATTTTACGTACGGAATGTAATTTTTTCACTTTCCGGTGTCATAGAAACGGGAAATTTGGCACGAGCATTGATTATGTCATAAATAGGAAAAGCTAATGGGTCCCAACTCGATTATTCAATTCTATGCGCAAAAGAATTGGCGTCAAAATTTTACATGCGGAATGTAATTTTTTCACTTTCCGGTGTCATAGAAACGGGAAATTTGGCACAAGCATTGATTATGTCATAAATAAGAAAAGCTAATGGGTCCCAACTCCATTATTCAATTCTATGCGCAAAAGAATTAGCGTCCAAATTTTACGTACGGAATGTAATTTTTTCACTTTCCGGTGTCATAGAAACGGGAAATTTGGCACGAGGATTGATTATGTCATAAATAGGAAAAGCTAATGGGTCCCAACTCGATTATTCAATTCTAGGGCAAAAGAATTCGCGTCGAAATTTTACGTACGGAATGTAATTTTTTCACTTTCCGGTGTCATAGAAACGGGAAATTTGGCACGAGCATTAATTATGTCATAAATAGGAAAAGCTAATGGGTCCCAACTCGATTATTCAATTCTATGCGCGAAAGAATTGGCGTCAAAATTTTACGTGCGGAATGTAATTTTTTCACTTTCCGGTGTCATAGAAACGTGAAATTTGGCACGAGCATTGATTATGTCATAAATAGGAAAAGCTAATGGGTCCCAACTCGATTATTCAATTCAAACGCAAAAGAATTGGTGTCGAAATTTTACGTACGGAATGTAATTTTTTCACTTTCCGGTGTCATAGAAACGGGAAATTTGGCACGAGCATTGATTATGTCATAAATAGGAAAAGCTAATGGGTCCCAACTCGATTTTTCAATTCTATGCGCAAAAGAATTGGCGTCCAAATTTTACATACGGAATGTAATTTTTTCACTTTCCGGTGTCATAGAAATGGGAAATTTGGCATGAGCATTGATTATGTCATAAATAGGAAAAGCTAATGGGTCCCAACTCAATTATTCAATTCTATGCGCAAAAGAATTAGCGTCCAAATTTTACGTATGGAATGTAATTTCTTCCCTTTCCGGTGTCATAGAAACAGGAAATTTGGCACGAGCATTGATTATGTCATAAATAAGAAAAGCTAATGGGTCCCAACTCCATTATTCAATTCTATGCGCAAAAGAATTAGCGTCCAAATTTTAAGTACGGAATGTAATTTTTTCACTTTGCGGTGTCATAGAAACGGGAAATTTGGCACAGGCATTGATTATGTCATAAATAGAAAAAGCTAATGGGTCCCAACTCGATTATTTAATTCTATGCGCAAAAGAATTGTCGTCGAAATTTTACGTGCGGAAGCTAATTTTTTCACTTTCCGGTGTCATAGAAACGGGAAATTTGGCACGAGCATTGATTATGTCATAAATAGGAAAAGCTAATGGGTTCAACTCGATTATTCAATTCTAGCGCAAAAGAATTAGCGTCAAAATTTTACATGCGGAATGTAATTTTTTCACTTTCCGGTGTCATGGAAACGGGAGATTTGGCACGGGCATTGATTATGTCATAAATAGGAAAAGCTAATGGATCCCAACTCTATTATTCAATTCTATGCGCAAAAGAATTAGCGTCCAAATTTTACGTACGGAATGTAATTTTTTCACTTTCCGGTGTCATAGAAACGGGAAATTTGGCACGAGCATTGATTATGTCATAAATAGGAAAAGCTAATGGATCCCAACTCCATTATTCAATTTTATTCGCAAAAGAATTAGCGTCGAAATTTTACGTGCGGAATGTAATTTTTTGATTTTCCGGTGTCATAGAAACGGGAAATTTGGCACGAGCATTGATTATGTCATAAATAGAAAAAGCTAATGGGTCCCAACTCGATTATTCAATTCTAGCGCAAAAGAATTGTCGTCGAAATTTTACGTGCGTAATGTAATTTTTTCACTTTCCGGTGTCATAGAAACGGGAAATTTGGCACGAACATTGATTATGTCATAAATAGGAAAAGCTAATGGGTCCCAACTCGATTATTCAATTCTAGCGCAAAAGAATTAGCATCCAAATTTTACGTGCGGAATGTAATTTTTTCACATTCCGGTGTCAAAGAAACGGGAAATTTGGCACGAGCATTGATTATGTCATAAATAGGAAAAGCTAATGGATCCCAACTCCATTATTCAATTTTATTCGCAAAAGAATTTGCGTTCAAATTTTACGTGCGGAATGTAATTTTTTCACTTTCCGGTGTCATAGAAACGGGAAATTTGGCACGAGAATTGATTATGTCATAAATAGGAAAAGCTAATGGGTCCCAACTCGATTATTCAATTCTAGCGCAAAAGAATTGGCGTCAAAATTTTATGTACGGAATGTAATTTTTTCACTTTCCGGTGTCATAGAAACGGGAAATTTGGCACGAGCATTGATTATGTCATAAATAGGAAAAGCTAATGGGTCCCAACTCGATTACTCAATTCTATGTGCAAAAGAATTGGCATCAAAATTTTACGTGCGGAATGTAATTTTTTCACTTTCCGGTGTCATAGAAACGGGAAATTTGGCACGAGCATTGATTATGTCATAAATAGGAAAAGCTAATGGATCCCAACTCCATTATTCAATTCTATGCGCAAAAGAATTAGCGTCCAAATTTTACGTGCGGAATGTAATTTTTCCACTTTCCGGTGTCATAGAAACGGGAAATTTGGCACGAGCATTGATTATGTCATAAATAAGAAAAGCTAATGGGTCCCAACTCCATTATTCAATTCTATGCGCAAAAGAATTAGCGTCCAAATTTTACGTACGGAATGTAATTTTTTCACTTTCCAGTGTCATAAAAACGGGAAATTTGGCACAGGCATTGATTATGTCATAAATAGAAAAAGCTAATGGGTCCCAACTCGATTATTCAATTCTAGCGCAAAAGAATTGGCGTCGAAATTTTACGTACGGAATGTAATTTTTTCACTTTCCGGTGTCATAGAAACGGGAAATTTGGCACGAGCATTGATTATGTCATAAATAGGAAAAGCTAATGGGTCCCAACTCGATTATTCAATTCTATGCGCAAAAGAATTGGCGTCAAAATTTTACGTGCGGAATGTAATTTTTTCACTTTCCGGTGTCATAGAAACGGGAAATTTGGCACGAGCATTGATTATGTCATAAATAGAAAAAGCTAATGGGTCCCAACTCGATTATTCAATTCTAGCGCAAAAGAATTGTCGTCGAAATTTTACGTGCGTAATGTAATTTTTTCACTTTCCGGTGTCATAGAAACGGGAAATTTGGCACGAACATTGATTATGTCATAAATAGGAAAAGCTAATGGGTCCCAACTCGATTATTCAATTCTAGCGCAAAAGAATTAGCATCCAAATTTTACGTGCGGAATGTAATTTTTTCACATTCCGGTGTCAAAGAAACGGGAAATTTGGCACGAGCATTGATTATGTCATAAATAGGAAAAGCTAATGGATCCCAACTCCATTATTCAATTTTATTCGCAAAAGAATTTGCGTCCAAATTTTACGTGCGGAATGTAATTTTTCCACTTTCCGGTGTCATAGAAACGGGAAATTTGGCACGAGAATTGATTATGTCATAAATAGGAAAAGCTAATGGGTCCCAACTCGATTATTCAATTCTAGCGCAAAAGAATTGGCGTCAAAATTTTATGTACGGAATGTAATTTTTTCACTTTCCGGTGTCATAGAAACGGGAAATTTGGCACGAGCATTGATTATGTCATAAATAGGAAAAGCTAATGGGTCCCAACTCGATTACTCAATTCTATGTGCAAAAGAATTGGCATCAAAATTTTACGTGCGGAATGTAATTTTTTCACTTTCCGGTGTCATAGAAACGGGAAATTTGGCACGAGCATTGATTATGTCATAAATAGGAAAAGCTAATGGGTCCCAACTCGATTATTCAATTCTATGCGCAAAAGAATTGGCGTCAAAATTTTACGTGCGGAATGTAATTTTTTCACTTTCCGGTGTCATAGAAACGGGAAATTTGGCACGAGCATTGATTATGTCATAAATAAGAAAAGCTAATGGGTCCCAACTCCATTATTCAATTCTATGCGCAAAAGAATTAGCGTCCAAATTTTACGTACGGAATGTAATTTTTTCACTTTCCGGTGTCATAGAAACGGGAAATTTGGCACGAGGATTGATTATGTCATAAATAGGAAAAGCTAATGGGTCCCAACTCGATTATTCAATTCTAGGGCAAAAGAATTTGCGTCGAAATTTTACGTGCGGAATGTAATTTTTTCACTTTCCGGTGTCATAGAAACGGGAAATTTGGCACGAGCATTAATTATGTCATAAATAGGAAAAGCTAATGGGTCCCAACTCGATTATTCAATTCTATGCGCAAAAGAATTAGCGTCAAAATTTTACGTGCGGAATGTAATTTTTTCACTTTCCGGTGTAATAGAAACGTGAAATTTGGCACGAGCATTGATTATGTCATAAATAGGAAAAGCTAATGGGTCCCAACTCGATTATTCAATTCAAACGCAAAAGAATTGGTGTCGAAATTTTACGTACGGAATGTAATTTTTTCACTTTCCGGTGTCATAGAAACGGGAAATTTGGCACGAGCATTGATTATGTCATAAATAGGAAAAGCTAATGGGTCCCAACTCGATTTTTCAATTCTATGCGCAAAAGAATTGGCGTCCAAATTTTACATACGGAATGTAATTTTTTCACTTTCCGGTGTCATAGAAATGGGAAATTTGGCATGAGCATTGATTATGTCATAAATAGGAAAAGCTAATGGGTCCCAACTCAATTATTCAATTCTATGCGCAAAAGAATTAGCGTCCAAATTTTACGTATGGAATGTAATTTCTTCCCTTTCCGGTGTCATAGAAACAGGAAATTTGGCACGAGCATTGATTATGTCATAAATAAGAAAAGCTAATGGGTCCCAACTCCATTATTCAATTCTATGCGCAAAAGAATTAGCGTCCAAATTTTAAGTACGGAATGTAATTTTTTCACTTTGCGGTGTCATAGAAACGGGAAATTTGGCACAGGCATTGATTATGTCATAAATAGAAAAAGCTAATGGGTCCCAACTCGATTATTTAATTCTAGCGCAAAAGAATTGTCGTCGAAATTTTACGTGCGGAAGCTAATTTTTTCACTTTCCGGTGTCATAGAAACGGGAAATTTGGCACGAGCATTGATTATGTCATAAATAGGAAAAGCTAATGGGTTCAACTCGATTATTCAATTCTAGCGCAAAAGAATTAGCGTCAAAATTTTACATGCGGAATGTAATTTTTTCACTTTCCGGTGTCATGGAAACGGGAGATTTGGCACGGGCATTGATTATGTCATAAATAGGAAAAGCTAATGGATCCCAACTCTATTATTCAATTCTATGCGCAAAAGAATTAGCGTCCAAATTTTACGTACGGAATGTAATTTTTTCACTTTCCGGTGTCATAGAAACGGGAAATTTGGCACGAGCATTGATTATGTCATAAATAGGAAAAGCTAATGGATCCCAACTCCATTATTCAATTTTATTCGCAAAAGAATTAGCGTCGAAATTTTACGTGCGGAATGTAATTTTTTGATTTTCCGGTGTCATAGAAACGGGAAATTTGGCACGAGCATTGATTATGTCATAAATAGAAAAAGCTAATGGGTCCCAACTCGATTATTCAATTCTAGCGCAAAAGAATTGTCGTCGAAATTTTACGTGCGTAATGTAATTTTTTCACTTTCCGGTGTCATAGAAATGGGAAATTTGGCATGAGCATTGATTATGTCATAAATAGGAAAAGCTAATGGGTCCCAACTCAATTATTCAATTCTATGCGCAAAAGAATTAGCGTCCAAATTTTACGTATGGAATGTAATTTCTTCCCTTTCCGGTGTTATAGAAACAGGAAATTTGGCACGAGCATTGATTATGTCATAAATAAGAAAAGCTAATGGGTCCCAACTCCATTATTCAATTCTATGCGCAAAAGAATTAGCGTCCAAATTTTAAGTACGGAATGTAATTTTTTCACTTTGCGGTGTCATAGAAACGGGAAATTTGGCACAGGCATTGATTATGTCATAAATAGAAAAAGCTAATGGGTCCCAACCCGATTATTTAATTCTAGCGCAAAAGAATTGTCGTCGAAATTTTACGTGCGGAAGCTAATTTTTTCACTTTCCGGTGTCATAGAAACGGGAAATTTGGCACGAGCATTGATTATGTCATAAATAGAAAAAGCTAATGGGTCCCAACTCGATTATTCAATTCTAGCGCAAAAGAATTGTCGTCGAAATTTTACGTGCGTAATGTAATTTTTTCACTTTCCGGTGTCATAGAAACGGGAAATTTGGCACGAGCATTGATTATGTCATAAATAAGAAAAGCTAATGGGTCCCAACTCCATTATTCAATTCTATGCGCAAAAGAATTCGCGTCCAAATTTTACGTACGGAATGTAATTTTTTCACTTTCCAGTGTCATAAAAACGGGAAATTTGGCACAGGCATTGATTATGTCATAAATAGAAAAAGCTAATGGGTCCCAACTCGATTATTCAATTCTATGCGCAAAAGAATTGGCGTCAAAATTGTACGTGCGGAATGTAATTTTTTCACTTTCCGGTGTCATAGAAACGGGAAAATTGGCACGAGCATTGATTATGTCATAAATAGGAAAAGCTAATGGGTCCCAACTCCATTATTCAATTTTATGCGCAAAAGAATTAGCGTCCATATTTTAAGTGCGGAATGTTATTTTTTCACTTTCCGGTGTCATAGAAACGTGAAATTTGGCACGAGCATTGATTATGTCATAAATAGGAAAAGCTAATGGGTCCCAACTCGATTATTCAATTCAAACGCAAAAGAATTGGTGTCGAAATTTTACGTACGGAATGTAATTTTTTCACTTTCCGGTGTCATAGAAACGGGAAATTTGGCACGAGCATTGATTATGTCATAAATAGGAAAAGCTAATGGGTCCCAACTCGATTTTTCAATTCTATGCGCAAAAGAATTGGCGTCCAAATTTTACATACGGAATGTAATTTTTTCACTTTCCGGTGTCATAGAAATGGGAAATTTGGCATGAGCATTGATTATGTCATAAATAGGAAAAGCTAATGGGTCCCAACTCAATTATTCAATTCTATGCGCAAAAGAATTAGCGTCCAAATTTTACGTATGGAATGTAATTTCTTCCCTTTCCGGTGTTATAGAAACAGGAAATTTGGCACGAGCATTGATTATGTCATAAATAAGAAAAGCTAATGGGTCCCAACTCCATTATTCAATTCTATGCGCAAAAGAATTAGCGTCCAAATTTTAAGTACGGAATGTAATTTTTTCACTTTGCGGTGTCATAGAAACGGGAAATTTGGCACAGGCATTGATTATGTCATAAATAGAAAAAGCTAATGGGTCCCAACTCGATTATTTAATTCTAGCGCAAAAGAATTGTCGTCGAAATTTTACGTGCGGAAGCTAATTTTTTCACTTTCCGGTGTCATAGAAACGGGAAATTTGGCACGAGCATTGATTATGTCATAAATAGAAAAAGCTAATGGGTCCCAACTCGATTATTCAATTCTAGCGCAAAAGAATTGTCGTCGAAATTTTACGTGCGTAATGTAATTTTTTCACTTTCCGGTGTCATAGAAACGGGAAATTTGGCACGAACATTGATTATGTCATAAATAGGAAAAGCTAATGGGTCCCAACTCGATTATTCAATTCTAGCGCAAAAGAATTAGCGTCCAAATTTTACGTGCGGAATGTAATTTTTTCACATTCCGGTGTCAAAGAAACGGGAAATTTGGCTCAGGCATTGATTATGTCATAAATAGGAAAAGCTAATGGATCCCAACTCCATTATTCAATTTTATTCGCAAAAGAATTTGCGTCCAAATTTTACGTGCGGAATGTAATTTTTTCACTTTCCGGTGTCATAGAAACGGGAAATTTGGCACGAGAATTGATTATGTCATAAATAGGAAAAGCTAATGGGTCCCAACTCGATTATTCAATTCTAGCGCAAAAGAATTGGCGTCAAAATTTTATGTACGGAATGTAATTTTTTCACTTTCCGGTGTCATAGAAACGGGAAATTTGGCACGAGCATTGATTATGTCATAAATAGGAAAAGCTAATGGGTCCCAACTCGATTATTCAATTCTACCGCAAAAGAATTGGCGTCAAAATTTTATGTACGGAATGTAATTTTTTCACTTTCCGGTGTCATAGAAACGGGAAATTTGGCACGAGCATTGATTATGTCATAAATAGAAAAAGCTAATGGGTCCCAACTCCATTATTCAATTCTATGCGCAAAAGAATTAGCGTCCAAATTTTACGTGCGGAATGTAATTTTTCCACTTTCCGGTGTCATAGAAACGGGAAATTTGGCACGAGCATTGATTATGTCATAAATAAGAAAAGCTACTGGGTCCCAACTCCATTATTCAAGTCTATGCGCAAAAGAATTAGCGTCCAAATTTTACGTACGGAATGTAATTTTTTCACTTTCCAGTGTCATAAAAACGGGAAATTTGGCACAGGCATTGATTATGTCATAAATAGAAAAAGCTAATGGGTCCCAACTCGATTATTCAATTCTAGCGCAAAAGAATTGGCGTCGAAATTTTACGTACGGAATGTAATTTTTTCACTTTCCGGTGTCATAGAAACGGGAAATTTGGCACGAGCATTGATTATGTCATAAATAGGAAAAGCTAATGGGTCCCAACTCGATTATTCAATTCTATGCGCAAAAGAATTGGCGTCAAAATTTTACGTGCGGAATGTAATTTTTTCACTTTCCGGTGTCATAGAAACGGGAAATTTGGCACGAGCATTGATTATGTCATAAATAAGAAAAGCTAATGGGTCCCAACTCCATTATTCAATTCTATGCGCAAAAGAATTAGCGTCCAAATTTTACGTACGGAATGTAATTTTTTCACTTTCCGGTGTCATAGAAACGGGAAATTTGGCACGAGGATTGATTATGTCATAAATAGGAAAAGCTAATGAGTCCCAACTCGATTATTCAATTCTAGGGCAAAAGAATTTGCGTCGAAATTTTACGTGCGGAATGTAATTTTTTCACTTTCCGGTGTCATAGAAACGGGAAATTTGGCACGAGCATTAATTATGTCATAAATAGGAAAAGCTAATGGGTCCCAACTCGATTATTCAATTCTATGCGCAAAAGAATTGGCGTCAAAATTTTACGTGCGGAATGTAATTTTTTCACTTTCCGGTGTAATAGAAACGTGAAATTTGGCACGAGCATTGATTATGTCATAAATAGGAAAAGCTAATGGGTCCCAACTCGATTATTCAATTCAAACGCAAAAGAATTGGTGTCGAAATTTTACGTACGGAATGTAATTTTTTCACTTTCCGGTGTCATAGAAACGGGAAATTTGGCACGAGCATTGATTATGTCATAAATAGGAAAAGCTAATGGGTCCCAACTCGATTTTTCAATTCTATGCGCAAAAGAATTGGCGTCCAAATTTTACATACGGAATGTAATTTTTTCACTTTCCGGTGTCATAGAAATGGGAAATTTGGCATGAGCATTGATTATGTCATAAATAGGAAAAGCTAATGGGTCCCAACTCAATTATTCAATTCTATGCGCAAAAGAATTAGCGTCCAAATTTTACGTATGGAATGTAATTTCTTCCCTTTCCGGTGTCATAGAAACAGGAAATTTGGCACGAGCATTGATTATGTCATAAATAAGAAAAGCTAATGGGTCCCAACTCCATTATTCAATTCTATGCGCAAAAGAATTAGCGTCCAAATTTTAAGTACGGAATGTAATTTTTTCACTTTGCGGTGTCATAGAAACGGGAAATTTGGCACAGGCATTGATTATGTCATAAATAGAAAAAGCTAATGGGTCCCAACTCGATTATTTAATTCTAGCGCAAAAGAATTGTCGTCGAAATTTTACGTGCGGAAGCTAATTTTTTCACTTTCCGGTGTCATAGAAACGGGAAATTTGGCACGAGCATTGATTATGTCATAAATAGGAAAAGCTAATGGGTTCAACTCGATTATTCAATTCTAGCGCAAAAGAATTAGCGTCAAAATTTTACATGCGGAATGTAATTTTTTCACTTTCCGGTGTCATGGAAACGGGAGATTTGGCACGGGCATTGATTATGTCATAAATAGGAAAAGCTAATGGATCCCAACTCTATTATTCAATTCTATGCGCAAAAGAATTAGCGTCCAAATTTTACGTACGGAATGTAATTTTTTCACTTTCCGGTGTCATAGAAACGGGAAATTTGGCACGAGCATTGATTATGTCATAAATAGGAAAAGCTAATGGATCCCAACTCCATTATTCAATTTTATTCGCAAAAGAATTAGCGTCGAAATTTTACGTGCGGAATGTAATTTTTTGATTTTCCGGTGTCATAGAAACGGGAAATTTGGCACGAGCATTGATTATGTCATAAATAGAAAAAGCTAATGGGTCCCAACTCGATTATTCAATTCTAGCGCAAAAGAATTGTCGTCGAAATTTTACGTGCGTAATGTAATTTTTTCACTTTCCGGTGTCATAGAAATGGGAAATTTGGCATGAGCATTGATTATGTCATAAATAGGAAAAGCTAATGGGTCCCAACTCAATTATTCAATTCTATGCGCAAAAGAATTAGCGTCCAAATTTTACGTATGGAATGTAATTTCTTCCCTTTCCGGTGTTATAGAAACAGGAAATTTGGCACGAGCATTGATTATGTCATAAATAAGAAAAGCTAATGGGTCCCAACTCCATTATTCAATTCTATGCGCAAAAGAATTAGCGTCCAAATTTTAAGTACGGAATGTAATTTTTTCACTTTGCGGTGTCATAGAAACGGGAAATTTGGCACAGGCATTGATTATGTCATAAATAGAAAAAGCTAATGGGTCCCAACTCGATTATTTAATTCTAGCGCAAAAGAATTGTCGTCGAAATTTTACGTGCGGAAGCTAATTTTTTCACTTTCCGGTGTCATAGAAACGGGAAATTTGGCACGAGCATTGATTATGTCATAAATAGAAAAAGCTAATGGGTCCCAACTCGATTATTCAATTCTAGCGCAAAAGAATTGTCGTCGAAATTTTACGTGCGTAATGTAATTTTTTCACTTTCCGGTGTCATAGAAACGGGAAATTTGGCACGAGCATTGATTATGTCATAAATAAGAAAAGCTAATGGGTCCCAACTCCATTATTCAATTCTATGCGCAAAAGAATTCGCGTCCAAATTTTACGTACGGAATGTAATTTTTTCACTTTCCAGTGTCATAAAAACGGGAAATTTGGCACAGGCATTGATTATGTCATAAATAGAAAAAGCTAATGGGTCCCAACTCGATTATTCAATTCTATGCGCAAAAGAATTGGCGTCAAAATTGTACGTGCGGAATGTAATTTTTTCACTTTCCGGTGTCATAGAAACGGGAAAATTGGCACGAGCATTGATTATGTCATAAATAGGAAAAGCTAATGGGTCCCAACTCCATTATTCAATTTTATGCGCAAAAGAATTAGCGTCCATATTTTAAGTGCGGAATGTAATTTTTTCACTTTCCGGTGTCATAGAAACGTGAAATTTGGCACGAGCATTGATTATGTCATAAATAGGAAAAGCTAATGGGTCCCAACTCGATTATTCAATTCAAACGCAAAAGAATTGGTGTCGAAATTTTACGTACGGAATGTAATTTTTTCACTTTCCGGTGTCATAGAAACGGGAAATTTGGCACGAGCATTGATTATGTCATAAATAGGAAAAGCTAATGGGTCCCAACTCGATTTTTCAATTCTATGCGCAAAAGAATTGGCGTCCAAATTTTACATACGGAATGTAATTTTTTCACTTTCCGGTGTCATAGAAATGGGAAATTTGGCATGAGCATTGATTATGTCATAAATAGGAAAAGCTAATGGGTCCCAACTCAATTATTCAATTCTATGCGCAAAAGAATTAGCGTCCAAATTTTACGTATGGAATGTAATTTCTTCCCTTTCCGGTGTTATAGAAACAGGAAATTTGGCACGAGCATTGATTATGTCATAAATAAGAAAAGCTAATGGGTCCCAACTCCATTATTCAATTCTATGCGCAAAAGAATTAGCGTCCAAATTTTAAGTACGGAATGTAATTTTTTCACTTTGCGGTGTCATAGAAACGGGAAATTTGGCACAGGCATTGATTATGTCATAAATAGAAAAAGCTAATGGGTCCCAACTCGATTATTTAATTCTAGCGCAAAAGAATTGTCGTCGAAATTTTACGTGCGGAAGCTAATTTTTTCACTTTCCGGTGTCATAGAAACGGGAAATTTGGCACGAGCATTGATTATGTCATAAATAGAAAAAGCTAATGGGTCCCAACTCGATTATTCAATTCTAGCGCAAAAGAATTGTCGTCGAAATTTTACGTGCGTAATGTAATTTTTTCACTTTCCGGTGTCATAGAAACGGGAAATTTGGCACGAACATTGATTATGTCATAAATAGGAAAAGCTAATGGGTCCCAACTCGATTATTCAATTCTAGCGCAAAAGAATTAGCGTCCAAATTTTACGTGCGGAATGTAATTTTTTCACATTCCGGTGTCAAAGAAACGGGAAATTTGGCTCAGGCATTGATTATGTCATAAATAGGAAAAGCTAATGGATCCCAACTCCATTATTCAATTTTATTCGCAAAAGAATTTGCGTCCAAATTTTACGTGCGGAATGTAATTTTTTCACTTTCCGGTGTCATAGAAACGGGAAATTTGGCACGAGAATTGATTATGTCATAAATAGGAAAAGCTAATGGGTCCCAACTCGATTATTCAATTCTAGCGCAAAAGAATTGGCGTCAAAATTTTATGTACGGAATGTAATTTTTTCACTTTCCGGTGTCATAGAAACGGGAAATTTGGCACGAGCATTGATTATGTCATAAATAGGAAAAGCTAATGGGTCCCAACTCGATTATTCAATTCTACCGCAAAAGAATTGGCGTCAAAATTTTATGTACGGAATGTAATTTTTTCACTTTCCGGTGTCATAGAAACGGGAAATTTGGCACGAGGATTGATTATGTCATAAATAGGAAAAGCTAATGAGTCCCAACTCGATTATTCAATTCTAGGGCAAAAGAATTTGCGTCGAAATTTTACGTGCGGAATGTAATTTTTTCACTTTCCGGTGTCATAGAAACGGGAAATTTGGCACGAGCATTAATTATGTCATAAATAGGAAAAGCTAATGGGTCCCAACTCGATTATTCAATTCTATGCGCAAAAGAATTGGCGTCAAAATTTTACGTGCGGAATGTAATTTTTTCACTTTCCGGTGTAATAGAAACGTGAAATTTGGCACGAGCATTGATTATGTCATAAATAGGAAAAGCTAATGGGTCCCAACTCGATTATTCAATTCAAACGCAAAAGAATTGGTGTCGAAATTTTACGTACGGAATGTAATTTTTTCACTTTCCGGTGTCATAGAAACGGGAAATTTGGCACGAGCATTGATTATGTCATAAATAGGAAAAGCTAATGGGTCCCAACTCGATTTTTCAATTCTATGCGCAAAAGAATTGGCGTCCAAATTTTACATACGGAATGTAATTTTTTCACTTTCCGGTGTCATAGAAATGGGAAATTTGGCATGAGCATTGATTATGTCATAAATAGGAAAAGCTAATGGGTCCCAACTCAATTATTCAATTCTATGCGCAAAAGAATTAGCGTCCAAATTTTACGTATGGAATGTAATTTCTTCCCTTTCCGGTGTCATAGAAACAGGAAATTTGGCACGAGCATTGATTATGTCATAAATAAGAAAAGCTAATGGGTCCCAACTCCATTATTCAATTCTATGCGCAAAAGAATTAGCGTCCAAATTTTAAGTACGGAATGTAATTTTTTCACTTTGCGGTGTCATAGAAACGGGAAATTTGGCACAGGCATTGATTATGTCATAAATAGAAAAAGCTAATGGGTCCCAACTCGATTATTTAATTCTAGCGCAAAAGAATTGTCGTCGAAATTTTACGTGCGGAAGCTAATTTTTTCACTTTCCGGTGTCATAGAAACGGGAAATTTGGCACGAGCATTGATTATGTCATAAATAGGAAAAGCTAATGGGTTCAACTCGATTATTCAATTCTAGCGCAAAAGAATTAGCGTCAAAATTTTACATGCGGAATGTAATTTTTTCACTTTCCGGTGTCATGGAAACGGGAGATTTGGCACGGGCATTGATTATGTCATAAATAGGAAAAGCTAATGGATCCCAACTCTATTATTCAATTCTATGCGCAAAAGAATTAGCGTCCAAATTTTACGTACGGAATGTAATTTTTTCACTTTCCGGTGTCATAGAAACGGGAAATTTGGCACGAGCATTGATTATGTCATAAATAGGAAAAGCTAATGGATCCCAACTCCATTATTCAATTTTATTCGCAAAAGAATTAGCGTCGAAATTTTACGTGCGGAATGTAATTTTTTGATTTTCCGGTGTCATAGAAACGGGAAATTTGGCACGAGCATTGATTATGTCATAAATAGAAAAAGCTAATGGGTCCCAACTCGATTATTCAATTCTAGCGCAAAAGAATTGTCGTCGAAATTTTACGTGCGTAATGTAATTTTTTCACTTTCCGGTGTCATAGAAATGGGAAATTTGGCATGAGCATTGATTATGTCATAAATAGGAAAAGCTAATGGGTCCCAACTCAATTATTCAATTCTATGCGCAAAAGAATTAGCGTCCAAATTTTACGTATGGAATGTAATTTCTTCCCTTTCCGGTGTTATAGAAACAGGAAATTTGGCACGAGCATTGATTATGTCATAAATAAGAAAAGCTAATGGGTCCCAACTCCATTATTCAATTCTATGCGCAAAAGAATTAGCGTCCAAATTTTAAGTACGGAATGTAATTTTTTCACTTTGCGGTGTCATAGAAACGGGAAATTTGGCACAGGCATTGATTATGTCATAAATAGAAAAAGCTAATGGGTCCCAACTCGATTATTTAATTCTAGCGCAAAAGAATTGTCGTCGAAATTTTACGTGCGGAAGCTAATTTTTTCACTTTCCGGTGTCATAGAAACGGGAAATTTGGCACGAGCATTGATTATGTCATAAATAGAAAAAGCTAATGGGTCCCAACTCGATTATTCAATTCTAGCGCAAAAGAATTGTCGTCGAAATTTTACGTGCGTAATGTAATTTTTTCACTTTCCGGTGTCATAGAAACGGGAAATTTGGCACGAGCATTGATTATGTCATAAATAAGAAAAGCTAATGGGTCCCAACTCCATTATTCAATTCTATGCGCAAAAGAATTCGCGTCCAAATTTTACGTACGGAATGTAATTTTTTCACTTTCCAGTGTCATAAAAACGGGAAATTTGGCACAGGCATTGATTATGTCATAAATAGAAAAAGCTAATGGGTCCCAACTCGATTATTCAATTCTATGCGCAAAAGAATTGGCGTCAAAATTGTACGTGCGGAATGTAATTTTTTCACTTTCCGGTGTCATAGAAACGGGAAAATTGGCACGAGCATTGATTATGTCATAAATAGGAAAAGCTAATGGGTCCCAACTCCATTATTCAATTTTATGCGCAAAAGAATTAGCGTCCATATTTTAAGTGCGGAATGTTATTTTTTCACTTTCCGGTGTCATAGAAACGTGAAATTTGGCACGAGCATTGATTATGTCATAAATAGGAAAAGCTAATGGGTCCCAACTCGATTATTCAATTCAAACGCAAAAGAATTGGTGTCGAAATTTTACGTACGGAATGTAATTTTTTCACTTTCCGGTGTCATAGAAACGGGAAATTTGGCACGAGCATTGATTATGTCATAAATAGGAAAAGCTAATGGGTCCCAACTCGATTTTTCAATTCTATGCGCAAAAGAATTGGCGTCCAAATTTTACATACGGAATGTAATTTTTTCACTTTCCGGTGTCATAGAAATGGGAAATTTGGCATGAGCATTGATTATGTCATAAATAGGAAAAGCTAATGGGTCCCAACTCAATTATTCAATTCTATGCGCAAAAGAATTAGCGTCCAAATTTTACGTATGGAATGTAATTTCTTCCCTTTCCGGTGTTATAGAAACAGGAAATTTGGCACGAGCATTGATTATGTCATAAATAAGAAAAGCTAATGGGTCCCAACTCCATTATTCAATTCTATGCGCAAAAGAATTAGCGTCCAAATTTTAAGTACGGAATGTAATTTTTTCACTTTGCGGTGTCATAGAAACGGGAAATTTGGCACAGGCATTGATTATGTCATAAATAGAAAAAGCTAATGGGTCCCAACTCGATTATTTAATTCTAGCGCAAAAGAATTGTCGTCGAAATTTTACGTGCGGAAGCTAATTTTTTCACTTTCCGGTGTCATAGAAACGGGAAATTTGGCACGAGCATTGATTATGTCATAAATAGAAAAAGCTAATGGGTCCCAACTCGATTATTCAATTCTAGCGCAAAATAATTGTCGTCGAAATTTTACGTGCGTAATGTAATTTTTTCACTTTCCGGTGTCATAGAAACGGGAAATTTGGCACGAACATTGATTATGTCATAAATAGGAAAAGCTAATGGGTCCCAACTCGATTATTCAATTCTAGCGCAAAAGAATTAGCGTCCAAATTTTACGTGCGGAATGTAATTTTTTCACATTCCGGTGTCAAAGAAACGGGAAATTTGGCTCAGGCATTGATTATGTCATAAATAGGAAAAGCTAATGGATCCCAACTCCATTATTCAATTTTATTCGCAAAAGAATTTGCGTCCAAATTTTACGTGCGGAATGTAATTTTTTCACTTTCCGGTGTCATAGAAACGGGAAATTTGGCACGAGAATTGATTATGTCATAAATAGGAAAAGCTAATGGGTCCCAACTCGATTATTCAATTCTAGCGCAAAAGAATTGGCGTCAAAATTTTATGTACGGAATGTAATTTTTTCACTTTCCGGTGTCATAGAAACGGGAAATTTGGCACGAGCATTGATTATGTCATAAATAGGAAAAGCTAATGGGTCCCAACTCGATTATTCAATTCTACCGCAAAAGAATTGGCGTCAAAATTTTATGTACGGAATGTAATTTTTTCACTTTCCGGTGTCATAGAAACGGGAAATTTGGCACGAGCATTGATTATGTCATAAATAGAAAAAGCTAATGGGTCCCAACTCCATTATTCAATTCTATGCGCAAAAGAATTAGCGTCCAAATTTTACGTGCGGAATGTAATTTTTCCACTTTCCGGTGTCATAGAAACGGGAAATTTGGCACGAGCATTGATTATGTCATAAATAAGAAAAGCTACTGGGTCCCAACTCCATTATTCAAGTCTATGCGCAAAAGAATTAGCGTCCAAATTTTACGTACGGAATGTAATTTTTTCACTTTCCAGTGTCATAAAAACGGGAAATTTGGCACAGGCATTGATTATGTCATAAATAGAAAAAGCTAATGGGTCCCAACTCGATTATTCAATTCTAGCGCAAAAGAATTGGCGTCGAAATTTTACGTACGGAATGTAATTTTTTCACTTTCCGGTGTCATAGAAACGGGAAATTTGGCACGAGCATTGATTATGTCATAAATAAGAAAAGCTAATGGGTCCCAACTCCATTATTCAATTCTATGCGCAAAAGAATTAGCGTCCAAATTTTACGTACGGAATGTAATTTTTTCACTTTCCGGTGTCATAGAAACGGGAAATTTGGCACGAGGATTGATTATGTCATAAATAGGAAAAGCTAATGAGTCCCAACTCGATTATTCAATTCTAGGGCAAAAGAATTCGCGTCGAAATTTTACGTGCGGAATGTAATTTTTTCACTTTCCGGTGTCATAGAAACGGGAAATTTGGCACGAGCATTAATTATGTCATAAATAGGAAAAGCTAATGGGTCCCAACTCGATTATTCAATTCTATGCGCAAAAGAATTGGCGTCAAAATTTTACGTGCGGAATGTAATTTTTTCACTTTCCGGTGTCATAGAAACGGGAAATTTGGCACGAGCATTGATTATGTCATAAATAGGAAAAGCTAATGTGTCCCAACTCGATTATTTAATTCTAGCGCAAAAGAATTAGCGTCCAAATTTTACGTGCGGAATGTAATTTTTTCACATTCCGGTGTCAAAGAAACGGGAAATTTGGCACGAGCATTGATTATGTCATAAATAGGAAAAGCTAATGGATCCCAACTCCATTATTCAATTTTATTCGCAAAAGAATTCGCGTCCAAATTTTACGTGCGGAATGTAATTTTTTCACTTTCCGGTGTCATAGAAACGGGAAATTTGGCACGAGCATTGATTATGTCATAAATAGGAAAAGCTAATGGGTCCCAACTCGATTATTCAATTCTAGAGCAAAAGAATTGGCGTCAAAATTTTACGTGCGGAATGTAATTTTTTCACTTTCCGGTGTCATAGAAACGGGAAATTTGGCACGAGCATTGATTATGTCATAAATAGGAAAAGCTAATGGGTCCCAACTCCATTATTCAATTTTATGCGCAAAAGAATTAGCGTCCATATTTTACGTGCGGAATGTTATTTTTTCACTTTCCGGTGTCATAGAAACGGGAAATTTGGCACGAGCATTGATTATGTCATAAATAGGAAAAGCTAATGGGTCCCAACTCGATTATTCAATTCTAACGCAAAATAATTGGTGTCGAAATTTTACGTACGGAATGTAATTTTTTCACTTTCCGGTGTCATAGAAACGGGAAATTTGGCACGAGCATTGATTATGTCATAAATAGGAAAAGCTAATGGGTCCCAACTCGATTATTCAATTCTATGCGCAAAAGAATTGGCGTCAAAATTTTACGTGCGGAATGTAATTTTTTCACTTTCCGGTGTCATAGAAACGGGAAATTTGGCACGAGCATTGATTATGTCATAAATAAGAAAAGCTAATGGGTCCCAACTCCATTATTCAATTCTATGCGCAAAAGAATTAGCGTCCAAATTTTACGTACGGAATGTAATTTTTTCACTTTCCGGTGTCATAGAAACGGGAAATTTGGCACGAGGATTGATTATGTCATAAATAGGAAAAGCTAATGGGTCCCAACTCGATTATTCAATTCTAGGGCAAAAGAATTCGCGTCGAAATTTTACGTACGGAATGTAATTTTTTCACTTTCCGGTGTCATAGAAACGGGAAATTTGGCACGAGCATTAATTATGTCATAAATAGGAAAAGCTAATGGGTCCCAACTCGATTATTCAATTCTATGCGCAAAAGAATTGGCGTCAAAATTTTACGTGCGGAATGTAATTTTTTCACTTTCCGGTGTCATAGAAACGGGAAATTTGGCACGAGCATTGATTATGTCATAAATAGGAAAAGCTAATGTGTCCCAACTCGATTATTTAATTCTAGCGCAAAAGAATTAGCGTCCAAATTTTACGTGCGGAATGTAATTTTTTCACATTCCGGTGTCAAAGAAACGGGAAATTTGGCACGAGCATTGATTATGTCATAAATAGGAAAAGCTAATGGATCCCAACTCCATTATTCAATTTTATTCGCAAAAGAATTCGCGTCCAAATTTTACGTGCGGAATGTAATTTTTTCACTTTCCGGTGTCATAGAAACGGGAAATTTGGCACGAGCATTGATTATGTCATAAATAGGAAAAGCTAATGGGTCCCAACTCGATTATTCAATTCTAGAGCAAAAGAATTGGCGTCAAAATTTTATGTACGGAATGTAATTTTTTCACTTTCCGGTGTCATAGAAACGGGAAATTTGGCACGAGCATTGATTATGTCATAAATAGGAAAAGCTAATGGGTCCCAACTCGATTACTCAATTCTATGCGCAAAAGAATTGGCATCAAAATTTTACGTGCGGAATGTAATTTTTTCACTTTCCGGTGTCATAGAAACGGGAAATTTGGCACGAGCATTGATTATGTCATAAATAGGAAAAGCTAATGGGTTCCAACTCCATTATTCAATTCTATGCGCAAAAGAATTAGCGTCCAAATTTTACGTGCGGAATGTAATTTTTCCACTTTCCGGTGTCATAGAAACGGGTAATTTGGCACGAGCATTGATTATGTCATAAATAAGAAAAGCTAATGGGTCCCAACTCCATTATTCAATTCTATGCGCAAAAGAATTAGCGTCCAAATTTTACGTACGGAATGTAATTTTTTCACTTTCCAGTGTCATAAAAACGGGAAATTTGGCACAGGCATTGATTATGTCATAAATAGAAAAAGCTAATGGGTCCCAACTCGATTATTCAATTCTATGCGCAAAAGAATTGGCGTCAAAATTGTACGTGCGGAATGTAATTTTTTCACTTTCCGGTGTCATAGAAACGGGAAATTTGGCACGAGCATTGATTATGTCATAAATAGGAAAAGCTAATGGGTCCCAACTCCATTATTCAATTTTATGCGCAAAAGAATTAGCGTCCATATTTTACGTGCGGAATGTTATATTTTCACTTTCCGGTGTCATAGAAACGTGAAATTTGGCACGAGCATTGATTATGTCATAAATAGGAAAAGCTAATGGGTCCCAACTCGATTATTCAATTCTAACGCAAAATAATTGGTGTCGAAATTTTACGTGCGGAATGTAATTTTTTCACTTTCCGGTGTCATAGAAATGGGAAATTTGGCACGAGCATTGATTATGTCATAAATAGGAAAAGCTAATGGGTCCCAACTCGATTTTTCAATTCTATGCGCAAAAGAATTGGCGTCCAAATTTTACATACGGAATGTAATTTTTTCACTTTCCGGTGTCATAGAAACGGGAAATTTGGCACGAGCATTGATTATGTCATAAATAGGAAAAGCTAATGGGTCCCAACTCAATTATTCAATTCTATGCGCAAAAGAATTAGCGTCCAAATTTTACGTATGGAATGTAATTTCTTCCCTTTCCGGTGTCATAGAAACAGGAAATTTGGCACGAGCATTGATTATGTCATAAATAAGAAAAGCTAATGGGTCCCAACTCCATTATTCAATTCTATGCGCAAAACAATTAGCGTCCAAATTTTACGTACGGAATGTAATTTTTTCACTTTGCGGTGTCATAAAAACGGGAAATTTGGCACAGGCATTGATTATGTCATAAATAGAAAAAGCTAATGGGTCCCAACTCGATTATTTAATTCTAGCGCAAAAGAATTGTCGTCGAAATTTTACGTGCGGAAGCTAATTTTTTCACTTTCCGGTGTCATAGAAACGGGAAATTTGGCACGAGCATTGATTATGTCATAAATAGGAAAAGCTAATGGGTTCAACTCGATTATTCAATTCTAGCGCAAAAGAATTAGCGTCAAAATTTTACGTGCGGAATGTAATTTTTTCACTTTCCGGTGTCATGGAAACGGGAGATTTGGCACGGGCATTGATTATGTCATAAATAGGAAAAGCTAATGGATCCCAACTCAATTATTCAATTCTATGCGCAAAAGAATTAGCGTCCAAATTTTACGTACGGAATGTAATTTTTTCACTTTCCGGTGTCATAGAAACGGGAAATTTGGCACGAGCATTGATTATGTCATAAATAGGAAAAGCTAATGGATCCCAACTCCATTATTCAATTTTATTCGCAAAAGAATTAGCGTCGAAATTTTACGTGCGGAATGTAATTTTTTGATTTTCCGGTGTCATAGAAACGGGAAATTTGGCACGAGCATTGATTATGTCATAAATAGAAAAAGCTAATAGGTCCCAACTCGATTATTCAATTCTAGCGCAAAAGAATTGTCGTCGAAATTTTACGTGCGTAATGTAATTTTTTCACTTTCCGGTGTCATAGAAACGGGAAATTTGGCACGAACATTGATTATGTCATAAATAGGAAAAGCTAATGGGTCCCAACTCGATTATTCAATTCTAGCGCAAAAGAATTAGCGTCCAAATTTTACGTGCGGAATGTAATTTTTTCACATTCCGGTGTCAAAGAAACGGGAAATTTGGCACGAGCATTGATTATGTCATAAATAGGAAAAGCTAATGGATCCCAACTCCATTATTCAATTTTATTCGCAAAGGAATTTGCGTCCAAATTTTACGTGCGGAATGTAATTTTTTCACTTTCCGGTGTCATAGAAACGGGAAATTTGGCACGAGCATTGAATATGTCATAAATAGGAAAAGCTAATGGGTCCCAACTCGATTATTCAATTCTAGCGCAAAAGAATTGGCGTCAAAATTTTATGTACGGAATGTAATTTTTTCACTTTCCGGTGTCATAGAAACCTGAAATTTGGCACGAGCATTGATTATGTCATAAATAGGAATAGCTAATGGGTCCCAACTCGATTACTCAATTCTATGTGCAAAAGAATTGGCATCAAAATCTTACGTGCGGAATGTAATTTTTTCACTTTCCGGTGTCATAGAAACGGGAAATTTGGCACGAGCATTGATTATGTCATAAATAGGAAAAGCTAATGGGTCCCAACTCCATTATTCAATTCTATGCGCAAAAGAATTAGCGTCCAAATTTTACGTGCGGAATGTAATTTTTCCACTTTCCGGTGTCATAGAAACGGGAAATTTGGCACGAGCATTGATTATGTCATAAATAGGAAAAGCTAATGGGTCCCAACTCCATTATTCAATTCTATGCGCAAAAGAATTAGCGTCCAAATTTTACGTACGGAATGTAATTTTTTCACTTTCCAGTGTCATAAAAACGGGAAATTTGGCACAGGCATTGATTATGTCATAAATAGAAAAAGCTAATGGGTCCCAACTCGATTATTCAATTCTAGCGCAAAAGAATTGGCGTCGAAATTTTACGTACGGAATGTAATTTTTTCACTTTCCGGTGTCATAGAAACGGGAAATTTGGCACGAGGATTGATTATGTCATAAATAGGAAAAGCTAATGGGTCCCAACTCGATTATTCAATTCTATGCGCAAAAGAATTGGCGTCAAAATTTTACGTGCGGAATGTAATTTTTTCACTTTCCGGTGTCATAGAAACGGGAAATTTGGCACGAGCATTGATTATGTCATAAATAGGAAAAGCTAATGGGTCCCAACTCCATTATTCAATTTTATGCGCAAAAGCATTAGCGTCCATATTTTACGTGCGGAATCTTATTTTTTCAATTTCCGGTGTCATAGAAACGTGAAATTTGGCACAGGCATTGATTATGTCATAAATAGAAAAAGCTAATGGGTCCCAATTCGATAATTTAATTCTAGCGGAAAAGAATTGTCGTCGAAATTTTACGTGCGGAAGCTAATTTTTTCACTTTCCGGTGTCATAGAAACGGGAAATTTGGCACGAGCATTGATTATGTCATAAATAGGAAAAGCTAATGGGTTCAACTCGATTATTCAATTCTAGCGCGAAAGAATTAGCGTCCAAATTTTACGTACGGAATGTAATTTTTTCACTTTCCGGTGTCATAGAAACGGGAAATTTGGCACGAGCATTGATTATGTCATAAATAGGAAAAGCTAATGGGTCCCAACTCGATTACTCAATTCTATGCGCAAAAGAATTGGCGTCAAAATTTTACGTGCGGAATGTAATTTTTTCACTTTCCGGTGTCATAGAAACGGGAAATTTGGCACGAGCATTGATTATGTCATAAATAGAAAAAGCTAATGGGTCCCAACTCGATTATTCAATTCTATGCGCAAAAGAATTGGCGTCAAAATTTTACGTGCGGAATGTAATTTTTTCACTTTCCGGTGTCATAGAAACGGGAAATTTGGCACGAGCATTGATTATGTCATAAATAAGAAAAGCTAATGGGTCCCAACTCCAATTTTCAATTCTATGCGCAAAAGAATTAGCGTCCAAATTTTACGTACGGAATGTAATTTTTTCACTTTCCGGTGTCATAGAAGCTGGAAATTTGGCACGTGCATTAATTATGTCATAAATAGGAAAAGCTAATGGGTCCCAACTCGATTATTCAATTCTATGCGCAAAAGAATTGGCGTCAAAATTTTACGTGCGGAATGTAATTTTTTCACTTTCCGGTGTCATAGAAACAGGAAATTTGGCACGAGCATTGATTATGTCATAAATAGGAAAAGCTAATAGATCCCAACTCCATTACTCAATTCTATGCGCAAAAGAATTAGCGTCCAAATTTTACGTACGGAATGTAATTTTTTCACTTTCCGGTGTCATAGAAACGGGAAATTTGGCACAGGCATTGATTATGTCATAAATAGAAAAAACTAATGGGTCCCAACTCGTTTATTCAATTCTAGCGCAAAAGAATCGGCGTCGAAATTTTACGTGCGGAAGCTAATTTTTTCACTTTCCGGTGTCATAGAAACAGGAAATTAGGCACGAGCATTGATTATGTCATAAATAGGAAAAGCTAATGGGTCACAACTCGATTATTCAATTCTATGTGCAAAAGAATTGGCGTCAAAATTTTACGTGCGGAATGTAATTTTTTCACTTTCCGGTGTCATAGAAACGGGAAATTTGGCACGAGCATTGATTATGTCATAAATAGGAAAAGCTAATGGGTTCAACTCGATTATTCAATTCTAGCGCAAAAGAATTAGCGTCCAAATTTTACGTGCAGAATGTAATTTTTTCACTTTCCGGTGTCATAGAAACGGGGAATTTGGCACGAGCATTGATTATGTCATAAAGAAGAAAAGCTAATGGGTCCCAACTCCATTATTCAATTGTATGCGCAAAAGAATTAGCGTCCAAATTTTACGTACGGAATGTAATTTTTTCACTTTCCGGTGTCATAGAAACGGGAAATTTGGCACAGGCATTGATTATGTCATAAATAGGAAAAGGTAATGGGTCCCAACTCGATTATTCAATTCTAGCGCAAAATACTTGGTGTCGAAATTTTACGTGCGGAAGGTAATTTTTTCACTTTCCGGTGTCATAGAAACAGGAAATTTGGCACGAGCATTGATTATGTCATAAATAGGAAACGCTAATGGGTCCCAACTCGATTATTCAATTCTAACGGAAAAGAATTGGTGTCGCAATTTTACGTACGGAATGTAATTTTTTCTCTTTCCGGTGTCATAGAAACGGGAAATTTGGCACGAGAATTGATTATATCATAAATAGGAAAAGCTAATGGGTCCCAACTCCATTATTCAATTCTATGCGCAAAAGAATTAGCGTCCAAATTTTACGTGCGGAATGTAATTTTTTCACTTTCCGGTGTCAAAGAAACGGGAAATTTGGCACAGGCATTGATTATGTCATAAATAGGAAAAGCTAATGGGTCCCAACTCGATTATTCAATTCTAGCGCAAAATAATCGGCGTCGAAATTTTACATGCGGAAGGTAATTTTTTCACTTTCCGGTGTCATAGAAACAGGAAATTTGGCACGAGCATTGATTATGTCATAAATAGGAACAGCTAATGGGTCCCAACTCCATTATTCAATTTTATGCGCAAAAGAATTAGCGTCCATATTTTACGTGCGGAATGTAATTTCTTCCCTTTCCGGTGTCATAGAATAGTGAAATTTGGCACGAGCATTGATTATGTCATAAATAGGAAAAGCTAATGGGTCCCAACTCGATTATTCAATTCTAGCGCAAAAGAATTGGTGTCGAAATTTTACGTGCGGAATGTAATTTTTTCACTTTCCGGTGTCATAGAAACGGGAAATTTGGCACGAGCATTGATTATGTCATAAATAGGAAAAGCTAGTGGGTCCCAACTCAATTATTCAGTTCTATGCGCAAAAGAATTAGCATCCAAATTTTACGTGCGGAATGTAATTTCTTCCCTTTCCGGTGTCATAGAAACAGGAAATTTGGCACGAGCATTGCTTATGTCATAAATAAGAAACGCTAATGGGTCCCAACTCCATTATTCAATTCTATGCGCAAAAGAATTAGCGTCCAAATTTTACGTACGGAATGTAATTGTCTCCCTTTCCGGTGTCATAGAAACAGGAAATTTCGCACGAGCATTGATTATGTCATAAATAGGAAAAGGTAATGGGTCCCAACTCGATTATTCAATTCTAGCGCAAAATACTTGGTGTCGAAATTTTACGTGCGGAAGGTAATTTTTTCACTTTCCGGTGTCATAGAAACAGGAAATTTAGCACGAGCATTGATTATGTCATAAATAAGAAAAGCTAATGGGTCCCAACTCCATTATTCAATTCTATGCGCAAAAGAATTAGCGTCCACATTTTACGTACGGAATGTAATTTTTTCACTTTCCGGTGTCATAGAAGCGGGAAATTTGGCACGAGCATTGATTATGTCATAAATAGGAAAAGCTAATGGGTCCCAACTCCATTATTCAATTATAGGGCAAAAGAATTGGCGTCGACATTTTACGTACGAATGTAACTTTTTCACTTTCCGGTGTCATAGAAACAGGAAATTTGGCACGAGCATTGATTATGTCATAAATAGGAAAAGCTAATGGGTCCCAACTCGATTATTCAATTCTATGCGCAAAAGAATTAGCGTCCAAATTTTACGTACGGAATGTAATTGTCTCCCTTTCCGGTGTCATAGAAACAGGAAATTTCGCACGAGCATTGATTATGTCATAAATAGGAAAAGGTAATGGGTCCCAACTCGATTATTCAATTCTAGCGCAAAATACTTGGTGTCGAAATTTTACGTGCGGAAGGTAATTTTTTCACTTTCCGGTGTCATAGAAACAGGAAATTTAGCACGAGCATTGATTATGTCATAAATAAGAAAAGCTAATGGGTCCCAACTCCATTATTCAATTCTATGCGCAAAAGAATTAGCGTCCAAATTTTACGTACGGAATGTAATTTTTTCACTTTCCGGTGTCATAGAAACGGGAAATTTGGCACAGGCATTGATTATGTTATGAATAGAAAAAGCTAATGGGTCCCAACTCGATTATTTAATTCTAGCGCAAAAGAATTGTCGTCAAAATTTTACGTGCGGAAGCTAATTTTTTCACTTTCCGGTGTCATAGAAACGGGAAATTTGGCACGAGCATTGATTATGTCATAAATAGGAAAAGCTAATGGGTTCAACTCGATTATTCAATTCTAGCGCAAAAGAATTAGCGTCAAAATTTTATGTGCGGAATGTAATTTTTTCACTTTCCGGTGTCATGGAAACGGGAGATTTGGCACGGGCATTGATTATGTCATAAATAGGAAAAGCTAATGGATCCCAACTCCATTATTCAATTCTATGCGCAAAAGAATTAGCGTCCAAATTTTACGTACGGAATGTAATTTTTTCACTTTCCGGTGTCATAGAAACGGGAAATTTGGCACGAGCATTGATTATGTCATAAATAGGAAAAGCTAATGGATCCCAACTCCATTATTCAATTTTATTCGCAAAAGAATTAGCGTCGAAATTTTACGTGCGGAATGTAATTTTTTGATTTTCCGGTGTCATAGAAACGGGAAATTTGGCACGAGCATTGATTATGTCATAAATAGAAAAAGCTAATGGGTCCCAACTCGATTATTCAATACTAGCGCAAAAGAATTGTCGTCGAAATTTTACGTGCGTAATGTAATTTTTTCACTTTCCGCTGTCATAGAAACGGGAAATTTGGCACGAACATTGATTATGTCATAAATAGGAAAAGCTAATGGGTCCCAACTCGATTATTCAATTCTAGCGCAAAAGAATTAGCGTCCAAATTTTACGTGCGGAATGTAATTTTTTCACATTCCGGTGTCAAAGAAACGGGAAATTTGGCACGAGCATTGATTATGTCATAAATAGGAAAAGCTAATGGATCCCAACTCCATTATTCAATTTTATTCGCAAAAGAATTTGCGTCCAAATTTTACGTGCGGAATGTAATTTTTTCACTTTCCGGTGTCATAGAAACGGGAAATTTGGCACGAGCATTGAATATGTCATAAATAGGAAAATCTAATGGGTCCCAACTCGATTATTCAATTCTAGCGCAAAAGAATTGGCGTCAAAATTTTATGTACGGAATGTAATTTTTTCACTTTCCGGTGTCATAGAAACGGGAAATTTGGCACGAGCATTGATTATGTCATAAATAGGAAAAGCTAATGGGTCCCAACTCGATTACTCAATTCTATGTGCAAAAGAATTGGCATCAAAATTTTACGTGCGGAATGTAATTTTTTCACTTTCCGGTGTCATAGAAACGGGAAATTTGGCACGAGCATTGATTATGTCATAAATAGGAAAAGCTAATGGGTTCCAACTCCATTATTCAATTCTATGCGCAAAAGAATTAGCGTCCAAATTTTACGTATGGAATGTAATTTCTTCCCTTTCCGGTGTTATAGGAACAGGAAATTTGGCACGAGCATTGATTATGTCATAAATAAGAAAAGCTAATGGGTCCCAACTCCATTATTCAATTCTATGCGCAAAAGAATTAGCGTCCAAATTTTAAGTACGGAATGTAATTTTTTCACTTTGCGGTGTCATAGAAACGGGAAATTTGGCACAGGCATTGATTATGTCATAGATAGAAAAAGCTAATGGGTCCCAACTCGATTATTTAATTCTAGCGCAAAAGAATTGTCGTCGAAATTTTACGTGCGGAAGCTAATTTTTTCACTTTCCGGTGTCATAGAAACGGGAAATTTGGCACGAGCATTGATTATGTCATAAATAGAAAAAGCTAATGGGTCCCAACTCGATTATTCAATTCTAGCGCAAAAGAATTGTCGTCGAAATTTTACGTGCGTAATGTAATTTTTTCACTTTCCGGTGTCATAGAAACGGGAAATTTGGCACGAGCATTGATTATGTCATAAATAAGAAAAGCTAATGGGTCCCAACTCCATTATTCAATTCTATGCGCAAAAGAATTCGCGTCCAAATTTTACGTACGGAATGTAATTTTTTCACTTTCCAGTGTCATAAAAACGGGAAATTTGGCACAGGCATTGATTATGTCATAAATAGAAAAAGCTAATGGGTCCCAACTCGATTATTCAATTCTATGCGCAAAAGAATTGGCGTCAAAATTGTACGTGCGGAATGTAATTTTTTCACTTTCCGGTGTCATAGAAACGGGAAATTTGGCACGAGCATTGATTATGTCATAAATAGGAAAAGCTAATGGGTCCCAACTTCATTATTCAATTTTATGCGCAAAAGAATTAGCGTCCATATTTTAAGTGCGGAATGTTATTTTTTCACTTTCCGGTGTCATAGAAACGTGAAATTTGGCACGAGCATTGATTATGTCATAAATAGGAAAAGCTAATGGGTCCCAACTCGATTATTCAATTCAAACGCAAAAGAATTGGTGTCGAAATTTTACGTACGGAATGTAATTTTTTCACTTTCCGGTGTCATAGAAACGGGAAATTTGGCACGAGCATTGATTATGTCATAAATAGGAAAAGCTAATGGGTCCCAACTCGATTTTTCAATTCTATGCGCAAAAGAATTGGCGTCCAAATTTTACATACGGAATGTAATTTTTTCACTTTCCGGTGTCATAGAAATGGGAAATTTGGCATGAGCATTGATTATGTCATAAATAGGAAAAGCTAATGGGTCCCAACTCAATTATTCAATTCTATGCGCAAAAGAATTAGCGTCCAAATTTTACGTATGGAATGTAATTTCTTCCCTTTCCGGTGTTATAGAAACAGGAAATTTGGCACGAGCATTGATTATGTCATAAATAAGAAAAGCTAATGGGTCCCAACTCCATTATTCAATTCTATGCGCAAAAGAATTAGCGTCCAAATTTTAAGTACGGAATGTAATTTTTTCACTTTGCGGTGTCATAGAAACGGGAAATTTGGCACAGGCATTGATTATGTCATAAATAGAAAAAGCTAATGGGTCCCAACTCGATTATTTAATTCTAGCGCAAAAGAATTGTCGTCGAAATTTTACGTGCGGAAGCTAATTTTTTCACTTTCCGGTGTCATAGAAACGGGAAATTTGGCACGAGCATTGATTATGTCATAAATAGAAAAAGCTAATGGGTCCCAACTCGATTATTCAATTCTAGCGCAAAAGAATTGTCGTCGAAATTTTACGTGCGTAATGTAATTTTTTCACTTTCCGGTGTCATAGAAACGGGAAATTTGGCACGAACATTGATTATGTCATAAATAGGAAAAGCTAATGGGTCCCAACTCGATTATTCAATTCTAGCGCAAAAGAATTAGCGTCCAAATTTTACGTGCGGAATGTAATTTTTTCACATTCCGGTGTCAAAGAAACGGGAAATTTGGCTCAGGCATTGATTATGTCATAAATAGGAAAAGCTAATGGATCCCAACTCCATTATTCAATTTTATTCGCAAAAGAATTGTCGTCGAAATTTTACGTGCGGAAGCTAATTTTTTCACTTTCCGGTGTCATAGAAACGGGAAATTTGGCACGAGCATTGATTATGTCATAAATAGAAAAAGCTAATGGGTCCCAACTCGATTATTCAATTCTAGCGCAAAAGAATTGTCGTCGAAATTTTACGTGCGTAATGTAATTTTTTCACTTTCCGGTGTCATAGAAACGGGAAATTTGGCACGAGCATTGATTATGTCATAAATAAGAAAAGCTAATGGGTCCCAACTCCATTATTCAATTCTATGCGCAAAAGAATTCGCGTCCAAATTTTACGTACGGAATGTAATTTTTTCACTTTCCAGTGTCATAAAAACGGGAAATTTGGCACAGGCATTGATTATGTCATAAATAGAAAAAGCTAATGGGTCCCAACTCGATTATTCAATTCTATGCGCAAAAGAATTGGCGTCAAAATTGTACGTGCGGAATGTAATTTTTTCACTTTCCGGTGTCATAGAAACGGGAAATTTGGCACGAGCATTGATTATGTCATAAATAGGAAAAGCTAATGGGTCCCAACTCCATTATTCAATTTTATGCGCAAAAGAATTAGCGTCCATATTTTACGTGCGGAATGTTATTTTTTCACTTTCCGGTGTCATAGAAACGTGAAATTTGGCACGAGCATTGATTATGTCATAAATAGGAAAAGCTAATGGGTCCCAACTCGATTATTCAATTCTAACGCAAAATAATTGGTGTCGAAATTTTACGTACGGAATGTAATTTTTTCACTTTCCGGTGTCATAGAAACGGGAAATTTGGCACGAGCATTGATTATGTCATAAATAGGAAAAGCTAATGGGTCCCAACTCGATTTTTCAATTCTATGCGCAAAAGAATTGGCGTCCAAATTTTACATACGGAATGTTATTTTTTCACTTTCCGGTGTCATAGAAACGTGAAATTTGGCACGAGCATTGATTATGTCATAAATAGGAAAAGCTAATGGGTCCCAACTCGATTATTCAATTCTAACGCAAAATAATTGGTGTCGAAATTTTACGTACGGAATGTAATTTTTTCACTTTCCGGTGTCATAGAAACGGGAAATTTGGCACGAGCATTGATTATGTCATAAATAGGAAAAGCTAATGGGTCCCAACTCGATTTTTCAATTCTATGCGCAAAAGAATTGGCGTCCAAATTTTACATACGGAATGTAATTTTTTCACTTTCCGGTGTCATAGAAACGGGAAATTTGGCACGAGCATTGATTATGTCATAAATAGGAAAAGCTAATGGGTCCCATTTCAATTATTCAATTCTATGCGCAAAAGAATTAGCGTCCAAATTTTACGTATGGAATGTAATTTCTTCCCTTTCCGGTGTCATAGAAACAGGAAATTTGGCACGAGCATTGATTATGTCATAAATAAGAAAAGCTAATGGGTCCCAACTCGATTATTCAATTCTATGCGCCAAAGAATTGGCGTCAAAATTTTACGTGCGGAATGTAATTTTTTCACTTTCCGGTGTCATAGAAACGGGAAATTTGGCACGAGCATTGATTATGTCATAAATAGGAAAAGCTAATGTGTCCCAACTCGATTATTTAATTCTAGCGCAAAAGAATTAGCGTCCAAATTTTACGTGCGGAATGTAATTTTTTCACATTCCGGTGTCAAAGAAACGGGAAATTTGGCACGAGCATTGATTATGTCATAAATAGGAATAGCTAATGGATCCCAACTCCATTATTCAATTTTATTCGCAAAAGAATTTGCGTCCAAATTTTACGTGCGGAATGTAATTTTTTCACTTTCCGGTGTCATAGAAACGGGAAATTTGGCACGAGCATTGATTATGTCATAAATAGGAAAAGCTAATGGGTCCCAACTCGATTATTCAATTCTAGAGCAAAAGAATTGGCGTCAAAATTTTACGTGCGGAATGTAATTTTTTCACTTTCCGGTGTCATAGAAACGGGAAATTTGGCACGAGCATTGATTATGTCATAAATAGGAAAAGCTAATGGGTTCCAACTCCATTATTCAATTCTATGCGCAAAAGAATTAGCGTCCAAATTTTACGTGCGGAATGTAATTTTTCCACTTTCCGGTGTCATAGAAACGGGAAATTTGGCACGAGCATTGATTATGTCATAAATAAGAAAAGCTAATGGGTCCCAACTCCATTATTCAATTCTATGCGCAAAAGAATTAGCGTCCAAATTTTACGTACGGAATGTAATTTTTTCACTTTCCAGTGTCATAAAAACGGGAAATTTGGCACAGGCATTGATTATGTCATAAATAGAAAAAGCTAATGGGTCCCAACTCGATTATTCAATTCTATGCGCAAAAGAATTGGCGTCAAAATTGTACGTGCGGAATGTAATTTTTTCACTTTCCGGTGTCATAGAAACGGGAAATTTGGCACGAGCATTGATTATGTCATAAATAGGAAAAGCTAATGGGTCCCAACTCCATTATTCAATTTTATGCGCAAAAGAATTAGCGTCCATATTTTACGTGCGGAATGTTATTTTTTCACTTTCCGGTGTCATAGAAACGTGAAATTTGGCACGAGCATTGATTATGTCATAAATAGGAAAAGCTAATGGGTCCCAACTCGATTATTCAATTCTAACGCAAAATAATTGGTGTCGAAATTTTACGTACGGAATGTAATTTTTTCACTTTCCGGTGTCATAGAAACGGGAAATTTGGCACGAGCATTGATTATGTCATAAATAGAAAAAGCTAATGGGTCCCAACTCGATTATTCAATTCTATGCGCAAAAGAATTGGCGTCAAAATTTTACGTGCGGAATGTAATTTTTTCACTTTCCGGTGTCATAGAAACGGGAAATTTGGCACGAGCATTGATTATGTCATAAATAAGAAAAGCTAATGGGTCCCAACTCCAATTTTCAATTCTATGCGCAAAAGAATTAGCGTCCAAATTTTACGTACGGAATGTAATTTTTTCACTTTCCGGTGTCATAGAAGCTGGAAATTTGGCACGTGCATTAATTATGTCATAAATAGGAAAAGCTAATGGGTCCCAACTCGATTATTCAATTCTATGCGCAAAAGAATTGGCGTCAAAATTTTACGTGCGGAATGTAATTTTTTCACTTTCCGGTGTCATAGAAACAGGAAATTTGGCATGAGCATTGATTATGTCATAAATAGGAAAAGCTAATAGATCCCAACTCCATTACTCAATTCTATGCGCAAAAGAATTAGCGTCCAAATTTTACGTACGGAATGTAATTTTTTCACTTTCCGGTGTCATAGAAACGGGAAATTTGGCACAGGCATTGATTATGTCATAAATAGAAAAAGCTAATGGGTCCCAACTCGTTTATTCAATTCTAGCGCAAAAGAATCGGCGTCGAAATTTTACGTGCGGAAGCTAATTTTTTCACTTTCCGGTGTCATAGAAACAGGAAATTAGGCACGAGCATTGATTATGTCATAAATAGGAAAAGCTAATGGGTCACAACTCGATTATTCAATTCTATGTGCAAAAGAATTGGCGTCAAAATTTTACGTGCGGAATGTAATTTTTTCACTTTCCGGTGTCATAGAAACGGGAAATTTGGCACGAGCATTGATTATGTCATAAATAGGAAAAGCTAATGGGTTCAACTCGATTATTCAATTCTAGCGCAAAAGAATTAGCGTCCAAATTTTACGTGCAGAATGTAATTTTTTCACTTTCCGGTGTCATAGAAACGGGGAATTTGGCACGAGCATTGATTATGTCATAAAGAAGAAAAGCTAATGGGTCCCAACTCCATTATTCAATTGTATGCGCAAAAGAATTAGCGTCCAAATTTTACGTGCGGAATGTAATTTTTTCACTTTCCGGTGTCATAGAAACGGGAAATTTGGCACAGGCATTGATTATGTCATAAATAGGAAAAGGTAATGGGTCCCAACTCGATTATTCAATTCTAGCGCAAAATACTTGGTGTCGAAATTTTACGTGCGGAAGGTAATTTTTTCACTTTCCGGTGTCATAGAAACAGGAAATTTGGCACGAGCATTGATTATGTCATAAATAGGAAACGCTAATGGGTCCCAACTCGATTATTCAATTCTAACGGAAAAGAATTGGTGTCGCAATTTTACGTACGGAATGTAATTTTTTCTCTTTCCGGTGTCATAGAAACGGGAAATTTGGCACGAGAATTGATTATATCATAAATAGGAAAAGCTAATGGATCCCAACTCCATTATTCAATTCTATGCGCAAAAAAATTAGCGTCCAAATTTTACGTGCGGAATGTAATTTTTTCACTTTCCGGTGTCAAAGAAACGGGAAATTTGGCACAGGCATTGATTATGTCATAAATAGGAAAAGCTAATGGGTCCCAACTCGATTATTCAATTCTAGCGCAAAATAATCGGCGTCGAAATTTTACATGCGGAAGGTAATTTTTTCACTTTCCGGTGTCATAGAAACAGGAAATTTGGCACGAGCATTGATTATGTCATAAATAGGAACAGCTAATGGGTCCCAACTCCATTATTCAATTTTATGCGCAAAAGAATTAGCGTCCATATTTTACGTGCGGAATGTAATTTCTTCCCTTTCCGGTGTCATAGAATAGTGAAATTTGGCACGAGCATTGATTATGTCATAAATAGGAAAAGCTAATGGGTCCCAACTCGATTATTCAATTCTAGCGCAAAAGAATTGGTGTCGAAATTTTACGTGCGGAATGTAATTTTTTCACTTTCCGGTGTCATAGAAACGGGAAATTTGGCACGAGCATTGATTATGTCATAAATAGGAAAAGCTAATGGGTCCCAACTCAATTATTCAGTTCTATGCGCAAAAGAATTAGCATCCAAATTTTACGTGCGGAATGTAATTTCTTCCCTTTCCGGTGTCATAGAAACAGGAAATTTGGCACGAGCATTGCTTATGTCATAAATAAGAAACGCTAATGGGTCCCAACTCCATTATTCAATTCTATGCGCAAAAGAATTAGCGTCCAAATTTTACGTACGGAATGTAATTTTTTCACTTTCCGGTGTCATAGAAGCGGGAAATTTGGCACGAGCATTGATTATGTCATAAATAGGAAAAGCTAATGGGTCCCAACTCCATTATTCAATTATAGGGCAAAAGAATTGGCGTCGACATTTTACGTACGAATGTAACTTTTTCACTTTCCGGTGTCATAGAAACAGGAAATTTGGCACGAGCATTGATTATGTCATAAATAGGAAAAGCTAATGGGTCCCAACTCGATTATTCAATTCTATGCGCAAAAGAATTAGCGTCCAAATTTTACGTACGGAATGTAATTGTCTCCCTTTCCGGTGTCATAGAAACAGGAAATTTCGCACGAGCATTGATTATGTCATAAATAGGAAAAGGTAATGGGTCCCAACTCGATTATTCAATTCTAGCGCAAAATACTTGGTGTCGAAATTTTACGTGCGGAAGGTAATTTTTTCACTTTCCGGTGTCATAGAAACAGGAAATTTAGCACGAGCATTGATTATGTCATAAATAAGAAAAGCTAATGGGTCCCAACTCCATTATTCAATTCTATGCGCAAAAGAATTAGCGTCCAAATTTTACGTACGGAATGTAATTTTTTCACTTTGCGGTGTCATAGAAACGGGAAATTTGGCACAGGCATTGATTATGTCATAAATAGAAAAAGCTAATGGGTCCCAACTCGATTATTTAATTCTAGCGCAAAAGAATTGTCGTCAAAATTTTACGTGCGGAAGCTAATTTTTTCACTTTCCGGTGTCATAGAAACGGGAAATTTGGCACGAGCATTGATTATGTCATAAATAGGAAAAGCTAATGGGTTCAACTCGATTATTCAATTCTAGCGCAAAAGAATTAGCGTCAAAATTTTATGTGCGGAATGTAATTTTTTCACTTTCCGGTGTCATGGAAACGGGAGATTTGGCACGGGCATTGATTATGTCATAAATAGGAAAAGCTAATGGATCCCAACTCCATTATTCAATTCTATGCGCAAAAGAATTAGCGTCCAAATTTTACGTACGGAATGTAATTTTTTCACTTTCCGGTGTCATAGAAACGGGAAATTTGGCACGAGCATTGATTATGTCATAAATAGGAAAAGCTAATGGATCCCAACTCCATTATTCAATTTTATTCGCAAAAGAATTAGCGTCGAAATTTTACGTGCGGAATGTAATTTTTTGATTTTCCGGTGTCATAGAAACGGGAAATTTGGCACGAGCATTGATTATGTCATAAATAGAAAAAGCTAATGGGTCCCAACTCGATTATTCAATACTAGCGCAAAAGAATTGTCGTCGAAATTTTACGTGCGTAATGTAATTTTTTCACTTTCCGGTGTCATAGAAACGGGAAATTTGGCACGAACATTGATTATGTCATAAATAGGAAAAGCTAATGGGTCCCAACTCGATTATTCAATTCTAGCGCAAAAGAATTGGCGTCCAAATTTTACGTGCGGAATGTAATTTTTTCACATTCCGGTGTCAAAGAAACGGGAAATTTGGCACGAGCATTGATTATGTCATAAATAGGAAAAGCTAATGGATCCCAACTCCATTATTCAATTTTATTCGCAAAAGAATTTGCGTCCAAATTTTACGTGCGGAATGTAATTTTTTCACTTTCCGGTGTCATAGAAACGGGAAATTTGGCACGAGCATTGAATATGTCATAAATAGGAAAATCTAATGGGTCCCAACTCGATTATTCAATTCTAGCGCAAAAGAATTGGCGTCAAAATTTTATGTACGGAATGTAATTTTTTCACTTTCCGGTGTCATAGAAACGGGAAATTTGGCACGAGCATTGATTATGTCATAAATAGGAAAAGCTAATGGGTCCCAACTCGATTACTCAATTCTATGTGCAAAAGAATTGGCATCAAAATTTTACGTGCGGAATGTAATTTTTTCACTTTCCGGTGTCATAGAAACGGGAAATTTGGCACGAGCATTGATTATGTCATAAATAGGAAAAGCTAATGGGTTCCAACTCCATTATTCAATTCTATGCGCAAAAGAATTAGCGTCCAAATTTTACGTGCGGAATGTAATTTTTCCACTTTCCGGTGTCATAGAAACGGGAAATTTGGCACGAGCATTGATTATGTCATAAATAAGAAAAGCTAATGGGTCCCAACTCCATTATTCAATTCTATGCGCAAAAGAATTAGCGTCCAAATTTTACGTACGGAATGTAATTTTTTCACTTTCCAGTGTCATAAAAACGGGAAATTTGGCACAGGCATTGATTATGTCATAAATAGAAAAAGCTAATGGGTCCCAACTCGATTATTCAATTCTATGCGCAAAAGAATTGGCGTCAAAATTGTACGTGCGGAATGTAATTTTTTCACTTTCCGGTGTCATAGAAACGGGAAATTTGGCACGAGCATTGATTATGTCATAAATAGGAAAAGCTAATGGGTCCCAACTCCATTATTCAATTTTATGCGCAAAAGAATTAGCGTCCATATTTTACGTGCGGAATGTTATTTTTTCACTTTCCGGTGTCATAGAAACGTGAAATTTGGCACGAGCATTGATTATGTCATAAATAGGAAAAGCTAATGGGTCCCAACTCGATTATTCAATTCAAACGCAAAAGAATTGGTGTCGAAATTTTACGTACGGAATGTAATTTTTTCATTTTCCGGTGTCATAGAAACGGGAAATTTGGCACGAGCATTGATTATGTCATAAATAGGAAAAGCTAATGGGTCCCAACTCGATTTTTCAATTCTATGCGCAAAAGAATTGGCGTCCAAATTTTACATACGGAATGTAATTTTTTCACTTTCCGGTGTCATAGAAATGGGAAATTTGGCATGAGCATTGATTATGTCATAAATAGGAAAAGCTAATGGGTCCCAACTCAATTATTCAATTCTATGCGCAAAAGAATTAGCGTCCAAATTTTACGTATGGAATGTAATTTCTTCCCTTTCCGGTGTCATAGAAACAGGAAATTTGGCACGAGCATTGATTATGTCATAAATAAGAAAAGCTAATGGGTCCCAACTCCATTATTCAATTCTATGCGCAAAAGAATTAGCGTCCAAATTTTAAGTACGGAATGTAATTTTTTCACTTTGCGGTGTCATAGAAACGGGAAATTTGGCACAGGCATTGATTATGTCATAAATAGAAAAAGCTAATGGGTCCCAACTCGATTATTTAATTCTAGCGCAAAAGAATTGTCGTCGAAATTTTACGTGCGGAAGCTAATTTTTTCACTTTCCGGTGTCATAGAAACGGGAAATTTGGCACGAGCATTGATTATGTCATAAATAGGAAACGCTAATGGGTCCCAACTCGATTATTCAATTCTAACGGAAAAGAATTGGTGTCGCAATTTTACGTACGGAATGTAATTTTTTCTCTTTCCGGTGTCATAGAAACGGGAAATTTGGCACGAGAATTGATTATATCATAAATAGGAAAAGCTAATGGATCCCAACTCCATTATTCAATTCTATGCGCAAAAAAATTAGCGTCCAAATTTTACGTGCGGAATGTAATTTTTTCACTTTCCGGTGTCAAAGAAACGGGAAATTTGGCACAGGCATTGATTATGTCATAAATAGGAAAAGCTAATGGGTCCCAACTCGATTATTCAATTCTAGCGCAAAATAATCGGCGTCGAAATTTTACATGCGGAAGGTAATTTTTTCACTTTCCGGTGTCATAGAAACAGGAAATTTGGCACGAGCATTGATTATGTCATAAATAGGAACAGCTAATGGGTCCCAACTCCATTATTCAATTTTATGCGCAAAAGAATTAGCGTCCATATTTTACGTGCGGAATGTAATTTCTTCCCTTTCCGGTGTCATAGAATAGTGAAATTTGGCACGAGCATTGATTATGTCATAAATAGGAAAAGCTAATGGGTCCCAACTCGATTATTCAATTCTAGCGCAAAAGAATTGGTGTCGAAATTTTACGTGCGGAATGTAATTTTTTCACTTTCCGGTGTCATAGAAACGGGAAATTTGGCACGAGCATTGATTATGTCATAAATAGGAAAAGCTAATGGGTCCCAACTCAATTATTCAGTTCTATGCGCAAAAGAATTAGCATCCAAATTTTACGTGCGGAATGTAATTTCTTCCCTTTCCGGTGTCATAGAAACAGGAAATTTGGCACGAGCATTGCTTATGTCATAAATAAGAAACGCTAATGGGTCCCAACTCCATTATTCAATTCTATGCGCAAAAGAATTAGCGTCCAAATTTTACGTACGGAATGTAATTTTTTCACTTTCCGGTGTCATAGAAGCGGGAAATTTGGCACGAGCATTGCTTATGTCATAAATAGGAAAAGCTAATGGGTCCCAACTCCATTATTCAATTATAGGGCAAAAGAATTGGCGTCGACATTTTACGTACGAATGTAACTTTTTCACTTTCCGGTGTCATAGAAACAGGAAATTTGGCACGAGCATTGATTATGTCATAAATAGGAAAAGCTAATGGGTCCCAACTCGATTATTCAATTCTATGCGCAAAAGAATTAGCGTCCAAATTTTACGTACGGAATGTAATTGTCTCCCTTTCCGGTGTCATAGAAACAGGAAATTTCGCACGAGCATTGATTATGTCATAAATAGGAAAAGGTAATGGGTCCCAACTCGATTATTCAATTCTAGCGCAAAATACTTGGTGTCGAAATTTTACGTGCGGAAGGTAATTTTTTCACTTTCCGGTGTCATAGAAACAGGAAATTTAGCACGAGCATTGATTATGTCATAAATAAGAAAAGCTAATGGGTCCCAACTCCATTATTCAATTCTATGCGCAAAAGAATTAGCGTCCAAATTTTACGTACGGAATGTAATTTTTTCACTTTGCGGTGTCATAGAAACGGGAAATTTGGCACAGGCATTGATTATGTCATAAATAGAAAAAGCTAATGGGTCCCAACTCGATTATTTAATTCTAGCGCAAAAGAATTGTCGTCAAAATTTTACGTGCGGAAGCTAATTTTTTCACTTTCCGGTGTCATAGAAACGGGAAATTTGGCACGAGCATTGATTATGTCATAAATAGGAAAAGCTAATGGGTTCAACTCGATTATTCAATTCTAGCGCAAAAGAATTAGCGTCAAAATTTTATGTGCGGAATGTAATTTTTTCACTTTCCGGTGTCATGGAAACGGGAGATTTGGCACGGGCATTGATTATGTCATAAATAGGAAAAGCTAATGGATCCCAACTCCATTATTCAATTCTATGCGCAAAAGAATTAGCGTCCAAATTTTACGTACGGAATGTAATTTTTTCACTTTCCGGTGTCATAGAAACGGGAAATTTGGCACGAGCATTGATTATGTCATAAATAGGAAAAGCTAATGGATCCCAACTCCATTATTCAATTTTATTCGCAAAAGAATTAGCGTCGAAATTTTACGTGCGGAATGTAATTTTTTGATTTTCCGGTGTCATAGAAACGGGAAATTTGGCACGAGCATTGATTATGTCATAAATAGAAAAAGCTAATGGGTCCCAACTCGATTATTCAATACTAGCGCAAAAGAATTGTCGTCGAAATTTTACGTGCGTAATGTAATTTTTTCACTTTCCGGTGTCATAGAAACGGGAAATTTGGCACGAACATTGATTATGTCATAAATAGGAAAAGCTAATGGGTCCCAACTCGATTATTCAATTCTAGCGCAAAAGAATTAGCGTCCAAATTTTACGTGCGGAATGTAATTTTTTCACATTCCGGTGTCAAAGAAACGGGAAATTTGGCACGAGCATTGATTATGTCATAAATAGGAAAAGCTAATGGATCCCAACTCCATTATTCAATTTTATTCGCAAAAGAATTTGCGTCCAAATTTTACGTGCGGAATGTAATTTTTTCACTTTCCGGTGTCATAGAAACGGGAAATTTGGCACGAGCATTGAATATGTCATAAATAGGAAAATCTAATGGGTCCCAACTCGATTATTCAATTCTAGCGCAAAAGAATTGGCGTCAAAATTTTATGTACGGAATGTAATTTTTTCACTTTCCGGTGTCATAGAAACGGGAAATTTGGCACGAGCATTGATTATGTCATAAATAGGAAAAGCTAATGGGTCCCAACTCGATTACTCAATTCTATGTGCAAAAGAATTGGCATCAAAATTTTACGTGCGGAATGTAATTTTTTCACTTTCCGGTGTCATAGAAACGGGAAATTTGGCACGAGCATTGATTATGTCATAAATAGGAAAAGCTAATGGGTTCCAACTCCATTATTCAATTCTATGCGCAAAAGAATTAGCGTCCAAATTTTACGTGCGGAATGTAATTTTTCCACTTTCCGGTGTCATAGAAACGGGAAATTTGGCACGAGCATTGATTATGTCATAAATAAGAAAAGCTAATGGGTCCCAACTCCATTATTCAATTCTATGCGCAAAAGAATTAGCGTCCAAATTTTACGTACGGAATGTAATTTTTTCACTTTCCAGTGTCATAAAAACGGGAAATTTGGCACAGGCATTGATTATGTCATAAATAGAAAAAGCTAATGGGTCCCAACTCGATTATTCAATTCTATGCGCAAAAGAATTGGCGTCAAAATTGTACGTGCGGAATGTAATTTTTTCACTTTCCGGTGTCATAGAAACGGGAAATTTGGCACGAGCATTGATTATGTCATAAATAGGAAAAGCTAATGGGTCCCAACTCCATTATTCAATTTTATGCGCAAAAGAATTAGCGTCCATATTTTACGTGCGGAATGTTATTTTTTCACTTTCCGGTGTCATAGAAACGTGAAATTTGGCACGAGCATTGATTATGTCATAAATAGGAAAAGCTAATGGGTCCCAACTCGATTATTCAATTCAAACGCAAAAGAATTGGTGTCGAAATTTTACGTACGGAATGTAATTTTTTCACTTTCCGGTGTCATAGAAACGGGAAATTTGGCACGAGCATTGATTATGTCATAAATAGGAAAAGCTAATGGGTCCCAACTCGATTTTTCAATTCTATGCGCAAAAGAATTGGCGTCCAAATTTTACATACGGAATGTAATTTTTTCACTTTCCGGTGTCATAGAAATGGGAAATTTGGCATGAGCATTGATTATGTCATAAATAGGAAAAGCTAATGGGTCCCAACTCAATTATTCAATTCTATGCGCAAAAGAATTAGCGTCCAAATTTTACGTATGGAATGTAATTTCTTCCCTTTCCGGTGTCATAGAAACAGGAAATTTGGCACGAGCATTGATTATGTCATAAATAGAAAAAGCTAATGGGTCCCAACTCGATTATTTAATTCTAGCGCAAAAGAATTGTCGTCGAAATTTTACGTGCGGAAGCTAATTTTTTCACTTTCCGGTGTCATAGAAACGGGAAATTTGGCACGAGCATTGATTATGTCATAAATAGAAAAAGCTAATGGGTCCCAACTCGATTATTCAATTCTAGCGCAAATGAATTGTCGTCGAAATTTTACGTGCGTAATGTAATTTTTTCACTTTCCGGTGTCATAGAAACGGGAAATTTGGCACGAACATTGATTATGTCATAAATAGGAAAAGCTAATGGGTCCCAACTCGATTATTCAATTCTAGCGCAAAAGAATTAGCGTCCAAATTTTACGTGCGGAATGTAATTTTTTCACATTCCGGTGTCAAAGAAACGGGAAATTTGGCACGAGCATTGATTATGTCATAAATAGGAAAAGCTAATGGATCCCAACTCCATTATTCAATTTTATTCGCAAAAGAATTTGCGTCGAAATTTTACGTGCGGAATGTAATTTTTTCACTTTCCGGTGTCATAGAAACGGGAAATTTGGCACGAGAATTGATTATGTCATAAATAGGAAAAGCTAATGGGTCCCAACTCGATTATTCAATTCTAGCGCAAAAGAATTGGCGTCAAAATTTTATGTACGGAATGTAATTTTTTCACTTTCCGGTGTCATAGAAACGGGAAATTTGGCACGAGCATTGATTATGTCATAAATAGGAAAAGCTAATGGGTCCCAACTCCATTATTCAATTCTAGCGCAAAAGAATTGTCGTCAAAATTTTACGTGCGTAATGTAATTTTTTCACTTTCCGGTGTCATAGAAACGGGAAATTTGGCACGAACATTGATTATGTCATAAATAGGAAAAGCTAATGGGTCCCAACTCGATTATTCAATTCTAGCGCAAAAGAATTAGCGTCCAAATTTTACGTGCGGAATGTAATTTTTTCACATTCCGGTGTCAAAGAAACGGGAAATTTGGCACGAGCATTGATTATGTCATAAATAGGAAAAGCTAATGGATCCCAACTCCATTATTCAATTTTATTCGCAAAAGAATTTGCGTCCAAATTTTACGTGCGGAATGTAATTTTTTCACTTTCCGGTGTCATAGAAACGGGAAATTAGGCACGAGAATTGATTATGTCATAAATAGGAAAAGCTAATGGGTCCCAACTCGATTATTCATTTCTAGCGCAAAAGAATTGGCGTCAAAATTTTATGTACGGAATGTAATTTTTTCACTTTCCGGTGTCATAGAAACGGGAAATTTGGCACGAGCATTGATTATGTCATAAATAGGAAAAGCTAATGGGTCCCAACTCGATTATTCAATTCTACCGCAAAAGAATTGGCGTCAAAATTTTATGTACGGAATGTAATTTTTTCACTTTCCGGTGTCATAGAAACGGGAAATTTGGCACGAGCATTGATTATGTCATAAATAGGAAAAGCTAATGGGTCCCAACTCCATTATTCAATTCTATGCGCAAAAGAATTAGCGGCCAAATTTTACGTGCGGAATGTAATTTTTCCACTTTCCGGTGTCATAGAAACAGGAAATTTGGCACGAGCATTGATTATGTCATAAATAAGAAAAGCTACTGGGTCCCAACTCCATTATTCAATTCTATGCGCAAAAGAATTAGCGTCCAAATTTTACGTACGGAATGTAATTTTTTCACTTTCCAGTGTCATAAAAACGGGAAATTTGGCACAGGCATTGATTATGTCATAAATAGAAAAAGCTAATGGGTCCCAACTCGATTATTCAATTCTAGCGCAAAAGAATTGGCGTCGAAATTTTACGTACGGAATGTAATTTTTTCACTTTCCGGTGTCATAGAAACGGGAAATTTGGCACGAGCATTGATTATGTCATAAATAGGAAAAGCTAATGGGTCCCAACTCGATTATTCAATTCTATGCGCAAAAGAATTGGCGTCAAAATTTTACGTGCGGAATGTAATTTTTTCACTTTCCGGTGTCATAGAAACGGGAAATTTGGCACGAGCATTGATTATGTCATAAATAAGAAAAGCTAATGGGTCCCAACTCCATTATTCAATTCTATGCGCAAAAGAATTAGCGTCCAAATTTTACGTACGGAATGTAATTTTTTCACTTTCCGGTGTCATAGAAACGGGAAATTTGGCACGAGGATTGATTATGTCATAAATAGGAAAAGCTAATGTGTCCCAACTCGATTATTTAATTCTAGGGCAAAAGAATTCGCGTCGAAATTTTACGTACGGAATGTAATTTTTTCACATTCCGGTGTCATAGAAACGGGAAATTTGGCACGAGCATTGATTATGTCATAAATAGGAAAAGCTAATGGATCCCAACTCCATTATTCAATTTTATTCGCAAAAGAATTCGCGTCCAAATTTTACGTGCGGAATGTAATTTTTTCACTTTCCGGTGTCATAGAAACGGGAAATTTGGCACGAGCATTGATTATGTCATAAATAGGAAAAGCTAATGGGTCCCAACTCGATTATTCAATTCTAGAGCAAAAGAATTGGCGTCAAAATTTTACGTGCGGAATGTAATTTTTTCACTTTCCGGTGTCATAGAAACGGGAAATTTGGCACGAGCATTGATTATGTCATAAATAGGAAAAGCTAATGGGTTCCAACTCCATTATTCAATTCTATGCGCAAAAGAATTAGCGTCCAAATTTTACGTGCGGAATGTAATTTTTCCACTTTCCGGTGTCATAGAAACGGGAAATTTGGCACGAGCATTGATTATGTCATAAATAAGAAAAGCTAATGGGTCCCAACTCCATTATTCAATTCTATGCGCAAAAGAATTAGCGTCCAAATTTTACGTACGGAATGTAATTTTTTCACTTTCCAGTGTCATAAAAACGTGAAATTTGGCACGAGCATTGATTATGTCATAAATAGGAAAAGCTAATGGGTCCCAACTCGATTATTCAATTCTATGCGCAAAAGAATTGGCGTCAAAATTGTACGTGCGGAATGTAATTTTTTCACTTTCCGGTGTCATAGAAACGGGAAATTTGGCACGAGCATTGATTATGTCATAAATAGGAAAAGCTAATGGGTCCCAACTCCATTATTCAATTTTATGCGCAAAAGAATTAGCGTCCATATTTTACGTGCGGAATGTTATTTTTTCACTTTCCGGTGTCATAGAAACGTGAAATTTGGCACGAGCATTGATTATGTCATAAATAGGAAAAGCTAATGGGTCCCAACTCGATTATTCAATTCTAACGCAAAATAATTGGTGTCGAAATTTTACGTACGGAATGTAATTTTTTCACTTTCCGGTGTCATAGAAACGGGAAATTTGGCACGAGCATTGATTATGTCATAAATAGGAAAAGCTAATGGGTCCCAACTCGATTTTTCAATTCTATGCGCAAAAGAATTGGCGTCCAAATTTTACATACGGAATGTAATTTTTTCACTTTCCGGTGTCATAGAAACGGGAAATTTGGCACGAGCATTGATTATGTCATAAATAGGAAAAGCTAATGGGTCCCATTTCAATTATTCAATTCTATGCGCAAAAGAATTAGCGTCCAAATTTTACGTATGGAATGTAATTTCTTCCCTTTCCGGTGTCATAGAAACAGGAAATTTGGCACGAGCATTGATTATGTCATAAATAAGAAAAGCTAATGGGTCCCAACTCGATTATTCAATTCTATGCGCAAAAGAATTGGCGTCAAAATTTTACGTGCGGAATGTAATTTTTTCACTTTCCGGTGTCATAGAAACGGGAAATTTGGCACGAGCATTGATTATGTCATAAATAGGAAAAGCTAATGTGTCCCAACTCGATTATTTAATTCTAGCGCAAAAGAATTAGCGTCCAAATTTTACGTGCGGAATGTAATTTTTTCACATTCCGGTGTCAAAGAAACGGGAAATTTGGCACGAGCATTGATTATGTCATAAATAGGAAAAGCTAATGGATCCCAACTCCATTATTCAATTTTATTCGCAAAAGAATTCGCGTCCAAATTTTACGTGCGGAATGTAATTTTTTCACTTTCCGGTGTCATAGAAACGGGAAATTTGGCACGAGCATTGATTATGTCATAAATAGGAAAAGCTAATGGGTCCCAACTCGATTATTCAATTCTAGAGCAAAAGAATTGGCGTCAAAATTTTACGTGCGGAATGTAATTTTTTCACTTTCCGGTGTCATAGAAACGGGAAATTTGGCACGAGCATTGATTATGTCATAAATAGGAAAAGCTAATGGGTTCCAACTCCATTATTCAATTCTATGCGCAAAAGAATTAGCGTCCAAATTTTACGTGCGGAATGTAATTTTTCCACTTTCCGGTGTCATAGAAACGGGAAATTTGGCACGAGCATTGATTATGTCATAAATAAGAAAAGCTAATGGGTCCCAACTCCATTATTCAATTCTATGCGCAAAAGAATTAGCGTCCAAATTTTACGTACGGAATGTAATTTTTTCACTTTCCAGTGTCATAAAAACGGGAAATTTGGCACAGGCATTGATTATGTCATAAATAGAAAAAGCTAATGGGTCCCAACTCGATTATTCAATTCTATGCGCAAAAGAATTGGCGTCAAAATTGTACGTGCGGAATGTAATTTTTTCACTTTCCGGTGTCATAGAAACGGGAAATTTGGCACGAGCATTGATTATGTCATAAATAGGAAAAGCTAATGGGTCCCAACTCCATTATTCAATTTTATGCGCAAAAGAATTAGCGTCCATATTTTACGTGCGGAATGTTATTTTTTCACTTTCCGGTGTCATAGAAACGTGAAATTTGGCACGAGCATTGATTATGTCATAAATAGGAAAAGCTAATGGGTCCCAACTCGATTATTCAATTCTAACGCAAAATAATTGGTGTCGAAATTTTACGTACGGAATGTAATTTTTTCACTTTCCGGTGTCATAGAAACGGGAAATTTGGCACGAGCATTGATTATGTCATAAATAGGAAAAGCTAATGGGTCCCAACTCAATTATTCAATTCTATGCGCAAAAGAATTAGCGTCCAAATTTTACGTATGGAATGTAATTTCTTCCCTTTCCGGTGTCATAGAAACAGGAAATTTGGCACGAGCATTGATTATGTCATAAATAAGAAAAGCTAATGGGTCCCAACTCCATTATTCAATTCTATGCGCAAAAGAATTAGCGTCCAAATTTTACGTACGGAATGTAATTTTTTCACTTTGCGGTGTCATAGAAACGGGAAATTTGGCACAGGCATTGATTATGTCATAAATAGAAAAAGCTAATGGGTCCCAACTCGATTATTTAATTCTAGCGCAAAAGAATTGTCGTCGAAATTTTACGTGCGGAAGCTAATTTTTTCACTTTCCGGTGTCATAGAAACGGGAAATTTGGCACGAGCATTGATTATGTCATAAATAGGAAAAGCTAATGGGTTCAACTCGATTATTCAATTCTAGCGCAAAAGAATTAGCGTCAAAATTTTACGTGCGGAATGTAATTTTTTCACTTTCCGGTGTCATGGAAACGGGAGATTTGGCACGGGCATTGATTATGTCATAAATAGGAAAAGCTAATGGATCCCAACTCCATTATTCAATTCTATGCGCAAAAGAATTATCGTCCAAATTTTACGTACGGAATGTAATTTTTTCACTTTCCGGTGTCATAGAAACGGGAAATTTGGCACGAGCATTGATTATGTCATAAATAGGAAAAGCTAATGGATCCCAACTCCATTATTCAATTTTATTCGCAAAAGAATTAGCGTCGAAATTTTACGTGCGGAATGTAATTTTTTGATTTTCCGGTGTCATAGAAACGGGAAATTTGGCACGAGCATTGATTATGTCATAAATAGAAAAAGCTAATGGGTCCCAACTCGATTATTCAATTCTAGCGCAAAAGAATTGTCGTCGAAATTTTACGTGCGTAATGTAATTTTTTCACTTTCCGGTGTCATAGAAACGGGAAATTTGGCACGAACATTGATTATGTCATAAATAGGAAAAGCTAATGGGTCCCAACTCCATTATTCAATGCTATGCGCAAAAGAATTAGCGTCCAAATTTTACGTGCGGAATGTAATTTTTTCACATTCCGGTGTCAAAGAAACGGGAAATTTGGCACGAGCATTGATTATGTCATAAATAGGAAAAGCTAATGGATCCCAACTCCATTATTCAATTTTATTCGCAAAAGAATTTGCGTCCAAATTTTACGTACGGAATGTAATTTTTTCACTTTCCAGTGTCATAAAAACGGGAAATTTGGCACAGGCATTGATTATGTCATAAATAGAAAAAGCTAATGGGTCCCAACTCGATTATTCAATTCTAACGCAAAATAATTGGTGTCGAAATTTTACGTACGGAATGTAATTTTTTCACTTTCCGGTGTCATAGAAACGGGAAATTTGGCACGAGCATTGATTATGTCATAAATAGGAAAAGCTAATGGGTCCCAACTCGATTTTTCAATTCTATGCGCAAAAGAATTGGCGTCCAAATTTTACATACGGAATGTAATTTTTTCACTTTCCGGTGTCATAGAAACGGGAAATTTGGCACGAGCATTGATTATGTCATAAATAGGAAAAGCTAATGGGTCCCATTTCAATTATTCAATTCTATGCGCAAAAGAATTAGCGTCCAAATTTTACGTATGGAATGTAATTTCTTCCCTTTCCGGTGTCATAGAAACAGGAAATTTGGCACGAGCATTGATTATGTCATAAATAAGAAAAGCTAATGGGTCCCAACTCGATTATTCAATTCTATGCGCAAAAGAATTGGCGTCAAAATTTTACGTGCGGAATGTAATTTTTTCACTTTCCGGTGTCATAGAAACGGGAAATTTGGCACGAGCATTGATTATGTCATAAATAGGAAAAGCTAATGTGTCCCAACTCGATTATTTAATTCTAGCGCAAAAGAATTAGCGTCAAAATTTTACGTGCGGAATGTAATTTTTTCACATTCCGGTGTCAAAGAAACGGGAAATTTGGCACGAGCATTGATTATGTCATAAATAGGAAAAGCTAATGGATCCCAACTCCATTATTCAATTTTATTCGCAAAAGAATTCGCGTCCAAATTTTACGTGCGGAATGTAATTTTTTCACTTTCCGGTGTCATAGAAACGGGAAATTTGGCACGAGCATTGATTATGTCATAAATAGGAAAAGCTAATGGGTCCCAACTCGATTATTCAATTCTAGAGCAAAAGAATTGGCGTCAAAATTTTACGTGCGGAATGTAATTTTTTCACTTTCCGGTGCCATAGAAACGGGAAATTTGGCACGAGCATTGATTATGTCATAAATAGGAAAAGCTAATGGGTTCCAACTCCATTATTCAATTCTATGCGCAAAAGAATTAGCGTCCAAATTTTACGTGCGGAATGTAATTTTTCCACTTTCCGGTGTCATAGAAACGGGAAATTTGGCACGAGCATTGATTATGTCATAAATAAGAAAAGCTAATGGGTACCAACTCCATTATTCAATTCTATGCGCAAAAGAATTAGCGTCCAAATTTTACGTACGGAATGTAATTTTTTCACTTTCCAGTGTCATAAAAACGGGAAATTTGGCACAGGCATTGATTATGTCATAAATAGAAAAAGCTAATGGGTCCCAACTCGATTATTCAATTCTATGCGCAAAAGAATTGGCGTCAAAATTGTACGTGCGGAATGTAATTTTTTCACTTTCCGGTGTCATAGAAACGGGAAATTTGGCACGAGCATTGATTATGTCATAAATAGGAAAAGCTAATGGGTCCCAACTCCATTATTCAATTTTATGCGCAAAAGAATTAGCGTCCATATTTTACGTGCGGAATGTTATTTTTTCACTTTCCGGTGTCATAGAAACGTGAAATTTGGCACGAGCATTGATTATGTCATAAATAGGAAAAGCTAATGGGTCCCAACTCGATTATTCAATTCTAACGCAAAATAATTGGTGTCGAAATTTTACGTACGGAATGTAATTTTTTCACTTTCCGGTGTCATAGAAACGGGAAATTTGGCACGAGCATTGATTATGTCATAAATAGGAAAAGCTAATGGGTCCCAACTCAATTATTCAATTCTATGCGCAAAAGAATTAGCGTCCAAATTTTACGTATGGAATGTAATTTCTTCCCTTTCCGGTGTCATAGAAACAGGAAATTTGGCACGAGCATTGATTATGTCATAAATAAGAAAAGCTAATGGGTCCCAACTCCATTATTCAATTCTATGCGCAAAAGAATTAGCGTCCAAATTTTACGTACGGAATGTAATTTTTTCACTTTGCGGTGTCATAGAAACGGGAAATTTGGCACAGGCATTGATTATGTCATAAATAGAAAAAGCTAATGGGTCCCAACTCGATTATTTAATTCTAGCGCAAAAGAATTGTCGTCGAAATTTTACGTGCGGAAGCTAATTTTTTCACTTTCCGGTGTCATAGAAACGGGAAATTTGGCACGAGCATTGATTATGTCATAAATAGGAAAAGCTAATGGGTTCAACTCGATTATTCAATTCTAGCGCAAAAGAATTAGCGTCAAAATTTTACGTGCGGAATGTAATTTTTTCACTTTCCGGTGTCATGGAAACGGGAGATTTGGCACGGGCATTGATTATGTCATAAATAGGAAAAGCTAATGGATCCCAACTCCATTATTCAATTCTATGCGCAAAAGAATTATCGTCCAAATTTTACGTACGGAATGTAATTTTTTCACTTTCCGGTGTCATAGAAACGGGAAATTTGGCACGAGCATTGATTATGTCATAAATAGGAAAAGCTAATGGATCCCAACTCCATTATTCAATTTTATTCGCAAAAGAATTAGCGTCGAAATTTTACGTGCGGAATGTAATTTTTTGATTTTCCGGTGTCATAGAAACGGGAAATTTGGCACGAGCATTGATTATGTCATAAATAGAAAAAGCTAATGGGTCCCAACTCGATTATTCAATTCTAGCGCAAAAGAATTGTCGTCGAAATTTTACGTGCGTAATGTAATTTTTTCACTTTCCGGTGTCATAGAAACGGGAAATTTGGCACGAACATTGATTATGTCATAAATAGGAAAAGCTAATGGGTCCCAACTCCATTATTCAATGCTATGCGCAAAAGAATTAGCGTCCAAATTTTACGTGCGGAATGTAATTTTTTCACATTCCGGTGTCAAAGAAACGGGAAATTTGGCACGAGCATTGATTATGTCATAAATAGGAAAAGCTAATGGATCCCAACTCCATTATTCAATTTTATTCGCAAAAGAATTTGCGTCCAAATTTTACGTACGGAATGTAATTTTTTCACTTTCCAGTGTCATAAAAACGGGAAATTTGGCACAGGCATTGATTATGTCATAAATAGAAAAAGCTAATGGGTCCCAACTCGATTATTCAATTCTAGCGCAAAAGAATTGGCGTCGAAATTTTACGTACGGAATGTAATTTTTTTCACTTTCCGGTGTCATAGAAACGGGAAATTTGGCACGAGCATTGATTATGTCATAAATAGGAAAAGCTAATGGGTCCCAACTCGATTATTCAATTCTATGCGCAAAAGAATTGGCGTCAAAATTTTACGTGCGGAATGTAATTTTTTCACTTTCCGGTGTCATAGAAACGGGAAATTTGGCACGAGCATTGATTATGTCATAAATAGGAAAAGCTAATGGGTCCCAACTCCATTACTCAATTTTATGCGCAAACGCATTAGCGTCCATATTTTACGTGCGGAATGTTATTTTTTCACTTTCCGGTGTCATAGAAACGGGAAATTTGGCACAGGCATTGATTATGTCATAAATAGAAAAAGCTAATGGGTCCCAATTCGATAATTTAATTCTAGCGGAAAAGAATTGTCGTCGAAATTTTACGTGCGGAAGCTAATTTTTTCACTTTCCGGTGTCATAGAAACGGGAAATTTGGCACGAGCATTGATTATGTCATAAATAGGAAAAGCTAATGGGTTCAACTCGATTATTCAATTCTAGCGCGAAAGAATTAGCGTCCAAATTTTACGTACGGAATGTAATTTTTTCACTTTCCGGTGTCATAGAAACGGGAAATTTGGCACGAGCATTTATTATGTCATAAATAGGAAAAGCTAATGGGTCCCAACTCGATTACTCAATTCTATGCGCAAAAGAATTGGCGTCAAAATTTTACGTGCGGAATGTAATTTTTTCACTTTCCGGTGTCATAGAAACAGGAAATTTGGCACGAGCATTGATTATGTCATAAATAGAAAAAGCTAATGGGTCCCAACTCGATTATTCAATTCTATGCGCAAAAGAATTGGCGTCAAAATTTTACGTGCGGAATGTAATTTTTTCACTTTCCGGTGTCATAGAAACGGGAAATTTGGCACGAGCATTGATTATGTCATAAATAAGAAAAGCTAATGGGTCCCAACTCCAATTTTCAATTCTATGCGCAAAAGAATTGTCGTCCAAATTTTACGTACGGAATGTAATTTTTTCACTTTCCGGTGTCATAGAAGCTGGAAATTTGGCACGTGCATTAATTATGTCATAAATAGGAAAAGCTAATGGGTCCCAACTCGATTATTCAATTCTATGCGCAAAAGAATTGGCGTCAAAATTTTACGTGCGGAATGTAATTTTTTCACTTTCCGGTGTCATAGAAACAGGAAATTTGGCACGAGCATTGATTATGTTATAAATAGGAAAAGCTAATGGGTCACAACTCGATTATTCAATTCTAAGTGCAAAAGAATTGGCGTCAAAATTTTACGTGCGGAATGTAATTTTTTCACTTTCCGGTGTCATAGAAACGGGAAATTTGGCACGAGCATTGATTATGTCATAAATAGGAAAAGCTAATGGGTCCCATTTCAATTATTCAATTCTATGCGCAAAAGAATTAGCGTCCAAATTTTACGTATGGAATGTAATTTCTTCCCTTTCCGGTGTCATAGAAACAGGAAATTTGGCACGAGCATTGATTATGTCATAAATAAGAAAAGCTAATGGGTCCCAACTCGATTATTCAATTCTATGCGCAAAAGAATTGGCGTCAAAATTTTACGTGCGGAATGTAATTTTTTCACTTTCCGGTGTCATAGAAACGGGAAATTTGGCACGAGCATTGATTATGTCATAAATAGGAAAAGCTAATGTGTCCCAACTCGATTATTTAATTCTAGCGCAAAAGAATTAGCGTCAAAATTTTACGTGCGGAATGTAATTTTTTCACATTCCGGTGTCAAAGAAACGGGAAATTTGGCACGAGCATTGATTATGTCATAAATAGGAAAAGCTAATGGATCCCAACTCCATTATTCAATTTTATTCGCAAAAGAATTCGCGTCCAAATTTTACGTGCGGAATGTAATTTTTTCACTTTCCGGTGTCATAGAAACGGGAAATTTGGCACGAGCATTGATTATGTCATAAATAGGAAAAGCTAATGGGTCCCAACTCGATTATTCAATTCTAGAGCAAAAGAATTGGCGTCAAAATTTTACGTGCGGAATGTAATTTTTTCACTTTCCGGTGTCATAGAAACGGGAAATTTGGCACGAGCATTGATTATGTCATAAATAGGAAAAGCTAATGGGTTCCAACTCCATTATTCAATTCTATGCGCAAAAGAATTAGCGTCCAAATTTTACGTGCGGAATGTAATTTTTCCACTTTCCGGTGTCATAGAAACGGGAAATTTGGCACGAGCATTGATTATGTCATAAATAAGAAAAGCTAATGGGTCCCAACTCCATTATTCAATTCTATGCGCAAAAGAATTAGCGTCCAAATTTTACGTACGGAATGTAATTTTTTCACTTTCCAGTGTCATAAAAACGGGAAATTTGGCACAGGCATTGATTATGTCATAAATAGGAAAAGCTAATGGGTCCCAACTCCATTATTCAATTTTATGCGCAAAAGAATTAGCGTCCATATTTTACGTGCGGAATGTTATTTTTTCACTTTCCGGTGTCATAGAAACGTGAAATTTGGCACGAGCATTGATTATGTCATAAATAGGAAAAGCTAATGGGTCCCAACTCGATTATTCAATTCTAACGCAAAATAATTGGTGTCGAAATTTTACGTACGGAATGTAATTTTTTCACTTTCCGGTGTCATAGAAACGGGAAATTTGGCACGAGCATTGATTATGTCATAAATAGGAAAAGCTAATGGGTCCCAACTCAATTATTCAATTCTATGCGCAAAAGAATTAGCGTCCAAATTTTACGTATGGAATGTAATTTCTTCCCTTTCCGGTGTCATAGAAACAGGAAATTTGGCACGAGCATTGATTATGTCATAAATAAGAAAAGCTAATGGGTCCCAACTCCATTATTCAATTCTATGCGCAAAAGAATTAGCGTCCAAATTTTACGTACGGAATGTAATTTTTTCACTTTGCGGTGTCATAGAAACGGGAAATTTGGCACAGGCATTGATTATGTCATAAATAGAAAAAGCTAATGGGTCCCAACTCGATTATTTAATTCTAGCGCAAAAGAATTGTCGTCGAAATTTTACGTGCGGAAGCTAATTTTTTCACTTTCCGGTGTCATAGAAACGGGAAATTTGGCACGAGCATTGATTATGTCATAAATAGGAAAAGCTAATGGGTTCAACTCGATTATTCAATTCTAGCGCAAAAGAATTAGCGTCAAAATTTTACGTGCGGAATGTAATTTTTTCACTTTCCGGTGTCATGGAAACGGGAGATTTGGCACGGGCATTGATTATGTCATAAATAGGAAAAGCTAATGGATCCCAACTCCATTATTCAATTCTATGCGCAAAAGAATTATCGTCCAAATTTTACGTACGGAATGTAATTTTTTCACTTTCCGGTGTCATAGAAACGGGAAATTTGGCACGAGCATTGATTATGTCATAAATAGGAAAAGCTAATGGATCCCAACTCCATTATTCAATTTTATTCGCAAAAGAATTAGCGTCGAAATTTTACGTGCGGAATGTAATTTTTTGATTTTCCGGTGTCATAGAAACGGGAAATTTGGCACGAGCATTGATTATGTCATAAATAGAAAAAGCTAATGGGTCCCAACTCGATTATTCAATTCTAGCGCAAAAGAATTGTCGTCGAAATTTTACGTGCGTAATGTAATTTTTTCACTTTCCGGTGTCATAGAAACGGGAAATTTGGCACGAACATTGATTATGTCATAAATAGGAAAAGCTAATGGGTCCCAACTCCATTATTCAATGCTATGCGCAAAAGAATTAGCGTCCAAATTTTACGTGCGGAATGTAATTTTTTCACATTCCGGTGTCAAAGAAACGGGAAATTTGGCACGAGCATTGATTATGTCATAAATAGGAAAAGCTAATGGATCCCAACTCCATTATTCAATTTTATTCGCAAAAGAATTTGCGTCCAAATTTTACGTACGGAATGTAATTTTTTCACTTTCCAGTGTCATAAAAACGGGAAATTTGGCACAGGCATTGATTATGTCATAAATAGAAAAAGCTAATGGGTCCCAACTCGATTATTCAATTCTAGCGCAAAAGAATTGGCGTCGAAATTTTACGTACGGAATGTAATTTTTTTCACTTTCCGGTGTCATAGAAACGGGAAATTTGGCACGAGCATTGATTATGTCATAAATAGGAAAAGCTAATGGGTCCCAACTCGATTATTCAATTCTATGCGCAAAAGAATTGGCGTCAAAATTTTACGTGCGGAATGTAATTTTTTCACTTTCCGGTGTCATAGAAACGGGAAATTTGGCACGAGCATTGATTATGTCATAAATAGGAAAAGCTAATGGGTCCCAACTCCATTACTCAATTTTATGCGCAAACGCATTAGCGTCCATATTTTACGTGCGGAATGTTATTTTTTCACTTTCCGGTGTCATAGAAACGTGAAATTTGGCACAGGCATTGATTATGTCATAAATAGAAAAAGCTAATGGGTCCCAATTCGATAATTTAATTCTAGCGGAAAAGAATTGTCGTCGAAATTTTACGTGCGGAAGCTAATTTTTTCACTTTCCGGTGTCATAGAAACGGGAAATTTGGCACGAGCATTGATTATGTCATAAATAGGAAAAGCTAATGGGTTCAACTCGATTATTCAATTCTAGCGCGAAAGAATTAGCGTCCAAATTTTACGTACGGAATGTAATTTTTTCACTTTCCGGTGTCATAGAAACGGGAAATTTGGCACGAGCATTTATTATGTCATAAATAGGAAAAGCTAATGGGTCCCAACTCGATTACTCAATTCTATGCGCAAAAGAATTGGCGTCAAAATTTTACGTGCGGAATGTAATTTTTTCACTTTCTGGTGTCATAGAAACAGGAAATTTGGCACGAGCATTGATTATGTCATAAATAGAAAAAGCTAATGGGTCCCAACTCGATTATTCAATTCTATGCGCAAAAGAATTGGCGTCAAAATTTTACGTGCGGAATGTAATTTTTTCACTTTCCGGTGTCATAGAAACGGGAAATTTGGCACGAGCATTGATTATGTCATAAATAAGAAAAGCTAATGGGTCCCAACTCCAATTTTCAATTCTATGCGCAAAAGAATTGTCGTCCAAATTTTACGTACGGAATGTAATTTTTTCACTTTCCGGTGTCATAGAAGCTGGAAATTTGGCACGTGCATTAATTATGTCATAAATAGGAAAAGCTAATGGGTCCCAACTCGATTATTCAATTCTATGCGCAAAAGAATTGGCGTCAAAATTTTACGTGCGGAATGTAATTTTTTCACTTTCCGGTGTCATAGAAACAGGAAATTTGGCACGAGCATTGATTATGTCATAAATAGGAAAAGCTAATGGGTCACAACTCGATTATTCAATTCTAAGTGCAAAAGAATTGGCGTCAAAATTTTACGTGCGGAATGTAATTTTTTCACTTTCCGGTGTCATAGAAACGGGAAATTTGGCACGAGCATTGATTATGTCATAAATAGGAAAAGCTAATGGGTTCAACTCGATTATTCAATTCTAGCGCAAAAGAATTAGCGTCCAAATTTTACGTGCGGAATGTAATTTTTTCACTTTCCGGTGTCATAGAAACGGGGAATTTGGCACGAGCATTGATTATGTCATAAATAAGAAAAGCTAATGGGTCCCAACTCCATTATTCAATTGTATGCGCAAAAGAATTAGCGTCCAAATTTTACGTACGGAATGTAATTTTTTCACTTTCCGGTGTCATAGAAACGGGAAATTTGGCACAGGCATTGATTATGTCATAAATAGGAAAAGGTAATGGGTCCCAACTCGATTATTCAATTCTAGCGCAAAATACTTGGTGTCGAATTTTTACGTGCGGAAGGTAATTTTTTCACTTTCCGGTGTCATAGAAACAGGAAATTTGGCACGAGCATTGATTATGTCATAAATAGGAAAAGCTAATGGGTCCCAACTCGATTATTCAATTCTAACGGAAAAGAATTAGCGTCCAAATTTTACGTGCGGAATGTAATTTTTTCACTTTCCGGTGTCATAGAAACGGGAAATTTGGCACGAGCATTGATTATGTCATAAATAAGAAAAGCTAATGGGTCCCAACTCCAATTTTCAATTCTATGCGCAAAAGAATTAGCGTCCAAATTTTACGTGCGGAATGTAATTTTTTCTCTTTCCGGTGTCATAGAAACGGGAAATTTGGCACGAGAATTGATTATATCATAAATAGGAAAAGCTAATGGGTCCCAACTCCATTATTCAATGCTATGCGCAAAAGAATTAGCGTCCAAATTTTACGTGCGGAATGTAATTTTTTCACTTTCCGGTGTCATAGAAACGGGAAATTTGGCACGAGCATTGATTATGTCATAAATAGAAAAAGCTAATGGGTCCCAACTCGATTATTCAATTCTATGCGCAAAAGAATTGGCGTCAAAATTTTACGTGCGGAATGTAATTTTTTCACTTTCCGGTGTCATAGAAACGGGAAATTTGGCACGAGCATTGATTATGTCATAAATAAGAAAAGCTAATGGGTCCCAACTCCAATTTTCAATTCTATGCGCAAAAGAATTAGCGTCCAAATTTTACGTACGGAATGTAATTTTTTCACTTTGCGGTGTCATAGAAACGGGAAATTTGGCACAGGCATTGATTATGTCATAAATAGAAAAAGCTAATGGGTCCCAACTCGATTATTTAATTCTAGCGCAAAAGAATTGTCGTCGAAATTTTACGTGCGGAAGCTAATTTTTTCACTTTCCGGTGTCATAGAAACGGGAAATTTGGCACGAGCATTGATTATGTCATAAATAGGAAAAGCTAATGGGTTCAACTCGATTATTCAATTCTAGCGCAAAAGAATTAGCGTCAAAATTTTACGTGCGGAATGTAATTTTTTCACTTTCCGGTGTCATGGAAACGGGAGATTTGGCACGGGCATTGATTATGTCATAAATAGGAAAAGCTAATGGATCCCAACTCCATTATTCAATTCTATGCGCAAAAGAATTATCGTCCAAATTTTACGTACGGAATGTAATTTTTTCACTTTCCGGTGTCATAGAAACGGGAAATTTGGCACGAGCATTGATTATGTCATAAATAGGAAAAGCTAATGGATCCCAACTCCATTATTCAATTTTATTCGCAAAAGAATTAGCGTCGAAATTTTACGTGCGGAATGTAATTTTTTGATTTTCCGGTGTCATAGAAACGGGAAATTTGGCACGAGCATTGATTATGTCATAAATAGAAAAAGCTAATGGGTCCCAACTCGATTATTCAATTCTAGCGCAAAAGAATTGTCGTCGAAATTTTACGTGCGTAATGTAATTTTTTCACTTTCCGGTGTCATAGAAACGGGAAATTTGGCACGAACATTGATTATGTCATAAATAGGAAAAGCTAATGGGTCCCAACTCCATTATTCAATGCTATGCGCAAAAGAATTAGCGTCCAAATTTTACGTGCGGAATGTAATTTTTTCACATTCCGGTGTCAAAGAAACGGGAAATTTGGCACGAGCATTGATTATGTCATAAATAGGAAAAGCTAATGGATCCCAACTCCATTATTCAATTTTATTCGCAAAAGAATTTGCGTCCAAATTTTACGTACGGAATGTAATTTTTTCACTTTCCAGTGTCATAAAAACGGGAAATTTGGCACAGGCATTGATTATGTCATAAATAGAAAAAGCTAATGGGTCCCAACTCGATTATTCAATTCTAGCGCAAAAGAATTGGCGTCGAAATTTTACGTACGGAATGTAATTTTTTTCACTTTCCGGTGTCATAGAAACGGGAAATTTGGCACGAGCATTGATTATGTCATAAATAGGAAAAGCTAATGGGTCCCAACTCGATTATTCAATTCTATGCGCAAAAGAATTGGCGTCAAAATTTTACGTGCGGAATGTAATTTTTTCACTTTCCGGTGTCATAGAAACGGGAAATTTGGCACGAGCATTGATTATGTCATAAATAGGAAAAGCTAATGGGTCCCAACTCCATTACTCAATTTTATGCGCAAACGCATTAGCGTCCATATTTTACGTGCGGAATGTTATTTTTTCACTTTCCGGTGTCATAGAAACGGGAAATTTGGCACAGGCATTGATTATGTCATAAATAGAAAAAGCTAATGGGTCCCAATTCGATAATTTAATTCTAGCGGAAAAGAATTGTCGTCGAAATTTTACGTGCGGAAGCTAATTTTTTCACTTTCCGGTGTCATAGAAACGGGAAATTTGGCACGAGCATTGATTATGTCATAAATAGGAAAAGCTAATGGGTTCAACTCGATTATTCAATTCTAGCGCGAAAGAATTAGCGTCCAAATTTTACGTACGGAATGTAATTTTTTCACTTTCCGGTGTCATAGAAACGGGAAATTTGGCACGAGCATTTATTATGTCATAAATAGGAAAAGCTAATGGGTCCCAACTCGATTACTCAATTCTATGCGCAAAAGAATTGGCGTCAAAATTTTACGTGCGGAATGTAATTTTTTCACTTTCCGGTGTCATAGAAACAGGAAATTTGGCACGAGCATTGATTATGTCATAAATAGAAAAAGCTAATGGGTCCCAACTCGATTATTCAATTCTATGCGCAAAAGAATTGGCGTCAAAATTTTACGTGCGGAATGTAATTTTTTCACTTTCCGGTGTCATAGAAACGGGAAATTTGGCACGAGCATTGATTATGTCATAAATAAGAAAAGCTAATGGGTCCCAACTCCAATTTTCAATTCTATGCGCAAAAGAATTGTCGTCCAAATTTTACGTACGGAATGTAATTTTTTCACTTTCCGGTGTCATAGAAGCTGGAAATTTGGCACGTGCATTAATTATGTCATAAATAGGAAAAGCTAATGGGTCCCAACTCGATTATTCAATTCTATGCGCAAAAGAATTGGCGTCAAAATTTTACGTGCGGAATGTAATTTTTTCACTTTCCGGTGTCATAGAAACAGGAAATTTGGCACGAGCATTGATTATGTTATAAATAGGAAAAGCTAATGGGTCACAACTCGATTATTCAATTCTAAGTGCAAAAGAATTGGCGTCAAAATTTTACGTGCGGAATGTAATTTTTTCACTTTCCGGTGTCATAGAAACGGGAAATTTGGCACGAGCATTGATTATGTCATAAATAGGAAAAGCTAATGGGTCCCATTTCAATTATTCAATTCTATGCGCAAAAGAATTAGCGTCCAAATTTTACGTATGGAATGTAATTTCTTCCCTTTCCGGTGTCATAGAAACAGGAAATTTGGCACGAGCATTGATTATGTCATAAATAAGAAAAGCTAATGGGTCCCAACTCGATTATTCAATTCTATGCGCAAAAGAATTGGCGTCAAAATTTTACGTGCGGAATGTAATTTTTTCACTTTCCGGTGTCATAGAAACGGGAAATTTGGCACGAGCATTGATTATGTCATAAATAGGAAAAGCTAATGTGTCCCAACTCGATTATTTAATTCTAGCGCAAAAGAATTAGCGTCAAAATTTTACGTGCGGAATGTAATTTTTTCACATTCCGGTGTCAAAGAAACGGGAAATTTGGCACGAGCATTGATTATGTCATAAATAGGAAAAGCTAATGGATCCCAACTCCATTATTCAATTTTATTCGCAAAAGAATTCGCGTCCAAATTTTACGTGCGGAATGTAATTTTTTCACTTTCCGGTGTCATAGAAACGGGAAATTTGGCACGAGCATTGATTATGTCATAAATAGGAAAAGCTAATGGGTCCCAACTCGATTATTCAATTCTAGAGCAAAAGAATTGGCGTCAAAATTTTACGTGCGGAATGTAATTTTTTCACTTTCCGGTGTCATAGAAACGTGAAATTTGGCACGAGCATTGATTATGTCATAAATAGGAAAAGCTAATGGGTTCCAACTCCATTATTCAATTCTATGCGCAAAAGAATTAGCGTCCAAATTTTACGTGCGGAATGTAATTTTTCCACTTTCCGGTGTCATAGAAACGGGAAATTTGGCACGAGCATTGATTATGTCATAAATAAGAAAAGCTAATGGGTCCCAACTCCATTATTCAATTCTATGCGCAAAAGAATTAGCGTCCAAATTTTACGTACGGAATGTAATTTTTTCACTTTCCAGTGTCATAAAAACGGGAAATTTGGCACAGGCATTGATTATGTCATAAATAGAAAAAGCTAATGGGTCCCAACTCGATTATTCAATTCTATGCGCAAAAGAATTGGCGTCAAAATTGTACGTGCGGAATGTAATTTTTTCACTTTCCGGTGTCATAGAAACGGGAAATTTGGCACGAGCATTGATTATGTCATAAATAGGAAAAGCTAATGGGTCCCAACTCCATTATTCAATTTTATGCGCAAAAGAATTAGCGTCCATATTTTACGTGCGGAATGTTATTTTTTCACTTTCCGGTGTCATAGAAACGTGAAATTTGGCACGAGCATTGATTATGTCATAAATAGGAAAAGCTAATGGGTCCCAACTCGATTATTCAATTCTAACGCAAAATAATTGGTGTCGAAATTTTACGTACGGAATGTAATTTTTTCACTTTCCGGTGTCATAGAAACGGGAAATTTGGCACGAGCATTGATTATGTCATAAATAGGAAAAGCTAATGGGTCCCAACTCAATTATTCAATTCTATGCGCAAAAGAATTAGCGTCCAAATTTTACGTATGGAATGTAATTTCTTCCCTTTCCGGTGTCATAGAAACAGGAAATTTGGCACGAGCATTGATTATGTCATAAATAAGAAAAGCTAATGGGTCCCAACTCCATTATTCAATTCTATGCGCAAAAGAATTAGCGTCCAAATTTTACGTACGGAATGTAATTTTTTCACTTTGCGGTGTCATAGAAACGGGAAATTTGGCACAGGCATTGATTATGTCATAAATAGAAAAAGCTAATGGGTCCCAACTCGATTATTTAATTCTAGCGCAAAAGAATTGTCGTCGAAATTTTACGTGCGGAAGCTAATTTTTTCACTTTCCGGTGTCATAGAAACGGGAAATTTGGCACGAGCATTGATTATGTCATAAATAGGAAAAGCTAATGGGTTCAACTCGATTATTCAATTCTAGCGCAAAAGAATTAGCGTCAAAATTTTACGTGCGGAATGTAATTTTTTCACTTTCCGGTGTCATGGAAACGGGAGATTTGGCACGGGCATTGATTATGTCATAAATAGGAAAAGCTAATGGATCCCAACTCCATTATTCAATTCTATGCGCAAAAGAATTATCGTCCAAATTTTACGTACGGAATGTAATTTTTTCACTTTCCGGTGTCATAGAAACGGGAAATTTGGCACGAGCATTGATTATGTCATAAATAGGAAAAGCTAATGGATCCCAACTCCATTATTCAATTTTATTCGCAAAAGAATTAGCGTCGAAATTTTACGTGCGGAATGTAATTTTTTGATTTTCCGGTGTCATAGAAACGGGAAATTTGGCACGAGCATTGATTATGTCATAAATAGAAAAAGCTAATGGGTCCCAACTCGATTATTCAATTCTAGCGCAAAAGAATTGTCGTCGAAATTTTACGTGCGTAATGTAATTTTTTCACTTTCCGGTGTCATAGAAACGGGAAATTTGGCACGAACATTGATTATGTCATAAATAGGAAAAGCTAATGGGTCCCAACTCCATTATTCAATGCTATGCGCAAAAGAATTAGCGTCCAAATTTTACGTGCGGAATGTAATTTTTTCACATTCCGGTGTCAAAGAAACGGGAAATTTGGCACGAGCATTGATTATGTCATAAATAGGAAAAGCTAATGGATCCCAACTCCATTATTCAATTTTATTCGCAAAAGAATTTGCGTCCAAATTTTACGTACGGAATGTAATTTTTTCACTTTCCAGTGTCATAAAAACGGGAAATTTGGCACAGGCATTGATTATGTCATAAATAGAAAAAGCTAATGGGTCCCAACTCGATTATTCAATTCTAGCGCAAAAGAATTGGCGTCGAAATTTTACGTACGGAATGTAATTTTTTTCACTTTCCGGTGTCATAGAAACGGGAAATTTGGCACGAGCATTGATTATGTCATAAATAGGAAAAGCTAATGGGTCCCAACTCGATTATTCAATTCTATGCGCAAAAGAATTGGCGTCAAAATTTTACGTGCGGAATGTAATTTTTTCACTTTCCGGTGTCATAGAAACGGGAAATTTGGCACGAGCATTGATTATGTCATAAATAGGAAAAGCTAATGGGTCCCAACTCCATTACTCAATTTTATGCGCAAACGCATTAGCGTCCATATTTTACGTGCGGAATGTTATTTTTTCACTTTCCGGTGTCATAGAAACGTGAAATTTGGCACAGGCATTGATTATGTCATAAATAGAAAAAGCTAATGGGTCCCAATTCGATAATTTAATTCTAGCGGAAAAGAATTGTCGTCGAAATTTTACGTGCGGAAGCTAATTTTTTCACTTTCCGGTGTCATAGAAACGGGAAATTTGGCACGAGCATTGATTATGTCATAAATAGGAAAAGCTAATGGGTTCAACTCGATTATTCAATTCTAGCGCGAAAGAATTAGCGTCCAAATTTTACGTACGGAATGTAATTTTTTCACTTTCCGGTGTCATAGAAACGGGAAATTTGGCACGAGCATTTATTATGTCATAAATAGGAAAAGCTAATGGGTCCCAACTCGATTACTCAATTCTATGCGCAAAAGAATTGGCGTCAAAATTTTACGTGCGGAATGTAATTTTTTCACTTTCCGGTGTCATAGAAACAGGAAATTTGGCACGAGCATTGATTATGTCATAAATAGAAAAAGCTAATGGGTCCCAACTCGATTATTCAATTCTATGCGCAAAAGAATTGGCGTCAAAATTTTACGTGCGGAATGTAATTTTTTCACTTTCCGGTGTCATAGAAACGGGAAATTTGGCACGAGCATTGATTATGTCATAAATAAGAAAAGCTAATGGGTCCCAACTCCAATTTTCAATTCTATGCGCAAAAGAATTGTCGTCCAAATTTTACGTACGGAATGTAATTTTTTCACTTTCCGGTGTCATAGAAGCTGGAAATTTGGCACGTGCATTAATTATGTCATAAATAGGAAAAGCTAATGGGTCCCAACTCGATTATTCAATTCTATGCGCAAAAGAATTGGCGTCAAAATTTTACGTGCGGAATGTAATTTTTTCACTTTCCGGTGTCATAGAAACAGGAAATTTGGCACGAGCATTGATTATGTCATAAATAGGAAAAGCTAATGGGTCACAACTCGATTATTCAATTCTAAGTGCAAAAGAATTGGCGTCAAAATTTTACGTGCGGAATGTAATTTTTTCACTTTCCGGTGTCATAGAAACGGGAAATTTGGCACAGGCATTGATTATGTCATAAATAGGAAAAGGTAATGGGTCCCAACTCGATTATTCAATTCTAGCGCAAAATACTTGGTGTCGAATTTTTACGTGCGGAAGGTAATTTTTTCACTTTCCGGTGTCATAGAAACAGGAAATTTGGCACGAGCATTGATTATGTCATAAATAGGAAAAGCTAATGGGTCCCAACTCGATTATTCAATTCTAACGGAAAAGAATTAGCGTCCAAATTTTACGTGCGGAATGTAATTTTTTCACTTTCCGGTGTCATAGAAACGGGAAATTTGGCACGAGCATTGATTATGTCATAAATAAGAAAAGCTAATGGGTCCCAACTCCAATTTTCAATTCTATGCGCAAAAGAATTAGCGTCCAAATTTTACGTGCGGAATGTAATTTTTTCTCTTTCCGGTGTCATAGAAACGGGAAATTTGGCACGAGAATTGATTATATCATAAATAGGAAAAGCTAATGGGTCCCAACTCCATTATTCAATGCTATGCGCAAAAGAATTAGCGTCCAAATTTTACGTGCGGAATGTAATTTTTTCACTTTCCGGTGTCATAGAAACGGGAAATTTGGCACGAGCATTGATTATGTCATAAATAGAAAAAGCTAATGGGTCCCAACTCGATTATTCAATTCTATGCGCAAAAGAATTGGCGTCAAAATTTTACGTGCGGAATGTAATTTTTTCACTTTCCGGTGTCATAGAAACGGGAAATTTGGCACGAGCATTGATTATGTCATAAATAAGAAAAGCTAATGGGTCCCAACTCCAATTTTCAATTCTATGCGCAAAAGAATTAGCGTCCAAATTTTACGTACGGAATGTAATTTTTTCACTTTCCGGTGTCATAGAAGCTGGAAATTTGGCACGTGCATTAATTATGTCATAAATAGGAAAAGCTAATGGGTCCCAACTCGATTATTCAATTCTATGCGCAAAAGAATTGGCGTCAAAATTTTACGTACGGAATGTAATTTTTTCACTTTCCGGTGTCATAGAAACAGGAAATTTGGCACGAGCATTGATTATGTCATAAATAGGAAAAGCTAATGGGTCACAACTCGATTATTCAATTCTATGTGCAAAAGAATTGGCGTCAAAATTTTACGTGCGGAATGTAATTTTTTCACTTTCCGGTGTCATAGAAACGGGAAATTTGGCACGAGCATTGATTATGTCATAAATAGGAAAAGCTAATGGGTCCCAACTCGATTATTCAATTCTAACGGAAAAGAATTAGCGTCCAAATTTTACGTGCGGAATGTAATTTTTTCACTTTCCGGTGTCATAGAAACGGGAAATTTGGCACGAGCATTGATTATGTCATAAATAAGAAAAGCTAATGGGTCCCAACTCCAATTTTCAATTCTATGCGCAAAAGAATTAGCGTCCAAATTTTACGTGCGGAATGTAATTTTTTCTCTTTCCGGTGTCATAGAAACGGGAAATTTGGCACGAGAATTGATTATATCATAAATAGGAAAAGCTAATGGGTCCCAACTCCATTATTCAATGCTATGCGCAAAAGAATTAGCGTCCAAATTTTACGTGCGGAATGTAATTTTTTCACTTTCCGGTGTCATAGAAACGGGAAATTTGGCACGAGCATTGATTATGTCATAAATAGAAAAAGCTAATGGGTCCCAACTCGATTATTCAATTCTATGCGCAAAAGAATTGGCGTCAAAATTTTACGTGCGGAATGTAATTTTTTCACTTTCCGGTGTCATAGAAACGGGAAATTTGGCACGAGCATTGATTATGTCATAAATAAGAAAAGCTAATGGGTCCCAACTCCAATTTTCAATTCTATGCGCAAAAGAATTAGCGTCCAAATTTTACGTACGGAATGTAATTTTTTCACTTTCCGGTGTCATAGAAGCTGGAAATTTGGCACGTGCATTAATTATGTCATAAATAGGAAAAGCTAATGGGTCCCAACTCGATTATTCAATTCTATGCGCAAAAGAATTGGCGTCAAAATTTTACGTACGGAATGTAATTTTTTCACTTTCCGGTGTCATAGAAACAGGAAATTTGGCACGAGCATTGATTATGTCATAAATAGGAAAAGCTAATGGGTCACAACTCGATTATTCAATTCTATGTGCAAAAGAATTGGCGTCAAAATTTTACGTGCGGAATGTAATTTTTTCACTTTCCGGTGTCATAGAAACGGGAAATTTGGCACGAGCATTGATTATGTCATAAATAGGAAAAGCTAATGGGTTCAACTCGATTATTCAATTCTAGCGCAAAAGAATTAGCGTCCAAATTTTACGTGCGGAATGTAATTTTTTCACTTTCCGGTGTCATAGAAACGGGGAATTTGGCACGAGCATTGATTATGTCATAAATAAGAAAAGCTAATGGGTCCCAACTCCATTATTCAATTGTATGCGCAAAAGAATTAGCGTCCAAATTTTACGTACGGAATGTAATTTTTTCACTTTCCGGTGTCATAGAAACGGGAAATTTGGCACAGGCATTGATTATGTCATAAATAGGAAAAGGTAATGGGTCCCAACTCGATTATTCAATTCTAGCGCAAAATACTTGGTGTCGAAATTTTACGTGCGGAAGGTAATTTTTTCACTTTCCGGTGTCATAGAAACAGGAAATTTGGCACGAGCATTGATTATGTCATAAATAGGAAAAGCTAATGGGTCCCAACTCGATTATTCAATTCTAACGGAAAAGAATTAGCGTCCAAATTTTACGTGCGGAATGTAATTTTTTCACTTTCCGGTGTCATAGAAACGGGAAATTTGGCACGAGCATTGATTATGTCATAAATAAGAAAAGCTAATGGGTCCCAACTCCAATTTTCAATTCTATGCGCAAAAGAATTAGCGTCCAAATTTTACGTGCGGAATGTAATTTTTTCTCTTTCCGGTGTCATAGAAACGGGAAATTTGGCACGAGAATTGATTATATCATAAATAGGAAAAGCTAATGGGTCCCAACTCCATTATTCAATGCTATGCGCAAAAGAATTAGCGTCCAAATTTTACGTGCGGAATGTAATTTTTTCACTTTCCGGTGTCATAGAAACGGGAAATTTGGCACGAGCATTGATTATGTCATAAATAGAAAAAGCTAATGGGTCCCAACTCGATTATTCAATTCTATGCGCAAAAGAATTGGCGTCAAAATTTTACGTGCGGAATGTAATTTTTTCACTTTCCGGTGTCATAGAAACGGGAAATTTGGCACGAGCATTGATTATGTCATAAATAAGAAAAGCTAATGGGTCCCAACTCCAATTTTCAATTCTATGCGCAAAAGAATTAGCGTCCAAATTTTACGTACGGAATGTAATTTTTTCACTTTCCGGTGTCATAGAAGCTGGAAATTTGGCACGTGCATTAATTATGTCATAAATAGGAAAAGCTAATGGGTCCCAACTCGATTATTCAATTCTATGCGCAAAAGAATTGGCGTCAAAATTTTACGTACGGAATGTAATTTTTTCACTTTCCGGTGTCATAGAAACAGGAAATTTGGCACGAGCATTGATTATGTCATAAATAGGAAAAGCTAATGGGTCACAACTCGATTATTCAATTCTATGTGCAAAAGAATTGGCGTCAAAATTTTACGTGCGGAATGTAATTTTTTCACTTTCCGGTGTCATAGAAACGGGAAATTTGGCACGAGCATTGATTATGTCATAAATAGGAAAAGCTAATGGGTTCAACTCGATTATTCAATTCTAGCGCAAAAGAATTAGCGTCCAAATTTTACGTGCGGAATGTAATTTTTTCACTTTCCGGTGTCATAGAAACGGGGAATTTGGCACGAGCATTGATTATGTCATAAATAAGAAAAGCTAATGGGTCCCAACTCCATTATTCAATTGTATGCGCAAAAGAATTAGCGTCCAAATTTTACGTACGGAATGTAATTTTTTCACTTTCCGGTGTCATAGAAACGGGAAATTTGGCACAGGCATTGATTATGTCATAAATAGGAAAAGGTAATGGGTCCCAACTCGATTATTCAATTCTAGCGCAAAATACTTGGTGTCGAAATTTTACGTGCGGAAGGTAATTTTTTCACTTTCCGGTGTCATAGAAACAGGAAATTTGGCACGAGCATTGATTATGTCATAAATAGGAAAAGCTAATGGGTCCCAACTCGATTATTCAATTCTAACGGAAAAGAATTAGCGTCCAAATTTTACGTGCGGAATGTAATTTTTTCACTTTCCGGTGTCATAGAAACGGGAAATTTGGCACGAGCATTGATTATGTCATAAATAAGAAAAGCTAATGGGTCCCAACTCCAATTTTCAATTCTATGCGCAAAAGAATTAGCGTCCAAATTTTACGTGCGGAATGTAATTTTTTCTCTTTCCGGTGTCATAGAAACGGGAAATTTGGCACGAGAATTGATTATATCATAAATAGGAAAAGCTAATGGGTCCCAACTCCATTATTCAATGCTATGCGCAAAAGAATTAGCGTCCAAATTTTACGTGCGGAATGTAATTTTTTCACTTTCCGGTGTCATAGAAACGGGAAATTTGGCACGAGCATTGATTATGTCATAAATAGAAAAAGCTAATGGGTCCCAACTCGATTATTCAATTCTATGCGCAAAAGAATTGGCGTCAAAATTTTACGTGCGGAATGTAATTTTTTCACTTTCCGGTGTCATAGAAACGGGAAATTTGGCACGAGCATTGATTATGTCATAAATAAGAAAAGCTAATGGGTCCCAACTCCAATTTTCAATTCTATGCGCAAAAGAATTAGCGTCCAAATTTTACGTACGGAATGTAATTTTTTCACTTTCCGGTGTCATAGAAGCTGGAAATTTGGCACGTGCATTAATTATGTCATAAATAGGAAAAGCTAATGGGTCCCAACTCGATTATTCAATTCTATGCGCAAAAGAATTGGCGTCAAAATTTTACGTGCGGAATGTAATTTTTTCACTTTCCGGTGTCATAGAAACAGGAAATTTGGCACGAGCATTGATTATGTCATAAATAGGAAAAGCTAATGGGTCACAACTCGATTATTCAATTCTATGTGCAAAAGAATTGGCGTCAAAATTTTACGTGCGGAATGTAATTTTTTCACTTTCCGGTGTCATAGAAACGGGAAATTTGGCACGAGCATTGATTATGTCATAAATAGGAAAAGCTAATGGGTTCAACTCGATTATTCAATTCTAGCGCAAAAGAATTAGCGTCCAAATTTTACGTGCGGAATGTAATTTTTTCACTTTCCGGTGTCATAGAAACGGGGAATTTGGCACGAGCATTGATTATGTCATAAATAAGAAAAGCTAATGGGTCCCAACTCCATTATTCAATTGTATGCGCAAAAGAATTAGCGTCCAAATTTTACGTACGGAATGTAATTTTTTCACTTTCCGGTGTCATAGAAACGGGAAATTTGGCACAGGCATTGATTATGTCATAAATAGGAAAAGGTAATGGGTCCCAACTCGATTATTCAATTCTAACGGAAAAGAATTGGTGTCGCAATTTTACGTACGGAATGTAATTTTTTCTCTTTCCGGTGTCATAGAAACGGGAAATTTGGCACGAGAATTGATTATATCATAAATAGGAAAAGCTAATGGGTCCCAACTCCATTATTCAATGCTATGCGCAAAAGAATTAGCGTCCAAATTTTACGTGCGGAATGTAATTTTTTCACTTTCCGGTGTCAAAGAAACGGGAAATTTGGCACAGGCATTGATTATGTCATAAATAGGAAAAGCTAATGGGTCCCAACTCGATTATTCAATTCTAGCGCAAAATAATCGGCGTCGAAATTTTACATGCGGAAGGTAATTTTTTCACTTTCCGGTGTCATAGAAACAGGAAATTTGGCACGAGCATTGATTATGTCATAAATAGGAAAAGCTAATGGGTCCCAACTCCATTATTCAATTTTATGCGCAAAAGAATTAGCGTCCATATTTTACGTGCGGAATGTAATTTCTTCCCTTTCCGGTGTCATAGAATAGTGAAATTTGGCACGAGCATTGATTATGTCATAAATAGGAAAAGCTAATGGGTCCCAACTCGATTATTCAATTCTAGCGCAAAAGAATTGGTGTCGAAATTTTACGTGCGGAATGTAATTTTTTCACTTTCCGGTGTCATAGAAACGGGAAATTTGGCACGAGCATTGATTATGTCATAAATAGGAAAAGCTAATGGGTCCCAACTCAATTATTCAGTTCTATGCGCAAAAGAATTAGCATCCAAATTTTACGTACGGAATGTAATTTCTTCCCTTTCCGGTGTCATAGAAACAGGAAATTTGGCACGAGCATTGCTTATGTCATAAATAAGAAACGCTAATGGGTCCCAACTCCATTATTCAATTCTATGCGCAAAAGAATTAGCGTCCAAATTTTACGTACGGAATGTAATTTTTTCACTTTCCGGTGTCATAGAAGCGGGAAATTTGGCACGAGCATTGATTATGTCATAAATAGGAAAAGCTAATGGGTCCCAACTCCATTATTCAATTCTAGGGCAAAAGAATTGGCGTCGACATTTTACGTACGAATGTAACTTTTTCACTTTCCGGTGTCATAGAAACAGGAAATTTGGCACGAGCATTGATTATGTCATAAATAGGAAAAGCTAATGGGTCCCAACTCGATTATTCAATTCTATGCGCAAAAGAATTAGCGTCCAAATTTTACGTATGGAATGTAATTGTCTCCCTTTCCGGTGTCATAGAAACAGGAAATTTCGCACGAGCATTGATTATGTCATAAATAGGAAAAGGTAATGGGTCCCAACTCGATTATTCAATTCTAGCGCAAAATACTTGGTGTCGAAATTTTACGTGCGGAAGGTAATTTTTTCACTTTCCGGTGTCATAGAAACAGGAAATTTGGCACGAGCATTGATTATGTCATAAATAAGAAAAGCTAATGGGTCCCAACTCCATTATTCAATTCTATGCGCAAAAGAATTAGCGTCCAAATTTTACGTACGGAATGTAATTTTTTCACTTTGCGGTGTCATAGAAACGGGAAATTTGGCACAGGCATTGATTATGTCATAAATAGAAAAAGCTAATGGGTCCCAACTCGATTATTTAATTCTAGCGCAAAAGAATTGTCGTCGAAATTTTACGTGCGGAAGCTAATTTTTTCACTTTCCGGTGTCATAGAAACGGGAAATTTGGCACGAGCATTGATTATGTCATAAATAGGAAAAGCTAATGGGTTCAACTCGATTATTCAATTCTAGCGCAAAAGAATTAGCGTCAAAATTTTACGTGCGGAATGTAATTTTTTCACTTTCCGGTGTCATGGAAACGGGAGATTTGGCACGGGCATTGATTATGTCATAAATAGGAAAAGCTAATGGATCCCAACTCCATTATTCAATTCTATGCGCAAAAGAATTAGCGTCCAAATTTTACGTACGGAATGTAATTTTTTCACTTTCCGGTGTCATAGAAACGGGAAATTTGGCACGAGCATTGATTATGTCATAAATAGGAAAAGCTAATGGATCCCAACTCCATTATTCAATTTTATTCGCAAAAGAATTAGCGTCGAAATTTTACGTGCGGAATGTAATTTTTTGATTTTCCGGTGTCATAGAAACGGGAAATTTGGCACGAGCATTGATTATGTCATAAATAGAAAAAGCTAATGGGTCCCAACTCGATTATTCAATTCTAGCGCAAAAGAATTGTCGTCGAAATTTTACGTGCGTAATGTAATTTTTTCACTTTCCGGTGTCATAGAAACGGGAAATTTGGCACGAACATTGATTATGTCATAAATAGGAAAAGCTAATGGGTCCCAACTCGATTATTCAATTCTAGCGCAAAAGAATTAGCGTCCAAATTTTACGTGCGGAATGTAATTTTTTCACATTCCGGTGTCAAAGAAACGGGAAATTTGGCACGAGCATTGATTATGTCATAAATAGGAAAAGCTAATGGATCCCAACTCCATTATTCAATTTTATTCGCAAAAGAATTTGCGTCCAAATTTTACGTGCGGAATGTAATTTTTTCACTTTCCGGTGTCATAGAAACGGGAAATTTGGCACGAGCATTGAATATGTCATAAATAGGAAAAGCTAATGGGTCCCAACTCGATTATTCAATTCTAGCGCAAAAGAATTGGCGTCAAAATTTTATGTACGGAATGTAATTTTTTCACTTTCCGGTGTCATAGAAACGGGAAATTTGGCACGAGCATTGATTATGTCATAAATAGGAAAAGCTAATGGGTCCCAACTCGATTACTCAATTCTATGTGCAAAAGAATTGGCATCAAAATTTTACGTGCGGAATGTAATTTTTTCACTTTCCGGTGTCATAGTAACGGGAAATTTGGCACGAGCATTGATTATGTCATAAATAGGAAAAGCTAATGGGTCCCAACTCCATTATTCAATTCTATGCGCAAAAGAATTAGCGTCCAAATTTTACGTGCGGAATGTAATTTTTCCACTTTCCGGTGTCATAGAAACGGGAAATTTGGCACGAGCATTGATTATGTCATAAATAAGAAAAGCTAATGGGTCCCAACTCCATAATTCAATTCTATGCGCAAAAGAATTAGCGTCCAAATTTTACGTACGGAATGTAATTTTTTCACTTTCCGGTGTCATAGAAACGGGAAATTTGGCACGAGCATTGATTATGTCATAAATAGGAAAAGCTAATGGGTCCCAACTCGATTATTCAATTCTATGCGCAAAAGAATTGGCGTCAAAATTTTACGTGCGGAATGTAATTTTTTCACTTTCCGGTGTCATAGAAACGGGAAATTTGGCACGAGCATTGATTATGTCATAAATAGGAAAAGCTAATGGGTTCAACTCGATTATTCAATTCTAGCGCAAAAGAATTAGCGTCCAAATTTTACGTGCGGAATGTAATTTTTTCACTTTCCGGTGTCATAGAAACTGGAAATTTGGCACGAGCATTGATTATGTCATAAATAAGAAAAGCTAATGGGTCCCAACTCCATTATTCAATTCTATGCACAAAAGAATTAGCGTCCAAATTTTACGTACGGAATGTAATTTTTTCACTTTCCGGTGTCATAGAAACGGGAAATTTCGCACAGGCATTGATTATGTCATGAATAGGAAAAGCTAATGGGTCCCAACTCGATTATTCAATTCTAGCGCAAAATAATTGGCGTCGAAATTTTATGTGTGGAAGGTAATTTTTTCACTTTCCGGTATCATAGAAACAGGAAATTTGGCACGAGCATTGATTATGTCATAAATAGGAAAAGCTAATGGGTCCCAACTCGATTATTCAATTCTAACGCAAAAGAATTGGTGTCGAAATTTTACGTACGGAATGTAATTTTTTAACTTTCCGGTGTCATAGAAACGGGAAATTTGGCACGAGCATTGATTATGTCATAAATAGGAAAAGCTAATGGGTCCCAACTCAATTATTCAATTCTATGCGCAAAAGCATTAGCGTTCAAATTTTACGTACGGAATGTAATTTCTTCCCTTTCCGGTGTCATAGAAACAGGAAATTTCGCACGAGCATTGGATTATGTCATAAATAAGAAAAGCTAATGGGTCCCAACTCCATTATTCAATTCTATGCGCAAAACAATTAGCGTCCAAATTTTACTTACGGAATGTAATTTTTTCACTTTCCGGTGTCATAGAAACGGGAAATTTGGCACAGGCATTGATTATGTCATAAATAGAAAAAGCTAATGGGTCCCAACTCGATTATTCAATTCTAGCGCAAAAGAATTATCGTCGAAATTTTACGTGCGGAATGTAATTTCTTCCCTTTCCGGTGTCATAGAAACGGGAAATTTGGCACGAGCATTGATTATGTCATAAATAAGAAAAGCTAATGGGTCCCAACTCCATTATTCAATTCTATGCGCAAAAGAATTAGCGTCCAAATTTTACGTACGGAATATAATTTTTTCACTTTCCGGTGTCATAGAAACGGGAAATTTGGCAGAGGCATTGATTATGTCATAAATAGAAAAAGCTAATGGGTCCCAAATCGATTATTCAATTCTAGCGCAAAAGAAGCGACGTCGAAATTTTACGTGCGGAAGCTAATTTTTTCACTTTCCGGTGTCATAGAAACGGAAAATTTGGCACGAGCATTGATTATGTCATAAATAGGAAAAGCTAATGGGTCCCAACTCGATTATTCAATTCTATGCGCAAAAGAATTAGCGTCCAAATTTTACATACGGAATGTAATTTCTTCCCTTTCCGGTGTCATAGAAGCGGGAAATTTGGCACAGGCATTGATTATGTCATAAATAGGAAAAGCTAATGGGTCCCAACTCCATTATTCAATTCTAGGTTCAAAATAATTAGCGTCCAAATTTTACGTGCGGAATGTAATTTTTTCACTTTCCGGTGTCATAGAAACGGGAAATTTGGCACGAGCATTGATTATGTCATAAATAGGAAAAGCTAATGGGTCCCAACTCCATTATTCAATTCTAGGTTCAAAATAATTAGCGTCCAAATTTTACGTGCGGAATGTAATTTTTTCACTTTCCGGTGTCATAGAAACGGGAAATTTGGAATGAGCATTGATTATGTCATAAGTAGGAAAAGCTAATGGGTCCCAACTCGATTATTCAATTCTAGCGCAAAAGAATTGGCGTCGAAATTTTACGTACGGAATGTAATTTTTTCACTTTCCGGTGTCATAGAAACGTGAAATTTGGAACGAGCATTGATTATGTCATAAGTAGGAAAAGCTAATGGGTCCCAACTCGATTATTCAATTTTTAGCGCAAAAGAATTGGCGTCAAAATTTTACGTGCGGAATGTAATTTTTTCACTTTTCGGTGTCATAGAAACGGGAAATTTTGCACGAGCATTGATTATGTCATAAATAAGAAAAGCTAATGGGTCCCAACTCCATTATTCAATTCTATGCGCAAAAGAATTAGCGTCCAAATTTTACGTGCGGAAGCTAATTTTTTCACTTTCCGGTGTCATAGAAACAGGAAATTTGGCACGAGCATTGATTATGTCATAAATAGGAAAAGCTAATGGATCCCAACTCCATTATTCAATTTTATTCACAAAAGAATTAGCGTCCAAATTTTACGTGCGGAATGTAATTTTTTCACTTTCCGGTGTCATAGAAACGTGAAATTTGGCACGAGCATTGATTATGTCAAAAGTAGGAAAAGCTAATGGGTCCCAACTCGATTATTCAATTCTATGCGCAAAAGAATTGGCGTTAAAATTTTACGTGCGGAATGTAATTTTTTCACTTTCCGGTGTCATAGAAACGGGAAATTTGGCACGAGCATTGATTATGTCATAAATAGGAAAAGCTAATGGGTCCCAACTCGATTATTCAATTCTATGCGCAAAAGAATTGGCGTCAAAATTTTACGTGCGGAATGTAATTTTTTCACTTTCCGGTGTCATAGAAACGGGAAATTTGGCACGAGCATTGATTATGTCATAAATAGGAAAAGCTAATGGGTCCCAACTCGATTATTCAATTCTATGCGCAAAAGAATTGGCGTCAAAATTTTACGTGCGGAATGTAATTTTTTCACTTTCCGGTGTCATAGAAACGGGAAATTTGGCACGAGCATTGATTATGTCATAAATAGGAAAAGCTAATGGGTTCAACTCGATTATTCAATTCTAGCGCAAAAGAATTAGCGTCCAAATTTTACGTGCGGAATGTAATTTTTTCACTTTCCGGTGTCATAGAAACTGGAAATTTGGCACGAGCATTGATTATGTCATAAATAAGAAAAGCTAATGGGTCCCAACTCCATTATTCAATTCTATGCACAAAAGAATTAGCGTCCAAATTTTACGTACGGAATGTAATTTTTTCACTTTCCGGTGTCATAGAAACGGGAAATTTCGCACAGGCATTGATTATGTCATAAATAGGAAAAGCTAATGGGTCCCAACTCGATTATTCAATTCTAGCGCAAAATAATTGGCGTCGAAATTTTACGTGTGGAAGGTAATTTTTTACTTTCCGGTATCATAGAAACAGGAAATTTGGCACGAGCATTGATTATGTCATAAATAGGAAAAGCTAATGGGTCCCAACTCGATTATTCAATTCTAACGCAAAAGAATTGGTGTCGAAATTTTACGTACGGAATGTAATTTTTTAACTTTCCGGTGTCATAGAAACGGGAAATTTGGCACGAGCATTGATTATGTCATAAATAGGAAAAGCTAATGGGTCCCAACTCAATTATTCAATTCTATGCGCAAAAGCATTAGCGTCCAAATTTTACTTACGGAATGTAATTTTTTCACTTTCCGGTGTCATAGAAACGGGAAATTTGGCACAGGCATTGATTATGTCATAAATAGAAAAAGCTAATGGGTCCCAACTCGATTATTCAATTCTAGCGCAAAAGAATTATCGTCGAAATTTTACGTGCGGAATGTAATTTCTTCCCTTTCCGGTGTCATAGAAACAGGAAATTTCGCACGAGCATTGATTATGTCATAAATAAGAAAAGCTAATGGGTCCCAACTCCATTATTCAATTCTATGCGCAAAAGAATTAGCGTCCAAATTTTACGTACGGAATATAATTTTTTCACCTTCCGGTGTCATAGAAACGAGAAATTTGGCAGAGGCATTGATTATGTCATAAATAGAAAAAGCTAATGGGTCCCAAATCGATTATTCAATTCTAGCGCAAAAGAAGCGGCGTCGAAATTTTACGTGCGGAAGCTAATTTTTTCACTTTCCGGTGTCATAGAAACGGAAAATTTGGCACGAGCATTGATTATGTCATAAATAGGAAAAGCTAATGGGTCCCAACTCGATTATTCAATTCTATGCGCAAAAGAATTAGCGTCCAAATTTTACATACGGAATGTAATTTCTTCCCTTTCCGGTGTCATAGAAGCGGGAAATTTGGCACAGGCATTGATTATGTCATAAATAGGAAAAGCTAATGGGTCCCAACTCCATTATTCAATTCTAGGTTCAAAATAATTAGCGTCCAAATTTTACGTGCGGAATGTAATTTTTTCACTTTCCGGTGTCATAGAAACGGGAAATTTGGCACGAGCATTGATTATGTCATAAATAGGAAAAGCTAATGGGTCCCAACTCCATTATTCAATTCTAGGTTCAAAATAATTAGCGTCCAAATTTTACGTGCGGAATGTAATTTTTTCACTTTCCGGTGTCATAGAAACGGGAAATTTGGCACGAGCATTGATTATGTCATAAATAGGAAAAGCTAATGGGTCCCAACTCCATTATTCAATTCTAGGTTCAAAATAATTAGCGTCCAAATTTTACGTGCGGAATGTAATTTTTTCACTTTCCGGTGTCATAGAAACGGGAAATTTGGAATGAGCATTGATTATGTCATAAGTAGGAAAAGCTAATGGGTCCCAACTCGATTATTCAATTCTAGCGCAAAAGAATTGGCGTCGAAATTTTACGTACGGAATGTAATTTTTTCACTTTCCGGTGTCATAGAAACGTGAAATTTGGAACGAGCATTGATTATGTCATAAGTAGGAAAAGCTAATGGGTCCCAACTCGATTATTCAATTCTAGCGCAAAAGAATTGGCGTCAAAATTTTACGTGCGGAATGTAATTTTTTCACTTTCCGGTGTCATAGAAACGGGAAATTTTGCACGAGCATTGATTATGTCATAAATAAGAAAAGCTAATGGGTCCCAACTCCATTATTCAATTCTATGCGCAAAAGAATTAGCGTCCAAATTTTACGTGCGGAATGTAATTTCTTCCCTTTCCGGTGTCATAGAAACAGGAAATTTCGCACGAGCATTGATTATGTCATAAATAAGAAAAGCTAATGGGTCCCAACTCCATTATTCAATTCTATGCGCAAAAGAATTAGCGTCCAAATTTTACATACGGAATGTAATTTCTTCCCTTTCCGGTGTCATAGAAGCGGGAAATTTGGCACAGGCATTGATTATGTCATAAATAGCAAAAGCTAATGGGTCCCAACTCGATTATTCAATTCTATGCGCAAAAGAATTGGCGTAAAAAATTTTACGTGCGGAATGTAATTTTTTCACTTTCCGGTGTCATAGAAACGGGAAATTTTGCACGAGCATTGATTATGTCATAAATAAGAAAAGCTAATGGGTCCCAACTCCATTATTCAATTCTATGCGCAAAAGAATTAGCGTCCAAATTTTACGTGCGGAAGCTAATTTTTTCACTTTCCGGTGTCATAGAAACAGGAAATTTGGCACGAGCATTGATTATGTCATAAATAGGAAAAGCTAATGGATCCCAACTCCATTATTCAATTTTATTCACAAAAGAATTAGCGTCCAAATTTTACGTGCGGAATGTAATTTTTTCACTTTCCGGTGTCATAGAAACGTGAAATTTGGCACGAGCATTGATTATGTCAAAAGTAAGAAAAGCTAATGGGTCCCAACTCGATTATTCAATTCTAGCGCAAAAGAATTGGCGTCAAAATTTTACGTACGGAATGTAATTTTTTCACTTTCCGGTGTCATAGAAACGGGAAACTTGGCACGAGCATTGATTATGTCATAAATAGGAAAAGCTAATGGGTCCCAACTCGATTATTCAATTTTATGCGCAAAAGAATTGGCGTCAAAATTTTACGTACGGAATGTAATTTCTTCCCTTTCCGGTGTCATAGAAACAGGAAATTTCGCACGAGCATTGGATTATGTCATAAATAAGAAAAGCTAATGGGTCCCAACTCCATTATTCAATTCTATGCGCAAAACAATTAGCGTCCAAATTTTACGTACGGAATGTAATTTTTTCACTTTCCGGTGTCATAGAAACGGGAAATTTGGCACAGGCATTGATTATGTCATAAATAGAAAAAGCTAATGGGTCCCAACTCGATTATTCAATTCTAGCGCAAAAGAATTATCGTCGAAATTTTACGTGCGGAATGTAATTTTTTCACTTTCCGGTGTCATAGAAACGGGAAATTTGGCACGAGCATTGATTATGTCATAAATAGGAAAAGCTAATGGGTCGCAACTCAATTATTCAATTCTAGCGCAAAAGAATTGGTGTCGAAATTTTACGTGCGGAATGTAATTTTTTCACTCTCCGGTGTCATAGAAACGGAAAATTTGGCACGAGCATTGATTATGTCATAAATAGGAAAAGCTAATGGGTCCGAACTCGATTATTCAATTCTATGCGCAAAAGAATTAGCGTTCAAATTTTACGTACGGAATGTAATTTCTTCCCTTTCCGGTGTCATAGAAACAGGAAATTTCGCACGAGCATTGATTATGTCATAAATAAGAAAAGCTAATGGGTCCCAACTCCATTATTCAATTCTATGCGCAAAAGAATTAGCGTCCAAATTTTACATACGGAATGTAATTTCTTCCCTTTCCGGTGTCATAGAAGCGGGAAATTTGGCACAGGCATTGATTATGTCATAAATAGGAAAAGCTAATGGGTTCCAACTCGATTATTCAATTCTAGCGCAAAAGAATTAGCGTCCAAATTTTACGTGCGGAATGTAATTTTTTCACTTTCCGGTGTCATAGAAACGGGAAATTTGGCACGAGCATTGATTATGTCATAAATAGGAAAAGCTAATGGGTCCCAACTCCATTATTCAATTCTAGGTTCAAAATAATTAGCGTCCAAATTTTACGTGCGGAATGTAATTTTTTCACTTTCCGGTGTCATAGAAACGTGAAATTTGGAACGAGCATTAATTATGTCATAAATAGGAAAAGCTAATGGGTCCCAACTCGATTATTCAATTCTAGCGCAAAAGAATTGGCGTCAAAATTTTACGTACGGAATGTAATTTTTTCACTTTCCGGTGTCATAGAAACGGGAAACTTGGCACGAGCATTGATTATGTCATAAATAGGAAAAGCTAATGGGTCCCAACTCGATTATTCAATTCTATGCGCAAAAGAATTGGCGTAAAAAATTTTACGTGCGGAATGTAATTTTTTCACTTTCCGGTGTCATAGAAACGGGAAATTTTGCACGAGCATTGATTATGTCATAAATAAGAAAAGCTAATGGGTCCCAACTCCATTATTCAATTCTATGCGCAAAATAATTAGCGTCCAAATTTTACGTGCGGAAGCTAATTTTTTCACTTTCCGGTGTCATAGAAACAGGAAATTTGGCACGAGCATTGATTATGTCATAAATAGGAAAAGCTAATGGATCCCAACTCCATTATTCAATTTTATTCACAAAAGAATTAGCGTCCAAATTTTACGTGCGGAATGTAATTTTTTCACTTTCCGGTGTCATAGAAACGTGAAATTTGGAACGAGCATTAATTATGTCATAAATAGGAAAAGCTAATGGGTCCCAACTCGATTATTCAATTCTAGCGCAAAAGAATTGGCGTCGAAATTTTACGTACGGAATGTAATTTTTTCACTTTCCGGTGTCATAGAAACGGGAAACTTGGAACGAGCATTGATTATGTCATAAATAGGAAAAGCTAATGGGTCCCATCTCGATTATTCAATTCTATGCGCAAAAGAATTGGCGTAAAAAATTTTACGTGCGGAATGTAATTTTTTCACTTTCCGGTGTCATAGAAACGGGAAATTTTGCACGAGCATTGATTATGTCATAAATAAGAAAAGCTAATGGGTCCCAACTCCATTATTCAATTCTATGCGCAAAAGAATTAGCGTCCAAATTTTACGTGCGGAAGCTAATTTTTTCACTTTCCGGTGTCATAGAAACAGGAAATTTCGCACGAGCATTGGATTATGTCATAAATAAGAAAAGCTAATGGGTCCCAACTCCATTATTCAATTCTATGCGCAAAACAATTAGCGTCCAAATTTTACGTACGGAATGTAATTTTTTCACTTTCCGGTGTCATAGAAACGGGAAATTTGGCACAGGCATTGATTATGTCATAAATAGAAAAAGCTAATGGGTCCCAACTCGATTATTCAATTCTAGCGCAAAAGAATTATCGTCGAAATTTTACGTGCGGAATGTAATTTTTTCACTTTCCGGTGTCATAGAAACGGGAAATTTGGCACGAGCATTGATTATGTCATAAATAGGAAAAGCTAATGGGTCGCAACTCAATTATTCAATTCTAGCGCAAAAGAATTGGTGTCGAAATTTTACGTGCGGAATGTAATTTTTTCACTCTCCGGTGTCATAGAAACGGAAAATTTGGCACGAGCATTGATTATGTCATAAATAGGAAAAGCTAATGGGTCCGAACTCGATTATTCAATTCTATGCGCAAAAGAATTAGCGTTCAAATTTTACGTACGGAATGTAATTTCTTCCCTTTCCGGTGTCATAGAAACAGGAAATTTCGCACGAGCATTGATTATGTCATAAATAAGAAAAGCTAATGGGTCCCAACTCCATTATTCAATTCTATGCGCAAAAGAATTAGCGTCCAAATTTTACATACGGAATGTAATTTCTTCCCTTTCCGGTGTCATAGAAGCGGGAAATTTGGCACAGGCATTGATTATGTCATAAATAGGAAAAGCTAATGGGTTCCAACTCGATTATTCAATTCTAGCGCAAAAGAATTAGCGTCCAAATTTTACGTGCGGAATGTAATTTTTTCACTTTCCGGTGTCATAGAAACGGGAAATTTGGCACGAGCATTGATTATGTCATAAATAGGAAAAGCTAATGGGTCCCAACTCCATTATTCAATTCTAGGTTCAAAATAATTAGCGTCCAAATTTTACGTGCGGAATGTAATTTTTTCACTTTCCGGTGTCATAGAAACGGGAAATTTGGCACGAGCATTAATTATGTCATAAATAGGAAAAGCTAATGGGTCCGAACTCGATTATTCAATTCTATGCGCAAAAGAATTAGCGTTCAAATTTTACGTACGGAATGTAATTTCTACCCTTTCCGGTGTCATAGAAACAGGAAATTTCGCACGAGCATTGATTATGTCATAAATAAGAAAAGCTAATGGGTCCCAACTCCATTATTCAATTCTATGCGCAAAAGAATTAGCGTCCAAATTTTACATACGGAATGTAATTTCTTCCCTTTCCGGTGTCATAGAAGCGGGAAATTTGGCACAGGCATTGATTATGTCATAAATAGGAAAAGCTAATGGGTTCCAACTCGATTATTCAATTCTAGCGCAAAAGAATTAGCGTCCAAATTTTACGTGCGGAATGTAATTTTTTCACTTTCCGGTGTCATAGAAACGGGAAATTTGGCACGAGCATTGATTATGTCATAAATAGGAAAAGCTAATGGGTCCCAACTCCATTATTCAATTCTAGGTTCAAAATAATTAGCGTCCAAATTTTACGTGCGGAATGTAATTTTTTCACTTTCCGGTGTCATAGAAACGTGAAATTTGGAACGAGCATTAATTATGTCATAAATAGGAAAAGCTAATGGGTCCCAACTCGATTATTCAATTCTAGCGCAAAAGAATTGGCGTCAAAATTTTACGTACGGAATGTAATTTTTTCACTTTCCGGTGTCATAGAAACGGGAAACTTGGCACGAGCATTGATTATGTCATAAATAGGAAAAGCTAATGGGTCCCAACTCGATTATTCAATTCTATGCGCAAAAGAATTGGCGTAAAAAATTTTACGTGCGGAATGTAATTTTTTCACTTTCCGGTGTCATAGAAACGGGAAATTTTGCACGAGCATTGATTATGTCATAAATAAGAAAAGCTAATGGGTCCCAACTCCATTATTCAATTCTATGCGCAAAATAATTAGCGTCCAAATTTTACGTGCGGAAGCTAATTTTTTCACTTTCCGGTGTCATAGAAACAGGAAATTTGGCACGAGCATTGATTATGTCATAAATAGGAAAAGCTAATGGATCCCAACTCCATTATTCAATTTTATTCACAAAAGAATTAGCGTCCAAATTTTACGTGCGGAATGTAATTTTTTCACTTTCCGGTGTCATAGAAACGTGAAATTTGGAACGAGCATTAATTATGTCATAAATAGGAAAAGCTAATGGGTCCCAACTCGATTATTCAATTCTAGCGCAAAAGAATTGGCGTCGAAATTTTACGTACGGAATGTAATTTTTTCACTTTCCGGTGTCATAGAAACGGGAAACTTGGAACGAGCATTGATTATGTCATAAATAGGAAAAGCTAATGGGTCCCATCTCGATTATTCAATTCTATGCGCAAAAGAATTGGCGTAAAAAATTTTACGTGCGGAATGTAATTTTTTCACTTTCCGGTGTCATAGAAACGGGAAATTTTGCACGAGCATTGATTATGTCATAAATAAGAAAAGCTAATGGGTCCCAACTCCATTATTCAATTCTATGCGCAAAAGAATTAGCGTCCAAATTTTACGTGCGGAAGCTAATTTTTTCACTTTCCGGTGTCATAGAAACAGGAAATTTCGCACGAGCATTGGATTATGTCATAAATAAGAAAAGCTAATGGGTCCCAACTCCATTATTCAATTCTATGCGCAAAACAATTAGCGTCCAAATTTTACGTACGGAATGTAATTTTTTCACTTTCCGGTGTCATAGAAACGGGAAATTTGGCACAGGCATTGATTATGTCATAAATAGAAAAAGCTAATGGGTCCCAACTCGATTATTCAATTCTAGCGCAAAAGAATTATCGTCGAAATTTTACGTGCGGAATGTAATTTTTTCACTTTCCGGTGTCATAGAAACGGGAAATTTGGCACGAGCATTGATTATGTCATAAATAGGAAAAGCTAATGGGTCGCAACTCAATTATTCAATTCTAGCGCAAAAGAATTGGTGTCGAAATTTTACGTGCGGAATGTAATTTTTTCACTCTCCGGTGTCATAGAAACGGAAAATTTGGCACGAGCATTGATTATGTCATAAATAGGAAAAGCTAATGGGTCCGAACTCGATTATTCAATTCTATGCGCAAAAGAATTAGCGTTCAAATTTTACGTACGGAATGTAATTTCTTCCCTTTCCGGTGTCATAGAAACAGGAAATTTCGCACGAGCATTGATTATGTCATAAATAAGAAAAGCTAATGGGTCCCAACTCCATTATTCAATTCTATGCGCAAAAGAATTAGCGTCCAAATTTTACATACGGAATGTAATTTCTTCCCTTTCCGGTGTCATAGAAGCGGGAAATTTGGCACAGGCATTGATTATGTCATAAATAGGAAAAGCTAATGGGTTCCAACTCGATTATTCAATTCTAGCGCAAAAGAATTAGCGTCCAAATTTTACGTGCGGAATGTAATTTTTTCACTTTCCGGTGTCATAGAAACGGGAAATTTGGCACAGGCATTGATTATGTCATAAATAGAAAAAGCTAATGGGTCCCAACTCGATTATTCAATTCTAGCGCAAAAGAATTATCGTCGAAATTTTACGTGCGGAATGTAATTTTTTCACTTTCCGGTGTCATAGAAACGGGAAATTTGGCACGAGCATTGATTATGTCATAAATAGGAAAAGCTAATGGGTCGCAACTCAATTATTCAATTCTAGCGCAAAAGAATTGGTGTCGAAATTTTACGTGCGGAATGTAATTTTTTCACTCTCCGGTGTCATAGAAACGGAAAATTTGGCACGAGCATTGATTATGTCATAAATAGGAAAAGCTAATGGGTCCGAACTCGATTATTCAATTCTATGCGCAAAAGAATTAGCGTTCAAATTTTACGTACGGAATGTAATTTCTTCCCTTTCCGGTGTCATAGAAACAGGAAATTTCGCACGAGCATTGATTATGTCATAAATAAGAAAAGCTAATGGGTCCCAACTCCATTATTCAATTCTATGCGCAAAAGAATTAGCGTCCAAATTTTACATACGGAATGTAATTTCTTCCCTTTCCGGTGTCATAGAAGCGGGAAATTTGGCACAGGCATTGATTATGTCATAAATAGGAAAAGCTAATGGGTTCCAACTCGATTATTCAATTCTAGCGCAAAAGAATTAGCGTCCAAATTTTACGTGCGGAATGTAATTTTTTCACTTTCCGGTGTCATAGAAACGGGAAATTTGGCACGAGCATTGATTATGTCATAAATAGGAAAAGCTAATGGGTCCCAACTCCATTATTCAATTCTAGGTTCAAAATAATTAGCGTCCAAATTTTACGTGCGGAATGTAATTTTTTCACTTTCCGGTGTCATAGAAACGGGAAATTTGGCACGAGCATTAATTATGTCATAAATAGGAAAAGCTAATGGGTCCGAACTCGATTATTCAATTCTATGCGCAAAAGAATTAGCGTTCAAATTTTACGTACGGAATGTAATTTCTACCCTTTCCGGTGTCATAGAAACAGGAAATTTCGCACGAGCATTGATTATGTCATAAATAAGAAAAGCTAATGGGTCCCAACTCCATTATTCAATTCTATGCGCAAAAGAATTAGCGTCCAAATTTTACATACGGAATGTAATTTCTTCCCTTTCCGGTGTCATAGAAGCGGGAAATTTGGCACAGGCATTGATTATGTCATAAATAGGAAAAGCTAATGGGTTCCAACTCGATTATTCAATTCTAGCGCAAAAGAATTAGCGTCCAAATTTTACGTGCGGAATGTAATTTTTTCACTTTCCGGTGTCATAGAAACGGGAAATTTGGCACGAGCATTGATTATGTCATAAATAGGAAAAGCTAATGGGTCCCAACTCCATTATTCAATTCTAGGTTCAAAATAATTAGCGTCCAAATTTTACGTGCGGAATGTAATTTTTTCACTTTCCGGTGTCATAGAAACGTGAAATTTGGAACGAGCATTAATTATGTCATAAATAGGAAAAGCTAATGGGTCCCAACTCGATTATTCAATTCTAGCGCAAAAGAATTGGCGTCAAAATTTTACGTACGGAATGTAATTTTTTCACTTTCCGGTGTCATAGAAACGGGAAACTTGGCACGAGCATTGATTATGTCATAAATAGGAAAAGCTAATGGGTCCCAACTCGATTATTCAATTCTATGCGCAAAAGAATTGGCGTAAAAAATTTTACGTGCGGAATGTAATTTTTTCACTTTCCGGTGTCATAGAAACGGGAAATTTTGCACGAGCATTGATTATGTCATAAATAAGAAAAGCTAATGGGTCCCAACTCCATTATTCAATTCTATGCGCAAAATAATTAGCGTCCAAATTTTACGTGCGGAAGCTAATTTTTTCACTTTCCGGTGTCATAGAAACAGGAAATTTGGCACGAGCATTGATTATGTCATAAATAGGAAAAGCTAATGGATCCCAACTCCATTATTCAATTTTATTCACAAAAGAATTAGCGTCCAAATTTTACGTGCGGAATGTAATTTTTTCACTTTCCGGTGTCATAGAAACGTGAAATTTGGAACGAGCATTAATTATGTCATAAATAGGAAAAGCTAATGGGTCCCAACTCGATTATTCAATTCTAGCGCAAAAGAATTGGCGTCGAAATTTTACGTACGGAATGTAATTTTTTCACTTTCCGGTGTCATAGAAACGGGAAACTTGGAACGAGCATTGATTATGTCATAAATAGGAAAAGCTAATGGGTCCCATCTCGATTATTCAATTCTATGCGCAAAAGAATTGGCGTAAAAAATTTTACGTGCGGAATGTAATTTTTTCACTTTCCGGTGTCATAGAAACGGGAAATTTTGCACGAGCATTGATTATGTCATAAATAAGAAAAGCTAATGGGTCCCAACTCCATTATTCAATTCTATGCGCAAAAGAATTAGCGTCCAAATTTTACGTGCGGAAGCTAATTTTTTCACTTTCCGGTGTCATAGAAACAGGAAATTTCGCACGAGCATTGGATTATGTCATAAATAAGAAAAGCTAATGGGTCCCAACTCCATTATTCAATTCTATGCGCAAAACAATTAGCGTCCAAATTTTACGTACGGAATGTAATTTTTTCACTTTCCGGTGTCATAGAAACGGGAAATTTGGCACAGGCATTGATTATGTCATAAATAGAAAAAGCTAATGGGTCCCAACTCGATTATTCAATTCTAGCGCAAAAGAATTATCGTCGAAATTTTACGTGCGGAATGTAATTTTTTCACTTTCCGGTGTCATAGAAACGGGAAATTTGGCACGAGCATTGATTATGTCATAAATAGGAAAAGCTAATGGGTCGCAACTCAATTATTCAATTCTAGCGCAAAAGAATTGGTGTCGAAATTTTACGTGCGGAATGTAATTTTTTCACTCTCCGGTGTCATAGAAACGGAAAATTTGGCACGAGCATTGATTATGTCATAAATAGGAAAAGCTAATGGGTCCGAACTCGATTATTCAATTCTATGCGCAAAAGAATTAGCGTTCAAATTTTACGTACGGAATGTAATTTCTTCCCTTTCCGGTGTCATAGAAACAGGAAATTTCGCACGAGCATTGATTATGTCATAAATAAGAAAAGCTAATGGGTCCCAACTCCATTATTCAATTCTATGCGCAAAAGAATTAGCGTCCAAATTTTACATACGGAATGTAATTTCTTCCCTTTCCGGTGTCATAGAAGCGGGAAATTTGGCACAGGCATTGATTATGTCATAAATAGGAAAAGCTAATGGGTTCCAACTCGATTATTCAATTCTAGCGCAAAAGAATTAGCGTCCAAATTTTACGTGCGGAATGTAATTTTTTCACTTTCCGGTGTCATAGAAACGGGAAATTTGGCACGAGCATTGATTATGTCATAAATAGGAAAAGCTAATGGGTCCCAACTCCATTATTCAATTCTAGGTTCAAAATAATTAGCGTCCAAATTTTACGTGCGGAATGTAATTTTTTCACTTTCCGGTGTCATAGAAACGGGAAATTTGGCACGAGCATTAATTATGTCATAAATAGGAAAAGCTAATGGGTCCCAACTCGATTATTCAATTCTAGCGCAAAAGAATTGGCATCGAAATTTTACGTACGGAATGTAATTTTTTCACTTTCCGGTGTCATAGAAACGGGAAACTTGGCACGAGCATTGATTATGTCATAAATAGGAAAAGCTAATTGGTCCCAACTCGATTATTCAATTCTATGCGCAAAAGAATTGGCGTAAAAAATTTTACGTGCGGAATGTAATTTTTTCACTTTCCGGTGTCATAGAAACGGGAAATTTTGCACGAGCATTGATTATGTCATAAATAAGAAAAGCTAATGGGTCCCAACTCCATTATTCAATTCTATGCGCAAAATAATTAGCGTCCAAATTTTACGTGCGGAAGCTAATTTTTTCACTTTCCGGTGTCATAGAAACAGGAAATTTGGCACGAGCATTGATTATGTCATAAATAGGAAAAGCTAATGGATCCCAACTCCATTATTCAATTTTATTCACAAAAGAATTAGCGTCCAAATTTTACGTGCAGAATGTAATTTTTTCACTTTCCGGTGTCATAGAAACGTGAAATTTGGAACGAGCATTAATTATGTCATAAATAGGAAAAGCTAATGGGTCCCAACTCGATTATTCAATTCTAGCGCAAAAGAATTGGCGTCGAAATTTTACGTACGGAATGTAATTTTTTCACTTTCCGGTGTCATAGAAACGGGAAACTTGGCACGAGCATTGATTATGTCATAAATAGGAAAAGCTAATGGGTCCCAACTCGATTATTCAATTCTATGCGCAAAAGAATTGGCGTAAAAAATTTTACGTGCGGAATGTAATTTTTTCACTTTCCGGTGTCATAGAAACGGGAAATTTTGCACGAGCATTGATTATGTCATAAATAAGAAAAGCTAATGGGTCCCAACTCCATTATTCAATTCTATGCGCAAAATAATTAGCGTCCAAATTTTACGTGCGGAAGCTAATTTTTTCACTTTCCGGTGTCATAGAAACAGGAAATTTGGCACGAGCATTGATTATGTCATAAATAGGAAAAGCTAATGGATCCCAACTCCATTATTCAATTTTATTCACAAAAGAATTAGCGTCCAAATTTTACGTGCAGAATGTAATTTTTTCACTTTCCGGTGTCATAGAAACGTGAAATTTGGCATGAGCATTGATTATGTCAAAAGTAAGAAAAGCTAATGGGTCCCAACTCGATTATTCAATTCTAGCGCAAAAGAATTGGCGTCGAAATTTTACGTACGGAATGTAATTTTTTCACTTTCCGGTGTCATAGAAACGGGAAACTTGGCACGAGCATTGATTATGTCATAAATAGGAAAAGCTAATGGGTCCCAACTCGATTATTCAATTCTATGCGCAAAAGAATTGGCGTCAAAATTTTACGTGCGGAATGTAATTTTTTCACTTTCCGGTTTCATAGAAACGGGAAATTTGGCACGAGCATTGATTATGTCATAAATAGGAAAAGCTAATGGGTTCAACTCGATTATTCAATTCTAGCGCAAAAGAATTAGCGTCGAAATTTTACGTGCGGAATGTAATTTTTTTCACTTTCCGGTGTCATAGAAACTGGAAATTTGGCACGAGCATTGATTATGTCATAAATAAGAAAAGCTAATGGGTCCCAACTCCATTATTCAATTCTATGCACAAAAGAATTAGCGTCCAAATTTTACGTACGGAATGTAATTTTTTCACTTTCCGGTGTCATAGAAACGGGAAATTTCGCACAGGCATTGATTATGTCATAAATAGGAAAAGCTAATGGGTCCCAACTCGATTATTCAATTCTAGCGCAAAATAATTGGCGTCGAAATTTTACGTGCGGAAGGTAATTTTTTCACTTTCCGGTATCATAGAAACAGGAAATTTGGCACGAGCATTGATTATGTTATAAATAGGAAAAGCTAATGGGTCCCAACTCGATTATTCAATTCTAACGCAAAAGAATTGGTGTCGAAATTTTACGTACGGAATGTAATTTTTTCACTTTCCGGTGTCATAGAAACAGGAAATTTGGCACGAGCATTGATTATGTCATAAATAGGAAAAGCTAATGGGTCCCAACTCAATTATTCAATTCTATGCGCAAAAGCATTAGCGTTCAAATTTTACGTACGGAATGTAATTTCTTCCCTTTCCGGTGTCATAGAAACAGGAAATTTCGCACGAGCATTGGATTATGTCATAAATAAGAAAAGCTAATGGGTCCCAACTCCATTATTCAATTCTATGCGCAAAACAATTAGCGTCCAAATTTTACGTACGGAATGTAATTTTTTCACTTTCCGGTGTCATAGAAACGGGAAACTTGGAACGAGCATTGATTATGTCATAAATAGGAAAAGCTAATGGGTCCCATCTCGATTATTCAATTCTATGCGCAAAAGAATTGGCGTAAAAAATTTTACGTGCGGAATGTAATTTTTTCACTTTCCGGTGTCATAGAAACGGGAAATTTTGCACGAGCATTGATTATGTCATAAATAAGAAAAGCTAATGGGTCCCAACTCCATTATTCAATTCTATGCGCAAAAGAATTAGCGTCCAAATTTTACGTGCGGAAGCTAATTTTTTCACTTTCCGGTGTCATAGAAACAGGAAATTTCGCACGAGCATTGGATTATGTCATAAATAAGAAAAGCTAATGGGTCCCAACTCCATTATTCAATTCTATGCGCAAAACAATTAGCGTCCAAATTTTACGTACGGAATGTAATTTTTTCACTTTCCGGTGTCATAGAAACGGGAAATTTGGCACAGGCATTGATTATGTCATAAATAGAAAAAGCTAATGGGTCCCAACTCGATTATTCAATTCTAGCGCAAAAGAATTATCGTCGAAATTTTACGTGCGGAATGTAATTTTTTCACTTTCCGGTGTCATAGAAACGGGAAATTTGGCACGAGCATTGATTATGTCATAAATAGGAAAAGCTAATGGGTCGCAACTCAATTATTCAATTCTAGCGCAAAAGAATTGGTGTCGAAATTTTACGTGCGGAATGTAATTTTTTCACTCTCCGGTGTCATAGAAACGGAAAATTTGGCACGAGCATTGATTATGTCATAAATAGGAAAAGCTAATGGGTCCGAACTCGATTATTCAATTCTATGCGCAAAAGAATTAGCGTTCAAATTTTACGTACGGAATGTAATTTCTTCCCTTTCCGGTGTCATAGAAACAGGAAATTTCGCACGAGCATTGATTATGTCATAAATAAGAAAAGCTAATGGGTCCCAACTCCATTATTCAATTCTATGCGCAAAAGAATTAGCGTCCAAATTTTACATACGGAATGTAATTTCTTCCCTTTCCGGTGTCATAGAAGCGGGAAATTTGGCACAGGCATTGATTATGTCATAAATAGGAAAAGCTAATGGGTTCCAACTCGATTATTCAATTCTAGCGCAAAAGAATTAGCGTCCAAATTTTACGTGCGGAATGTAATTTTTTCACTTTCCGGTGTCATAGAAACGGGAAATTTGGCACGAGCATTGATTATGTCATAAATAGGAAAAGCTAATGGGTCCCAACTCCATTATTCAATTCTAGGTTCAAAATAATTAGCGTCCAAATTTTACGTGCGGAATGTAATTTTTTCACTTTCCGGTGTCATAGAAACGGGAAATTTGGCACGAGCATTAATTATGTCATAAATAGGAAAAGCTAATGGGTCCGAACTCGATTATTCAATTCTATGCGCAAAAGAATTAGCGTTCAAATTTTACGTACGGAATGTAATTTCTACCCTTTCCGGTGTCATAGAAACAGGAAATTTCGCACGAGCATTGATTATGTCATAAATAAGAAAAGCTAATGGGTCCCAACTCCATTATTCAATTCTATGCGCAAAAGAATTAGCGTCCAAATTTTACATACGGAATGTAATTTCTTCCCTTTCCGGTGTCATAGAAGCGGGAAATTTGGCACAGGCATTGATTATGTCATAAATAGGAAAAGCTAATGGGTTCCAACTCGATTATTCAATTCTAGCGCAAAAGAATTAGCGTCCAAATTTTACGTGCGGAATGTAATTTTTTCACTTTCCGGTGTCATAGAAACGGGAAATTTGGCACGAGCATTGATTATGTCATAAATAGGAAAAGCTAATGGGTCCCAACTCCATTATTCAATTCTAGGTTCAAAATAATTAGCGTCCAAATTTTACGTGCGGAATGTAATTTTTTCACTTTCCGGTGTCATAGAAACGTGAAATTTGGAACGAGCATTAATTATGTCATAAATAGGAAAAGCTAATGGGTCCCAACTCGATTATTCAATTCTAGCGCAAAAGAATTGGCGTCAAAATTTTACGTACGGAATGTAATTTTTTCACTTTCCGGTGTCATAGAAACGGGAAACTTGGCACGAGCATTGATTATGTCATAAATAGGAAAAGCTAATGGGTCCCAACTCGATTATTCAATTCTATGCGCAAAAGAATTGGCGTAAAAAATTTTACGTGCGGAATGTAATTTTTTCACTTTCCGGTGTCATAGAAACGGGAAATTTTGCACGAGCATTGATTATGTCATAAATAAGAAAAGCTAATGGGTCCCAACTCCATTATTCAATTCTATGCGCAAAATAATTAGCGTCCAAATTTTACGTGCGGAAGCTAATTTTTTCACTTTCCGGTGTCATAGAAACAGGAAATTTGGCACGAGCATTGATTATGTCATAAATAGGAAAAGCTAATGGATCCCAACTCCATTATTCAATTTTATTCACAAAAGAATTAGCGTCCAAATTTTACGTGCGGAATGTAATTTTTTCACTTTCCGGTGTCATAGAAACGTGAAATTTGGAACGAGCATTAATTATGTCATAAATAGGAAAAGCTAATGGGTCCCAACTCGATTATTCAATTCTAGCGCAAAAGAATTGGCGTCGAAATTTTACGTACGGAATGTAATTTTTTCACTTTCCGGTGTCATAGAAACGGGAAACTTGGAACGAGCATTGATTATGTCATAAATAGGAAAAGCTAATGGGTCCCATCTCGATTATTCAATTCTATGCGCAAAAGAATTGGCGTAAAAAATTTTACGTGCGGAATGTAATTTTTTCACTTTCCGGTGTCATAGAAACGGGAAATTTTGCACGAGCATTGATTATGTCATAAATAAGAAAAGCTAATGGGTCCCAACTCCATTATTCAATTCTATGCGCAAAAGAATTAGCGTCCAAATTTTACGTGCGGAAGCTAATTTTTTCACTTTCCGGTGTCATAGAAACAGGAAATTTCGCACGAGCATTGGATTATGTCATAAATAAGAAAAGCTAATGGGTCCCAACTCCATTATTCAATTCTATGCGCAAAACAATTAGCGTCCAAATTTTACGTACGGAATGTAATTTTTTCACTTTCCGGTGTCATAGAAACGGGAAATTTGGCACAGGCATTGATTATGTCATAAATAGAAAAAGCTAATGGGTCCCAACTCGATTATTCAATTCTAGCGCAAAAGAATTATCGTCGAAATTTTACGTGCGGAATGTAATTTTTTCACTTTCCGGTGTCATAGAAACGGGAAATTTGGCACGAGCATTGATTATGTCATAAATAGGAAAAGCTAATGGGTCGCAACTCAATTATTCAATTCTAGCGCAAAAGAATTGGTGTCGAAATTTTACGTGCGGAATGTAATTTTTTCACTCTCCGGTGTCATAGAAACGGAAAATTTGGCACGAGCATTGATTATGTCATAAATAGGAAAAGCTAATGGGTCCGAACTCGATTATTCAATTCTATGCGCAAAAGAATTAGCGTTCAAATTTTACGTACGGAATGTAATTTCTTCCCTTTCCGGTGTCATAGAAACAGGAAATTTCGCACGAGCATTGATTATGTCATAAATAAGAAAAGCTAATGGGTCCCAACTCCATTATTCAATTCTATGCGCAAAAGAATTAGCGTCCAAATTTTACATACGGAATGTAATTTCTTCCCTTTCCGGTGTCATAGAAGCGGGAAATTTGGCACAGGCATTGATTATGTCATAAATAGGAAAAGCTAATGGGTTCCAACTCGATTATTCAATTCTAGCGCAAAAGAATTAGCGTCCAAATTTTACGTGCGGAATGTAATTTTTTCACTTTCCGGTGTCATAGAAACGGGAAATTTGGCACGAGCATTGATTATGTCATAAATAGGAAAAGCTAATGGGTCCCAACTCCATTATTCAATTCTAGGTTCAAAATAATTAGCGTCCAAATTTTACGTGCGGAATGTAATTTTTTCACTTTCCGGTGTCATAGAAACGGGAAATTTGGCACGAGCATTAATTATGTCATAAATAGGAAAAGCTAATGGGTCCCAACTCGATTATTCAATTCTAGCGCAAAAGAATTGGCATCGAAATTTTACGTACGGAATGTAATTTTTTCACTTTCCGGTGTCATAGAAACGGGAAACTTGGCACGAGCATTGATTATGTCATAAATAGGAAAAGCTAATTGGTCCCAACTCGATTATTCAATTCTATGCGCAAAAGAATTGGCGTAAAAAATTTTACGTGCGGAATGTAATTTTTTCACTTTCCGGTGTCATAGAAACGGGAAATTTTGCACGAGCATTGATTATGTCATAAATAAGAAAAGCTAATGGGTCCCAACTCCATTATTCAATTCTATGCGCAAAATAATTAGCGTCCAAATTTTACGTGCGGAAGCTAATTTTTTCACTTTCCGGTGTCATAGAAACAGGAAATTTGGCACGAGCATTGATTATGTCATAAATAGGAAAAGCTAATGGATCCCAACTCCATTATTCAATTTTATTCACAAAAGAATTAGCGTCCAAATTTTACGTGCAGAATGTAATTTTTTCACTTTCCGGTGTCATAGAAACGTGAAATTTGGAACGAGCATTAATTATGTCATAAATAGGAAAAGCTAATGGGTCCCAACTCGATTATTCAATTCTAGCGCAAAAGAATTGGCGTCGAAATTTTACGTACGGAATGTAATTTTTTCACTTTCCGGTGTCATAGAAACGGGAAACTTGGCACGAGCATTGATTATGTCATAAATAGGAAAAGCTAATGGGTCCCAACTCGATTATTCAATTCTATGCGCAAAAGAATTGGCGTAAAAAATTTTACGTGCGGAATGTAATTTTTTCACTTTCCGGTGTCATAGAAACGGGAAATTTTGCACGAGCATTGATTATGTCATAAATAAGAAAAGCTAATGGGTCCCAACTCCATTATTCAATTCTATGCGCAAAATAATTAGCGTCCAAATTTTACGTGCGGAAGCTAATTTTTTCACTTTCCGGTGTCATAGAAACAGGAAATTTGGCACGAGCATTGATTATGTCATAAATAGGAAAAGCTAATGGATCCCAACTCCATTATTCAATTTTATTCACAAAAGAATTAGCGTCCAAATTTTACGTGCAGAATGTAATTTTTTCACTTTCCGGTGTCATAGAAACGTGAAATTTGGCATGAGCATTGATTATGTCAAAAGTAAGAAAAGCTAATGGGTCCCAACTCGATTATTCAATTCTAGCGCAAAAGAATTGGCGTCGAAATTTTACGTACGGAATGTAATTTTTTCACTTTCCGGTGTCATAGAAACGGGAAACTTGGCACGAGCATTGATTATGTCATAAATAGGAAAAGCTAATGGGTCCCAACTCGATTATTCAATTCTATGCGCAAAAGAATTGGCGTCAAAATTTTACGTGCGGAATGTAATTTTTTCACTTTCCGGTTTCATAGAAACGGGAAATTTGGCACGAGCATTGATTATGTCATAAATAGGAAAAGCTAATGGGTTCAACTCGATTATTCAATTCTAGCGCAAAAGAATTAGCGTCGAAATTTTACGTGCGGAATGTAATTTTTTTCACTTTCCGGTGTCATAGAAACTGGAAATTTGGCACGAGCATTGATTATGTCATAAATAAGAAAAGCTAATGGGTCCCAACTCCATTATTCAATTCTATGCACAAAAGAATTAGCGTCCAAATTTTACGTACGGAATGTAATTTTTTCACTTTCCGGTGTCATAGAAACGGGAAATTTCGCACAGGCATTGATTATGTCATAAATAGGAAAAGCTAATGGGTCCCAACTCGATTATTCAATTCTAGCGCAAAATAATTGGCGTCGAAATTTTACGTGCGGAAGGTAATTTTTTCACTTTCCGGTATCATAGAAACAGGAAATTTGGCACGAGCATTGATTATGTTATAAATAGGAAAAGCTAATGGGTCCCAACTCGATTATTCAATTCTAACGCAAAAGAATTGGTGTCGAAATTTTACGTACGGAATGTAATTTTTTCACTTTCCGGTGTCATAGAAACAGGAAATTTGGCACGAGCATTGATTATGTCATAAATAGGAAAAGCTAATGGGTCCCAACTCAATTATTCAATTCTATGCGCAAAAGCATTAGCGTTCAAATTTTACGTACGGAATGTAATTTCTTCCCTTTCCGGTGTCATAGAAACAGGAAATTTCGCACGAGCATTGGATTATGTCATAAATAAGAAAAGCTAATGGGTCCCAACTCCATTATTCAATTCTATGCGCAAAACAATTAGCGTCCAAATTTTACGTACGGAATGTAATTTTTTCACTTTCCGGTGTCATAGAAACGGGAAATTTGGCACAGGCATTGATTATGTCATAAATAGAAAAAGCTAATGGGTCCCAACTCGATTATTCAATTCTAGCGCAAAAGAATTATCGTCGAAATTTTACGTGCGGAATGTAATTTTTTCACTTTCCGGTGTCATAGAAACGGGAAATTTGGCACGAGCATTGATTATGTCATAAATAGGAAAAGCTAATGGGTCGCAACTCAATTATTCAATTCTAGCGCAAAAGAATTGGTGTCGAAATTTTACGTGCGGAATGTAATTTTTTCACTCTCCGGTGTCATAGAAACGGAAAATTTGGCACGAGCATTGATTATGTCAGAAGTAGGAAAAGCTAATGGGTCCGAACTCGATTATTCAATTCTATGCGCAAAAGAATTAGCGTTCAAATTTTACGTACGGAATGTAATTTCTTCCCTTTCCGGTGTCATAGAAACAGGAAATTTCGCACGAGCATTAATTATGTCATAAATAAGAAAAGCTAATGGGTCCCAACTCCATTATTCAATTCTATGCGCAAAAGAATTAGCGTCCAAATTTTACGTACGGAATATAATTTTTTCACTTTCCGGTGTCATAGAAACGGGAAATTTGGCAGAGGCATTGATTATGTCATAAATAGAAAAAGCTAATGGGTCCCAACTCGATTATTCAATTCTAGCGCAAAAGAAGCAGCGTCGAAATTTTACGTGCGGAAGCTAATTTTTTCACTTTCCGGTGTCATAGAAACGGAAAATTTGGCACGAGCATTGATTATGTCATAAATAGGAAAAGCTAATGGGTCCCAACTCGATTATTCAATTCTATGCGCAAAAGAATTAGCGTCCAAATTTTACATACAGAATGTAATTTCTTCCCTTTCCGGTGTCATAGAAGCGGGAAATTTGGCACAGGCATTGATTATGTCATAAATAGGAAAAGCTAATGGGTCCCAACTCGATTATTCAATTCTAGCGTAAAAGAATTAGCGTCCAAATTTTACGTGCGGAATGTAATTTTTTCACTTTCCGGTGTCATAGAAACGGGAAATTTGGCACGAGCATTGATTATGTCATAAATAGGAAAAGCTAATGGGTCCCAACTCCATTATTCAATTCTAGGTTCAAAATAATTAGCGTCCAAATTTTACGTGCGGAATGTAATTTTTTCACTTTCCGGTGTCATAGAAACGGGAAATTTGGAACGAGCATTGATTATGTCATAAGTAGGAAAAGCTAATGGGTCCCAACTCGATTATTCAATTCTAGCGCAAAAGAATTGGCGTCGAAATTTTACGTACGGAATGTAATTTTTTCACTTTCCGGTGTCATAGAAACGGGAAACTTGGCACGAGCATTGATTATGTCATAAATAGGAAAAGCTAATGGGTCCCAACTCGATTATTCAATTCTATGCGCAAAAGAATTGGCGTCAAAATTTTACGTGCGGAATGTAATTTTTTCACTTTCCGGTGTCATAGAAACGGGAAATTTTGCACGAGCATTGATTATGTCATAAATAGGAAAAGCTAATGGGTCGCAAAACGATTATTCAATTCTAGCGCAAAAGAATTAGCGTCCAAATTTTACGTGCGGAATGTAATTTTTTCACTTTCCGGTGTCATAGAAACGGGAAATTTTGCACGAGCATTGATTATGTCATAAATAGGAAAAGCTAATGGGTCGCAAAACGATTATTCAATTCTAGCGCAAAAGAATTAGCGTCCAAATTTTACGTGCGGAATGTAATTTTTTCACTTCCCGGTGTCATAGAAACGGAAAATTTTGCACGAGCATTGATTATGTAATAAATAGGAATAGCTAATGGGTCCTAACTCGATTATTCAATTCTATGCGCAAAAGAATTAGCGTTCAAATTTTACGTACGGAATGTAATTTCTTCCCTTTCCGGTGTCATAGATACAGGAAATTTCGCAAGAGCATTGATTATGTCATAAATAAGAAAAGCTAATGGGTCCCAACTCCATTATTCAATTCTATGCGCAAAAGAATTAGCGTCCAAATTTTACGTACGGAATGTAATTTTTTCACTTTCCGGTGTCATAGAAGCGGGAAATTTGGCACAGGCATTGCTTATGTCATAAATAAAAAAAGCTAATGGGTCCCAACTCCATTATTCAATTTTAGCGCAAAAGAATTAGCGTCCAAATTTTACGTACGGAATGTAATTTTTTCACTTTCCGGTGTCATAGAAACGGGAAATTTGGCACGAGCATTGATTATGTCATAAATAGGAAAAGCTAATGGGTCCCAACTCGATTATTCAATTCTATGCGCAAAAGAATTAGCGTCCAAATTTTACGTACGGAATGTAATTTCTTCCCTTTCCGGTGTCATAGAAACAGGAAATTTGGCACGAGCATTGATTATGTCATAAATAAGAAAAGCTAATGGGTCCCAACTCCATTATTCAATTTTATGCGCAAAAGAATTAGCGTCCAAATTTTACGTACGGAATGTAATTTTTTCACTTTCCGGTGTCATAGAAACGGGAAATTTGGCAGAGGCATTGATTATGTCATAAATAGAAAAAGCTAATGGGTCCCAACTCGATTATTCAATTCTAGCGCAAAAGAATCGGCGTCAAAATTTTACGTGCGGAAGGTAATTTTTTCACTTTCCGGTGTCATACAAACAGGAAATTTGGCACGAGCATTGATTATGTCATAAATAGGAAAAGCTAATGGATCCCAACTCCATTATTCAATTTTATTCACAAAAGAATTAGCGTCCAAAATTTACGTGCGGAATGTAATTTTTTCACTTTCCGGTGTCATAGAAACGGGAAATTTGGCACGAGCATTGATTATGTCATAAATAAGAAAAGCTAATGGGTCCCAACTCCATTATTCAATTTTATGCGCAAAAGAATTAGCGTCCAAATTTTACGTGCGGAAGGTAATTTTTTCACTTTCCGGTGTCATAGAAACGGAAAATTTGGCACGAGCATTGATTATGTCATAAATAGGAAAAGCTAATGGGTCCCAACTCGATTATTCAATTCTATGCGCAAAAGAATTAGAGTCCAAATTTTACGTACGGAATGTAATTTCTTCCCTTTCCGGTGTCATAGAAACAGGAAATTTGGCACAAGCATTGATTATGTCATAAATAGAGATGAGCGAGCACCAAAATGCTCGGGTGGTCGTTACTCGGGACGAAATTATCGCGATGGTCGAGGGTTCGTTTCGAATAACGAACCCCATTGAAGTCAATGGGCAACCCGAGCATTTTTGTATTTCGCCGATGCTCGCTAAGGTTTTCATGTGTGAAAATCTGGGCAATTCAAGAAAGTGATGGGAACGACACAGCAACGGATAGGGCAGGCGAGGGGCTACATGTTGGGCTGCATCTCAAGTTCACAGGTCCCACTATTAAGCCACAATACCGGCAAGAGTGGGCCCCCCTCCCAACAACTTTTACTTCTGAAAAGCCCTCATTAGCAATGGATACCTTAGCTAAGCACCACACTACCTCCAGCAAAGCACAATCACTGCCTGCATGACACTCCGCTGCCACTTCTCCTGGGTTACATGCTGCCCAACCCCCCCGCACGACCCAGTGTCCACAGCGCACACAAAAGTGTCCCTGCGCAGCCTTCAGCTGCCCTCATGCCACACCACCCTCATGTCTATTTATAAGTGTGTCTGCCATGACGAGGAACCGCAGGCACACACTGCAGAGGGTTGGCACGGCTAGGCAGCGACCCTCTTTAAAAGGGGCGGGGCGATAGCCCACAATGCTGTACAGAAGCAATGAGAAATATAATCCTGTGCCACCGCCATCAGGAGCTGCACACGTGGGCATAGCAATGGGGAACCTATGTGCCACACACTATTCATTCTGTCAAGGTGTCTGCATACCCCAGTCAGACCGCGGTTTTTAATTCATAGACACAGGCAGGTACAACTCCCTATTGTGAAGTCCCTGTGGACCGACAGCATGGGTGGCTCCCTGGAACCCACCGGCGGTACATAAATATATCCCATTGCATTGCCCAACACAGCTGAGGTAGTAATGTCGTGCTTAATGCAGGTGGGCTTCGGCCCACACTGCATGCCTCAGTCTGACAGGGGTTCTTTAGAAGTGGAAACAGATGCATTTATAATTCTCTGTGGACCCACAGCATGGGTGGGTGCCAGGAAGCCACCGGCGGTACATAAATATATCCCATTGCATTGCCCAACACAGCTGAGGTAGTAATGTCGTGCTTAATGCAGGTGGGCTTCGGCCCACACTGCATGCCCCAGTCAGACTGGGGTTCTTTAGAAGTGGAAACAGATGCATTTATAATTCCCTGTGGACCCACAGCATGGGTGGCTCCCTGGAACCCACCGGCGGTACATAAAAATATCCCATTGCATTGCCCAACACAGCGGATGTAACGTCAGCTGTAATGCAGGTGGGCTAAAAATTAATTTGATTACACTGTAGGCGAGGGCCCACAAAAATTGCTGTATCAACAGTACTAATGTACATCAGAAAAATTGGCCCTGGCCAACCAAGAGGGCAGGTGAAACCCATTAATCGCTTTGGTTAATGTGGCTTAAGTGGTAACTAGGCCTGGAGGCAGCCCAGTTTAACGAAAAATTGGTTCAAGTTAAAGTTTCAACGCTTTTAAGAGCATTGAAACGTATAAAAAATTTTAAGAAAAATTATATGAGTGAGCCTTGTGGCCCTAAGAAAAATTGCCCGTTCGGCGTCATTACGTGAGGTTTCAGGAGGAGGAGCAGGAGGAGGAGGAGGAGGAATATTATACACAGATTGATGAAGCAGAAATGTCCCCGTTTTGGATGGTGAGAGAGAACGATGCTTCCATCCGCGGGTGCAGCCTACGTATTGCTTAGGTATCGCTGCTGTCCGCTGGTGGAGAAGAGAAGTCTGGGGAAATCCAGGCTTTGTTCATCTTGATGAGTGTAAGCCTGTCGGCACTGTCGGTTGACAGGCAGGTACGCTTATCTGTGATGATTCCCCCAGCCGCACTAAACACCCTCTCTGACAGGACGCTAGCCGCAGGACAAGCAAGCACCTCCAGGGCATACAGCGCGAGTTCAGGCCACGTGTCCAGCTTCGACACCCAGTAGTTGTAGGTGGCAGAGGCGTCAGGGAGGACGGTCGTGCGATCGGCTACGTACTCCCTCACCATCCTTTTACAGTGCTCCCGCCGACTCAGCCTTGACTAGGGAGCGGTGACACAGTCTTGCTGGGGAGCCATAAAGCTGTCCAGGGCCTTAAAGACTCTTGTATTGCCTGTGCTGTACATGCTGCTCGATCTCCGCACCTCCCCTGCTACCTGGCCCTCGGAAGTGCGCCTTCTGCCACTAGCGCTGTCGGATGGGAATTTTACCATCAGCTTGTCCGCCAGGGTCCTGTGGTATAGCAACACTCTCGAACCCCTTTCCTCTTCGGGAATGAGAGTGGAAAGGTTCTCCTTTATACCGTGGGTCGAGCAGTGTGTACACCCAGTAATCCGTAGTGGCCAGAATGCGTGCAACGCGAGGGTCACGAGAAAGGCATCCTAACATGAAGTCAGCCATGTGTGCCAGGGTACCTGTACGCAACACATGGCTGTCTTCACTAGGAAGATCACTTTCAGGATCCTCCTCCTCCTCCTCCTCAGGCCATACACGCTGAAAGGATGACAGGCAAGCAGCATGGGTACCATCAGCAGTGGGCCAAGCTGTCTCTTCCCCCTCCTCCTCATCCTCCTCATGCTCCTCCTCCTCCTCCTGTACGCGCTGAGATATAGACAGGAGGGTGCTCTGACTATCCAGCGACATACTGTCTTCCCCGGCTCTGTTTCCGAGCGCAAAGCGTCTGCCTTTTTGCTTTGCAGGGAACTTCTCAAGATGCATAGCAGAGGAATGGTGACGCTAATGATTGCAGCATCGCCGCTCACCACCTGGGTAGACTGCTCAAAGTTTCGAAGGACCTGGCAGATGTCTGCCAACCAGGCCCACTCTTCTGAAAATAATTGAGGAGGCTGACTCCCAGGGTCCGCAGGGTGGCAGCGTCCGTGTGGGACTTGCGGAAATGTGCGCAGATCCGGCGCACCTTTACGAGCAGGTCTGACAAGCGTGGGTAGCTTTTCAGAAAGCGCTGAACCACCAAATTAAAGACGTGGGCCAGGCATGGCACGTGCGTGAGGCTGCCGAGCTGCAGAGCCGCCACCAGGTTACGGCCGTTGTCACACACGACCATGCCCGGTTGGAGGCTCAGCGGTGCAAGCCAGCGGTCGGTCTGCTCTGTCAGACCCTGCAGCAGTTCGTGGGCCGTGTGCCTCTTATCTCCTAAGCTGAGTAGTTTCAGCACGGCCTGCTGACGCTTGCCCACCGCTGTGCTGCCACGACGCGCGACACCGACTGCTGGCGACGCGCTGCTGCTGCTGACACATCTTGATTGCGAGACAGAGGTTGCGTTGGAGGAGGAGGAGGAGGAGGGTGGTTTAGTGGAGGAAGCATACACCACCGCAGATACCACCACCGAGCTGGGGCCCGCAATTCTGGGGGTGGGTAGGACGTGAGCGGTCCCAGGCTCTGACTCTGTCCCAGCCTCCACTAAATTCACCCAATGTGCCGTCAGGGAGATATAGTGGCCCTGCCTGCCTGTGCTTGTCCACGTGTCCGTTGTTAAGTGGACCTTGGCAGTAACCGCGTTGGTTAGGGCGCGTACAATGTTGCGGGAGACGTGGTCGTGCAGGGCTGGGACAGCACATCGGGAAAAGTAGTGGCGACTGGGAACTGAGTAGCGCGGGGCCGCCGCAGCCATCATACTTTTGAAGGACTCCGTTTCCACAACCCTATACGGCAGCATCTCAAGGCGGATAAATTTGGCTATGTGGACGGTTAACGCTGGAGCGTGCGGGTGCGTGGCGGCGTACTTGCGCTTGCGCTCAAACACTTGCGCTAGCGACGGCTGGACGGTGCGGTGCGAGACATTGCTGGATTGGGCCGAGGACAGCGGAGGTGAGGGTGTGGGTGCAGGCCAGGAGACGGTACTGCCTGTGTCCTCAGAGCGGGGTTGGATCTCAGTGGCAGGTTGGGGCACAGGGGGAGAGGCAGCGGTGCAAACCGGAGGCGGTGAACGGCCTTCGTCCCACCTTGTGGGGTGTTTGGCCATCATATGTCTGCACATGCTGGTGGTGGTGAGGCTGTTGGTGGTGACTCCCCGGCTGATCTTGGCGCGACAAAGGTTGCACACCACTGTTCGTTGGTCGTCAGGCGTCTCTGTGAAAAACTGCCAGACCTTAGAGCACCTTGGCCTCTGCAGGGTGGCATGGCGCGAGGGTGCGCTTTGGGAAACAGTTGGTGGATTATTCGGTCTGGCCCTGCCTCTACCCCTGGACACCGCACTGCCTCTTGCAACCTGCCCTGCTGCTGCCCTTGCCTCCCCCTCTGAAGACCTGTCCTGAGTAGGCGTTGCACACGGGGTGGGGTCAGTCACCTCATCGTCCTGCTGCTCTTCCTCCGAATCCTCTGTGTGCTCCTCCCTCGGACTTACTGCCCTTACTACTACCTCACCGATAGACAACTGTGTCTCATCGTCATCGTCCTCCTCACCCACTGAAAGGTCTTGAGACAGTTGCCGGAAGTCCCCAGCCTCATCCCCCGGACCCCGGGAACTTTCCAATGGTTGGGCATCAGTGACGATAAACTCCTCTGGTGGGAGAGGAACCACTGCTGCCCAATCTGAGCAGGGGCCCGAGAAGAGTTCCTGGGAGTCTTCCCGCTCCTGAGCATGTGTCATTGTAGTGGAGTGAGGAGGCTGGGAGGAAGGAGGAGCAGCAGCCAGAGGATTCGGATTTGCAGCACTGGACGGCGCAGAACTGTGGGTGGATGATAGCTTGCTCGAAGCACTTTCTGCCATCCACGACAGGACCTGCTCACACTGCTCATTTTCTAATAAAGGTCTCCCGCGTGGACCCATTAATTGGGCGATGAATGTGGGGACGCCAGAAACGTGCCTCTCTCCTAATCGCGCAGCAGTCGGCTGCGATACACCTGGATCAGGAGCTCGGCCTGTGCCCACACCCTCACTTGGGCCTACGCGTCCTCGGCCACGTCCACGTCTTCTAGGCCTACCCCTACCCCTCAGCATGCTGTATTACCAGTGATTTCCCAGGCAGGAAATAAATTGGCGCAAGTCTGCAGGACAAATAGAATTTTTCCCTTTTTTTTAAAGAAAAGGCCCACTGACTATATTCAATCAGATAAGAAATGTGTTCCACAGAAATGCAGTTATATGAAGTGCAGCAGAGCGGTGATTTTTCCCAGGAAGGCAGGAAATAAATTGGCGCAAGACTGCTGTTAAACGTAGCTGGCTGCGTATGATTTTTTTACTATCTCCACCCACCACACACGTACCCAGAATGCTGAGGACTGACAGAGGCAGGCCACATAGAATTTTTCCCTTTTTTTTTTAAGGGAAGGCCGGCCCACTGACTATATTCAATCAGATAAGAAATCTGTTCCACAGAAATGCAGTTATATGAAGTGCAGCAGAGCGGTGATTTTCCCCAGGCAGGAAGGAAATAAATTGGCGCAAGACTGCTGTTAAACGTAGCTGGCTGCGTATGATTTTTTTCATATCTCCACCCACCACACACGTACACAGAACGATGAGGACTGACAGAGGCAGGCCAAATAGAATTTTTCCCTTTTTTTTTAAAGAAAAGGCCCACTGACTATATTCAATCAATAATATATGTCTTCTGGCCCTGCCTACACAATTCTCTCCCTGTAGTATTACTGCAGGGCGCAATGCTCTGCACAGCCGATTTTGAAAAAAAAAAAATGCAACACTGCTAACAGCAGCCTGCACAGTACTGCACACGGTTAAATGTGGCCCTAAGAAGGACCGTTGGGGTTCTTGAAGCCTACACTCACTCCTAACACTCTCCCTGCCTAACCACCACTTCTGTCCCTGGACTATTACTGCAGGGCGCAATGCTCTGCAGACAGACGATTTTGAAAAAAAAAAAATTGTGCAACACTGCTAACAGCACCCTCCACAGTACTGCACACGGATAGATGTGGCCCTGAGAAGGACCGTTGGGGTTCTTGAAGCCTACACTCACTCCTAACACTCTCCCTACAGCAGCACCAGCAGCAGCACTTTCCCTCAGCTAACTCACAAGGCATCTGAGGCGAGCCGCGGGAGGGGCCGACTTTTATACTCGGGTGACATCTGATCTCCCCAGCCACTCACAGCAGGGGGGTGGTATAGGGCTTGAACGTCACAGGGGGAAGTTGTAATGCCTTCCCTGTCTTTCAATTGGCCAGAAAAGCGCGCTAACGTCTCACAGAGGAAAGTGAAAGTAACCCGAACACCGCGTGGTGCTCGTTAAGAGTAATGAGCATCCCGAACACCCTAATATTCGCCCGAGCATCAAGCTCGGACGAGTACGTTCGCTCATCACTAGTCATACATAAGAAAAGCTAATGAATAATAATAAACTCCATTATTCAATTCTATGCGCAAAAGAATTAGCGTCCAAATTTTACATACGGAATGTAATTTTTTCACTTTCCGGTGTCATAGAAACGGGAAATTTGGCACAGGCATTGATTATGTCATAAATAGAAAAAGCTAATGGGTCCCAACTCGATTATTCAATTCTAGCGCAAAAGAATTGTCGTCGAAATTTTACGTGCGGAAGCTAATTTTTTCACTTTCCGGTGTCATAGAAACAGGAAATTTGGCACGAGCATTGATTATGTCATAAATAGGAAAAGCTAATGGGTCCCAACTCCATTATTCAATTTTATTCGCAAAAGAATTAGCGTCCAAATTTTACGTGCGGAATGTAATTTTTTCACTTTCCGGTGTCATAGAAACGTGAAATTTGGCACGAGCATTGATTATGTCATAAATAGGAAAAGCTAATGGGTCCCAACTCCATTATTCAATTCTATGCGCAAAAGAATTAGTGTCCAAATTTTACGTGCGGAATGTAATTTTTTCACTTTCCGGTGTAATAGAAATGGGAAATTTGGCACAGGCATTGATTATGTCATAAATAGGAAAAGCTAATGGGTCCCAACTCGATTATTCAATTCTATGCGCAAAATAATCGGCGTCTAAATTTTACGTGCGGAATGTAATTTTTTCACTTTCCGGTGTCATAGAAACAGGAAATTTGGCACGAGCATTGGTTATGTCATAAATAGGAAAAGCTAATGGGTCCCAACTGCATTATTCAATTTTATGCGCAAAAGAATTAGCGTCCATATTTTACGTGCGGAATGTAATTTTTTCACTTTCCGGTGTCATAGAATAGTGAAATTTGGCACGAGCATTGATTATGTCATAAATAGGAAAAGCTAATGGGTGCCAACTCGATTATTCAATTCTAGCGCAAAAGAATTGGTGTCGAAATTTTACGTACGGAATGTAATTTTTTCACTTTCCGGTGTCATAGAAACGGGAAATTTGGCACGAGCATTGATTATGTCATAAATAGGAAAAGCGGGGGCGTGGCCTGGACGCTGAGCAAGATGGAAGTGTGAGGGAAGTGCTCCATCTAAGCAGCACCACTCAGGCCTCTTTACAGCAGCAAGCAGCCGCAATTATGGGGAAAACAACAAGGGACAGGAGCACGGAACATCAAGGGCCCCCCCGCCCGGCAAAAGTGCAGCCCGATATGCAGCGCTTCTTCAGGGAGAAGAGCGCTCACTCACCGAGGCCTCCCTCCAAGATGGCACCGGCCCGGGAGCTCATCTCATCTCACAGTAAGGGGGAGGAGGAGGGAGCTTCCTCAGATGGGGAAGATTGTGAATCCATTTCAAAAGGGTTCATGAGGAACCTGATTTCTCAAGCCCTGCGCCCCATTAGCACAGACCTTGCAGAGATTAAAGAGGAGTTTAAGCAGATGGGGCACAGACTGGAAGATCTGGAGTCCTCCTCCTCGGCGGTTATCTCTCATGCACAACAGTTAGAGCAAGCTTTGAAAGAGCAGCAGGCACATCTAAACAGAGCTCTACTGTTACAGGAAGATCTTGAGAACAGGAACAGGCGCAATAATCTGCGTATCAAAGGTCTCCCTGAAGCTTTTACAGGAGACTCTCTATATAAAGTCGCCAAAGAAATCTTTGTGTCTCTATTAGGTGCTGAGAGAGCCACCTCCATGTCGATTGAGAGAGTACACAGGGCATTGAGACCCCCGCCAAGCGATGCAGAGCCTCCGAGGGATATAATCTGCAAGCTCCTCTCCTTCCCAGACACCCTCGCCTTACTGAAAGCTGCCAGAGCCCATAGGTCTGTGCCCTATGCGGATGCATCTCTGCTTATATTTCAGGACTTAGCGCCTACTACACTAGCCAAGCGCCGTCTCCTACGCCCCCTCTTGGAGGTTCTCAGGGAGAGAGACATAAAATACGCCTGGCTTTTCCCGTTTGGTCTTGGCTTCTCATATAAGAGTAAGAGAGTCAACGTTCGCTCGCAGGAAGACCTGGAAAAAGTCTGGCTGTTACTAGAAATTGAACCTATCTCCCTTCCCTGCTGGCAGCCACTTCCGGACCTCCCTCACTTCCACCCGCTGGAGGCACCGGAGGGGGGGCAAGCCTCCGGTAGCACTAAATCCCCTAGAGGGAAAAAGAAAAAGTCAAGAGAGGACTTTCCTTGAGATCTGGCAGCAAAGGAGTCTTTTGTCTGAGAACCCCTACCTGGTGACCCCATGGACAGGGTAGAAGGGTCACCATTGCCGATGCAGGCCAGCAGGCGAGTTCAACGACTGAAACTCGCTACATTTCAAATTGGAGAGTTTTAGAGACCCGGCTGCGAGTCCCGTTTCCCCGTCAGGACATAACTAATTCCAGCCCGGGCTCTCGCTCTCGCCTCCGTAGGGAGGCTTTCGTGTTCCAGGTTGGATGTTCCGTATCCACGTTCCTGTTCTCCCTAAGCCTATTTCAAGAACTTGAGTAATATTGTTTTGCCGTTACACTAAGATATAGTTATATGTATACCCCATGATCAGCCCAAGGGGCCCATGAGGGTGCCTGTCAGACCAGGCTGTGTTGAGCTTTTTTGATTCCGATTGAGTCACTGGCTCTACACACCCCCAGTAGTACGCCCTCATCTTGGAGAGGGGATTTGGGACTATAAGTATCCCACCCCCTCCCAAAGTACTACTTGTAATAGTTAGCGGACCTAATCGTCTGCGCTTGTACCTTACTCGGTTTACCTTCCTCTTTCCCAATCCCATTAGCCTTCCCATCCTCCCCTTCCCCCGGACCCACAACTCTGTATAACCCCTCCCTTTTTTGTATCCTTTTACCTCCTAAGCTACCATCTCTATCGCCGGGTACCACAAATCGTCAGCTTTCACCAGTACTGAGGTGCTGTGTTGCTAGTTGAATTTTTGTTCTTCTTCTCATCCTCTGCTCTCTCTTCTGAACAGGAAGGATCTGATGGGAGACCTCCGGCTCACTTCCTTCAACGTGAGAGGCCTAAATTCGCCCTCTAAAAGACATAATGTCTCGCTCCTAACCAAAAGGTATGGCACAAAAATTCTTTTTATCCAAGAATCCTATTTTAAGGGGGACAGAACCTTTAATTTGCCAAGTAAACACTTCTCCCAAGCTTTTCACAGCACTCACCCTTCATCGGCATCAAAGGGAGTCTCTATCTACATACACAAGGATATTCAATTCACGGTAGAAACACAATACAGAGATGAGGAAGGCAGGGTCTTATTTTTAAAAGGAACGCTAAATAATGTTAAAGTTACCCTAGCCAATCTCTACTCTCCAAAATCGAACCAGATTCAGTGGCTTGTTCATCAACTAGAGACCTTGAAACACTTTGCTGTGGGCCATCTAGTGATAGCGGGGGACTTCAATGTCACCTTAAATCCGCTTCTTGACTCATCCTCGGGCCGCTCACAAATTTCACAAACCAAATTAAGGAAACTAGGGAGGTGTCTATTCGACCTGGGTGTGGTGGACGCTTGGCGTCTTCTTCACCCCTCGACGAAGGACTTTTCCTACTACTCATTGGTCCATTCCTCGTTCCAGAGGTTGGACTACCTCTTTGTCTCCTCCGCTCTCCTCGCGACCCTCGAGAAGGCAGAAATAGACACGATAACGATTTCAGACCATGCTCCGATTCATTTGGTTCTTCGGTCCCCCCACGGTGTGCCAAGGGAGTGGAGATGGAGATTGAATCCGTCCATATTAGAATCTCTAGAGGACAGGGAGCATTTAAATAAATCGCTTGAGGAATATTTCCAGTTAAATAGTAATGGCGACACCTCGATCCCAATAACTTGGGAGGCTCACAAAGCCTTCATTCGGGGCCAGCTGATCTCTCTTGGATCTCGCATTAAAAAACGTATCCAAAAAGAGATAGATGAGAAGCTGATAGAGATTGCCAAATTGGAACACTTGACCAAACTCTCTCAAACCAAACTGAATCTTGAAAGCCTAGCCGCTCTCAGGACAGACCTGAGACGTTGTCTAGACTCCAGATTCAACAAAAAACAGCTTCACCTAAAACATATTTTCTTCGCTCAAGGGAATAGAGGGAGCAAATATATGTCGTCCATTATCAAAAAGACAAAGACAAAAAATGTAATTAAATCAATAAAAACCGAAAAAGGGGACTCGGTCTCCGCCTCATCTGACATAGCAAGAGAGTTCCAGGCGTTTTATTCTAAGCTCTATAACTTAAAAGCTAATTCCACTCCCGAGGGACAAAAAGACTCAACTCTACTAATAGACGAGTTTCTACAGCAGATAAATCTCCCTAAGTTGAGCTCCGCAGAAACATCCGCTCTGACCTCTCCGGTCACCCTACCTGAAATTCAAAAACTGATAGCATCATGCCCTCCGAACAAGAGCCCGGGCCCAGATGGTTTAACCATACACTACTACAAGACCTTCCAGGCTACCCTAGCACCCAGACTCGTGGATCTCTTCAACGACCTGTTGAAGGGTGCCCCACTACCAAAACAGTCCCTAGAAGCCCACATAACCTTGATCCACAAGGAGAACAAGGATCCTGAACTGTGTGGCAGTTATCGCCCAATCTCTCTGATCAACCTGGATGCGAAGCTCTGGGCCAACCTTCTCGCAGAGAGACTGGGTACTTGCATGCCAATTTTGATCGGAGAGGAACAGGCAGGCTTCTCTAGGGGAAGGGAGGGGAGAGACAATTGCCTCAGACTTCTGCACGCCGCCCGATACGCCCAATCTCATAACATACCCTTGGCCCTAGTAGGCACAGATGCCGAAAAGGCCTTTGATAGGGTAGATTGGAGCTACATGGAGGGAGTCTTGCATCATTTCAACTTTCCCAGAGAATTTATCACATCCATTTTCTCCCTCTACTCGCAGCCGTATGCTCGACTCAAGATAAACGAGGTCCTCTCCCCTCCCTTCGATATAAGAAATGGCACGCGCCAAGGCTGCCCTCTTTCTCCAGCCCTCTTTATATTAGCTCTTGAACCTCTATTGCTGAAAATCAGACAGGACCCAGCCATAAGCAGCTTAAACTGCGGGAACAATTCTCTATCTTCTGCAGCTTATGCGGATGATATTGTGTTCCTAATTACAGATCCAGAGGAGGGGATACCGAGACTTACGGAGCAACTCGAGGAGTTTGGTGTGGTCTCCAATTTTAAAATTAATTTTTCAAAATCAACAATTTTGAATATCTCCATTCCCTTGGCCCGCTATGACACACTCCGGACTAACTCGCCCTTTTCTTGGTCAAACACCTCTATCGACTATTTGGGTATTAAACTCACAAAGAAAGCAGAGGACCTATATAATGCCAACTTTGCCCCCTTGATTAGTCAAGTGAAGAACTTGCTAAGGTCTTATGATGTTCCCTTCGCCTCATGGTTTGGCAGAAAAAACATCATTAAATCATACGTCTTGCCAATCATAATCTATAAAATACGAATGCTTCCCATTCACCTGCCAAAAAGCTTTTTTAAATGTCTCAGCTCTGCCTTCTCAGGGTTCGTGTGGAGGCGGAGGAGGCCGAGACTGGCCCATAGCCTGCTGATAAGGAAGAGGGCGGAGGGCGGGATCCACCTTCTGAATCTCTACGAATTTTATCAGGCCTCTCAGCTGGGATATTGGATATGTCTAGTTAAACCCTCTAAAGACGGATTACCCCGAATCCTTGCGGAAGGTTGCGACGGAGACTCTCTGGATGCGAACCTGTGGTTCCCATCAAAGACTCACCTTAAGGGTCGAGGCTTTAATCCCCTGCTCAGAGGCCCCTGCGAGGTGTGGAACATGCTGAGACCCATACTAGCGCCGTACCCCTCTCCTATCCTCCCTCTACGTTCCATAGGCAGATTATTAAAACATCCTTCCGATCCATGCTCCGCCTCGATTTGGAGGAGAGACGGATCTTTGACAATTTCGAACCTACAATCTATAGCACACCTTCCCCCGGAATCCATTGTTCAGGCATTGGGCTTTGCTGATAACCTCTCCTTCTTACACAAAGCCCAAGTTAAAAACACTGTTGAGGAATTCTTCAACTCTTACCAAGCATCCAGACAGGCATCGCCCTTTGAAAAAACTTTCCTGGAAAACAAACCCTGCCTAAGAAAAATTGCATTCCTCCGCAAAAACTTCATCACCCCTCCCACAGACTACAAACCGGCATTTCTATCCTCGTGGGAGAAAGAGTTAGGCATCACGCTCACCCCACACGAATCCTCCCTGATACTCAAAACTTCCTTCGGGCGGTCGCCCTGCATCCTTGCCCAGGAATCCCATTATAAGTTATTAGCTAGGTGGTACAGGACCCCTCAGTGGCTGTCTGACCACAATCTGACCACCCAGAACCTCTGCTGGAGGTGCAAAAGCGATGTAGGCTCCTACCTCCATATTTGGTGGGCGTGCCCATCCATCATGCCTTTTTGGAAAGGAGTAGAAAAGATTCTCCAGAAAATCTCCCCTGATTTTGCTCTCACTCCGGACATAGTCTTCCTATGGAGACCCTCCAGGTCCTTTCACCCGCAGAAGAACAAGCTGCTGGCATCTCTGATTGATATCGCTAAAGCCTTGATTCCCCCTCTCTGGCAACAAAACACACCACCCACACTGAAACAATGGAAGGACAGGGCAGACCTCCTCTACAATTTAGAGGAACTGCATAGCTGGTCCAATAACACATATGATAAATTCCTGCTGACGTGGTACCCATGGAAAGCCATAAGTGACTCGGACGTTTGGACCCGGTGAGCGGAGGTCTCCCATCCTTTCCCCCTTCTAGGACGGTGAGTCCATCTTCTCTTTTCTACTCTTCTAGACAACAACCATGCTGATATAAAAGGATACCCACTCCTCCTACCCCCTCCCCCCCCTCCTCCCCCCTCCTCCCCCCTCCCCCAGCACCTTCATACCCCCCCCCCCCCCAGAGTTCATGATATTGTTTTACCAATGTTTGTTCTATATTTTTCATATTGACTGTACTCTTTTTTGCGGGGCTCACACAAGGATCTAACTTAGAGTGTGTGTTTCCCAGCCCCACCTTGAATGTGACTTCAGCTAACACAAAGCGATTTGTTGACGCGCAACCAGGAGCAAATTTATGTAACTCAAACTGACTTGTACTCATTCGGGCTCTTCGTTGTGTGACTGTGTACATGTTATATAATAAAATCCAAATAAAATTGATTTAAAAAAAAATAAATAAATAGGAAAAGCTAATGGGTCCCAACTCCATTATTCAATTCTAGCGCAAAAGAATTGGCGCCGACATTTTACGTACGGAATGTAATTTTTTCACTTTCCGGTGTCATAGAAACGGGAAATTTGACACGAGCATTGATTATGTCATAAATAGGAAAAGCTAATGAGTCCCAACTCGATTATTCAATTCTATGCGCAAAAGAATTGGCGTCAAAATTTTACGTGCGGAATGTAATTTTTTCACTTTCCGGTGTCATAGAAACGGGAAATTTGGCACGAGCATTGATTATGTCATAAATAGGAAAAGCTAATGGGTCCCAACTCAATTATTCAATTCTATGCACAAAAGAATTAGCGTTCAAACTTTACGTACGTAATCTAATTTCTTCCCCTTCCGGTGTCATAGAAACAGGAAATTTGGCACGAGCATTGATTATGTCATAAATAAGAAAAGCTAATGGGTCCTAACTCCATTATTCAATTCTATGCGCAAAAGAATTAGCGTCCAAATTTTACGTACGGAATGTAATTTTTTCACTTTCCGGTGTCATAGAAATGGGAAATTTGGCACAGGCATTGATTATGTCGTAAATAGAAAAAGCTAATGGGTCCCAACTCGATTATTCAATTCTAGCGCAAAAGAATTGTCGTCGAAATTTTACGTGCGGAAGCTAATTTTTTCACTTTCCGGTGTCATAGAAACAGGAAATTTGGCACGAGCATTGATTATGTCATAAATAGGAAAAGCTAATGGGTCCCAACTCCATTATTCAATTTTATTCGCAAAAGAATTGGCGTCGAAATTTTACGTGCGGAATGTAATTTTTTCACTTTCCGGTGTCATAGAAACGTGAAATTTGGCACGAGCATTGATTATGTCATAAATAAGAAAAGCTAATGGGTCCCAACTCGATTATTCAATTCTAGCGCAAAAGAATTGGCGTCGAAATTTTACGTGCGGAATGTAATTTTTTCACTTTCCAGTGTCATAGAAACGGGAAATTTGGCACGAGCATTGATTATGTCATAAATAGGAAAAGCTAATGGGTCCCAACTCGATTATTCAATTCTATGCGCAAAATAATTGGCGTCAAAATTTTACGTGCGGAATGTAATTTTTTGACTTTCCGGTGTCATAGAAACGAGAAATTTGGCACGAGCATTGATTATGTCATAAATAGGAAAAGCTAATGGGTCCCAACTCCATTATTCAATTCTATGCGCAAAAGAATTAGCGTCCAAATTTTACGTGCGGAATGTAATTTTTTCACTTTCCGGTGTCATAGAAACAGCATTGGCACGAGCATTGGTTATGTCACAAAATAGGAAAAGCTAATGGGTCTCAACTGCATTATTCAATTTTATGCGCAAAAGAATTAGCGTCCATATTTTACGTGCGGAATGTAATTTTTTCACTTTCCGGTGTCATAGAATAGTGAAATTTGGCACGAGCATTGATTATGTCATAAATAGGAAAAGCTAATGGGTGCCAACTCGATTATGCAATTCTAGCGCAAAAGACTTGGTGTCGAAATGTTACGTACGGAATGTAATTTTTTCACTTTCCGGTGTCATAGAAACGGGAAATTTGGCACGAGCATTGATTATGTCATAAATAGGAAAAGCTAATGAGTCCCAACTCGATTATTCAATTCTATGCGCAAAAGAATTGGCGTCAAAATTTTACGTGCAGAATGTAATTTTTTCACTTTCCGGTGTCATAGAAACGGGAAATTTGGCACGAGCATTGATTATGTCATAAATAAGAAAAGCTAATGGGTCCCAACTCCATTATTCAATTCTATGCGCAAATGAATTAGCGTCCAAATTTTACGTACGGAATGTAATTTTTTCACTTTCCGGTGTCATAGAAACGGGAAATTTGGCACAGGCATTGATTATGTCATAAATAGGAAAAGCTAATGGGTCCCAACTCGATTATTCAATTCTAGCGCAAAAGAATTGTCGTCGAAATTTTACGTGCGGAAGCTAATTTTTTCACTTTCCGGTGTCATAGAAACGGGAAATTTGGCACGAGCATTGATTATGTCATAAATAGGAAAAGCTTATAGGTCCCAACTCCATTATTCAATTCTATGCGCAAAAGAATTAGCGTCCAAATTTTACGTGCGGAATGTAATTTTTTCACTTTCCGGTGTCATAGAAACGTGAAATTTGGCACGAGCATTGATTATGTCATAAATAAGAAAAGCTAATGGGTCCCAACTCCATTATTCAATTCTATGCGCAAAAGAATTAGCGTCCAAATTTTACGTACGGAATGTAATTTTTTCACTTTCCTTTGTCATAGAAACGGGAAATTTGGCACGAGCATTGATTATGTCATAAATAGGAAAAGCTAATGGGTCCCAACTCGATTATTCAATTCTATGCGCAAAAGAATTGGCGTCAAAATTTTACGTGCGGAATGTAATTTTTTCACTTTCCGGTGTCATAGAAACAGGAAATTTGGCACGAGCATTGATTATGTCATAAATAGGAAAAGCTAATGGGTCCCAACTCCATTATTCAATTCTATGCGCAAAAGAATTAGCGTCCAAATTTTACGTGCGGAATGTAATTTTTTCTCTTTCCGGTGTCATAGAAACGGGAAATTTGGCACGAGCATTGATTATGTCATAAATAAGAAAAGCTAATGGGTCCCAACTCCATTATTTAATTCTATGCGCAAAAGAATTAGCGTCCAAATTTTACGTACGGAATGTAATTGTTTCACTTTCCGGTGTCATAGAAACGGGAAATTTGGCACAGGCATTGATTATGTCATAAATAGGAAAAGCTAATGGGTCCCAACTCGATTATTCAATTCTAGCGGAAAATAATTGGCGTCGAAATTTTACGTGCGGATGGTAATTTTTTCACTTTCCGGTGTCATAGAAACAGGAAATTTGGCACGAGCATTGATTATGTCTTAAATAGGAAAAGCTAATGGGTCCCAACTCCATTATTCAATTTTATGCGCAAAAGAATTAGCGTCCAAATTTTACGTGCAGATTCTAATTCTCTCACTTCCTGATGTCATGTTATATAAAGGAAACGTCGAATGGTTGCCTCCACGTGGTAACCACGACTTCATAAGATTTTCCGTGTGAACACCAGATAAACACCAGTACCAAATTAACTCGGGCGAAGGCGGGTATACCAGCTAGTCTATATATATAAAGCTGAAAGCCCTCACTGACACACTGACTGACTGACTGACTCACTCACTCACTCACTCACTCACTGACTCCAACTTCCCGATATCGTAGAAACATGAATTTTGGCGCAAGCATAGATTATCTCCAAAATAGGAAAAGAAATTGGGTTCCAACTCGATTATTCAATTCTAGCGCAAAAGAATTGGCGTCGAAATTTTACGTACATAATCTAAATCTGTCACTTCCCAATGCCTTAGAAATGGGAAAATCGGCACAAGCATTGATTATTTTATACATAGGAAAAGCTAATGGGTCCCCACTCGATTATTCAATTCTAGCGCAAAAGAATTGGCGTCAGAATTTTACGTGCGGAATGTAATTTTTTCACTTTCCGGTGTCATAGAAACATGAAATTTGGCACAGGCATTGATTATGTCATAAATAGGAAAAGCTAATAGGTCCCAACTCGATTATTCAATTCTAGCACAAAAGAATTGGCGTAGAAATTTTACGTGCGGAAGGTAATTTTTTCACTTTCCGGTGTCAAAGAAACAGGAAATTTGGCACGAGCATTGATTATGTCATAAATAGGAAAAGCTAATGGGTCCCAACTCCATTATTCAAATCTATGCGCAAAAGAATTAGCGTCCAAATTTTACGTACGGAATGTAATTTTTTCACTTTCCGGTGTCATAGAAACGTGAAATTTGGCAAAAGCATTGATTATGTCATAAATAGGAAACACTAATGGGTCCCAACTCGATTATTCAATTTTAGCGCAAAAGAATTGGCGTCAAAATTTTACGTGCGGAATGTAATTTTTTCACTTTCCAGTGTCATAGAAACGGGAAATTTGGCACGAGCATTGATTATGTCATAAACAGGAAAAGCTAATGGGTCCCAACACCATTATTCAAGTCTATGCGCAAAAGAATTAGCGTCCAAATTTTACGTAGATAATCTAAATCTCTCACTTCCCAATGTCATAAAAACATGAAATTTGACACAAGCATTGATTGTGTCATAAATATGAAAAGTTAATGGGTCCCAACTCGATTATTCAATTCTAAGCGCAAAATAATTAGTGTCCAAATTTTATGTACGTAATCTAATTCTCTCACTTCCTGATGTCATTTTATATAAAGGAAACGTCGCATGGTTTCCTCCACGTGGTGTTTTCTGGGTAACGCAGAGAACTATGCAAAATGGTGAACATATGTTTTTCTTCAGTATCTCTAAAGCAAGCACGACTTCGTAAGATTTTCCGTGTGAACACCAGATAAACACCAGTACCAAATTAACTGGGCGGGTATATCAGCTAGTCTATATATATATAAAGATAAAAGCCCTCACTGACACACTGACTGACTCACTGACTGATTGACTCGCCAAAAGTTCTCCAACTTCCTGATGTCGTAGAAACATGAAATTGGGCACACGCATAGATTATCTCCAAAAGGGGAAAAGTAATTGGGTCCCAACTCGATTATTCAATTCTAGCGCAAAAGAATTGGCGTCAAAACTTTACGTACGTAAACTAAATCTGTCACTTGAAAAATGTCATAGAAACTTAAAATTTGGCCCGAGCATTGATTATGTCATAAATAAGAAAAGTTATTGGGTCCCAACATGATTATTCATTTCTTTGCGCAAAAGAATTAGCGTCCAAATTTTACGTACAGAATCTAATTATCTCACTTTCCGGTGTCATAGAAACGTGAAATTTGGCACGAGCATTGATTATGTCATAAGTAGGAAAAGTTTGTAGGTCCCAACTCGATTATTCAATTCTATGCGCAAAAGAATTAGCGTCCAAATTTTACGTACGGAATCTAATTCTCTCACTTCCCGGTGTTATAGAAACGTGAAATTTGGCACGAGCATTGATTATGTCATCAATAGGAAGAGTTAATGGGTGCCAACTCGATTATGCAATTCTAGCGCAAAAGACTTGGTGTCGAAATTTTACGTACGGAATGTAATTTTTTCACTTTCCGGTGTCATAGAAACGTGAAATTTGGCACGAGCATTGATTATGTCATAAATAGGAAAAGCAAATGGGTCCCAACTAGATTATTCAATTCTAGCGCAAAAGAATTGGCGTTGAAATTTTACGTGCGGAATGTAATTTCTTCACTTTCCGGTGTCATAGAAATGGGAAATTTGGCACGAGCATTGATTATGTCAGAAGTAGGAAAAGCTAATGGGTCCCACTCGATTATTCATTTCTTTGCGCAAAAGAATTAGAGTCCAAATTTTACGTGCGGAATGTAATTTCTTCACTTTCCGGTGTCATAGAAACAGGAAATTTGGCACGAGCATTGATTATGTCATTAATAGGAAAAGCTAATGGGTCCCAACTCGATTATTCAATTCTATGCGCAAAAGAATTAGTATCCAAATTTTACGTACGGAATCTAATTTTCTCACTTCCCAATGTCATAGAAACGTGAAATTTGGCACGAGCATTGATTATGTCATAAACAGGAAAAGTTAATAGGTCCCAATTACATTATTCAATTCTAGCGCAGAAGAATTGGCGTCAAAATTTTACATGCGGAATGTAATTTCTTCACTTTCCAGTGTCATAGAAACAGGAAATTTGGCACAAGCATTGATTATGTCATAAATAGTAAAAGCTAATGGGTCCCAACTCCATTATTCAATTCTATGCGCAAAAGAATTGGCGTCGTAATTTTACGTGTGGAATGTAATTTTCTCACTTTCCGGTGTCATAGAAACGGGAAAATTGGCATGAGCATTGATTATGTCATAAGTAGGAAAAGCTAATGGGTCCCAACTCCATTATTCAATTCTATGCGCAACAGAATTAGCGTCCAAATTTTACACGCGGATGTAATTTTCTCACTTTGCGGTGTCATAGAAACGGGAAATTTGGCACGAGCATTGATTATGTCATAAATAGGAAAAGCTAATGGGTCCCAATTCCATTATTCAATTCTATGCGCAAAAGAATTAGCGTCCAAATTTTACGTGCGGAATGTAAATTTCTCACTTTCCGATGTCATAGAAACGGGAAATTTGGCACGAGCATTGATTATGTCATAAACAGGAAAAGTTAATAGGTCCCAATTACATTATTCAATTCTAGCGCAGAAGAATTGGCGTCAAAATTTTACATGCGGAATGTAATTTCTTCACTTTCCAGTGTCATAGAAACAGGAAATTTGGCACAAGCATTGATTATGTCATAAATAGTAAAAGCTAATGGGTCCCAACTCCATTATTCAATTCTATGCGCAAAAGAATTGGCGTCGTAATTTTACGTGTGGAATGTAATTTTCTCACTTTCCGGTGTCATAGAAACGGGAAAATTGGCATGAGCATTGATTATGTCATAAGTAGGAAAAGCTAATGGGTCCCAACTCCATTATTCAATTCTATGCGCAACAGAATTAGCGTCCAAATTTTACACGTGGATGTAATTTTCTCACTTTGCGGTGTCATAGAAACGGGAAATTTGGCACGAGCATTGATTATGTCATAAATAGGAAAAGCTAATGGGTCCCAATTCCATTATTCAATTCTATGCGCAAAAGAATTAGCGTCCAAATTTTACGTGCGGAATGTAAATTTCTCACTTTCCGATGTCATAGAAACGGGAAATTTGGCACGAGCATTGATTGTCATAAGTAGGAAAAGTTAATAGGTCCCAACTCGATTATTCAATTCTATGCACAAAAGAAGTAGCGTCCAAATTTTACGTGCGGAATGTAATTTCTTCACTTTCCGGTGTGAAAGAAACAGGAAATTTGGCACGAGCATTGATTATGTCATAAATAGGAAAAGCTAATGGGTCCCAACTCCATTATTCAAATCTATGCGCAAAAGAATTTGCGTCCAAATTTTACGTGCGGAATGTAATTTTTTCACTTTCCGGTGTCATAGAAACGTGAAATTTGGCAAAAGCATTGATTATGTCATAAATAGGAAACACTAATGGGTCCCAACTCGATTATTCAATTTTAGCGCAAAAGAATTGGCGTCAAAATTTTACGTGCGGAATGTAATTTTTTCACTTTCCGGTGTCATAGAAACGGGAAATTTGGCACGAGCATTGATTATGTCATAAACAGGAAAAGCTAATGGGTCCCAACACCATTATTCAATTCTATGCGCAAAAGAATTAGCGTCCAAATTTTACGTAGATAATCTAAATCTCTCACTTCCCAATGTCATAAAAACATGAAATTTGACACAAGCATTGATTGTGTCATAAATATGAAAAGTTAATGGGTCCCAACTCGATTATTCAATTCTAAGCGCAAAATAATTAGTGTCCAAATTTTATGTACGTAATCTAATTCTCTCACTTCCTGATGTCATTTTATATAAAGGAAACGTTGCATGGTTTCCTCCACGTGGTGTTTTCTGGGTAACGCAGAGAACTATGCAAAATGGTGAACATATGTTTTTCTTCAGTATCTCTAAAGCAAGCACGACTTCGTAAGATTTTCCGTGTGAACACCAGATAAACACCAGTACCAAATTAACTGGGCGGGTATATCAGCTAGTCTATATATATATAAAGATAAAAGCCCTCACTGACACACTGACTGACTCACTGACTGATTGACTCGCCAAAAGTTCTCCAACTTCCTGATGTCGTAGAAACATGAAATTGGGCACACGCATAGATTATCTCCAAAAGGGGAAAAGTAATTGGGCCCCAACTCGATTATTCAATTCTAGCGCAAAAGAATTGGCGTCAAAATTTTACGTACGTAAACTAAATCTGTCACTTGAAAAATGTCATAGAAACTTAAAATTTGGCCCGAGCATTGATTATGTCATAAATAAGAAAAGTTATTGGGTCCCAACATGATTATTCATTTCTTTGCGCAAAAGAATTAGCGTCCAAATTTTACGTACAGAATCTAATTATCTCACTTTCCGGTGTCATAGAAACGTGAAATTTGGCACGAGCATTGATTATGTCATAAGTAGGAAAAGTTTGTAGGTCCCAACTCGATTGTTCAATTCTATGCGCAAAAGAATTAGCGTCCAAATTTTACGTACGGAATCTAATTCTCTCACTTCCCGGTGTTATAGAAACTTGAAATTTGGCACGAGCATTGATTATGTCATCAATGGGAAGAGTTAATGGGTCCCAACTCGATTATTCAATTCTATGCGCAAAAGAATTAGCGTCCAAATTTTACGTACGGAATCTAATTTTCTCACTTTCCGGTGTCATAGAAACGTGAAATTTGGCACGAGCATTGATTATGTCATAAATAGGAAGAGCAAATGGGTCCCAACTAGATTATTCAATTCTAGCGCAAAAGAATTGGCGTTGAAATTTTACGTGCGGAATGTAATTTCTTCACTTTCCGGTGTCATAGAAATGGGAAATTTGGCACGAGCATTGATTATGTCAGAAGTAGGAAAAGCTAATGGGTCCCACTCGATTACTCATTTCTTTGCGCAAAAGAATTAGAGTCCAAATTTTACGTGCGGAATGTAATTTCTTCACTTTCCAGTGTCATAGAAACAGGAAATTTGGCACAAGCATTGATTATGTCATTAATAGGAAAAGCTAATGGGTCCCAACTCGATTATTCAATTCTATGCGCAAAAGAATTAGTATCCAAATTTTACGTACGGAATCTAATTTTCTCACTTCCCAATGTCATAGAAACGTGAAATTTGGCACAAGCATTGATTATGTCATAAACAGGAAAAGTTAATAGGTCCCAATTACATTATTCAATTCTAGCGCAGAAGAATTGGCGTCAAAATTTTACATGCGGAATGTAATTTCTTCACTTTCCAGTGTCATAGAAACAGGAAATTTGGCACAAGCATTGATTATGTCATAAATAGTAAAAGCTAATGGGTCCCAACTCCATTATTCAATTCTATGCGCAAAAGAATTGGCGTCGTAATTTTACGTGTGGAATGTAATTTTCTCACTTTCCGGTGTCATAGAAACGGGAAAATTGGCATGAGCATTGATTATGTCATAAGTAGGAAAAGCTAATGGGTCCCAACTCCATTATTCAATTCTATGCGCAACAGAATTAGCGTCCAAATTTTACACGCGGATGTAATTTTCTCACTTTGCGGTGTCATAGAAACGGGAAATTTGGCACGAGCATTGATTATGTCATAAATAGGAAAAGCTAATGGGTCCCAATTCCATTATTCAATTCTATGCGCAAAAGAATTAGCGTCCAAATTTTACGTGCGGAATGTAAATTTCTCACTTTCCGATGTCATAGAAACGGGAAATTTGGCACGAGCATTGATTGTCATAAGTAGGAAAAGTTAATAGGTCCCAACTCGATTATTCAATTCTATGCACAAAAGAAGTAGCGTCCAAATTTTACGTGCGGAATGTAATTTCTTCATTTTCCGGTGTCATAGAAACAGGAAATTTGGCACGAGCATTGATTATGTCATAAATAGGAAAAGCTAATGGGTCCCAACTCGATTATTCAATTTCATGCGCAAAAGAATTAGCGTCCAAATTTTACGTGCGGAATGTAATTTTCTCACTTTCCGGTGTCATAGAAACGGGAATTTTGGCACAAGCATTGATTATGTCATAAATAGGAAAAGCTAATGGGTCCCAACTCCATTATTCAATTCTATGCGCAAAAGAATTAGCATCCAAATTTTACGTACCAAATTAACTCGGGCGAAGCCGGGTATATCAGCTAGTATATATATAAAGCTGAAAGCCCTCACTGACTCACTGACTCACTGACTGACTGACTCACTGACTGACTCGCCAAAAGTTCTCCAACTTCCCAATGTCGTAGAAACATGAAATTTGGCGCAAGCATAGATTATCTCCAAAGTAGGAAAAGAAATTGGGTCCCAACTCGATTATTCAATTCTAGCGCAAAAGAATTGGTGTCAAAATTTAACGTACATAATCTAAATCACTCACATCCCAATGTCATAGAAACGGGAAATTTGGCACGAGCATTGATTATGTCATAAATAGGAAAAGTTAATGGTTCCCAACTCAATTATTCAATTCTATGCGCAAAAGAATTGGCGTCAAAATTTTACGTACATAATCTAAATCTCTCACTTCCCAATGTCATAGAAACGGGAAATTTGGCAGGAGCATTGATTATGTCATAAATAAGAAAAGCTAATGGGTCCCAACTCGATTATTCAATTCTATGCGCAAAAGAATTAGCGTCAAAATTTTACGTGCAGAAAATAATTTTCTCACTTTCCGGTGTCATAGAAACGGGAAATTTGGCACGAGCATTGATTATGTCATAAATAGGGAAAGCTAATGGGTCCCAACTCCATTATTCAATTCTATGCGCAAAAGAATTAGCGTCCAAATTTTACGTACATAATCTAAATCTCTTACTTCCCAATGTCATAGAAACATGAAATTTGGCACAAGCATTGATTGTGTCATAAATATGAAAAGTTAATGGGTCCCAACTCGATTATTCAATTCTAAGCGCAAAAGAATTAGTGTCCAAATTTTATGTACGTAATCTAATTCTCTCACTTCCTGATGTCATTTTATATGAAGGAAACGTCGCATGGTTACCTTCACGTGGTGTTTCCTGGGTAACGCAGAGAACTATGCAAAATGGTGAACATATGTTTTTCCTCAGTTTCTCTAAAGTAACCACAACTTCATAAGATTTTCCGTGTGAACACCAGATAAACACCAGTACCAAATTAACTCGGGCGAAGCCGGGTATATCAGCTAGTATGTATATATATATATATATATATATATATATATATATATATATACACATATATATATATACACACATATACACTACCGTTCAAAAGTTTGGGGTCACATTGAAATGTCCTTATTTTTGAAGGAAAAGCACTGCACTTTTCAATGAAGATAACTTTAAACTAGTCCTAACTTTAAACAAATGCACTCTATACATTGCTAATGTGGTAAATGACTATTCTAGCTGCAAATGCCTGTTTTTTTGTGCAAAATCCACAAAGGTGAATAGAGGCCCATTTCCAGCAACTATCACTCCAGTGTTCTAATGGTACAATGTGTTTGCTCATTGGCTCAGAAGGCAAATTGATGATTAGAAAACCCTTGTGCAATCATGTTCACACATCTGAAAACAGTCTAGCTCGTTACAGAAGCTACAAAACTGACCTTCCTGTGAGCAGATTGAGTTTCTGGAGCATCACATTTGTGGGGTCAATTAAACGCTCAAAATGGCCAGAAAAAGAGAACTTTCATCTGAAACTCGACAGTCTATTCTTCTTCTTAGAAATGAAGGCTATTCCATGCGAGAAATTGCTAAGAAATTGAAGATTTCCTACAACGGTGTGTACTACTCCCTTCAGAGGACAGCACAAACAGGCTCTAACCAGAGTAGAAAAAGAAGTGGGAGGCCGCGTTGCACAACTAAGCAAGAAGATAAGCACATTAGAGTCTCTAGTTTGAGAAACAGACACCTCACAGGTACCCAACTGGCATCTTCATTAAATAGTACCCGCAAAACACCAGTGTCAACATCTACAGTGAAGAGGCGGCTGCGGGATTTTGGGCTTCAGGGCAGGGTGGCAAAGAAAAAGCCATATCTGAGACTGGCCAATAAAAGAAAAAGATTAAGATGGGCAAAAGAACACAGACATTGGACAGAGGAAGACTGGAAAAAAGTGTTGTGGACGGATGAATCCAAGTTTGAGGTGTTTGGATCACAAAGAAGAACGTTTGTGAGACGCAGAACAAATGAAAAGATGCTGGAAGAATGCCTGACGCCATCTGTTAAGCATGGTGCAGGTAATGTGATGGTCTGGGGTTGCTTTGGTGCTGGTAAGGTGGGAGATTTGTACAGGGTAAAAGGGATTCTGAATAAGGAAGGCTATCACTCCATTTTGCAACGCCATGCCATACCCAGTGGACAGCGCTTGATTGGAACCAATTTCATCCTACAACAGGACAATGACCCTAAACACACCTCCAAATTGTGCAAAACTATTTACAGCAGAAGCAGGCAGCTGGTATTCTATCGGTAATGGAGTGGCCAGCGCAGTCACCAGATCTGAACCCCATTGAGCTGTTGTGGGAGCAGCTTGACCGTATGGTACGCCAGAAGTGCCCATCCAACCAATCCAACTTGTGGGAGATGCTTCTAGAAGCGTGGGGTGCAATTTCACAAGCTTACCTCAACAAATTAACAGCTAGAATGTCAAAGGTGTGCAATGCTGTAATTGCTGCAAAAGGAGGATTCTTTGACGAAAGCAAAGTTTGATGTAAAAACAATGTTATTTCAAATACAAATCATTATTTCTAACCTTGTCAATGTCTTGACTCTATTTTCTATTCATTTCACAACGCATGGTGGTGAATAAGTGTGACTTTTCATGGAAAACACAAAATTGTTTGGGTGACCCCAAACTTTTGAACGGTAGTGTATATATATACACACATCACCTAGGAGAGCTGTTCGGTGCTGCTGCAGTTTCCTCCCGCTCCCCGACACTGTTATTCATCATCTTCTCTGACCTGGGATTGAAAAATCCCCTCCTCCTCGAAGCGCTGCCTCTGAATGGCTGACACTTCGCTCGATAAATGGCTGTGATAGCCAATCACGGCCAATGCTTAATGAACCAAAGCAGCAGCCAATCAGAGCCAGCGCTTCCAGGAGGAAGTATACTCAAAAATCTTTGCCCAGAGAGTACCGACGGTTCTACTGTCCATAGTGCACTCGGACCAGGTGGGCTTTATAAAAGGACGACAACCGCCCGATGCTACAAGAAGAGTGATTGATCTGCTCTCCATGCTAGAATCCTCCCATACCCCGGCCATACTCCTAGCCTTAGACGCAGAAAAGGCTTTCGTCTGCCTTCACTGGGAATACACCTTCGCTGTCCTAAAAAAAATTTGGCCTTACAGGTAACATCATCAACGCTATAAAAGCACTATACTCCTTCCCCTCAGCTAGAGTCCTAGTAGACGGTACACTTTCTGAAACATTTTCCATCACCAATGGGACCCGTCAGGGATGCCCACTTTCCCCCCTAATATTTATACTAGCAATGGAACCCCTGGATGAATCCATAAGATTGAACTCTAACATACGAGGTATACGCACAAAAACTAGACAACACAAAATCAGCTTATTTGCAGATGACACGATAATTATGATAACTAACCCTATATCATCCTTGAGATGTGTACTCCACTCTATCCCTATTCTCAAAAATTTCATACTACAAATTAAATGTTTCCAAGTCACATATACTGGGAGTTCATATATCAAACGACTTAAAAAGAGATATAAAACAAGAATTCCCTTTCCAGTGGCAGGCTCAAAATATTCCCTTTCTTGGAATCCAAATCTGCTTCCCACTATCTACCACCATATCAGCCAATTACTCCCCGCTACTTAAATCTCTACAGATAGAACTAAATGAATTTAAAAAGCATCAATCTACATGGCTCGGAAAGATCACCCTATATAAAATGATGATTCTTCCAAAAATCCTATACTACTTTAGAACACTTCCTATACCTATCCCCCAAAAAATACTACAAAAATTCCAAAGTCAGATGTCAGAATATGTGTGGAATGGTAAACCACCTAGAGTGGCGCGTTCTATCTTGACCTTACACAAAACTCAAGGGGGAGTAGATCTTCCCAACTTAGAATCCTATTATATAGCAATTCTACTAAACCAGTCAAGGGAATGGATAACTCACTCGACATCGACAGGTTGGGTCAACTTGGAACGAGAACTAATCTACCCTAAATCTCTAATCTATGCAGGTATTATGGCTACGCAATCTCCACAATTGAGGTAAAAAATACTTATCCCATGCCTCTCACCAACAATCACAGCGACTGTGGAGGCGTGGACCAAACTCACTCAAAGCACAGAATACTCAAGACTCAAAACCAAAGCACAATCCCGCTAGACACTTTAGAGTACTTCATACCGGGCTTGCGACTAGTCACATGGTCAGAGGTGGGGATAAAACAAATAGAAGACCTTTTTGAGCAAAATACGCTGAAGTCCTTCTCACAACTAGTCGAACAATTCAACTTACCAACGACAGAGATGTACAGATACTTCCAACTAAGATCCATACTAAAAACCATTCATCCCCAAATTATATCGATCCCACATGCAACAGTTACAAATATAACAAAACTACAAAAAGGGAACAAAAGTACAACCAGATATTTCTATGATCAGATGACCGGAAACCTACATCCGGGAAAGAAATGCCACCTTTTAAAGTGGGAAAGAGACCTAAAATCAAAATTCCCTCTTGACAGCTGGCTAGAGTCTTTTAAAAGAGCTAAACAAGCGACAAAATGTGCCAACTTAGTAGAAACTCACCTAAAAACTCTCACAAGGTGGTATCTCACACCGGACCAACTAAAGAAAAGATGGATAGCCTCTGACGCCGACTGTTGGAGGGGATGTGGGCAAGAGGGATCCTTGCTTCACATTCTTTGGTCATGCCCTCTAATTGCCTCATACTGGTCTAGTGTGTACTCATTAATCAACAAATTCTCGAATTCCAAAGTCCCAAAACTGCCTGCCACAGCAATACTGCTTTTAGATATTGGAGGAAACAGACCCGAAAAAAAGACCGTTAATATGCAACATACTGATGGGGGCAAAAATCCTACTAACTAGAAAATGGCGAACTACGGAAATTCCCCACATAAATGAGTTAATACATCTTATAACGGAATATGGAGCCTTTGAGAAAACTCTTGCGCTCAGAAACAATTCATTTCTAAAATATACGACAGTATGGAAACAATGGTATGACAACTTCCATCTTGATGTCTAAAATTGTTACTTTCTTTGTTTTCCTTTCCCAACCTTCCCATGAATCCCAATGTTTTTCGCCTCCCCCCCTTCTCTGTCCTCCCCCCATATCCTGCCTTACCCTAAGAATTCATAACCTGTATCTCAAATGACTAAATAAGATTTCACACAGAAAGTTTGATTGATTCTATTTACACTTCTGTAACAAGCCTTGTAAAATTGAAATCATATTAATTAGAGATGAGCGAGCACCAAAATGCTCGGGTGCTCGTTACTCGAGATGAACTTTTCGCGATGCTTGAGGGTTCGTTTCGAGTAACGAACCCCATTGAAGTCGATGGGCGACCCGAGCCTTTTTGTATATCGCCGATGCTCGCTAAGGTTTTCATTTGTGACAATCTGGGAAATTCAAGAAAGTGATTGGAACGACACAGAAACGGATAGGGCAAGCGAGGGGCTACATGTTGGGCTGCATCTCAAGTTCCCAGGTCCCACTATTAAGCCACAATAGCGGCAAGGGTGCCCCCCCTCCCAACAATTTTTACTTCTGAAAAACCCTCATTAGCAAGGCATACCTTAGCTAAGCAACACACTACCTCCAACAAAGCACAATCACTGCCTGCATGACACTCCGCTGCCACTTCTCCTGGGTTACATGCTGCCCAACACCCATCCCCCCCTGCACGACCCAGTGTCCACAGCGCACACCAAAGTGTCCCTGCACAGCCTTCTGCTGCCCTCATGCCACACGCTGGCCTCATAGCCACACCACCCTCATGTCTATTTATAAGTGTGTCTGCCATGAGGAGGAACCGCAGGCACACACTGCACGGCCAGGCAGCGACCCTCTTTAAAAGGGGCGAGGCAATAGCCCACAATGCTGTACAGAAGCAATGAGAAATCCAATCCTGTGCCACCTCCATCAGGAGCTGCACACGTGGGCATAGCAATGGGGAACCCATGTGCCACACACTAGTCATTCTGTCAAGGTGTCTGCATGCCCCAGTCAGACCGGGGTTTTTTTTATAAATAGTCACAGGCAGGAACAAATCCGCAATGGGAATTCCGTGTGCACCCACAGCATGGGTGGGTCCCAGGAACCCACCGGCTGTACATAAATGTATCCCACTGCAGTGCTCTGGACAGCAGAGCTAACGTCAGATTAAATGCAGGTGGGCTTCGGCCCACACTGCATGCCCCAGTCACACTGGGTTTTTTTTATAAGTAGACACAGACAGGTGCAACTCCCTATTGTGAAGTCCCTGTGGACCCACAGCATGGGTGGCTCCCTGGAACCCACCGGCGGTACATAAATAAATCCCATTGCAGTGCCCAGCACAGCTGAGGTAACGTCAGGTTTAATGCAGGTGGGCTTCGGCCCATACTGCATGCCCCAGTCAGACTGGGGTTCTTTAGAAGTGGACACATGCAGTTACAACTCCGTGTGGACCGACAGCATGGGTGGGTCCCAGGAAGCCACCGGCGGTACATAAATATATCCCATTGCATTGCCCATCACAGCTGAGGTAACGTCCGATTAAATGCAGGTGGTCTTCGGCCCACACTGCATGCCCCAGTCTGACCGGGGTTTTTAATACATAGACACTGGCAGGTACAAATCCCTAATGTGAAGTCCCTGTGGACCCACAGCATGGGTGGCTCCCTGGAACCCATCGGCGGTACATAAATGTATCCCATTGCACTGCAATGCTCAGCAGAGCTAACGTCACATAAAATACAGGTGTGCTTCGGCCCACACTGCATGCCCCAGTCAGACTGGTAATATGTACCTTAACAGTAACCGTGTTGGTGGGAATGTGGTGGTGACTGCGGACCTAGTAGCGCGGTTTTATTTAGTTGGTTTTCGGAATGTGGCCAGGATTAAGTGGACCGTGGCGGGGAATGGTGGAGGGGCTCTCTTGTTGTGTCGGTAAAGGTGAAATTCTTGGACTGCCACCAGACGGACCAATGCAAAGGTATTTGCCAAGAATGTTTTCATTGTTGGAGGAGGAGGGGGATGTTTTTGAGGCACTATGTGTCCTCTCCACGTGTCCATGCTTATATGCACCTTAACAGTAACCGCGTTGGTGGGAAATGGCCTCGCCACCATCATGTCTTTGGGAAGCCTCCGTTTCCACACCCCAGTAACATAGCATTAGCAGCGGTATAGGTAGAGCCCAGAATTAGTAACATTTCAGCGGTAGCATTAGGGACAGGCCCCAGTAACATATCACTAGCAGCAGTATAGGGGGAGCACAGTATTAGTTCCATTTCAGTAGTAGTAGCAGTCAAGACAGGCCACAGTAACATTCCCGTTGCAGCAGTATAGGGAGATAACAGTCTCTTTCACATTTCAGTAGTTGCAGTATAGACAAGGCCCCAGTTACATTTATGTAGCAAAAGTGTAGGCCAACCCCACACGCCTTGCTGTACCATGAGTGCAGGCGAAGCCCATAAAAATTAGTAGGATTACACTGTAGGTGAGGGCCCAAAAAAATTGGTGTACCAACAGTACTAATGTACCTCAGAAAAATTGCCCATGCCCAACCAAGAGGGCAGGTGAAACCCATTAATCGCTTTGGTTAATGTGGCTTAATTTGTAACTAGGCCTGTAGGCCGCCCAGTTAAAATAAAAATTGGTTCAGGTGCAAGTTTCAACGCTTTAATGAGAATTAAAACGTATAAACATTGTTTACTAAAGTAATATGACTGAGCCTTGTGGGCCTAAGAAAAATTGCCCATTCGGCGTGATTACGTGAGGTTTCAGGAGCAGGAGGATGAATATAATACACAGATTGATGAAGCTAAAAGGTCCCCGTTTTTGATGGTGATAGAGAACGATGCTTCCATCCGCGGGTGCAGCCTATGTATTGTTTAGGTACCGCTGCTGTCCGCTGGTGGAGAAGAGAAGTCTGGGGAAATCCAGGCTTTGTTCATCTTTATGAGTGTAAGCCTGTCGGCACTGTCGGTTGACAGGCGGGTACGCTTATCCGTGATGATTCCCCCAGCCGCACTAAACACCCTCTCTGACAAGATGCTAGCCGCAGAACAAGCAAGCACCTCCAGGGCATACAGCGCGAGTTCAGGCCACGTGTCCAGCTTCGACACCCAGTAGTTGTAGGGGGCAGAGGCGTCACGGAGGACAGTCGTGCGATCGGCTACGTACTCCCTCACCATCCTTTTACAGTGCTCCCGCCGACTCAGCCTTGACTGGGGAGCGGTGACACAGTCTTGCTGGGGGGCCATAAAGCTGGCAAAGGCCTTGGAGAGTGTTCCCCTGCCTGTGCTGTACATGCTGCCTGATCTCCGCGCCTCCCCTGCTACCTGGCCCTCGGAACTGCGCCTTCTGCCACTAGCGCTGTCGTATGTGAATTTTACCATCAGTTTGTCCGCCAGGGTCCTGTGGTATAGCATCACTCTCCAACCCCTTTCCTCTTTGGGTATGAGAGGGGAAAGGTTCTCCTTATACCGTGGGTCGAGCAGTGTGTACACCCAGTAATCCGTAGTGGCCAGAATGCGTGTAACGCGAGAGTTACGAGAAAGGCATCCTAACATGAAGTCAGACATGTGTGCCAGGGTACCTGTACGCAACACATGGCTGTCCTCACTAGGAAGATCACTTTCAGGATCCTCCTCCTCCTCAGGCCATACACGCTGAAAGGATGACAGGCAAGCAGCATGTGTACCCTCAGCAGTGGGCCAAGCTGTCTCTACCCCCTCCTCCTCATGCTCCTCCCCCTCCTCCTCCTCCTCAACGCGCTGAGATATAGACATGAGGGTGCTCTGACTATCCAGCGACATACTGTCTTCCCCCGCCTCCGTTTCCGAGCGCAAAGCGTCTGCCTTTATGCTTTGCAGGGAACTTCTCAAGAGACATAGCAGAGGAATGGTGACGCTAATGATTGCAGCATCGCCGCTCACCATCTGGGTAGACTCCTCAAAGTTTCCAAGGACCTGGCAGATGTCTGCCAACCAGGCCCACTCTTCTGTAAAGAATTGAGGAGGCTGACTCCCACTACGTCGCCCATGTTGGAGTTCGTATTCCACTATAGCTCTACGCTGCTCATAGAGCCTGGCCAACATGTGGAGCGTAGAGTTCCACCGTGTGGGCACGTCGCACAGCAGTCGGTGCACTGGCAGATTAAACCGATGTTGCAGGGTCCACAGGGTGGCAGCATCCGTGTTGGACTTGCGGAAATGTGCGCTGAGCCGGCGCACCTTTCCGAGCAGGTCTGACAAGCGTGGGTAGCTTTTCATAAACCACTGAACGACCAAATTAAAGACGTGGGCCAGGCATGGCACATGCGTGAGGCTGCCGAGCTGCAGAGCCGCCACCAGGTTACGGCCGTTGTCACACATGACCATGCCCGGTTGGAGGCTCAGCGGCGAAAGCCAGCGGTCGGTCTGCTCTGTCAGAGCCTGCAGCAGTTCGTGGGCCGTGTGCCTCTTCTCTCTTAAGCTGAGTAGTTTCAGCACGGCCTGCTGACGCTTGCCCACCGCTGTGCTGCCACGCCGCGCGACACCGACTGCTGGCAACATGCTGCTGCTGACACATCTTGATTGCGAGACAGAGGTTGCGTAGGAGGAGGGTAGTTTAGTGGAGGAAGCATACACCGCCACAGATACCACCACCGAGCTGGGGCCCACAATTCTGGGGGTGGGTAGGACGTGAGCTGTCCTAGGCTCTGATTCGGTCCCAGCCTCCACTAAATTCACCCAATGTGCCGTCAGGGATATATAGTGGCCCTGCCCGCCTGTGCTTGTCCACGTGTCCGTTGTTAAGTGGACCTTGGCAGTAACCGCATTGGTGAGGGCGTGTAAAATGTTGCGGGAGACGTGGTCGTGCAGGGCTGGGACGGCACATCGGGGAAAGTAGTGGCGACTGGGAACCAAGTAGCGCGGGGCCGCCGCCGCCCTCATGTTTTTGAAAGCCTCCGTTTCCACAAGCCTATACTGCAGCATCTCTAGGCTGATCAATTTGGCTATGTGCACGTTTAATGCTTGAGCGTGCGGGTGCATGGCGGCGTACTTGCGCTTGCGCTCAAACAGTTGCGCTAGCGACGGCTGGACGCTGCGCTGAGAGACATTGCTGGATGGGGCCGAGGACAGCGGAGGTGAGGGTGTGGGTGCAGGCCGGGAGACGGTAGTGCCTGTGTCCTGAGAGGGGGGTTGGATCTCAGTGGCAGGTTGGGGCACAGGGGGAGAGGCAGTGGTGCAAACCGGAGGCAGTGAACGGCCTTCGTCCCACCTTGTGGGGTGCTGGGCCATCATATGCCTGCGCATGCTGGTGGTGGTGAGGCTGGTGGTGGTGGCTCCCCGGCTGATCTTGGCGCGACAAACCTTGCACACCACAGTTCGTCGGTCGTCTGCACTCTCAGTGAAAAGCTGCCACACCTTTGAGCACCTCGGCCTCTGCAGGGTGGCATGGCGCGAGGGGGCGCTTTGGGAAACAGTTAGTGGATTATTCGGTCTGGCCCTGCCTCTACCCCTGGCCACCCCACTGCCTCTTCCAACCTGCCCTGCTGCTGCACTTGCCTCCCCCTCTGAAGACCTGTCCTCAGTAGGCTTAGCAAACCAGGTGGGGTCAGTAACCTCATCGTCCAGCTGCTCTTCCTCCGAATCCTCTGTGCGCTCCTCCCTCAGACTTACTGCCCTTACCACTACCTCACTGATAGACAACTGTGTCTAATCATCATCGTCCTCCTCACCCACTGAAAGCTCTTGAGACAGTTGCCGGAAGTCCCCAGCCTCATCCCCCGGACCCCGGGAAATTTCCAAAGGTTGGGCTTCGGTCACGATAAACTCCTCTGGTGGGAGAGGAACCATTGCTGCCCAATCTGGGCAGGGGCCCGAGAACAGTTCCTGGGAGTCTGCCTGCTCCTCAGAATGTGTCATTTTCATGGAGTGAGAAGGCTGTGAGGAAGGAGGAGCAGCAGCCAGAGGATTCAGAGTTGCAGCTGTGGACGGCCTAGAAGTCTGGGTGGTCGATAGATTGCTGGATGCACTTTCTGCCATCCACGACAGGACCTGCTCATACTGCTCATTTTCTAATAAAGGTCTACCGCGTGGACCCATTAATTGTGAGATGAATCTGGGTACCCCTGATACTTGCCTCTCTCCTAATCCCGCAGCAGTCGGCTGCGATACACCTGGATCAGGAGCTCGGCCTGTGCCCACACCCTGACTTGGGCCTCCGCGTCCTCGCCCGCGTCAACGTCCTCTAGGCCTACCCCTACCCCTCAGCATGGTGTATTACGAGTAAAGCAGATATAGAACGCTGTAATTAAATGTGCTGCTTATTGGCCTGTGGTTGGAGGCTGACTTCGCTTAGGGAATGCACAGCAGAGCCAGGAAACAATTTTGTGCACGCCTGTAGTGAGACGTAGGTGCGTATGACTGAGCTAGTGGAATTCACAGCGCAGAAGCAGTCAAGTGGCCAAAGGGCAGTGGTAGGCCTTAAGTATTTTGCTTCAATTTTTTTTAAAATGGCGAGCTGAAACACCAGACAGATACTGTATGCAGCGTATATTATGTATACTTGTTCCCTCTGGCGCTATGACGGCGGTGATGTAACGGGCACAGCAGAGCCAGGAAACAATTTTGCACAAGCCTGGTGTAACGCTTAGCTGCGTATTAATTAGGACTACTACCCCCAGCAGACACGCAGTACACTGAAGACGGTCACAGGCAGCCCAAATATAGTATTTTTCCCCAATTTTTTTGAAAAAGCCCACTGCCTATATAGACAGTATATCTCTTTCACCTTTCCCACTGTCCCTGCCTCACCAGTACTGCCCCTATACTCTGTACAATGACTGCAGACTGAGGACGCAATGGTCTGCATGCCCGATATACAAAACAAAAAAAATTGTGCAACACTGCTAAAAGCAGCCTCAACAGTACTGCACACGGTCAGATGTGGCCCTAAGAAGGACCGTGGGGTCCTTCAAGACGAATATAACGCCTAACACTCTCCCTATAGCAGCAGCAGCATCACCAGCACTTTCCCTGATCTCTGTCAGAATGCATCTGTGGCGAGCCGTGGGCGGGGCAGATTTTAATACTCGGGTGTCATCTGATCCCCCCAGCCACTCACTGCAGGGGGGTGGTATAGGGCTGGAACATCACAGGAGGAAATTGTAATGCCTTCCATGTCTTTCTATTGGCCAGAAAAGTGAGCTAATGTCTCAGAGATGAAAGTGAAAGTAACTCGAACATCGCGTGGTGCTCGTCTTGAGTAATGAGCATCTCGAACACCCTAATACTCGAACGAGCATCAAGCTCGGACGAGTACGCTCGCTCATCTCTAATATTAATGCATAATTGTAATTCTGTCTGTGAAATGTAATAAAAATTCAATGGAAAAAAAGAAAATATGAGCCATACAGAAGTTATTCACTTACCCACTCCGTTGCTGGCGTCCCCGTCTCCATGGATCCGTCTAATTTCGGTGTCTTCTTGCTTCTTTAGACACGCTTGCGCAGTCCAGTCTTCTGCTGTGTGCTTGCGCCGGAGAGCTGGTCTGCGCGTCGTCATCGTAGCTCCGCCCCGTCATGTGGTGCCGATCAGCCAATTAGGTGGCTGTAAGTGGCAGTGGAACGCAAGACATCCACGGTGCACCATGGGAGAAGACCCGCGGTGCACCATGGAAGAAAACCGCAGTGCATCATTGGGAAAGGACCGGCGGCCATCTTTAAAGAAGAAATTTAAAAAGTTCACGAAACGAGGTACTGGTAAGTAGAAACACTCTTTTATAACGCTTTCCAAGGGTAGTGTACTATGTTTGCTTTAGCAATTTGATTTCTGCCGTGGGACAACCCTTTTAAGGTCAGATATCCAGAGGGAGTTCCCCTTCCATTGGCATTCGGAGATACCATATTTGGGCATAAAACTGTGCTACCCTCTATCAAACATCATACCAATAAACTTGGGTCCACTCCATCTTGCTTTCCAAAATGAGCTAGAGCGCTTAAAGAAAATGGAACATTCCTGGTTAGGGAAAATTGTCCTTTATAAGATGTTATTGCTGCCGAAAATCCTATATTTTTTCCGCATATTAAGTTATCCATTCCCGCAAGCAACTATATCGAAATTTCAAACACAGCTCATGGGTTATATTTGGAGCGGAAAAAGGCCTAGAGTGGCTGCTCAGATTTTATACCAGCACCGTAAACAGGGAGGAATGGGGACCCCCAACTTGCATGCATATTATCAAGCGACTGTCAGTGCAGTGATTGTGGTGCTTTGCTAAGGTGTGCCTTGCTAATGAGTGTTTGTCCACAGCAAAAATTGTTAGGGGGGGTGGGCAGACTCTTGCCCCTATTGTGGCTCAATAGTGGGACCTGGGATCCTGAGATGCAGCCCTGCATGCTGCCCCTGCCCTGCCCTATCCGTTTCTGTGGTGTTTCTATGGATTTCGGATGTTTTCTGGTTTTTCACAAGTGAAGACCTATCCGGAGCATCGGTCATATACAAAAATGCTTGAGTCGCCCATTGACTTCAATGGGGTTCGTTACTCGAAACAAGCTCTCGAGCATTACGAAAAGTTCGACTCAAGCAACGAGCACCCGAGCATTTTGGTGCTCGCTCATCTCTAATCTTTACGTATAAATATAAACTTCGATAGTTATGGTTTTGTAAAGCTGAAAACAGACAGAAAATTTGTTTTATTATTAGCATTATTCTTATAATTGCCATTAATTTTATCCCAGGGGGAGGGAATAAACTGCATGAAGCTTTGGTCAATTTTTAACATTTTAGGTAAAAAGCTGCATTGACTGCACATCTGAGTTTTGTGTGGTAAGGTACCACTGCAAGCAAAGCCAGAGACAAGATATGCCAAATACACACCATAGAGCATGCGATTTCATTTTCCAAGATAGAAACATTGGTCAGGCTGAACATTGTTGAACTTTTTTGCTGCAATGTATCCTGGGATGCTTGGATCCAGGTTTCTATTGTTCATGCTGCGACATTTCAACCAACCTGTGGGGCTCATATTCACTTTGGGTTGACGAGTGGCATGGTCATGGTGTAGGCCGAGCCTTTTTTGCCACTTCATCTGCCTCCGATCAAGCATAAAGCCTTGCCCATAAGCATTCCCCACCCTGGAATAACTTAATCTACCCATTCCCCTATCAGAAAGAACTGTACCTACCTCAAAAAAAGTGATGAGCAGCGATCAATTTGACTTTTATAGGCTGCCGTCTCACCCTTAAGGGCAAATTTCCAACGTTGTCCATCAAAGAGACAAATGATCTGGCTCCAGCAACTTCTAGCTCCAGCGGAGACTGAAAGAAAAATGGCCGCTAAGCACTGGCAGTCCTTATTCCGGGTGTGCGTGTCACCATCAAGCCTTAATGAGTGGCATCGGGAGGTGGCATGGTCATGGTGCAGGCCGAGCCTTTTTTGCCACTTCATCTGCCTCCGATCAAGCATAAAGCCTTGCCCATAAGCATTAAGTACTCGGCGGTCACCTGATCTCGCCAGCCACTCACTGCTGTGGGGTGGAATAGGGCTGGCACGTCACAGCAGGAAGTGGTAATGCCTTCCTCGCATGTGTGTTGGCTAGAAAATATTGTTAAACATGTGGGGAAGGAAATGCTATTGACTAGAGTACCGCATGGTGTTCGAGTCGAGTAACGGTCATCTCGAGTACCCTAATGCTCAAACGAGCATCAAGCTCGGACGAGTGTGCTTGCTCATCTCTACTGCTGATGATTTCCCACCGCATTGCTGCAGTACCTCAAGCAACTGCAGATGATGTGCTCACACTTGGTAATTGAGAGGTGGAGGGTATGGAGGAGGAGAGGGGTGTTTGGAGGAGGTGGCATAATAAGCCGGAGAAACCTTCACCGAGGTAGGACCCGCAAACCTCTGTGTGGGTAGCACATGAGCGGAGCCAAGGTCAGACTCTGTCCCAGTCTCCGCCAGGTTAACATAATGTGCCGTCAGGGAGATGTAGTGTGCCTGCCCGCCAGCACTTGTCCATGTGTCGCTGGTTAAGTGGACCTTCCCAGTAACCGCGTTGGTGAGGGCACAATTTATGTTCTGTGAGTAGAGATGAGAGAGCACACTAATCCGAGCTTGATGCTTTAGCGCCATTTTCTCGCCAATAGACATGCAGGGAAGGCATTGCCACTTCCTCCAGTGACGTGCCAGCCCTATCCCACCCCCCTGAAGTGAGTGGCTGGCGAGATCACGTGACCGCCGAATACTTAAAGCGGTCCCGTCCGCGGCTCGCCTCAGACACACACTGGGAGAGATTAGGGAAGTGCTGCTGCGGCTATAGGGAGAGTGTTAGGCTACTGTTTGCTCATCTCGGGCTGTGCAGGCTATTACAGCTATAGTGTTCTCAGTCTGCAGTCTATAATACAAAGTATAGGGAAAGTACTGCTGAGATAAGGAAAGTGGTAGTGTAGGATTCTGTCTACAAGAACCCCAATAGTCCTTCTTAGGACTGCATCTGACTGTGTGCATTTTACTGTGTGGCTGCTGTGAGTTGCAGTGCTTGCATTTTAGTATTACTCAGCTAGGCCTGTTTGCAGCCTTCCGTAATATTTTTTTCTGGCTGGAGTGCACGTGAAAATACAGCTCTCAGCGTGAAATTGTACGCAAATAATTCCGTACTGTGGGGGAAATTACCCAGGACCCCAGCTTTTGTGATATTATGTTAGATTCTACTTTTCAGAGAAATCATTTCTTGTATTAGAATCACCAGGCTTTGCTAGAATGTCAGCTTGACTTAACCAGCAATGGACTTTGATCAAACATGTGGCAAAACTGTTGAATGATGTAAGCAAAATATGTAATGTTTGGCTCAGCATCAACGTCACTTTAATTATGTGATATGTCTATAAAAAGAACTTGCAGCGACCAATAAACTCGAAGTAGATGAATTGTACATTCTATGAACATGTACGGTCTCTCTTCCTGACGATCGGTATTACTTAAACAATGATGAGTACTCATTTCAATTTGGACGCCGGATGACATACTAACGGGAGTTTTTCCCTAACAAACTTGGTGCCGAAAACCCTTATCAAGGCAGGAGATCTTTCCCCTTGGACCCCGGACCTAGCAGTGGAGGAGCGAGGATACCAGGAAACCACAGATTTAAAAACAGCGCTGTACAGGTAAGAGATTTTTAACTTACCATAAAATCTGTGCTTTTCTGAAATTCTCCTCTTTCTGTCCGGAGCTAAGTGGGTAAATGTTTTTATCTCCTTTAAAAGCCTAATTTTCAAAGAACCTGTAAAAGGGATCTGATATGTCATTTTGGCAGGTGAGAATGTTGCGTCCCATGTTTTATGTTTTATAATGATTCCCTTCAGCATATACTAGAGCGCTGCTAAGCTTACTACTGTACTTTGTCCTCTTAACTTGGGTGTGTATGATTACGGAATCCTGTAGACAGGAAGAGTTTTATAAGCGCTTTGTTACAAAGATCCCCTTTAAACTGCGCCTTGGGAAATAAAATAGCACAAAGGCTAATATATATATATATATATATATATATATATATATATATATATATATATATATATATATATATATATATATATCTTGGTCGGGGAAACATCCTTTTTAAGGTAAAAAGTAGAAATTAAGGCCAGTGGAATAAAAAGCGGGAGGAAGTACAGGCAAAAATAAAGCGGAAAACACATACCCAAATAAGTGGTAATCAATGGAAAAACCGCTAGGAAAATAGAAAAAAAGACATAAAAGGACAAAGGGCAGTAGGAAAATGTAGATGTATTCAGTTGCTAAGAGCAGCAGGTTTAGGAGAAGCTAGAATTCTTGAATCTTCCTTTTGGGAAGAATTCAGGAATTGCCGGGTGGGGGGGGGGGTGGATTGCAGCTAAAAACATGTATGGGATAATAAACAGCAGGATAAACAAGCGAAGATATAAGTTATCAATGAAAAAAATTCAAAGGTATAATGTATTACGCTCTTAAAATACAAAATCCACCACCCTATGATTCTAATAAAAAGTTACTCATGGAAGAAAAAAGGTCCTTACTGGACTGGCGGCAGACTGTCTCAAAAGCACAGCAATAGCTTTTTTCTTCTCAGCGCGTCTGTAAGCAGGAAGCAGCAGGTGAAGAACCTTTGGCCCCTATGCCTAAAGGACTTTACCCTGTGATTACTAATAAAGTATAGCAGAGTCAAATCTAAGGGAAGCTGCTATGGGAAAAATAATTAATGAAGCAGTGGATTTAAATGGTACAGTCCGGGAAAAGAGGGTCTCCAAAAGTGGGCTAGTGAAAGGAAAAGGGTGAGAGTGTGGAGACCTATGCAGCAAAACTACATACTAGGTGGGCGGACCTTGGGTATAGCGGTATAACTGATGGTAACATTGGGACTTCTGTGTTGGCATTATCTTTTGTGGAAGGTCTTAAACCCTCCATTCGCAAGAAATTACAGGAATGCAAGCCTAAATGGTGGCAGACTGAATATAAGAATCTGTTGCAGGCAGAAAAAGGAATAGAATTAAATGAAAGATCTGAACGGGTTACAAACCCTAGAGCTGTCAATGCAGAGACAGGGGTTTTAAAGGAAAAGCCTCAAGGCACAAGTACCCGCTAGCGCCACCTATTTTACAGTGATTAAGCATAGCAATTTATGTCAGCCTTTATGTCAGTTGTATTGCACCCCGATTCACAATATCTTTTTGCATTCACTTTCAGGGGAAAACAGTACACTTGGACAGTTCTGCCACAAGGAGCGCTGACTTCTCCAAATATGTACACACAGGTCCTACAAACTTTTCTGCAGGCCTGGCCCTGGCCAAAAGGGGTAGTCTTGCTACAATATGTGGATGATTTGTTACTATGTGCTGACAATCTCTAAATCTGCCAGCAGGCATCTCTCTCGCTGCTTCAGTTTCTAGCAGATAGTAGATGTAAAGCTTTAAAAGACAAGCTTCAGTTCTGTAAGTAGAAGGTAATCTTTCTTGGTCACTGCCTGTTACAAGGAACCAGGCATTTGACGGAAGAAAGGAAAAAGGCTATTCAAAATTTGCCTCTCTCAAATTCTGCTGCTAAACTTCGAACCTTTTTAGGCTCTTACTACCACGCCCTTCACTTTTTCTGAAGAAGCAATAACTAACTTTCATTTGCTAAAACAAGCTATCACTTCTTCTCCGGCACTTGGTCTATCTAACTACCAACTTCTTTTCCGACTTTACTGTACAGAACTGTCTGGACATACTACAGCAGTACTTTGCCAACAACATGGTGGCAGGCCACGGCCTGTGGCCTACTATTCAGCCAGACAGATCCGCTTGCAATGTGCACTCCTCATGCCTCCTAAAATTATCTGTCAAAGATGTACTACCTTGAATCCGGCTATTCTATTGTCAATGGATTATCTGAATTCTAAAAGGGGGGAGGGAAGAGGGGAAGGAGGGGAAAAAAATGATGAAAATATAGAAACTGATGATGACACATTTGATGATACACACACGAGCATGATTGCATAGAATTGATGCAACAAGAAACAGCAGGTTTTGAAAATGTTGTTGAAGAACCATTAGATAATCCTGATTTTGAACTTTTTGTAGACGGTTCTCGTTATCAGGGTGAAGATGGCTGATTCCACTCCGGTTATGCAGTCGTAACACAACATGACACGGTAAAAGCAGAGTCTCTGCCTCCGCATGTCTCAGCACAAGAAGCGGAATTAAAAGCACTCACAGAAGCGTGTAGAGTGGCCACAGGTAAGACAGCTAATGTGTACACTGACTCCAGGTATGCTTTTGGCATTGCTCATGATTACGGCCCAATATGGAAGGCCAGACAATGTTTAACTTCTGCTGGACAACCTATTAAGAATGGTGCTGCAGTGAAAGAATTAATGGAGGCCCTGCTATGGCCAGATAAGATAGCCGTACTAAAGATCAAAGCACAACAGCAAAGAATGCTACCATACAACCATGGAAAAAGAGAGAAGAAAAGGGGTTTTTTTGCTACGCAGCATACAGACCCCGACCGAGTCACAAGAGAGACATTTTGTTCTGATACAGATACAGAGACATTTTGTTCTAAAGCAGACACAGGGAAACCTGTTTCATCTGATATGGACATTATTAAGACTTTCTCAATACAAGCCAGCAAAGAAAAAAAAGACAAGTGGACGAAAGCTGGGGCCAAGGAAGATGACGGCATATGGAGAACTGTTACCAGAACTTGCCTCCCACGTGCCTTGTTCCCTATGATGGCCCAGCTGATTCATGGAAGAACGCATCTATCAAGAACAGCAATGGTCGCAACGTTAGAGAAATTCTGGTTGGCCCCTGGTTTTTCTGTAGCTGCCACATCATTTGTCCAATTTTATATGATTTGTGCCGTAAAGCAATCCTGGGCAAAAAGTCAAAGTACCCCAGAAACACGCACCTTGACCACTCTACCCGTTTCAGAGACTGCAAATTGACTACATTCAACTGCCCCGCAAAGGCAAGTATGAATTTGTGTTGGTATGTGTGGACATGTTGGGGTGGTGTGAGGCTATCCGGTCAATTTGGCAACTGCCCATGTGACCGCAAAGAAACTGATGAACGAGATAATCTGTAAGATATGGGGTACCTGAGGTGATCGAATCAGATAGAGGTACCCATTTCACAGAAGAAGTAATGAAACACATAATGTCAGCTTTGGGCATCACTCAGGCCTTTCACACTCCATACCACCCACAGAGTAGTGGTAAAGTGGAAAGGCTGAATGGCACCCTGAAATTAAAAATACAAAATGCCATGAGGGAAACTGACAAACCCTGGACTGAGTGTTTGCCTTTGGCCCTTTTCTCTGTAAGATATGTCCCTAACAAGAAAACAGGCTTGTCTCCGTAAGAAATTTTGTTTGGAAGTGTGCCAAGACTGGGACTGTATTTTTCCACAGCAAATGCAGGCTCAAATATGGCACTCAGATCATGTTATCCTCTAAGTAAAAATACCAGGGGAAGTATGCGTATCTTAGTTCCTTAGCGTGTATTGCAATTTGTCTTACAGGTATATTGTGGTATTGGAAACCAAATGAAATAACAAAGGTGGGAAGGAGATGGTCCGTATGGACAGAAGGGCGTCCTAATATGTGGGAATATTTGGCAAGAGATGTATTAAATATTTCAAGTATGTGTATGACTAATTTGAGAAGTGGAAATGATATTTTATATGTTTGTTATCAGATCCTGCACCTGTAAAAGTGCTCAGAAATATATTTACAGCAAAACATAATGATAGTTTAGTAGAAGAATCCCATGTAACCAACATGAATAATTTCTTAAATTTGTCTGAATACTGTCCTGACTGTAGGGAAATAGAACATACAGAATGGACTAATATGACTAAGTTTCAGGTTAAGAATGTGGCTGAGGCCGAGGTGTGCTATAATTTCACTTGTGACCCTGAGGAAATTGGGAAATGTCAGCAAATTGAAGCACACCGGTCTGTGTCTGCAGTGAATTAGAGCAACAGTGTAGTGCCGCAGCTAATTCTACAAAGAAAGTGATATACACTATACAGCCTTTATCCTCTGTCCAAAAAAAACAAAAGCGCCTTCGTTGGGCTGCATCTGACCGTGTGCATTTTACTGGGTGGCTGCTGAGAGTTGTAGTGCTTCCATTATGTTACTGCACAGCTAGGCCTGTTTGCAGCCTTCTGTTTTTTTGTTTTTTTTTTCTGGCTGGAGTTTGCGTTAAAATAACGCTCTCAGCGTGAAAGTGGACGCAAATAATTCCATACTTATTTATACCGTTCTCTGTCTGCAGTGAATTAGACAGCGGTCTCACCGCTAAACAGTACTGTAATATTACCGGGGCCACTGCTAAGTATTTTAGATCAGCCGCTCTGGAGAGCGTCTCACAATACCATTTCCGTTGGGGGGGTTGAGATCGCCGCAGTTACCAGCACTATCCACTGGCTTTACAGTCTTCTCCCACTCCACACAGCCTCTATAATCTACAAGTCTCTGCGAGCAGTAAATTACCCCTAGTATTCAGCGCAAGACAACGGGTTACTTTTTTCCTAGTCACAGCATAGAGCCTCCGCTATCTACAAGTCTCTGTGTGCGGTGAATTAAGGCCATGTTGTCAGTGATGTACAGTGTGGTAATTTATTTGGCCCCTGCTCTATTCGTAATCCGCCATGATAAGGAGTAGGGGTAAGGGTCGAGGACTTGGACGCGGACGTCCAAGTGAGGGTGTGGGCACAGGCTGAGTTCCTGGTCCAGGTAAATCACAGCCGGCTGCTGTGGGATTAGGAGAGAGGCTAGTTTCTGGGGTCCCCAGCTTCATATCACAATTTATGGGTCCACGTGGTAGACCTTTATTACAAACAGAGCAGTGTGAGCAGGTCCTGTCGTGGATGGTAGAAAATGCATCCTGCAATGTATCGGCCACCCAGTCTTCTACGCGGTCCACTTCTCCCGGCTTAGGGACTGCAACTCCGAATCCTCTGGCTGCTGCTCCTCCTTCCTTCCAGCCTCCTCACTCCATGAAAATGACATATTCTGATGAGCAGGCAGACACCCAGGAACTGTTCTCGGGTCCCTGCCTTGAGTGGGAAACAATGGTTCCTATCTCACCTGAGGAGTTTGTCATGACAGATGCCCAACCTTTGGAAAGTTCCCGAAGTCCGGGTGATGAGGCTGGGGACTTCCGGCAACAGTCTCAAGAGCTTTCAGTGGGTGAGGAGGATGATGATGATGAAACACAGTTGTCTATCAGTGAGGTAGTAGTAAGGGCAGTAAGTCCGGGGGAGGAGCGGACAGAGGATTCGGAGGAAGAGCAGCTGGACGATGAGGTGACTGACCCCACCTGGTTTGCTAAGCCTACTTAGGACATGTCTTCAGAGGGGGAGGAGAGTGCAGCAGCAGGACAGGTTGGAAGAGGTAGTGGGGGGGCCAGAGCCAGAGCAAAGATTCCCCCAACTGTTTCCCAAAGCACACCCTCGCGCCAAGCCTCCGTGCAGAGGGCTAGGTGTTCAAAGGTGTGGATGTTTTTCAGTGAGAGCGCGGATGACCGACGAACAGTGGTGTGCAACCTGTGTCGCATCAAGATCAGCCGGGGAGCCACCACTACCAGCCTCACCACCACCAGCATGCACAGGCACATGATGGCCAAGCACCCCACAAGGTGGGATGAAGGACAATCACCGCCTCCAGGTCACACCACTGCCTCTTCCCCTGTGCCCCAACCAGCCACTCAAATCCAACCCCCCTCTCAGGACACAGGCACGAGTGCCTCCCGGCCTGCACCCACACCCTCACCTGCACTGTCCTCGACCCCATGCAGCAATGTCTCTCAGCGCAGCATTCAGCTGTCGCTAGCACAAGCGTTGGAGTGAAAGCGCAAATACGCCGCCAGGCACCCGCACGCACAAGCTTTAAACGTGCACATTGCTAAAATAATCAGCCTTGAGATGCTGCCGTACAGGCTTGTGAAACTGAGGCTTTCAGAAACATGATGGCGGCGGCGGTCCCACGCTACTCGGTCCGCCGTCGCCACTATTTTTCCCGGTGTGCTGTACCAGCCCTACACCAGCACGTCTCCCGCAACATAAATCGTGCCCTCACCAACGCGGTTACTGGGAAGGTCCACTTAACCATGGACACGTGGACAAGTACTGGCGGGCAGGGCCACTATATCTCCCTGATGGCACATTGGGTGAATTTGGTGGAGGCTGGGACCGAGTCAGAGCCTGGGACCGCTCACGTCCTGCCAACACCCAAAATAGCAGGTCCTACCTCGGTGCTGGTAAACCCTCTAAACCCTCCTCCTATGCAACCTCTACCTCTCAATTAAGAAGTGTGAGCAGCATGTCGCCAGCAGTCGGTGTAGCGCGGCGCGGCAGCACACCCTTGGGCAAGCGTCAGCAGGCCATGCTAAGGCTACTCAGCTTAGGTGACAAGAGACACATGGCCCCCGAACTGTTGCAGGGTCTGACTGAGCAGACCAACCTCTGGTTTTCGCCGTTGAGCCTCCAACCGGGCATGGTCGTGTGTGACAACGGCCGTAACCTGGTGGCAGCCCTGCAGCTCAGCAGCCTCACACAAGTGCCATGCCTGGCCAACGTCTTCAATCTGGTGGTTCAGCAGTTTCTTAAAAACTACCCGCACTTGTTTGACCTGCTCGGCAAGGTGCGCCAAGTCTGCGCACATTTCCACAAGTCCACCACGGACGCTGCCACCCTGAGTACCCTGCAACATCGGTTTAATCTTCCAGAACACCGACTGCTGTGCGACGTGCCCACACTGTGGAATTATATGCTGCACATATTGGCAAGGCTCTATGAGCAGCGTAGAGCAATAGTGGAATACCAACCTTAACATGGGCGGCGTAGTAGTAGTCAGCCTCCCCCATTCTTTACCGAGGAGTGGGCCTGAATGGCAGACATCTGCCAGGTCCTCGGAAACTTTGAGGAGTCTACATAGATGGTGAGCGGCGATGCGGCAATCATTAGTGTTACCATCCCGCTGCTATACCTGCTGAGAAGTTTGCTGCAAGGCATAAAGGCCGACACTTTGCGGTTGGAACAGGAGATGGGGGATGACAGTATGTCGCTTGATAGTCTGACCATCCTCATGTCTATATCTCAGCACGTTTTGGAGGAGGAGGAGGAGGGGGAGGAGGAGCAGGAGGAGGAGGAGGAAGAGACAGCCTTGCACACTGCAGAGGGTACCCATGCTGCTTGCCTCTCATCTGTTTATGGGCTGTGGAGGAGGAAGAGGAGGAGGAGCATCCTGAAAGTCTTCTTCCTAGTTAGGACAGCCATGTCTTGCGTACTGGCACCCTGGCACACATGGCTGACTTCATGTTAGGCTGCCTTTCTCGTGTTGGACGCATTCTGGCCAACATGGATTGCTGGGTGTACACACTTCTCGACCCACGGTACAAGGAGAAACTTTTCACTCTCATTCCCGAAGAGGAAAGGGGTACAAGAATGATGCAATACCACAGGGCCCTGGTGGACAAAGTGATGGTAAACTTCCCATCTGACAGCGCTAGCGGCAATAGGCGCAGTTCTGAGGGCCAAGTAGCAGGGGAGGTGCGAAGATCAGGCAGCATGTATAGCGCAGGCAGAGGAACACTCTCCAAGGCCTTTGCTAGCTTTATGGCTATCCAGCAAGACTGTGTCACCACTCCCCAGTCAAGGATAAGTCGGAGGGAGCACTGTAAAAAGATGGTGAGGAAGTATGTAGCCGATCGTACCACCGATCTCCGGGATGCCTCTGCTCTATACAATTATTGGATGTCAAAGCTGGACACGTGGCATAAACTTGCGCTGTATGCCCTGGAGTTGCTGGCTTGCCCTGCCGCTAGCGTCTTGTCAGAGAGGGTGTTTAGTGCAGCTGGGGGAATCATCACGGATAAGCGTACCCGCCTGTCAACTGCAAGTGCCGAAATGCTTACACTAATAAAGATTAACAAAGGCTGGATTTCCCAAGACTTCTCTTCTCCACCGGCGGAAAGCAGCGGTACCTAAGGATTCTTTTCGCTGCAACCGCATAAAGAAGCATTCTCTATCACCGGAAAAAAGGGGGGAATTACCTTTGTCAATCCCTCTCGGACATTAGTCCTCCTCATCCTACTCCTCCTCCTGAAACAACATGTCATCACTCTGAACTGCCAATTTTTCTGGGGCCCAAAAGGCTCAGCTTACATCTTTTTTTAAATTTTTCAAAGTTTCCATAGTATTGATACTTTACCAGAAACCAATATTTTTCACTGAGCTGCCTCCAGGCTCTGTTGCAAATTAAGCAACAGCGAGCTGTATCTTTAAAAAATATTTCTGGGTTTCACTTGCCCTCTCGGTTAATAAATTTGTACTCTTGGTACACTAATTTTTCTGGCCCACACAGTTATCTAACTAATTTTTCCGGACTTCGCCTACACTAATGGTACACCAATGTTTCAGGGGTTCGCCTATACTCTGGCTACAGGAATGTTATAGGGGTCTGCCTATACTGCTGCTACAGAAATGGTACTGCGGTCTGCCTATACTTCTGCTACAGAAATGTTACTGGGGTCTGCCTATACTTCTGCTACAGAAATGGTACTGGGGTCTGCCTAAACTTCTACTACACAAATGGTACTGGGGTCTGCCTATACTGCTTCTACAGAACTATAACAGGGGTCTGCCTATACTGCTGCTACAGAAATGTTACAGGGGTCTGCCAAACTTCTACTACAGAAATTGTACTGTGGTCTGCCTATACTGCTGCTACAGAAATGTAACAGGGTTCTGCCTATACTTCTACTACAGAAATTGTACTGTGGTCTGCCTATACTGCTGCTACAGAAATGTAACAGGGCTCTGCCTATACCTCTACTAAAGAAATGTTACTGGGGTCTGCCTATACTGCTGCTACAGAAATGTTACTGGTGTCTGCTTATACTTCTACTACAGAAATGGTACTGCGGTCTGCCTATACTGCTGCTACAGAAATGTAGCAGGGGTCTGCCGCTACTGCTGCTACAGAAATGTTACAGGGGTCTGCCTGTACTTCAACTACAGAAATGGTCTTTTGGTCTGCCTATACTGCTGCTACAGAAATGTAACTGGGGTGTACCAATACTGCTGCTACAGAAATGTAACAGGGGTCTGCCTATATTTCTACTACAGAAATGTTACAAGGGTCTGCCTATACTGCTGCTGCAGAAATGTTACAAGGGTCTGCCTATACTTCTGCTACAGAAATGTTACTGGGGTCTGCCTATACTTCTGCTACAGAAATGGCACTGGGGTCTGCCTAAACTTCTACTACACAAATGGTACTGGGGTCTGCCTATACTGCTTCTACAGAACTATAACAGGGGTCTGCCTATACTGCTGCTACAGAAATGTTACAGGGGTCTGCCTACACTTCTACTACAGAAATTGTACTGTGGTCTGCCTATACTGCTGCTACAGAAATGTAACAGGGTTCTGCCTATACCTCTACTAAAGAAATGTTACTGGGGTCTTCCTATACTACTGCTACAGAAATGTTACTGGTGTCTGCCTATACTTCTACTACAGAAATGGTACTGCGGTCTGCCTATACTGCTGCTACAGAAATGTAGCAGGGGTCTGCCTCTACTGCTGCTACAGAAATGTTACAGGGGTCTGCCTATACTTCTACTACAGAAATGGTCTGTGGTCTGCCTATACTGCTGCTACAGAAATGTAACTGGGGTGTACCAATACTGCTGCTACAGAAATGTAACAGGGTTCTGCCTATATTTCTACTACAGAAATGATACAGGGGTCTGCCTATACTGCTGCTGCAAAAATGTTACAAGGGTCTGCCTATACTTCTGCTACAGAAATGTTACTGGGGTCTGCATATACTTCTGCTACAGAACTGGTACTGGGGTCTACCTATACTTCTACTACACAAATGGTACTGGGGTCTGCCTATAGTGCTGCTACAGAACTGTAACAGTGGTCTGCCTACACTTCTACTACAGAAATTGTACTGTGGTCTGCCTATACTGCTGCTACAGAAATGTAACAGGGGTCTGCCTATACTTCAACTAAAGAAATGATACTGCGGTCTGCCTATACTGCTGCTGAAGAAATGTTACAGGGGTCTGCCTATACTACTGCTACAGAAATGTTACTGGGGTCTGCCTATAATTCTACTAGAGAAATGGTACTGTGGTCTGCCTATACTGCTGCTACAGAAAAGTTGCAGGGGTCTGCCTACACTGCTGCTACTAAAATGTTACAGGGGTCTGCCTGTGCTTGTACTACAGAATTGGTACTGGGGTCTGCCTATACTTCTGCTACAGAAATGTTACTGGAGTCTGCCTATACTCGTACTACAGAATTGGTACTGGGGTCTGCCCATACTTCTACTACAGAAATGTTACAGGGGTCTGCCTATACTGCTGCTACAGAAATGTAACAGGGGTCTGCCTATACTGCTGCTACAGAAATGTAACAGGGGTCTGCCTATACATCTACCACAGAAATGTAACAGGGTTCCGCCTGTACTGCTTCTACAGAAATGTTTCAGGGGTCTGCCTATACTGCTGCTACAGAAATGTTACAGGGGTCTGCCTATACTTCTGCTACAGATATGGTACTGGGGTCTGCCTATACCTCTACTACACAAATGGTACTGGGGTCTGCCTATACTGCTGCTACAGAACTGGTACAGTTGTCTGCCTATACTGCTACTACAGAAATGTTACAGGGGTCTGCCTACACTTCTACTACAGAAATAGTACTCAGGTCTGCCTATACTGCTGTTACAGAAATGTTACAGGGGTCTGCCTATACTTCCACTACAGAGATAGTACAGGGGTCTGCCTATACTGCTGCTACAGAAATGTAACAGGGGTCTGCCTACACTGCTGCTACTGAAATGTTACAGGGGTCTCCCTATACTTGTACTACAGAATTGGTACTGGGGTTTGCCTATACTTCTGCTACAGAAATGTTAGTGGGGTCTGCCTATACTTCTACTACAGAAATGTTACTGGGTTCTGCCTATACTTCTACTACAGAAATGGTTCTAGGGTCTGCCTATACTTCTGCTACAGAAATGTTACAGGGGTCTGCCTATACTTCTGCTACAGAAATGTTACTGGGTTCTGCCTATACTGTTACTACTGAAATGTTACTGGGGTCTGCCTATACTTTTGCTACAGAAATGTTTCTGGGCTCTGTCTATACTTTTACTACAGAAATGTTACTGGGGTCTGTCTATATGTTTACTACAGAAATGTTACAGGGGTCTGCCTATACTTGTGCTACAGAAATGTTAAAGGGGTCCACCTATACTTCCGCTACAGAAATGTTACAGGGGTCTGCCTATACTTGTGCTACAGAAATGTTACAGGGGTCTATCTATACTATGGGTGCACTGTCTTCCCATTATCTGGCACAAATAATACAGTGACTGACTAGGCCAAAATTGTGGGCCGAGGCCAAGGTCCTTGGTGGGGTGAAACTCTCCCATTGTTGGGCACTCTGATTTCTTCCTGTGTAATACCATCTTTGTGCACTTACAGCATAGGCGAGCCCAAGGAACTCAAAGACTTCCCCTTCCAGTGTTGAGCTATCTATGTTGCGACACAACAGGCTGGGACCGAGCCTGACCCTGGGCCCACTAACGTGCTTTTCACACAGACTATAGCGGGTCCTGGTCATGGTGTTTTGGCCTTGTAATGCCATCTCCTCCTCCTGCTTGGGGTCAGGGGATCAGCACTGGGCATCATGTATTTTCTCCCGTGTTACCACAGTTATCTGAGAAACTCGTTTGGGCCAAAGAAGAGGAGCGTAGCCGCATTAATGAGACGTTCACAGCTGTACTAGCATCGGAGTCCGCTCTATGCCCACAATTGCTGAGTGTGTGTTCAGAGGCCTTTTTGGTCTGCGGAGTGAAAGTCTGCCATGTTTGGGCACTGTCATTTCTTCATGTTTATTACTGTCTCTGCGTTCCTTCGGCTCGCCTATGCTGTGGCTGCACAAAGACTTCCCATAGCGGTGTTTTACCTGTCTGGCACAAAGACACTGACTGACTGGGGTAGGGTGCAGAGTGCAGATGGCTTTCCCCTTGCAGTGTCGATTGAGCTATCCGACACCTACACAGAATGAATCGTGTGTGGGCACATGGATTTTCCCATTGTTATGTTAGTCGCGGCACCTTGGGTCACACAAGGTGTTTGCTGGGACCGAGCCTGACCAATGGCCCGCTCACATACTTCCCACACAGGCGACTACGGGTCCTGGTCATTTTTTCTTGGCCTTGTAGGGCAACCTTCTCCTCTTGCTTGGGGTCAGGGGATCAGCACTGGGCATCATGTATTTTCTCTCGTGTTACCACAGTTATCCGCGGCACTGGTTTGGGCCAAACAAGAGGAGCGTTACTGCATTCATGAGACTTTCACAGCTGTACTACCATCGGAGTCAGCTTTATGCCCGTGATTGATGAGGGTGTGGACAGAGGCCTATGTCCTGGGGGAAATGCAACTCCGCCAGGTTGGGCCTGTGGAACTTCTTCCTCGTTAATGCAGTCTTTGGAGTGGTGAAAGCAACTGCAAATAATTAAATGAGGCGTTCACAGCTGTACTAGCATCGAAGTCCACTTTATGCCCACGATTGCTGAGGGTGTGGTCCGAGGTCTTTGGCGGGGTGAAACTTTGCCATGTTCGGGCGCTGTGATTTCTTTATGCGTAATACCGTCTTTAAGTTCCTGGGGCTCGCCTATGCTGTGGGTGCACAAAGACTTCCCATTGCGGTGTTTTACCTATCTGACACAAACCCACTGACTAGGGCAGAAAAGTAGGCCATGGCCCTTTGCAGGGTGAAACTCTGCCATGTTTGGGCACTCTGATTTTCTCATGTGTAATACCATGCTTGAGTTTCTTGGGCTAGCCTATGCTGTGAGTGCACAATGAGTTCCCATTGCGTTGCTTTACCTGTCTGGCACAAATACACTGACTGACTAGTGTAGAAATGTGGGCCGAGGTCCTTGGCGGGGTGAAAGTCTGCCATGTTTGGGCGCTCTGATTTGTTCTTGTGTAATTTCATATTTGTGCACCGACAGCATAGGCAAGCCCAAGGAACTCAAAGACTTTCCACACCTACACAGAATGAATTGTGTGTGGACACATGAATTTCCCATTGCTATGTAACTCGCGGCACCTTGGGTCACACAAGATGGAGGCTGGGACCGAGCCTGACCCGGGGCCTGCTCACGTGCTTCCAACACAGAGTATTGCTGCATTGTGGAGATGTGTACAAGTGCTGGGCTGGCACCTGAGTCCCCTTTATGCCCACGTTTGCGGCTCGTGACAATTTTGCGACGGAGGTGGCATGGGATTGGAATGATGATTGTACGTCAATTTATCACTGATTCTCAACAGTGTTGTGGGCTATCGCCCCCCCCCCCTTTCAAAGAGGGTCGCTGCCTGGCCCTGCTAACCCTCTGCAGTGTGTGCCTCTGGTTCCTCTTCATCGCAGACGCACTTAGAAATAGACATGAGGGTGGTGTAGCTATGAAGCGAACGTGTGGCATGGGGGCAGCTGAAGGCTGTGCAGGGAAACTTTTGTGTGCGGTGTGGACGCAGGGTCGTGCGGGGGGTTGGGCAGCATGTAACCAAGGAGAAGAGGCAGCGGTGTGACCTACAGGCAGTGATTGTGCTTGGTTGCAGGTAGTGTGGTGCTTAGCTAAGGTGTGCCTTGCTAATGAGGGTTTGTCTATTGTGGCTTATTAGTGGGACCTGGGAGCCTGAGATGCAGCCCGGCATGCTGCCCCTGCCCTTCCCTATCCGTTTCTGTGGTGTTTCCATGACTTTCGGATGTTTTCCAGAGTTTCACAAGTGAAGACCTATCCGGAGCATCGGTAATATACAAAAATGCTCGAGTCTCCCATTGACTTCAATGGGGTTCGTTACTCGAAACGAGCTCTCGAGCATCGCGAAAAGTTCGACTCGAGCAGCGAGCACACAAGCATTTTGGTGCTCGCTCATCTCTATCCATGAGACTTGCTGGTGTAGGGCGGGGATGGCGCAGCTGGAAAAATTCTGGCGGCTGGGGACCGAGTATTGAGGGACCGCTGTCGCCATCAGGTTGTGGAAAGCCTCCCTTTCTACTAGCCTACATGGCAGCATCTCCAGGCTGAGTAGTTTTGAAATAAACACGTTTAAAGATGTGCATGTGGGTGGGTGGCTGCGTATTTCCGCTTGCATTCCAATGCTTGGGTTATCGACAGCTGAACGCTGCGCTGGGACATATTGGTGAAGGCAGTGGAGGACAGTGGAGGTAAGGGTGTGGGTGCAGGCCGGGAGACGCTTATGCCTGCATCCTGGGAGGGGTATTGGATATCAGTGACAGGATGTGACACAGGGGAAGAGGCAGTGGTGTGATCCGCAGGCGGTAAATGGCGTTCATTTCACGTCATCAGGTACTTAGCCATCATTTGCCTGCGCATGCTGGTGTTGGTCAGGCTGGTAGTGGTGGCTCCCCTGCTGATCTTGGTGCGGCACAGGTTACAGACCACTGTTCGTCGGTCGTCCGCGCTCTTATTAAAAATCTCTAGACATTCGAACACCTAGCCCTCTCCACGGGAGCTTGCTGCGAGGAGGTGCTGTGGGGAACAGTTGGGGGGGGTATTTGCTGTGGCCCTAATTCTCCCCCTGGCCACCCCACTGCCTCTTCCAACCTGTTCTGCTGCTGCAATTGCCTTCCCCTCTGAAGCCCTGTCTTCAGTAGGCTTAGCAATCCAGGTCGGGTCAGTCACCTCATCATCCACCAGCTCTTCCTCTGACTCCTGAGTCTGCTCCTCCCTCAGACCTACTGGCCTAACAACAACCTCACTGACAGACAACTGTGTCTCATCTTCATAATCCACAAATAGCTCTTGAAACACTATTTGGAAGTCCCCACCCTCATCACCTCTAGTCTGTGAAAGGTCCAAAATTTTGGCATCAGTCATGACATACTCCTCATGTGGCTAATGAACCGTTTTTTCCGACTCAGGGCAGGGACCCAAGAAGAGTTATTGGGAGTATTCCTTTTCTGAATCTCTTCTTTTTCTGGAGTGACCAGGCTGGGAGAAAGGAGGAGCAGCCTGAGGATTCAGAGGTGCAGTCACTTGGCTGGAGTGAGTGTACTGCATGGAAGACTGGGGGTTGGATTGAGTATTGGATGCGTTATCCGCTATCCACGTCAGCACCTGATCACACTGTTGTGCTTTTAATAATGGTCTACTACGCGGACCTGCAAAATGTGAGATAAAGCTGGGTAGCAGAGATACGCGGCGCTCTACTAATCCCTCAGCAGCAGGCACTGTTTCACCCCACCTAGGACCTCTGCCTCTGCCCACACCCTCATTCGGATGCCCACCTCCACATCCTTGACCTCGACCCTTACCCCTCGTCTTCATAATGTTGGATAAAGCACATGGACTAAATGCTACGCAAAATGCAAGTTACTTTGCGTACATTTATAGGCCACAATAGACACAATAAGCAGTGTATACTGCTGTTAGATTGCGGAGATTCCCACCACCCAGACACTGGTATATATAGCTTAGGCTTTCAGCAGACACAAAAAAATTTCAAGTGTGTATACTGTTGTGAAATAACACAAATTCACAGCCCCAAGACACTGGTATATAGGGTACGCTCTCAGCAGGGCCAGAAAAATTTAGAACAGTGCATACTGTTGTGAAATAGCACAAATTCACAGCCCCAAGACACTGGAATATAGAGTATGCTCTCAGCAGGGCCTTAGAAATTTAGAACAGTGTATACTTTGGTGAAATAGCGCAACTTCACAGCCCCAAGACACTGGTATATAGAGTACGCTCTCAGGAGGGCCAGAAAAATTTAGAACAGTGTATACTGTTGTGAAATAGCGTAACTTCACAGCCCCAAGACACTGGTATATAGAGTACTCTCTCAGGAGGACCAGAAAATTTAGAACAGTGTATACTGTTGTGCAATAGCGCAAAATCACAGCCCCAAGACACTGGTATATAGAGTATGCTCTCAGCAGGGCCAGAAAAATTTAGAACAGTGTATATTGTTGTGAAATTACACAGATTCACAGACCCCAGACACTGGTATATAGAGTACACTGTCAGCAGGGCAAAAAAACCCCTTTCTACTGTGTACACTGTTGTTACTTAGCAGAGAATCACAGCCCCCAGACACTGGTATATAGCCTACGCTTGGAGCCCCCAAAAAACTAAAAAAAAAAAAGTGATAGGAGTTTTGTTACTTCCTATGTACACCACTGGCAGTACACTGCATAAAACCGGTAACAGTGGGCAGAATACAGCCGGGATGCTTGAGAACAAATTTGTGAGCACTACTTGTCCCAGCCAGCCAAAATGCTGATGCACACAATGAGACGAGTAGTAGTCCTAGAGAGCACTGTTGGGTTCTTTGAGCAAAGATCCCTGCCTAACCGCAACCTAATTCCTACACTATCGCTTTCCTATATCAGCAGCTCTATCCCTCAGTTCATGCAGCATGCATCTGAGGCGATAGAGCTGAGTTTTAATATTCGGCGTTCACCTGATCAGCCCAGCCAGTCACTGCTAAGTATTTGCACAGGGTTGGCACGTCACAGTAGGAAGTGGTAAATTCTTTCCTGCACGTTTATTGGCTAAAAAATGGCGCTACACATGCGGAGAAGGGAAATGAAATTTTTCTCGAGCACCGTGTGGTGCTCGACTTGAGTAGCGAGCACATCGAGTAGTCTAATACTCGATCAAGCATCAAGCTCAGACAAGTATGCTCACTCATCTCTAGTCTGTTTCTTCGAAAATAAGTTGTATCCTTCAAGCCTTGTATTTCAATCATGTGTATCGTTACACCAAGTTTAACAGCTTTGTGTTTTGCATCTAAAATATGCTTTTTCAAAGCTGTTGCATTCTCTCCACCATACACGTGTACAACTCTCACAAAAACTGTTTTAGCATCATTTCTAGGTTTAAACAGCTATCTGTGTGTTTTGCTTCTAAAATATGCGTTTTAAGAGATGTTACATTCTCTCCATCACCTCAATGAGCTCAAGGAGGAGCTGTGAGCCAGATGTACGCCACTAGGGGGAGCTCACTGCATAATTTTATTCTAAATCACAGAAATAACAATAAGCATATTTGTCATAAGTACCTAAAATTCCCCAGCAGAGGCTGCAAGCAGCCCGAATTGTATCATTTAACTGTTTGATACTGCCAATTTGGGGCTTTGTACAGAAATAGACATGATTTTGACTGCTAGGAAGATTTTCAGCATAGAATGTTATACCTAAAATGTGTGTGTCAAACAAATGCCCTATTGTGAACTCCTAGCCCTAAAACACAATCATAAACATGGATTGTTTCTTGTTAGAAACATAATTTTGCAGAATGTAATTAGTATGGATAAAGTACGATAGTACTGAAAGCAAACTAAACTGGCCACAATAAAAAAAAAATTTCTACTCACTAGCGTTTTTTTGTTTTTTTTTAACGCTGCAATATCCCTGCGTTTTTTCCAATGGGGCAAAAGCACAAACTTGCAATTTTGGTGCAATGTGATTTTAAAATTAGAAAGTCCCATTGGAAAAAACGCGGCGATATCGCAACGTTAAAAAAAGCTAGTGGGTAGAAGCCCTAAGGCTGCTTGTCCCTGGGCGGGTTTGAATTGCATTCACCACGGCAATAATCCGGCCGCGGGGAACGCAGTGAACGCTCTCCATAGCGTTGCTTTGGAGAGTGCAGCCCCCTGTCCACAAGCGGAGAATTATTGTGATTCTCCATTCGCGGGCGGCAAATCGCAGCATGCTGCGATTTGCCGCGATTCTCCGTGGTCAGCCTATCTGTGAGATAAGGCTGACCGCAGAAATCCGCCTGTAGGCTCCTGCTCCCGGGGTACCGCAACGCCTGTGGACAGGCAGCCTATGTCTGTGTTAAAAACACATAAATAGCATTACTGGGAATATTTACACAACAGGACCTAGCTGGCTATTTTAATGTTAGACCATGTCTGATAAAGCATCACACATATGAAATGCTGAATGTTTTGCACGCTTAAAGCAAATCAGCCAACAATGATTAGGTATCATCACTATTGGCGTGTTATCATTTGCTTCTTCACTGCTTTCCTATATTAGTCTTCAACAAATGCAGTGGCCACAATACAAAACGCTTGTGAGGTCACTGATTGAAGATAGTGACAAATAGTAATGGCACTCCGTTACCTTGGCCCCATTTTAAACTGTATAAATCTTTCTGATTTTGCTGGTGTAGCAACTGTAGCTATCTGCCAGGCAGGACCTGTCTTTTTCTACCTCCCACACATCCACCCTGCCCCCAGGCTGCGACCTGCTTCTCATGGTCCTGATGCGTCTGTCACCAGAAGAGAAATTTAACGTTTGACAAGCTGCACAGTAGCCTCCACACTGCAGGTGACTGGAGCAGCTACGATCTCTACATAAACAGGAATGCTCGTAGAAAACTGCCATGGTGTGTGTACTCATACTGGCACAATATCATAGATTCTGGCAGCAGTTTTCATCAGCAGGAGGATGGGACAGGTCACTAGCTCAGCCTTCTAATCCAATCATAGAGGTAGAGAATAAGCACTTGACGAGGAGGGGTGACAAAGGGTGGTTGTGTAAGAGTACAGGAATCTAAAGCTTGGAAGGGAAGGACCTGCCTTCTTAAAGGAGGAGATGGAGGGTGGGTACTTCTAGATCACATAGGGAACAGCGGTGGTTTGTAGACAACCTTCTTCTCTTGGGGGTGGGGGCGTAGGAGAAGACCTTTACCATTTTATACCAGTAAGCTGTGCAGGAGCTCAAGATATCAGAGGACATCATTGTAACAAGCCACTGAGTGCGCTGTGAGGAGCAGGATAGTAATCAAAGTGTCCAAGGCACTAATGAGCATTCCAGCACTGGTTCCTGTAGACAGCTCCACTATATCTTTACTCAGGATTCCTTAGTGGATTGCTCTTTAAAGGCACTACTGGGAAACTCAAGGACTCTACATTGCTCCAGCAAAACGTTTTTTTCTGCTGGGACCTGAGGGAAACCGCTGTCACTTGATATATTTACTGGCCCACCCTTGCTTTGATTGGACTACTATGCATCCTCACAGGGTATTCAGACACTTCCTGGTTACGTACAATCCTTAAACTGCTGCAGGAAAAGGGGAAATCCATTCATATCTCCACCCCCTCTTACAGAAGATGACCACTGAAGAGTATGGTCTGTAAAGTCAAATGCTGGTGAGTTATTCCTTCAGAATACCGAATATATATTACTCAGTATATTACTGGCTCTGTGGCTAGAAGAAACATGACACGTTTATATATCCCTGAAAGAGTGCATTTTATCTATGGTTCACAGCTCATAGCGCACCATGATAGGTTTCTTTACTACCTGGAAAGTGATAGAGAAAGGGAAAGAAAACCTGGGAAGTGAGAAGGAATTTAAAGGAGGAAAAGGGATGCAATTTACTGGAGAAATGTGTGGTTCCACTGTGCCATGAGTGTGAAAATACAGATGTGGTTTATATTGTGTACGTGGATCTGAAACATAGCTACACGCACCTACGTACATGGTTCTAAATTCTGATTCATTCTGTCAGACTTACAGTCTTTGTTATTCTATCTATCTACAGTCCTTCTCTGATCCGTGCACATAAATACAAGTGCAACTGTCATTCCTCGAGCGATATAAATCTATTCCTGCTGTCTGCTTGTCTCTCTATGCCCATCGTTGAAGAAAAATCAGTTTTTTTTCTGCTCTACTGATCTGCATTGGCACCCTGGATAACTGTATTTTAAATTCCCATTTTTGCTTTTACAAATTCCATTCATGTTTTTTTGTCACCTATTTGTTCCTCAGCTGTGCTCTTTCTCCATCAGTCATTACTGTCTTAATGCACTATGTGTCATATTTATCCCATGCACTCTATGTCCATTTCCTTTACTCCCTCTCTAGCTTCTTATGTAGCTCTCCCTCTCATCTCCTATACACCCTCCACCACCCCTTTTATGTTTTCCTGTGTGTTAAATATTTTCATCTACTCCTCTGAATTGCACCCATTTAACATCTTTAGGGCAGACTGCTCCAGTTTGTGGTTGGCAGCAAGAAGTCTTGATTAAAATCAGACCTTCTCTTTTTCAGTAGAGAGATTTATAGTAGCTGGCGTACAATTAAAAATCCATTTTAGTTGGAGGGTTGAGGTAGAAGTGTAACATTACCTCAAAAGAGAAATGCCCATAAATATTTATTTTGTTTGCCAGGTTACTACGTGCCAGGTGCGCTGATATACTATCTATATTAAATCTAGGATTTAGATGGAAAATATGGATACTAGCAAAGCAATTCTGGGGCCACATGTGTTAGATATTGCAATGTATGATCTTTTATACTGAAAAAAATAAGATTTATTGCTGGAGTGTAATTTCTATGATTTAATATTTCAATCTGTGTGATCAGTCATCCTCAAAACATTCTAGGAATAGTGTCATGCAGGACTTATTATGAACATTAGCTGTAGACTTTTAATAACCATTTCTTATTTTTAAGAGCACTGGCAACACATTTTGCGTGTGTCTGTTTCTTTTTCATTACAGGTTCCTGTGGGCTGAAGCTTTTATAGCTAAAATTGATAGCAGTGTAGTCTACATACAATAGGTTGCATGGACAAACTTGGACAGTACTTTAATGCACAGCTGATTGTTCCTCTGATTGCAGGTTATTGAAATGCTTATATGTGGATACTTACATGAGAGCTGTGTTTAGTGGTGTGAATGGGAAAGGAATGCAAATGTCTGCGGACTGCATTCTGGGAACATTCTTTACCAGCATTGCTTTTACTGCATATGCCATTGCTGTGATTTTATCTAGTACACAGTAGCTTGACCTCTTAACTGAATATTGTTCAGTAATGTTTAAGTTAACACAGTGTTGACATTTTTTTTTCGTATTGCATTATAGAAAATGTAGGGAAAAAATACAACTGTATAACAGTTAGTGTTATTAGTACACATGGACTTTATAGACAAAGCTGTGAGTCAATACAAACAGCCACTCCTGTTCTGGCAAATAAATGTATTTCCCTGACATTATCAGCTGATCACCAGTAAATAAAAATGGAAAAGGCATTGTCTTCCTTTTCAACAGCAAAATCTTATGTGCTTATAAATTTTATTGCTTTGAATGAATGCTTGTAAGATTATATTCGTGAAATCTTGCCTAGAATAGTGTGCCAGATTTTCAGTAACAGAAATCTCCTAAGCAGTGCCAGAGGGCTGTCAACTAAATAGAGCCCTTTCATATGTTGGTCTGATATTACAGACTTCACCAATGTGATGTACTCACATACATCTATGACCTTCACCTTTTCACTATTTTCTCATTGTCTCCTTCAGAGGCGTAACTTTAAGATTTGGGGCCCCAATGCAAAAACTGTAACAGACCCCCCCCCTCCACCCCCCCAACTGTAATGCTTTATTCATACGACTAGGCGCTCCCTATATGGAGAAGAGAGGTCTTATGGTGGCCCCTTAAGGGTCCTGGGCCCAAGTGCAACCGCATCCCCTGCATCTCCTATAGTAATGCTCCTGGTCTCTATATTACAGATTAAAAAATCCAGTTAGTTTATATTTACTGTTATTTCAAAACTTGAGAGAAAACTGAAAATTATGAACTGCAAGTGTTAGTGAAACTGTGGCTACACTTTATTATGAACATATGCTTACAGGTTGATATTTGGATAATGTGATCAGGAGTGAAACTTGTAAATTCTGAAATTATCTTTCAACGTGGATTTACACAGCCACTGAAAAAGATAAGCACTTAGTCTGCACATTATTTCAAATGCTAGAAAAAAAGGTTGTTAGGCAGTGACACTTTTGGTATTTTAACTGGGGAAAGGAGGTTATAGTAGAAGGCAGCTATTTTGGAGACTATGACGAATTAAAGTCATAGAATCATAGAATGGTAGGGTTGGAAGGGACCTTCAGGGTCATCTGGTCCAACCCCATGCACAGTTCAGGATTTACTAAATCATCTCAGACAGATTTTTGTCCAGCCTTTGTTTGAACACTTTCATTGAAGGAAAACTCACCACCTCCTGTGGTAACCTGTTCCACTCATTGATCACCCTCACTGTCAGAAAGTTTTTTCTAATATCTAATTTGTGTCTCCTCCCTTTCAGTTTCATCCCATTGCTTTTAGTCTTTCCTTGTGCAAATAAGAATAGGACTAGGGATGAGCGAGCATACTCGTCCGAGCTTGATGCTCATTCGAGTATTAGGGTGTTCGAGATGCTCATTACTTGAGACGAGCACCACATGACGTTTGAGTTACTTTCACTTTCATCTCTGAGAAATTTGCGCACTTTTCTGGCCAATAGAAAGATAGGGAAGGCATTACAACTTCCTCCTGTGACGTTCCAGCCCCATACCACCCCCCTGCAGTGAGTGGCTGGGGAGATCAGATGACACCCGAGTATTTAAATCTGCCCCGCCCGCAGCTCGCCACAGATGCATGCTGACATAGATCAGGGAAAGTGCTGCTGATGCTGCTGCTGCTATAGGGAGAGTGTTAGGTGTTATTTTAGCCTTCAAGAACCCCAACGGTTCTTCTTAGGGCCACATCTGACCGTGTGCAGTACTGTTGAGGCTGCTGGGAGCAGTGTTGCACAATTTTTTTTTTTGTATACTGGGCGTGCAGACCATAGCGTCCTCAGTCTGCAGTCATTTTACAGAGTATAGGGGCAGTACTGGTGAGGCAGGGAAAGAGGTATACTGGCTATATAGGCAGTGGGCTTTTTCCCAAAAAGTTCAAAAAAATACTGTATTTGGCCTGCCTGTCACTGCCTTCAGTTTACTGCGTCTCTGCTGGGGGTAGTAGTTGGTGAATAAATACCCAGCCTTGCGCATAAATGTTGCCTGCCTCTGCAGTGCGTTACGTACGCAAAGTCAGCCTCCAACAGGGAAATCGAAATACAGTGTATATCACAGGCAGTGTGGTTGTTCCCAAAAACTTCAAAAAAATACAATATTAGGCCTGCCTGTTACTGCCTTCAGTTTACTGCGTCTCTGCTGGGGGTAGTAGTTGTTGAATTAATACCCAGCCTTGCGCATAATTGTTGCCTGCCTCTGCAGTGCGTTACGTACGTGAAGTCAGCCTCCAACCACAGGCCAATAAGCGGCACATTTAATTACAGCGTTCTGTTTCTGCTCTACTCGTAATACACCATGCTGAGGGGTAGGGGTAGGCCTAGAGGACGTGGACGCGGGCGAGGACGCGGAGGCCCAAGTCAGGGTGTGGGCACAGGCCGAGCTCCTGGTCCAGGTGTATTGCAGCCGACTGCTGCGGGATTAGAAGAGAGGCAAGTTTCTGGGGTCCCCAGATTCATCTCACAATTAATGGGTCCACGCGGTAGACCTTTATTAGAAACTGAGCAGTGTGAGCAGGTCCTGTCATGGATGGCAGAAAGTGCATCCAGCAATCTATCGACCACCCAGTCTTCTACACCGTCCACAGCTGCAACTCTGAATCCTCTGGCTGCTGCTCCTCCTTCCTCCCAGCCTCCTCACTCCATGAAAATGACACATTCTGAGGAGCAGGCAGACTCCCAGGAACTGTGCTCGGGCCCCTGCCCAGATTGGGCAGCAATGGTTCCTCTCCCACCGGAGGAGTTTGTCGTGACCGATGCCCAACCTTTGGAAAGTTCCCGGGGTCCGGCGGATAAGGTTGGGGACTTCCGGCAACTGTCTCAAGAGCTTTCAGTGGGTGAGGAGGACGGTGACGATGAGACACAGTTGTCTATCAGTGAGGTAGTAGTAAGGGCAGTAAGTCCGAGGGAGGAGCGCACAGAGGATTCGGAGGAAGAGCAGCTGGACGATGAGGTGACTGACTCCACCTGGTTTGCTAAGCCTACTGAGGACATGTCTTCAGAGGGGGAGGCAAGTGCAGCAGTAGGCCACGTTGGAAGAGGCAGTGCGGTGGCCAGGGGTAGAGACAGGGCCAGACCGAATAATCCACCAACTCCTTCCCAAAGCACCCCTCGCGCCATGCCACCCTGCAGAGGCTGAGGTGCTCAAAGGTGTGGCAGTTTTTCACTGAGAGTGCAGACGACCGACGAACTGTGGTGTGCAAGATTTGTCGTGTCAAGATTAGCCGGGGAGCCACCACCACCAGCCTCACCACCACCAGCATGCGCAGGCATATGATGGCCAAGCACCCCACAAGGTGGGACGAAGGCCGATCACCGCCTCCGGTTTACACCACTGCCTCTCCTCCTGTGCCCCAACCTGCCACTGAGATCCACCCCCCCCTCTCAGGACACAGGCACTACCGTCTCCCGGCCTGCACCCACACCCTCACCTCCGCTGTTCTCTCAGCGCAGTGTCCAGCCATCGCTAGCGCAACTGTTTGAGCGCAATTGCAAGTACGCCGCCACGCACCCACACGCTCAAGCGTTAAACGTGCATATAGCCAAATTGATCAGCCTGGAGATGCTGCCGTATAGGCTTGTGGAAACGGAGGCTTTCAAAAACATGATGGCGGCGTCCCCACGCTACTCTGTTTCCAGTCGCCACTACTTTTCCCGATGTGCCGTCCCAGCCCTGCACGACCACGTCTCCCGCAACATTGTACGCGCCCTTACCAACTCGGTTACTGCCAAAGTCCACTTAACAATGTGGACAAGCACAGGCGGGCAGGGCCACTATATCTCCCTGACGGCACATTGGGTGAATTTAGTGGAGGCTGGGACCGAGTCAGAGCCTGGGACCGCTCACGTCCTACCCACCCCCAGAATTGCGGGCCCCTGCTCGGTGGTGGTATCTGCGGCGGTGTATGCTTCCTCCACTAAACCACCCTTCTCCTCCTCCTCCACAACCTCTGTCTCGCAATCAAGATGTGTCAGCAGCAGCACGTCGCCACCAGTCGGTGTCGTGCGGGGTGGCAGCACAGCGGTGGGCAATCGCCAGCAGACCGTGCTGAAACTACTCAGCTTAGGAGAGAAGAGGCACACGGCCCACGAACTGCTGCAGGGTCTGACAGAGCAGTCTGACCGCAGGCTTTCGCCGCTGAGCCTCCAACCGGGCATGGTCGTGTGTGACAACGGGCGTAACCTGGTGGCGGCTCTGCAGCTCGGCAGCCTCACGCACATGCCATGCCTGGCCCACGTCTTTTATTTGGTGGTTCAGCGGTTTCTGAAAAGCTACCCTCGCTTGTCAGACCTGCTCGGAAAGGTGCGCCGGGTCAGCGCACATTTCCGCAAATCCAACACGGACGCTGCCACCCTGCGTACCCTGCAACATCGGTTTAATCTGCCAGTGCACCGACTGCTGTGCGACGTGCCCACACGGTGGAACTCTATGCTCCACATGTTGGCCAGGCTCTATGAGCAGCGTAGAGCTATAGTGGAATACCAACTCCAACATGGGCGGCGTAGTGGGAGTCAGCCTCCTCAATTCTTTACAGAAGAGTGGGCCTGGTTGGCAGACATCTGCCAGGTCCTTGGAAACTTTGAGGAGTCTACCCAGATGGTGAGCGGCGATGCTGCAATCATTAGCATCACCATTTCTCTGCTATGCCTCTTGAGAAGTTCCCTGCAAAGCATAAAGGCAGACGCTTTGCGCTCGGAAACGGAGGCGGGGGAAGATAGTATGTTGCTGGATAGTCAGAGCACCCTCCTGTCTATATCTCAGCGCGTTGAGGAGGAGGAGGAGAGAGGGAGGAGCATGAGGAAGAGGGGGAAGAGACAGCTTGGCCCACTGCTGAGGGTACCCATGCTGCTTGCCTGTCAGCCTTTCAGCGTGTATGGCCTGAGGAGGAGGAGGAGGACGACAATCCTGAAAGTGATCTTCCTAGTGAGGACAGCCATGTATTGCGTACAGGTACCCTGGCACACATGGCGGACTTCATGTTAGGATGCCTTTCTCGTGACCCTCGCGTTACTGGGTGTACACACTGCTCGACCCACGGTATAAGGAGAACCTTTCCACTCTCATACCCGAAGAGGAATGGGGTTCGAGAGTGATGCTATACCACAAGACCCTGGCGGACAAACTGATGGTAAAATTCCCATCCGACAGCGCTAGTGGCAGAAGGCGCAGTTCCGAGGGCCAGGTAGCAGGGGAGGCGCGGAGATCAGGCAGCATGTACAGCACAGGCAGGGGAACACTCTCCAGGGCCTTTGACAGCTTTATGGCTCCCCAGCAAGACTGAGTCACCACTCCCCAGTCAAGGCTGAGTCAGCGGGAGCACTGTAAAATGATGGTGAGGGAGTACGTAGCCGATAGCACGACCGTCCTCCGTGACGCCTCTGCTCCCTAGAACTACTGGGTGTCAAAGCTGGACACGTGGCCTGAACTCGCGCTGTATGCCCTGGAGGTGCTTGCTTTTCCTGCGGCTAGCGTCTTGTCAGAGAGGGTGTTTAGTGCGGCTGGGGGAATCATCACGGATACGCGTACCCGCCTGTCAACTGACAGTGCCGACAGGCTTACACTCATAAAGATGAACAAAACCTGGATTTCCCCAGACTTCTCTTCTCCACCAGCGGACAGCAGCGGTACCTAAACAATACGTAGACTGCACCCGCGGATGGAAGCATCATTCTCTATCACCATAAAAAAACGGGGACCTTTTAGCTTCATCAATCTGTGTATTATATTCATCCTATTCTTCCTGCTCCTACTCCTGAAACCTCACGTAATTACGCCGAACGGGCAATTTTTCTTAGGCCCACAAGGCTCAGTCATATGACTTTTGTAAACAATGTTTATACGTTTCAATTCTCATTAAAGCGTTGAAACTTGCACCTGAACCAATTTTTATTCTAACTGGGCAGCCTCCAGGCGTAGTTAAAAATTAAGCCACATTAACCAAAGCGATTAATGGGTTTCACCTGCCCTCTTGGTTGGGCATGGGCAATTTTTCTGAGATACATTAGTACTGTTGGTACACCAATTTTTTTGGGCCCTCGCCTACTGTGTAATCCTAGTAATTTTTATGGGCTTCGCCTGCACTCATGCTACAGCAAGGTGTGTGGGGTTGGCCTACACTTTTGCTACATAAATGTAACTGGGGCCTTGTCTATACTGCAACTACTGAAATGTGAAAGAGACTGTTATCTCCCTAAACTGCTGAAGCGAGAACGTTACTGTGGCCTGTCTTGACTGCTACTACTACTGAAATGGAACTAATACTGTGCTCCATCTATACTGCTGCTTTGGAATTGTTACTGGGGCCTGTCTTGACTGCTACTATTACTGAAATGGAACTAAGACTGTGCTCCCCCTATACTGCTGCTTCGGAATTGTTACTGGGGCCTGTCTTGACTGCTACTATTACTGAAATGGAACTAAGACTGTGCTCCCCCTATACTGCTGCTTCGGAATTGTTACTGGGGCCTGTCTGGACTGCTACTACTACTGAAATGGAACTAATACTGTGCTTCCCCTATAATGCTGCTAGTGATATGTTACTGGGGCCTTTCCTAATGCTACCGCTGAAATGTTACTAATTCTGCCTGTGTCTATGTATTAAAAACCCCGGTCTGACTAGGGAAGGCAGTGTGGGCCAAAGCCCACCTGCATTTAATCGGACGTTACCTCAGCTGTGCTGGGCAATGTAATGGGATATATTTATGTACCACCGGTGGGTTCCAGGAAGCCACCCATGCTGTCGGTCCACACGGAGTTGTAACTGCATGTGTCTACTTATAAAGAACCCCAGTCTGACTGGGGCATGCAGTGTGGGTCGAAGCCCACCTGTATTTAATCTGACGTTAGCTCTACTATCCGGGGCACTGCATTGGGACAAACTACAAGAGCAATACAGCGCTAATGAGACGTGCACAGCTACGCTAGCATAGGAGTCCGCTGTAGGCCCGCGATTGCTGAGGGTTTGTGCAGAGGCCTATGTCCTTGGAGCAGTGAAAGTCCACTTCCTGCCTAGGATTGCTGAAGCTGTGGGCCGAGGCCTATGTCGTGGGTGCGGTGCAAGTCTGCCATGTTTGGCTGCTCAGATCAATTTTTTGTTCATGTCTTGGGCTTCCTAGGACCCCCCTATGCTGTTGGTGCAAAATTAGTTCCCTTCTCGGTGTTTGACCTGTCTGGCACAAAGGCACTGACTGACTTAGGTAGAGGGCAGAGCGCTGACGGCTTTCCCCTTGCAGTGTGGATTGAGCTATGCGACACCTTGACAGAATGAATACTGTGTGGCACATGGATTCCCCATTGCTATGCCCACGTTTCCAGCTCCTGATGGAGGTGGCACAGGATTGGAGTTCTCATTGCTTCTGTACAGCATTGTGGGCTATTGCCCCGCACCTTTTAAAGAGGGTCGCTGCCTGGCCCTGCCAACCCTCTGCAGTGTGTGCCTGTGGTTCCTCCTCATGCCAGATGCACTTATAAATAGACATGAGGGTGGTGTGGCTGTGAGGCCAGCGTGTGGCATGAGGGCAGCTGAAGGCTGCGCAGGGACACTTTGGTGTGCGCTGTGGACACTGGGTCGTGCGAAAGTGGGGGGTGGGCGTTGGGCAGCATGTAACCCAAGAGAAGAGGCAGGGGTATGTCCCGCAGGCAGTGCTTGTGCTTTGTTGGAGGTAGTGTGGTGCTTAGTTAAGGTGTGCCTTGCTAATGAGGGTTTGTCCGAAGTAAAAATTGGTAGGGGGGGCCCACTCTTGCCGCTATTGTGGCTGAATAGTGGGACCTGGGAACCTGAAATGCAGCCCAGCATGTTGCCCCTCGCCTGCCCTATCCGTTTCTGTGTCGTTTCCAGCACTTTCTTGGGTTTTGCAGATTTTTACAAATGAAAACCTTAGCGAGCATCGGCGATATACAAAAATGCTCGGGTCGCCCATTGACTTCAATGGGGTTCGTTACTCGAAACGAACCCTCGAGCATCGCAAAAAGTTCGACTCGAGTAACGAGCACCTGAGCATTTTGGTGCTCGCTCATCTCTAAATAGGACTGATCCCTCTGCACTGTGACAGCCCTTCAGATATTTGTAGACAGCTATTAACCCCTTAGTGACCAAGCCTTTTTGCGCCTTGATGAACAGGCCAAATTTTGGAGATCGGACATGTGTCACTTTAACATAGCATAGCTCCGTAAAGGTTTTGCATATTGAAGTGATTCTGACATTGTTTTTTCGCCACATGTTATACTTCATTTAGGTGGTGAAAATAGTCCAATATAATTTGTGTATATATATTAAAAGTGCCAATATTGGGAAAATTTTGAAAACCTTTTTTTTTTTTTTTTAACCATTTAGGAGACATTTAATTTTACATTACTTTTCTGCATTTTGAGGAACACCAAGCCAAGATTGCAAAGGCTCATAAGTGTCGGAATGATAGATACCCCTACAAATAACCCTATTTTAAAAACTTCACACTTTAATGTATTCACTGAGGGGGTCATGTGTATTTTGACCCCACAGTTTTTTTCAGGAATTAATTCAATTTAGAGGAAAAAAAGTAAAGTTTCATATTGTTGCAAATATGTCATTTTAAATGCATATGAAAATGAGGATTGACACCTCCAAATGCCCAAAATGAAAGTAGTCAGTTTCTTTCAGAACAGAAACTTTGCTTGAAGGCCTTTTATGCCCCATAGCACATTTGTAGAGTTCTTGAGCGCCCAAAACCATAGAAAACCCCCACAAATAACCCCATTTTGAAAACTAGACTCCTTAACGAATTTATCTAGGGATGTACTGTATATTTTGATTCCACAATTTTTGAATGAATTCAAGCAAAGCAAAAGGAAAAAATTGTGTTTTTTGTTTTTTTGGCAATTTTGTCATTTTAAAAACAGCTTTTTTTGTACAGCACACATATGAATGAAGACTCGCACCCCAAAATGGATAACCCCGTTTGTCGTGTGTTCAGAAACCTACCCATTGGGGCCTTAATCTACTTACAGAAAATCACAGAGGTGAGGAAAAAGAAAAAAAAAACACATATTCACTGAAAAAGCCAAAAATACAATACCTGAAGGTCTGCAAAGCAGACACGGTCGCCATAGGCACGATCGCCATAAGGCAGGCACAATCGCCACCGGCACAATCGCCGTAGGGCAGGCGCAATGGCCTTAAGCCCTGAAGATATGTAGTCAGCCAGACAATAATGTGTGGAGGAGCAGCTTGTTCCTGGCAGGCTAATATGGGTGACTGCATATTAGCCTGCCAGGAACAAGCTGCTCCTCCACACATTATTGTCTGGCTGACTACATATCTTCAGGGCTTAAGGCCATTGCGCCTGCCCTACGGCGATTGTGCCGGTGGCGATTGTGCCTGCCTTATGGCGATCGTGCCTATGGCGACCGTGTCTGCTTTGCAGACCTTCAGGTATTGTATTTTTGGCTTTTTCAGTGAATATGTGTTTTTTTTTCTTTTTCCTCACCTCTGTGATTTTATGTAATTTATTGTGAGTTAGCGTACGTACTGACGGAAGCGGTGTGACCTCAACGCGGTCCGTCAGCCTATGCGTTTTGGCCAAAATGCAGTACCAACACCCGCATTTTATTAGTATGCATTAGTATCTTTGTATGTAGTATGCTAGTTGGTGGGGGAGCCCAAGATGTCAGCCAGTGTGGCCCACCTTGGAGATACAGGGCAACCCGTTGTCATATCAGCCAGGGTTGATATCCTGTATGGTGGGTCACCACCCATCTATGGCTGACATCTTTGGTATCGTTCACATGTGCAGGCTATTAGTATATGCAGTCACTCCTCCCCATCTGGGCTGGGTTGAGTGGGTGACTGCATATTAGCCTGCCAGGAACAAGCTGCTCCTCCACACATTATTATCTGGCTGACTACATATCTTCAGGGCTTAAGGCCATTGCGCCTGCCCTACGGCGATTGTGCCTGCCTTATGGCGATCGTGCCTATGGCGACCGTGTCTGCTTTGCAGACCTTCAGGTATTGTATTTTTGGCTTTTTCAGTGAATGTGTTTTTTTTTCTTTTTCCTCACCTCTGTGATTTTATGTAATTTATTGTGAGTTAGCGTACGTACTGACGGAAGCGGTGTGACCTCAACGCGGTCCGTCAGCCTATGCGTTTTGGCCAAAATGCAGTACCAACACCCGCATTTTATTAGTATGCATTAGTATCTTTGTATGTAGTATGCTAGTTGGTGGGGGAGCCCAAGATGTCAGCCAGTGTGGCCCACCTTGGAGATACAGGGCAACCCGTTGTCATATCAGCCAGGGTTGATATCCTGTATGGTCGGTCACCACCCATCTATGGCTGACATCTTTGGTATCGTTCACATGTGCAGGCTATTAGTATATGCAGTCACTCCTCCCCATCTGGGCTGGGTTGAGTGGGTGACTGCATATTAGCCTGCCAGGAACAAGCTGCTCCTCCACACATTATTGTCTGGCTGACTACATATCTTCAGGGCTTAAGGCCATTGCGCCTGCCCTACGGCGATTGTGCCGGTGGCGATTGTGCCTGCCTTATGGCGATCGTGCCTATGGTGACTGTGTCTGCTTTGCAGACCTTCAGGTATTGTATTTTTGGCTTTTTCAGTGAATATTAATCTACTTACAGGACACATTGCAAGGTCTATAATGGGAGGAGCAGCCGTTGGATTTCAGGGTACAATTGAATAAATTCCAGGCCCCATTCATTTATAGAGCCATTGAGCGGCCAAAACGATAAGAAACCCCCTCAAATGACCCCATTTTGAAAGCTAGACCCCTTAATGAATTCCTCTAGTGGTGTACTGCATATTTTGACCCCACAGCATTTGAGTGAATCCAAGCAAAGCAGAAAGAAAAAAATTACGATTTTCATTTTTTGTTTCAATTTTGTCAATTTAAAAACAGTTTTTTTTCTACAGTGTACATAGGAATGAAGACGTTCACCCCAAAATGGATACCCCCATTTGTCCCGTGTACAGAAACATACCTATTGTGGCCCTAATCTACTTACAGGATTACTTACACATTGCAAGGCCTATAATGGAGGGAACACCCGTTGGATTGCAGGACACAACTGAATAAATTCCAGGCCCCATTACTCACTTGTACGGAATAAAAGTTGACTCCCGAAAAATATCCACAAATCTTAGATAAAAGTAATAATGTGAACTGTGTGTTATTTCCGAAGACAGGGGTAATTACAGGGGGCCTGGTTAGGATGGGTACATGGAGTAATAAAACTGGGTATCTCCCCTCCTTCCATGCTTTTTGGGAGGTATTTTTTTACCTCAGTGGCAGGGATGGGGCGTAGAAAGTGGCGCTCTGTGAGGCTTTGTAAGCTTGATGAAGTGCGGCGGTCTCGCACAGAAGGCGCTCAATAAGCTGCTCCTGGAACTGCAGGGAGGCGAGCGTACTACAGGTAGCGGTCTAAAAACCGCTGGGCTCTCACGGCCATATGTAGAATCCGCTTACGGAGGCCCACAGCCAATCCCAGCTGTGAGCCCAGCCGTGGCACTGTGTATGCTGCATAATGTACTGCGCATAACTGCGTACTTACACAGGCGGTCATGCGCAGTACAACTTTTTTTTGTTTGTATTTCCCGCACCGTCGCTTAGCGATGACGCGGGTACCTGCAGCCCGTGCACAATGTAGTATCATACGAGCTGCGGGTATATCCGCGACCATAGAGCACAATGGGCTGTATGTTGCAGATATCCGTGGTAAAAAAAACCCTGCTGCGTTCTCTTTTCTCCACTGGATTACACAATTCCGACCCACTAATGTGAACGGAATTGTGTAATCCAATGCAATTGAGCTGCGTATTACCATCGATCAGACGCATGCGGAATCCGTAATTCCTATCCGGTCATGTGAGAACGGCCTTGGGTAGATTGCTACCTTTTTATCATGTGACCGGGGACCGCTCAATGAGGTCACTGCTCCAGGCTCTCGGCGACCGTTGGTCGCTGGGAGCAAGTAGATGTTAAGTTTCCGGGGCTCCCGCGCATGTGTCTGGCATTTTGCCGGCAGTTGCACGTGCAGAATCTGGGAAGGTTCACGGAGGAGGCCTCTGGTAAAAAGTTTAATCTCCTCTCACCGATCGCATCGGTGAGGGGAGATAAAACTTAAATTTTTTTTTACTTTTCCATGATCGTCATTATAAATTGGATAACGGCGAACACGTGATCAGGAACCGCTCACTGCAGCCCCCCGTGAAATCTCCAGGCTTTTGGCTCAGTTTTGTAGCCAGGAGCAGGAAGAATGTAAATTACCCTGGAAATCCACGGCTTTTGCGCATGCATCCGCCATTTTGGCGATGGGCACGTGCGCAGAAGCTGGGGTAAGGTCCATGGATAAATCCGGGGGCCTTAGGTACATACTTTCATCCTCCCTCATGGATATGATCCATGAGGGGAGATACAACGTAAGCTTTTTAGACTTTAAAAAATTTTTTTTTTACATTAAATGATCACTGTTATCCATTGGATAACAGTGGTCACGTCCTCAGTGACATCTCTCTGCTCCTAGCTGCACATAGTAGCCAGGAGCAGAGGGATTTTGAATTCCATGGAGCGCAAGCCCCTCTGTGCACGCGCCCGATGAATGAAATCGGGCACGCATGCACAGAAGGGGACATCAGGTCCCGGAACATTGCAAAGGACCTAAGGTGAGTATTTTAACCTCCGCCATGGATCTTATCCAAAGGGCTAATTGGCTTCTGCTCTTGGTTTTTTTTTGCCTTCCTCTGGATCAACAAAATAGGAGGCTAGACAGGCTGGACTAGATGGACATGGTCTTCATTCAGCCTTACGAACTATGTTACTATGAGGGGAGGTGAAACTTGCACTTTTTAAAACTTTTTCGTGATCGCCGCTATTCATTGGATCATAGTGACGTCTCCTGGTTCCCAGCTACCTTCAGGAGACCTGAGCCAGTAGATTTTAAATTTGCCAGGGTTCCTGCCCTCTGCACATGCCCGTGACATCATCCGTCTGGCACGCATGCGCAGAAGAGCGTGGGTAGGTCCAGGAGGACCAGATCATCAGGGGAAAGCGCGGAGGATGCGGGTGACTAATCTCAGCTGCCCCTATGGATCTGATCCATGAGGGCAGCTGAATCTTTAATAGAGATGAGTGAGCACACTCGTCTGAGCTTGATGCTTGTTCGAGCATTAGGATGCTCGAGATGCTCGTTACTCGAGACAAGCACCACGCGATACTTGAGTCAATTCTATTTCCTTCCCCGCATGTTTAGCGCCATTTCCTAGCCAATAGACATGCAGGGAAGGCATTAACACTTCCTCCTGTGATGTGCCAGCCCTATTCCACCCTCCTGCAGTGAGTAGCTGTCGAGATCAGGTGACCGCCGAGTATTTAAAGCCGTCCCGCCCGCGGCTCGCCTCAGACACACACTGGAAGAGTATAGGGAAAGTGGCAGTGTAGGATCCTGTCTTCAAGAACCCCAACAGTCCTTCTTAGGGCCATATCTGACCGTGTACATTATAGTTGTGGCTGGCTGGGAGTAGTTTTGCACATTTTTTTTTTTTTCATCTCGGGCTGTGCAGGCCATTACAGCTATAGCGTTCTCAGTCTGCAGTCTATTATACAGAGTATAGGGAAAGTGCTGCTGAGATAGGGAAAGTGGTAGTGTAGGATCCTGTCTTCAAGAACCCCAACGGTCCTTCTTAGCGCTACATCTGACCGTGTGCATTTTACAGGGTGGCTGCTGGGAGTTGTAGTTCTTTCATTATAGCATTACGCAGCTAGGCCTGTTTGCAGCCTTTCGTAATTTTTTTTTTTTTCTGGCTGAAGTTTGAGTTAAAATACCGCTCTCAGCGTGAAAGTGTATGCAAATAATTCCATACTTATTTATACCGGTCAGTATCTGCAGTGAATTAGACGCACAGCGTAGGGCCAGCACAGCCACTTCTACAGGAAAAGTGATATACCCTATACAGCCTGTATCCTCTGCCCAAAAAAAAGCAAAAGCTCCTTCGTTGGGCTACATCTGACCGTGTGCATTTTACTGGGTGGCTGCTGGGAGTTGTAGTGCTTCTATTATAGCATTACACAGCTAGGCCTGTTTGCAGCCTTTCGTAATTTTTTTTTTCTGGCTGAAGTTTGAGTTAAAATACCGCTCTCAGCGTGAAAGTGTACGCAAATAATTCCATACTTATTTATACCGGTCTCTGTCTGCACTGAATTAGATGCACAGCGTAGGGCCAGCACAGCCACTTCTACAGGGAAAGTGATATACCCTATACAGCCTGTATCCTCTGTCCAAAAAAAACCAAATGCTCCTTTGTTGGGCTACATCTGACCATGTGCATTTTACTGGGTGGTTGCTGGGAGCTGTAGTGCTTTCGTTATAGCATTACGCAGCTAGGCCTGTTTGCAGCCTTCCATATTATTTTGTCTGGCTAGAGTGTGCGTTAAAATACCGCTCTCAGCGTGAAAGTGTACGCAAATAATTACATACTTATTTATACCGGTCTGTGTCTGCAGTGAATTAGATGCACAGCGTAGGGCCAGCACAGCCAATTCTACAGGGAAAGTGATATACCTTATACAGCCTGTATCCTCTGTCCCTAAAAAACAAAAGCTCCTTTGTTGGGCTACATCTGACCATGTGCATTTTACTGGGTGGCTGCTGGGAGTTGTACGTGCTTCCATTATAGCATTATGCAGCTAGGCCTATTTGCAGCCTTCCATATTATTTTTGTCTGGCTAGAGTGTGAATTAAAATACCACTCTCAGCGTGAAAGTGTACGCAAATAATTCCATACTTATTTATACAGGTCTGTGTCTGCAGTGAATTAGACGCACAGCGTAGGGCCAGTTCAGCCACGTCTACAGGGAAAGTGATATACCTTATACAGCCTGTATCCTCTGTCCAGAAAAAGCAAAAGCTCCTTCGTTGGGATGCATCTGACCGTGTGCATTTTACTGGGTGGCTGCTGGGAGTTGTAGTGCTTCCATTATAGCATTACACAGCTAGGCCTGTTTGCAGCCTTCCGTAATTTTTTTTTTTCTGGCTGGAGTTTGCGTTAAAATACTGCTCTCAGCGTGAAAGTATACGCAAATAATTCCATACTTATTTATACCGGTCAGTGTCTGCAGTGAATTAGACGCACAGCGTAGGGCCAGCACAGCCACTTCTAGAGGGAAAGTGATATATCCTATAAAGCCTGTATCCTCTGTCCAAAAAAAGCAAATGCTCCTTCGTTGGGCTACATCTGACCGTGTGCATTTTACTGGGTGGCTGCTGGGGGTTATAGTGCTTTCATTATAGCATTACGCAGCTAGACTTGTTTGCAGCCTTCCGTATTATTTTTGTCTGGCTGGAGTGTGCGTTAAAATACCGCTCTCAGCGTGAAAGTGTACGCAAATAATTCCATACTTATTTATACCGTTCTCTGTCTGGAGTAAATTAGAGAGCAGTCTCACCGCTAAACAGTACTGTAATATTACCGGGGCCACTGCAAAGTATTTCAGCTCAGCCGCTGTGCAGAGCGTCTCACAATACCATTTCTGTTGGTGGGGTTGAGATCGCCGCAGTTACCAGCACTATCCACTGGCTTCAGAGTCTTCTCCCACTCCACACAGCCTCTATAATCTACAAGTCTCTGCGAGCAATAAATTACCCCTAGGTATCAGCGCAAGACAGCGGGTTACATTTTTCAAGTCACAGCATAGAGCCTCTACTATGTACAAGTCTCTGTGTGCGGTGAATTAAGGCCCAGTTGTCAGTGCTGTACAGTGGAGTAATTTATTTGGCCCCTGCTCTATTTGTAATCCGCCATGATGCGGAGTAAGGGTAAGGGTCAAGGACGTGAACGTGGACGCGGATGTCCAAGTGAGTGTGTGGGCACAGGCCGAGTTCCTGATCCAGGTGAATCACAGCCAGCTGCTGCGATATTAGGAGAGAGGCAAGTTTCTGGGGTCCCGAGCTTCATATCACAATTAATGGGTCCACGTGGTAGACCTTTATTACAAACAGAGCAGTGTGAGCAAGTCCTGTCGTGGATGGCAGAAAATGCATCCAGCAATGTATCGGCCACCCAGTCTTCTACGCAGTCCACTACTCCCGGCTTAGGGACTGCAACTCTGAATCCTCTGGCTGCTGCTCCTCCTTCTCCCCAGCCTCCTCACTCCATGAAAATGACATATTCTGATGAGCAGGCAGACTCCCAGGAATTGTCATGAGTGGGAAAGCATGATTCCTCTCACACCTGAGGAGTTGGTCGTGACCGATGCCCAATCTTTGAAAAGTTCCCGGGGTCCGGGTGATGAGGCTGGGGACTTCCGGCAACTGTCTCAAGAGCTTTCAGTGGGTGAGGAGGATGATGATGATGAGACAGTTGTCTATCACTTAGGTAGTAGTAAGGGCAGTAAGTCCGAGGGAGGAGCGCTCAGAGGATTCGGAGGAAGAGCAGCTGGACAATGAGGTGACTGACCCCACCTGGTTTGCTAAGCCTACTGAGGACAGGTCTTCAGAGGGGGAGGCAAGTGCAGCAGCAGGACAGGTTGGAAGAGGCCGTGGGGTTGTCAGGGGTGGAGGCAGGGCCAGAGCGAAGAATCCCCCAACTGTTTCCCAAAGCACACCCCCGCGCCAAGCCTCAGTGCAGAGGGCTAGGTGTTCAAAGGTGTGGATGTTTTTCAGTGAGAGCGCGGATGACCAACTAACAGTGGTGTGCAACCTGTGTCACACTAAGATCACCCGGGGAGCCACCAGTACCAGCCTCACCACCACCAGCATGCACAGGCATATGATGGCCAAGCACCCCACAAGGTGGGATGAAGGTTGTTCACCGCCTCCGGGTTACACCACTGCCTCTTTCCCTGTGCCCCAACCTGCCACTCAGATCCAACCCCCCTCTCAGGACACAGGCAGGAGCGCCTCCTGGCCTGCACCCACACCCTCACCTGCACTGTCCTCAACCCCATGCAGCAATATCTCTCAGAGCAGCGTTCAGCTGTCGCTAGCACAAGCGTTGGAGTAAAAGTGCAAATACGCCGCAATGCACCTGCACGCACAAGCTTTAAATGTGCATATTGCCAAATTAATCAGCCTGCAGATGCTGCCGTACAGGCTTGTGGAAACGGAGGCTTTCAAAAACATGATGGCCCCGCGCTACTCGGTCCCCAGTTGCAACTATTTTTCCCGGTGTGCCGTCCCAGCCCTACACCAGCACTTCTCCCGCAACATAAATCGTGCCCTCACCAACGCGATTACTGGGTAGGTCCACTTAACCACGGACACGTGGACAAGTACTGGCGGGCAGGGCCACTATATCTCCCTGACGGCACATTGGGTGAATTTGGTGGAGGCTGGGACCGAGTCAGAGCCTGGGACCGCTCACATCCTACCCACACCCAGAATAGCGGGTCCTACCTCGGTGCTGGTATCTGCGGCAGTCTATGCCACCTCCTCTAAACCCCCCTCCTCCTCCTCCTACGCAACCTCTACCTCTCAATTAAGAAGTGTGAGCAGCACGTCGCCAGCAGTCAGCATGGTGCGGTGCGGCAGCACAGTGGTGGGCAAGCTTTAGCAGGCCTTGCTGAAACTACTCAGCTTAGGTGAGAAGAGGCACACGGCCCCCGAACTGTTGCAGGGTCTGACAGAGGAGACCGACCTCTGGCTTTCGCCACTGAGCCTCCAACCGGGCATGGTCGTGTGTGACAACGGCCATAACCTGGTGGCGGGTCTGCAGCTCGGCAGCCTCACATACGTGCCATGCCTGGCTCACGTCTTCAATTTGGTGGTTCAGCGGTTTCTGAAAAACTTCCCTCACTTGTCTCACCTGCTCGGCAAGGGGCGCACCTTGTGTCTGCGCACATTTCCGCAAGTCCACCACGGACGCCGCCTCCCTGAGGACCCTGCAACATCGGTTTAATCTGCCAGAGCACCAACTGCTGTGCGATGTGCCCACACGATGGAATTATACGCTGCACATGTTGGCCAGTCTCTATGAGCAGCGTAGAGCAATAGAGGAATACCAACTCCAACATGGGCGGCGTAGTGGAAGTCAGACTCCCCAATTGTTTGCCAGCCAGGCCCACTCCTCGGTAAACATCTGCCAGGTCCTCGGAAACTTTGAGGAGTCTACCCAGATTGTGAGCGGCGATGCTGCAATCATTAGCATTACCATCCCACTGCTATGCCTGCTGAGAAGTTTTTGCAAAGCATAAAGACCAACACTTTGCGGTTGGAACAGGAGACGGGGGATGACAGTATGTCGCTTGATAGTCAGACCACCTTCATGTCTATATCTCAGCGTGTTTTGGAGGAGGAGGAGGGGGAGGAGTAGGAGGAGGAGCTGGAGGAGGGGGAAGAGACAGCTGGGCACACTGCAGAGGGTACCCATGCTGCTTGCCTCTCTCTCATCTGTTCAGCGTGTGGGCTGTGGAGGAGGAGGAGGGGGAGGATCCTGAAAATAATCTTGCTAGTGAGGACAGCTATGTCTTGCGTACTGGCACCCTGGCACACATGGCTGACTTCATGTTAGGCTGCCTTTCTCATGACCCTCGCGTTAGACGCATTCTGGCCAACACAGATTACTGGGTGTACACCCTTCTCGACCCACGGTACAAGGAGAAGGGTACCCACGGTACATCACTCTCGTACCCCTTTCCACTCATTTCCGAAGAGGAAAGGGGTACGAGAGTGATGCAATACCATAGGGCACTGGTGGAAAAAGTGATGCTAAACTTCCCATCTGACAGCGCTAGCGGCAGGAGGCGCAGTTCCGAGGGCCAAGTAGCAGAGGAGGCGCGGAGATCAGGCATGTACAGCGCAGGCAGGGGAACACTCTCCCATGCGTACCCGCCTGTCAACTGCCAGTGCCGACATGCTTACACTCATGAAGATAAACAAAGCCTGTATTTGCCCAGACGTCTCTTCTCCATCGGCGGAAAGTAGCGGTACCTAAAGATTCTTTTCGCTGCAACCGGATAAATAAGCATTCTCCATTACCGGAAAAAGAGGGGTAACTACCTTTGTCAATCACTCTCAGATATTAGTCCTCCTCCTCCTCCTCCTCCTACTCCTCCTCCTGAAACATGTCATCACGCTGAACTGCCAATTTTTCTGCGGCCCAAAAGGCTCAGCTTACAATTTTTTTACAATGTTTCAAAGTTTCAAAAGTATTGATACTTTACCAGAAACCAATTTTTTTCACTAAGCTGCCTCCAGGCTCTTTTGCAAATTAATAGAGATGAGCGAGCACCAAAATGCTCGGGTGCTCGTTACTCGGGACGAACTTTTCGCGATGCTCGAGGGTTCGTTTCGAGTAACGAACCCCATTGAAGTCAATGGGCGACCCGAGCATTTTTGTATATTGCCGATGCTCGCTAAGGTTTTCATTTGTGAAAATCGGGGCAATTCAAGAAAGTGATGGGAACGACACAGCAACGGATAGGGCAGGTGAGGGGCTACATGTTGGGCTGCATCTCAAGCTCACAGGTCCCACTATTAAGCCACAATAGTGGCAAGAGTGGCCCCCCCCCCCGCACTGTCAGCATAAAGATCGTTTACCTCTGCCATAGCTGTAACAGCTGTGGCAGAGAAGAACGATGTTAGCCCATTGAATTCAATGGAGCCGGCAATACAGCAGGTTCCACTGAAAGCAATGGGCTGCCGGCGAGCGCAGGATGAATTGTCGGGAAGGGCTTAAATATATAAGCCCTTCCCTGCAATTCATCCAGAAATGTGTTACAATAAAAATATATACCGGCAAATAAGGCGACGGGGCGTATAAGACGACCCCCCAACTGTCACCTTATATGCCGGGAATACAGCGGAGCAAAGAATAAAAATCATTACTCACTTCTCCTGGCGTCCTGCGGTGCTCCTGCAGGCTGTCGCTCCCTCCTGATCCCCGGCAGAGCATTGCTTTCTCTACGAAGGGCTTGAAATCCCCGCCTCCAAAAACACACGTGCCTTCAGCCAATCACAGTCATTCAATGACATCATTGTCATTGGCTGTGATTGGCTGAAGGCACATGTGTTTCTGGAGGCGGGGATTTAAAGCCCTTCGTAGAGAAAGCAATGCTCTGCCGGGGACCAGGAGGGAGCGACAGCCTGCAGCAGCACCGCAGAATGCCAGGAGAAGTGAGTAATGATTTTTATTCTTTGCTCCGCTGTATTCCCGGCGTATAAGGTGACAGTTGGGGGGTCGTCTTATACGCCGGTATATATTTTTATTGTAACACATTTCTGGATGAATTGCAGGGAAGGGCTTATATATTTAAGCCCTTCCCGACAATTCATCCTGCGCTCGCCGGCAGCCCATTGCTTTCAGTGGAACCTGCTGTATTGCTGGCTCCATTGAATTCAATGGGCAAACATCGTTCTTCTCTGCCACAGCTGTTACAGCTGTGGCAGAGAAGAATGATTTGTCTTCTATATGTTCTCAATGGGGTCGGCGCTGCTGCCGCCGGCCCCATTGAGCGCATATAGAGAAGAGAACAGAAATCGCAGATCGCACATAGGTGCGATCTGCGATTTCTATGGCCTAAGAAGGACCGTTGGGGTTCTTTAAGCCTAAAATAACTCCTAACACTCTCCCTATAGCAGCTCCGGCATCAACAACACTTTCCCTGAACTATGTCAGAATGCATCTATGGCAAGCCGCGGGAGGGGCAGATTTTAATACTCGGGTGACACCTAATCTCGCCAGCCACTCACTGCAGGGGGGTGGTATAGGGCTTGAACGTCGCAGGGGGAAGTTGTAATGCCTTCCCTGTCTTTCTATTGGCTAGAAAAGCGCGCTAAGTTCTCAGAGATGAAAGTGAAAGTAACCCGAACATCGCGTGGTACTCATTACGAGTAACGAGCATCTCGAACACCCTAATACTCGAACGAGTATCAAGCTCGGACGAGTATGCTCGCTCATCTCTACAAATTAAGCAACAGCGAGCTATATCTTTAAAAAAATTTTCTGGGTTTCACCTACCCTCTCGGTTGATAAATTTTTCAGAGGTACACTTGTACTCTTGGTAGACTAATTTTTCTGGCCCTCGCCTATACTGTTATCTCACTAATTTTTCTGGACTTCGCCTACACTAATGATATACCAATGTTTCAGGGGTTCGCCTATACTCTTGCTACAGAAATGTTACAGGGGTCTGCCTATACTTCTACTACAGAAATGTTACAGGGGGGTCTGCCTATACTGCTGCTACAAAAATGTTAGTGGGGTCTGCCTATACTGTTGCTACAGAAATGTTAGTGGGGTCTGTCTATACTGTTACTACAGAAATGTTACTGGTGTCTGCCTATACTGCTACTACAGAAATGATACTGGGGTCTGCCTATACTTCTGCTACAGAAATTATACAGGGGTCTGCCTATACTTCTGCTACAGAAATGTTACAGGGGTCTGCCCATACTTCTACTACAGAAATGGTATTGGGGTCTGCCTATACTGCTGCTACAGAAATGTTACAGGGGTCTGCCTATACTTCTGCTACAGAAATGTTACAGGGGTCTGCCTATACTGCTGCTACAAAAATGTTAGTGGGGTCTGCCTATACTGTTGCTACAGAAATGTTAGTGGGGTCTGCCTATACTGTTACTACAGAAATGTTACTGGTGTCTACCTATACTTCTACTACAGAAATGATACTGGGGTCTGCCTATACTTCTGCTACAGAAATTATACAGGGGTCTGCCTATACTTCTGCTACAGAAATGTTACAGGGGTCTGCCCATACTTCTACTACAGAAATGGTATTGGGGTCTGCCTATACTGCTGCTACAGAAATGTTACAGGGGTCTGCCTATACTTTAGCTACAGAAATGCTACTGGGGTCTGCCTATACTTCTACTTCAGAAATGGTACTGGGGTCTGCCTATACTGTTACTACAGAAATGTTGCTGGGGTCTGCCCAAACTTCTACTACAAAAATGTTATAGGGGTCTGTCTATACTTCTGCTACAGAAATGTTACAGGGGTCTGCCTATACTTCTACTACAGAAATGGTACTGGGGTCTGCTTATACTGCTGCTACAGAAATGTTACTGGGGTCTGCTTATACCTTTGCTACTGGAATGTTACAGGGGTCTGTTTATACTATGTGTGCACACACACTTCCCACGGTGTTTTACCTATCTGGCCCAAAAACACTGACTGACTAGGGCATAAATTGTGGGCCGAAGCCAACATGTATTTTCTCTCGCGTTACCACAGTTATCTAGGGCACTGGTTTGTGCCAAACAGGAGCGATACTGTACAAATGAGACGTTCGCAGCTTTACTAGCATCGGAGTCCGCTCTATGTCCGCGATTGCTGAGGGTTTGTGCAGAGGCCTATGTCCTCGGCGCAGTGAAAGTCTGCCATGTTTGGGCACTCTGATTTCTTCATGGTTCATGAAGGACCCACCTATGCTGTGGAGCCACCTATGCTGTGGGAGCACACAGACTTCCCATAGCGGCGCTTTACCTGTGTGGCACAAAGTCACTGACTGACTTGGGTAGGGTGCAGCGTGCAGATGGCTTTCCCCTTGCGTTGTCGATGAGGTATCCGGCACCCAAAGAGAATGAGTAGTGTGTGGACACATGGATTCCCCATTGCTATGTCACTCGCGGCACCTTGGGCCACACAAGGTGTTTGCTGGGACGAGCCTGACTCAGGGCCCGCTCACATACTTCCCACACAGGCTATAGCAGCATTGTGGAGATGTGTACAAGTGCTGGGCTGGCACCAAAGTCCCCTTTATGCCCATGTTTGGGGCTCCTGACAATTTTGCGACAGAGGTGGCACGGGATTGGAATGATGATCGTACATCAATTTATCATCGATTCACAACAGCATTGTGGGCTATCGCCCCCCCCCCCCCCTTTCAAGGAGGTCGCTGCCTGGCCCTCCCAACCCTCTGTAGTGTGTGCCTCCGGTTCCTCCTCATCGCAGATGCACTTAGAAATAGACATGAGGGTGGTGTAGCTATGAAGCGAGCATGTGGCATGAGCGCAGCTGAAGGCTGTGCAGGGAAACGTTTGTGTGCGGTGTGGACGCAGGGTCGTGCGGGGGTTGGGCAGCATGTAACCCAGGAGAAGAGGTAGCGGTGTGACCCGCAGGCAGTGATTGTCCTTGGTTGCAGGTAGTGTGGTGCTTAGCTAAGGTGTGCCTTGCTAATAAGGGTTTGTCCGAAGTAAAAATTGTTAGGGGGGGGCAGACTCTAGCCCCTATTGTGGCTTAATAGTGGGACCTGGGAGCCTGAGATGCAGCCATGCATGCTGCCCCTGCCCTTCCCTATCCGTTTCTGTGGTGTTTCCATGACTTTCGGATGTTTTCCAGAGTTTCACAAGTGAAGACCTATGCGGAGCATCGGTCATATACAATAATGCTCGATTCGCCCATTGACTTCAATGGGGTTCGTTACTCGAAATGAGTTCTCGAGCATCGCGAAAAGTTCGACTCGAGCACCCGAGCATTTTGTTGCTCGCTCATCTCTAATCTTTAACTGTTTTTTTACTTTTTTGCACTTTAATGCAATCACATTGCCGGAGGACTCCCTGCAGCCTGGGATGACACTTCCAGGCTGTCAGCTACCTGCACGCACTAAAAGCATGGAGCTGTCATGTGCACAACCCACGTGGCTTTAATCCCTGCAGAAAGCATGTTTTTATGTCCTTGGGAATTAAAGCCCACTTGGGCAGGACGTAAAAACACTGGGCTGGTCACTAAGAGGTTAAGTCTCCTCTCAAACTTCTTTCTTGCAAGCTAAATATTTTAAGATCCTTTTACTGTTCCTTCTATGACACGATTTGGAGACCAGTCACCATCTTTATAACTCTTCTTTGAACTTTCTGCAGTTTGTTGATGTGTTTTTTTAAAGTGGGGCACCAAGAACTGGACACAGTATTCCAGATGAGGTCTGACAAAGAAAGAGTAGATGGGGATATTTACCACACGTGATCTAGACTCTGTGCTTCCTTTAATACATCCCAGAATTGTGTTTGCCTTTTTGGCTTCTGCCTCACATTGTTGACTCATGTTTAGTCTATGATCTATTAGTATACCCTAGTCTTTTTCACATGTGCTGCTGCTTAGCCCAAGTCCTCCCATTCTGTATGTGCTTTTTTCATTTTTCTTGCCCAGATGAAGGACTTTGCATTTCTCCTTGTTAAATACCATTCTGTTAGTCACTGCCCACTGTTCAAGCTTTTCTAGATACTTTTGGATACTCTATTTCTCTTTCCTAGTGTTAGCTATCCTTCCTATCTTTTCAGTTTCCCATCAATTCCCTCCTCCAGATCATTTATAAAAGTGTTGAAAAACACTGGGCCCAGGACAGAGCCTTGTTGTATCCCACTGGATAAATTCTTCCACTTGGATACAGCCATTTATGACCACTCATTGAGTACGACCACTCAGCCAGTTATGAATCCACCTAACAGTTGACTTGTCATCCCCATATTTGGTAATTATTTTCAATAAGTATGGTATGAGATACTTTGTCAAATGCTCTACTAAAGTCAAGATATACTATATTCACCGCATTTACGTGATCAATCCAGTCAGTGATTCTGTCATAGAAGGAAATTACATTTGTCTTGCATGACTTGTTTGTTACAAACCAATGCTGGCTCTCGTTAATTACTCCATTTTGTATCCAAGTACTCGCATACATGCTGTTTAATAATTTGTTCAAACATCTCTTCCGGCATAGAAGTCAGGCTCACAGGCTTGAAGTTTCCTGGATCCACCATCTTCCCTTTTTTGAAAATAGGAACAACATTTTCCCTTTTCTAATCTTCTGGGACTTCTCCTATTCTCCAGGAATTTTCAAAGATTATGGGAAGTGGCTCAGCAATTACCTCTGCTGCTTCCTTTAGTATCCTCGGATGTATTTTATCTGGACTTTGGAAGTTGAATTCATTTACGTTAGCTAAGTGTTCCCTCACCATCTCGCAGCTTATAGATAGTCTGCATTATTTTATTCCCTCAATAGCACAGGGAAGAAAAGTTGATGTTCCATCTACTTTCTGAGAGAAAACAGTTACAAAATAGGAATTTAAAAGTTTGGCCTTCTCAACATCATTCTTAACCAATTCACCATTTTCATCTTCTAAGCACCCAATAGCATCTTTCACTTTTCTTTTGCTTTTGACATACCCCCAAATCATTTTTTTTATTGCTTTTGGCTTTTTTTACAAGCATCAATTTATTATCAGCCTTAGCTTTTCTGACAGTTTCTGCAGACCGCATTATATTCTCCTTTAGATATCCCCCCTGTTTTATGAACATGTTTTTCTTTATTTTTAACATGTGTGCAAGTTCTGTCTTCATCCATCCTGGTCTCTTTAAATGCTTCCCATTCTTCCTTCTTTTAGGGATTGTTAATGATTGTCCTTTTAGAATCTCATTTCGCAATATTTCCCAACTTTCTTGGACATTTCTGTCCTTAAGAACATCCAGTTATTGGATTCTTCCTATCCTACAGAACAGAACTCAGGTAAGATAGAAGCCAGGCATTTTTATGGCTCACTCATGAGTAACCAAAGTATGATGAAAAAAATAAACATGTTCCATTTGGAAGGGAGCTGGGGAGCAGTTCTCCATGGAGACATGGGGAAAAACTTTTAGATAATCACTGCAATTACACAAAGGTAGCTGCTTTTTTAGAGACACAACTTTAGATACAGATGAGGGGGTATTATTCTCCCCAAGTTATTGCTAGTCAAATGAGTAGTGGTAACGGTCTACACTGGACAAAACGCAGACAGAAGGGTTCACTGTCACATAGATTTTGAGCATGTTCGAGGCTGCTAGCTTTCTGGGGAGGTAAATATGATCTCATGCAGAGAGTTTAAAAAAAGTTTTCCAGGAGACCCTAAGTTGGCACTGCTGTCGCTAAATCTAGACCAATTCTCCCTGGTCACTGTATATCTACTAGCCCATGCCTTAATGATGGCCAAAACAATTATAGCGAAACATTGGAAACACCTCCAGCACTAGAAGCATTTGAGAACCGTATGGCAGAACACTGTGCCTTTGAAAAATGGATGGCTATACGTTCAAACACTTATAAAACATACTTTGATGCATGGAATATGTGGTTAAAATTTCACAAAGAGTAATGAGTGTACAATTTTGAGTTACAGATGCCGCGTTAATGTTACTATTACTGATAATTACTTTTGCTACAGAGAGTACTATAATTCAAAATAATTAGAAAGATAGGAGGAAAATGCAACCTGAATCCAGGAAAATGTATTTGAAATGTAAGATACATATATACATGGATACGTTTAAGAATGTAACAATATGAACACGTTGGACACTTCTTTTGCCTCTCATTAATAAAAAACTAATGATTCAAAAGGCAGGTGTCTGGGCCGCCCTTGAACTATTTTAAACGATTTTGCCATCAGCATGTCTTCAGACAGAGTTCCATAGTCTCACTGCGCTAACAATAAAGAACCCCCTTCTATGCTGTGGAGAAACCTTCTTTCCTCTAGACATAGAGTATTTCCTCTTGTTACATTCTCATTCCTGGTTATAAAAAGATTACGGCAGAGATCTTTGTTATAAGGTCAACCCTCTGCAGCATTTTTTCTAAACGTAATAATCCCAATTTTGATAACCACTGGGTATTGTAGTCCTCCCATTCTGTTTATTACTTTAGCCTCCCACCTTTGTACTCTAATACCTCCTTCTTGAGTACCAGTGCTCTTATACCATGTGTGGTCTGACTTGTATAAAGGAAAAAACAATAGTAGCAGCTGACTGACAGTGATTGCTTCAGTTAAGCTTACTGTTAGGTAAAATCCGCAAGTCCTTTTTCTTGTCCATTTTGCCTAGTGGTTTCCCATTTAGTAATTAATGGTGACGTGTATTTCCTCTGCCCATGTGCATAACCTTACATTCATCAGTGTTAAACCTCATTTGCCACTTATCTGCCCAAGCCCCCAACGTATCCAGATCCTCTTGCAACCGCCCCGTGACCTTTCTTGTGTTAATTTCATTGCAAGGTTTTGTATCATCTGCAAATATTAAGATTATACTGTACAGTTCCTCTACCATGTCATTGATAAATATTAGAGATGAGCGAACGTACTCGTCCGAGCTTGTTGCTTGTTCGAGTATTAGCGTGTTCGAGATGCTCGTTACTCGTAACGAGTACCACACGATGTTCGGGTTACTTTCACTTTCCTCTCTGAGACGTTAGCGCGCTTTTCTGGCCAATTGAAAGACAGGGAAGGCATTACAACTTCCCCCTGCGAGGTTCAAGCAGTGAGTGGCTGGGGAGATCAGGTGTCACCCGAGTATAAAAATCGGCCCCTCCCGCGGCTCGCCTCAGATGCGTTGTGAGATAGCTGAGGGACAGTGGTATCGTGTTGGAGCTGCTGTAGGGAGAGTGTTAGGAGTTAGTGTAGGCTTCAAGAACCCCAACGGTCCTTCTTAGGGCCACATCTAACCATGTGCAGTACTGTGGAGGCTGCTTTTAGCAGTGTTGCACATTTTTTTTTTTTGCTATATCGGCCGTGCAGAGCATTGCGCCCTGCAGTAATAGTCCAGGGATAGAATTGTGTAGGCAGGGCCAGAAGACATATATATATATATATATATATATATAGATTGAATATACGCAGTGGTCCTTTTGAAAAAAATATTTGGAAAAAATCTATTTGGCCTGCCTGTCACTCTGCTCAGTGTTCTGGGTCCGTGTCTGCTGGGGGTAGTATTTCTCCAAATAAATACGCAGTCAGCTAAGTGTTACAGCAGGCTTGCGCAAAATTATTTCCTGGCGTTCCGTAAGCGAACTCAGCCTCCAACCACAGGCCAATAAGCGGCACATTTAATTACAGTGTTGTGTTTCTGCATTCCTGGTAATACAGCATGCTGAGGGGTAGGGGTAGGCCTAGTGGACGTGGGCGCGGCCGAGGACGCGGAGGCCCTAGTCCGGGTGTGGGCACAGGCCGAGCTCCTGATCCAGGTGTATCGCAGCCGACTGCTGCGGGATTAGAAGAGAGGCACGTTTCTGGCGTCCCCACATTCATCGCACAATTAATGGGTCCACGCGGTAGACCTTTATTAGAAAATGAGCAGTGTGAGTAGGTCCTGTCGTGGATGGCAGAAAGTGCTTCCAGCAACCTATCGTCCACCCAGAGTTCTGCGCCGTCCACTGCTGCAACTCAGAATCCTCTGGCTGCTGCTCCTCCTTCCTCCCAGCCTCCTCACTCCATGAAAATGAGACATTCTGAGGAGCGGGCAGACTCCGAGGAACTGTTCTCGGGCCCCTGCTCAGATTGGGCAGCAGTGGTTCCTCTCACACCAGAGGAGTTTATCGTGACTGATGCCCAACCATTGCAAAGTTCCCGGGGTCCGGGGGATGAGGCTGGGGACTTCCGGCAACTGTCTCAAGACCTTTCAGTGGGTGAGGAGGCCGATGATGATGAGACACAGTTGTCTATCGGTGAGGTAGTAGTAAGGGCATTAAGTCCGAGGGAGGAGCGCACAGAGGATTTGGAGGAAGAGCAGCAGGACAATGAGGTGACTGACCCCACCTGGTTTGCTACGCCTACTGAGGACAGGTTTTCAGAGGGGGAGGCAAGGGCAGCAGCAGGGCAGGTTGCAAGAGGCAGTGCGGTGGCCAGGGGTAGAGGCAGGGCCAGACCGAATAATCCACCAACTGTTTCCCAAAGCGCCCCCTCGCGCCATGCCACCCTGCAGAGGCCGAGGTGCTCAAAGGTGTGGCAGTTTTTCACTGAGAGTGCAGACGACCGACGAACAGTGGTGTGCAACCTTTGTCGCACCAAGATCAGCCGGGGAGCCACCACCACCAGCCTCACCACCACCAGCATGCGCAGACATATGATGGCCAAGCACCCCACAAGGTGGGACGAAGGCCGTTCACTGCCTCCGGTTTGCACTGCTGCCTCTCCCCCTGTGCCCCAACCTGCCACTGAGATCCAACCCCGCTCTGAGGACACAGGCACTACCGTCTCCTGGCCTGCACCCACACCCTCACCTCCGCTGTCCTCGGCCCCATCCAGCAATGTCTGTCAGCGCAGCGTCCAGCCATCGCTAGCGCAAGTGTTTGAGCGCAAGTACGCCGCCACGCACCCGCACGCTCAAGCGTTAAACGTGCATGTAGCCAAATTGATCAGCCTGGAGATGCTGCCATATAGGGTTGTGGAAACGGAGTCCTTCAAAAGTATGATGGCGGCGGCGGCGGCCCCGCGCTAGTCAGTTCCCAGTCGCCACTACTTTTCCCGATGTGCCGTCCCAGCCCTGCACGACCACGTCTCCCGCAACATTGTACGCGCCCTCACCAACGCGGTTACTGCCAAGGTCCACTTAACAACGGACACGTGGACAAGCACAGGCGGGCAGGGCCACTATATCTCCCAGACGGCACATTCGGTGAATTTAGTGGAGGCTGGGACAGAGTCAGAGCCTGGGACCGCTCATGTCCTACCCACCCCCAGAATTGCTGGCCACAGCTCGGTGGTGGTATCTGCGGCGGTGTATGCTTCACCACTAAAGCAGCCTCCTCCTCCTCCTCCAACGCAACCTCTGTCTCGCAATCAAGATGTGTCAGCAGCAGCAGCACGTCGGCAGCAATCGGTGTCGCGCGTCGTGGCAGCACAGCGGTGGGCAAGCGTCAGCAGGCCGTGCTGAAACTACTCAGCTTAGGAGATAGGAGGCACACGGCCCACGAACTGTTGCAGGGTCTGACAGAGCAGACCGACTGCTGGCTTGCGCCGCTGAGCCTCCAACCGGGCATGGTCGTGTGTGACAACGGCCGTAACCTGGTGGCGGCTCTGCAGCTCGGCAGCCTCACGCATGTGCCATGCCTGGCCCACATCTTTAATTTGGTGGTTCAGCGGTTTCTGAAAAGCTACCCTCGCTTGTCAGACCTGCTCGGAAAGGTGCGCCGGCTCTGCGCACATTTCCGCAAGTCCCACACAGACGCTGCCACCCTGCGCACCCTGCAACATCGGTTTAATCTGCCAGTGCACCGACTGCTGTGCGACATGCCCACACGGTGGAACTCTACGCTCCACATGTTGGCCAGGCTCTATGAGCAGCGTAGAGCTATAGTGGAATACCAACTCCAACATGGGCGGCGCAGTGGGAGTCAGCCTCCTCAATTCTTTTCAGAAGAGTGGGCCTGGTTGGCAGACATCTGCCAGGTCCTTCGAAACTTTGAGGAGTCTACCCAGGTGGTGAGCGGCGATGATGCAATCATTAGCGTCACCATTCCTCTGCTATGCCTCTTGAGAAGTTCCCTGCAAAGCATAAAGGCAGACGCTTTGCGCTCGGAAACAGAGCCGGGGGAAGACAGTATGTCGCTGGATAGTCAGAGCACCCTCCTGTCTATATCTCAGCGCGGTGAGGAAGATGAGGAGGAGGGGGAAAACACAGCTTGGCCCACTGGTGAGGGTACACATGCTGCTGGCCTGTCATCTTTTCAGCGTGTATGGCCTGAGAAGGAGGAGGAGGAGGATCCTGAAAGTGATCTTCCTAGTGAGGACAGCCATGTGTTGCGTACAGGTACCCTGGCACACATGGCTGACTTCATGTTAGGATGCCTTTCTCGTGACCCTCGCGTTACACGCATTCTGGCCACTACGGATTACTGGGTGTACACACTGCTCGACCCACGGTATAAGGAGAACCTTTCCACTCTCATACCCGAAGAGGAAAGGGGTTCGAGAGTGTTGCTATACCACAGGACCCTGGCGGACAAACTGATGGTAAAATTCCCATACGACAGCGCTAGTGGCCGAAAGCGCAGTTCCGAGGGCAAGGTAGCAGGGGAGGCGCGGAGATCAGGCAGCAGGTACAGCACAGGCAGGGCAACACTCTTTAAGGCCCTTGACAGCTTTATGGCTCCCCAGCAAGACTGTGTCACCGCTCCCCAGTCACGGCTGAGTGGGCGGGAACACTGTAAAAGGATGGTGAGGGAGTACGTAGCCGATCGCACGACCGTCCTCCGTGACGCCTCTGCCCCCTACAACTACTGGGTGTCGAAGCTGGACACGTGGCCTGAACTCGCGCTGTATGCCCTGGAGGTGCTTGCTTGTCTTGCGGCTAGCGTCTTGTCAGAGAGGGTGTTTAGTGTGGCTGGGGGAATCATCACAGATAAGCGTACCCGCCTGTCAACCGACAGTGCCGACAGGCTAACACTCATCAAGATGAACAAAGCCTGGATTTCCCGAGACTTCTCTTCTCCACCAGCGGACAGCAGCGATACCTAAGCAATAGATAGGCTGCACCCGCGGATGGAAGCATCGTTCTGTATCCCCATCAAAAACGGGAACCTTTTCGCTTCATCAATCTGTGTATAATATTCCTCCTCCTGCTCCTCCTCCTGAAACCTCAGATAATCACGCCGAACGGGCAATTTTTCTTAGGCCCACAAGGCTCAGTCATATAATTTTTCTAAACAATTTTTATACGTTTCAATGCTCATTAAAGCGTTGAAACTTTCACCTCAACCAATTTTTATTTTAACTGGGCTGCCTCCTGGCCTAGTGACCAATTAAGGCACATTAACCAAAGCGATTAATGGGTTTCACCTGCCCTCTTGGTTGGCCATAGCCAATTTTTCTGATGTACATTAGTACTGTTGATACAGCAATTTTTGTGGGCCCTCGCCTACAGTGTAATCAAATGAATTTTTAGCCCACCTGCATTACAGCTGACGTTATATCCGCTGTGTTGGGCAATGCAATGGGATATTTTTATGTACCGCCGGTGGGTTCCAGGGAGCCAGCCATGCTGTGGGTCCACAGGGAGTTGTAAATGCATCTGTTTCCACTTCTAAAGAACCCCAGTCTGACTGGGGCATGCAGTGTGGGCCGAAGCCCACCTGCATTAAACATGACATTACTACCTCAGCTGTGATGGGCAATGCAATGGGATATTTTTATGTACCGCCGGTGGGTTCTAGGGAGCCACCCATGCTGTGGGTCCACAGGGAGTTGTAAATGCATCTGTTTCCACTTCTAAAGAACCCCAGTCTGACTGGGGTATGCAGTGTGGGCCGAAGCCCACCTGCATTAAACATGACATTACTACCTCAGCTGTGTTGGGCAATGCAATGGGATATATTTATGTACCGCCGGTGGCTTCCTGGCACCCACCCATGCTGTGGGTCCCCAGGGAGTTGTAAATGCATCTGTTTCCACTTCTAAAGAACCCCAGTCTGACTGGGGCATGCAGTGTGGGCCGAAGCCCACCTGCATTAAACATGACATTACTACCTCAGCTGTGATGGGCAATGCAATAGGATATTTTTATGTACCGCCGGTGGGTTCCAGGGAGCCACCCATGCTGTGGGTCCCCAGGGAGTTGTAAATGCATCTGTTTCCACTTCTAAAGAACCCCAGTCTGACTGGGGCATGCAGTGTGGGCCGAAGCCCACCTGCATTAAACATGACATTACTACCTCAGCTGTGTTGGGCAATGCAATGGGATATATTTATGTACCGCCGGTGGCTTCCTGGCACCCACCCATGCTGTGGGTCCACAGGGAGTTGTAAATGCATCTGTTTCCACTTCTAAAGAACCCCATACTGACTGGGGCATGCAGTGTGGGCCGAAGCCCACCTGCATTAAACATGACATTACTACCTCAGCTGTGATGGGCAATGCAATGGGATATTTTTATGTACCGCCGGTGGGTTCCAGGGAGCCACCCATGCTGTGGGTGCACACGGAATTCCCATTGCGGAGTTGTACCTGCCTGTGACTATATATAAAAAACCGCGGTCTGACTGGGGCATGCAGACACCTTGACAGAATGAATAGTGTGTGGCATATAGGTTCCCCATTGCTATGCCCACGTGTGCAGCTCCAGATGGAGGTGGCACAGGATTGGATTTCTCATTGCTTCTGTACAGCATTGTGGGCTATCGCCCGGCCCCTTTTAAAGAGGGACGCTGCCTAGCCGTGACAACCCTCTGCAGTGTGTGCCTGCTTTTCCTGTGGCAGACGCACTTATAAATAGACATGAGGGTGGTGTGGCATGAGGGCAGCTGAAGGCTGGGCAGGGACAGTTTGGTGTGCGCTGTGGACACTGGGTCGTGGGGGGGGGGGATTTGGCAGCATGTAACCCAGGAGAAGTGGCAGCGGAGTGTCATGCAGGCAGTGATTGTGCTTTGTTGGAGGTAGTGTGGTGCTTAGCTAAGGTATGCATTGCTAATGAGGGCTTTTCAGATGTTAAAGTTGTTGGGGTGGGCACTCTTGCTGCTATTGTGGCTTAATAGTGGGACCTGGGAACTTGAGATGCAGCCCAACATGTAGCCCCTCGCCTGCCCTATCCGTTTCTGTGTCGTTCCCATAACTTTCTTGAATTGCCCCGATTTTCACAAATGAAAACCTTAGCGAGCATCGGCGATATACAAAAATGCTCGAGTCGCCCATTGACTTCAATAGGGTTTGTTACTCGAAACGAACCCTCGAGCATCGCGAAAAATTCGTCTCGAGTAACGAGCACCCGAGCATTTTGGTGCTCGTTCATCTCTAATAAATATATTAAAAAGAATAGAGCCCAAAGTCGACCCTTGTTGTACTCCATTTGTTATGGTGACCCAATCAGAGTATGTACCATTTATAAACACCCTCTGCTTTCTATCATTGAGCCACTTAGCCACCCACTTACACACATTCTCACCCAGACCAAGCATTCTTATTTTATATACTAAACTTTGATGTGCAGAGTATCAAATGCTTTGGAAAAGTCCAGATACGCAAGATCCAATAACTCTCCCCGGTCCATACTAGAACTTACCTCCTCATAAAAGCTGATCAGGTTGATTTGACAGAAGGGATCTGTCATAAACCCATGCTGATAGGATAGCATCCAGGATAGCATCTCTCAGAAGCCTTTGAAACATTTTACCCACAATGGAAGTAAGACTTATTCTTGAATATCGGCACCACATTGGCTATGTGTCAATCTAGGACAGACCATTCACTACTGAGTCCTTAAATATAAAAAAACAAGGCTCTGTCTATCACTTAATTCCATTATTTAATTTCCTTACTTAGGGTGGCTTCACACGAGCGTGTTTTTGTACGCACATATAGGTGCGCACCCATGTATGTGCAAAAACTCGCGTGAATGCAGGTCCGTGTATTGTTTTCAATAGAGCCGCAGCTGCTGCCGGCAGCTCCATTGAAAACAATGGTCTGCCGACACCCCTGCATTCTTTTTCAGGAAAGGGCTTTACATATAAGCACTTCCCTGAAAAATAAAAATTTTAGTGTAAAAAAAAAAAAAATATATATATACTTACCTGTCCGCTGCTGCCGTGACCCCCGCGGGCATGAAAAACACATCTGCCACATGTGGCAGATGTTTCCTTCATGCCCACTAGTTAAAAGAATTCCCTGCTGCTACATCTGCCACTTCTTTGACAGATGCAGCAGAGGAATTCTTCAATTCTCTACCGCAGCTGTCATACATGTCAGCTGCGGTAGAGAATTCTGCTGCCGGCAACCCCTTCAATTGATTTCAGGGAAGGGCTTTAAATATAAGCCCTTCCCTGAAAATCAAGTGAAAGTGGTTTAAAAAAACAAAAAAAAAATAGATACTCACCTTGCCTCGCCGAATGAATGACAAGCAAGAGCTGCCTGTAGCTCAGCCAATCACATTCATCTCTTTCAGCAGGCCGGGATTTTAAATCTCGGCCTGCTGATAGATCAGTACCACAGTGCAGGGGACAGCAGGAGAATTCGTGGCCGAGCCCGGGCAGCTGAAGCAAAGGAAGTATCTTCTTTTTTTTTTTTTAAATCACTTTTACTTGATTTTCAGGGAAGAGCTTATTTTTAAATCCCTTCTCTGAAATCAGTTGCCGGCAGCAAAATCCTCTACCGCAGCTCACAGGTGTGATACCTGCGGTAGAGAATTGAAGAATTCCTCTGCTGCATCTGTCACAGATGTGGCAGATGTAGCAGCAGAGAATTCTTTTAATTAGCGGGGATGAAGGAAACATCTGCCGCATGCGGCAGATGTGTTTTTCATCCCTGCGGGGGTCATGGCAGCGGCAAACAGGTAAGTATATTTTTTATTTATTTATTTTTTTTACACTAAATTTTTTTCATTTTCAAGGAAGGGCTTATATGTAAAGCCCTTCCCTAAAAAAGAATCCAGGGGTGCCAGCAGACCATTGTTTGCAATGGAGCCGACGGCAGCAGCCGTGGCTCCCTTGAAAACAATGCGTGCATTCCCTCTGGTGCACGCATGTCCTATCTTTGCAGGCACACACCTGTAAAGCACGGACATGTGAACACACCATAGGGAATGCATTGTTGCAAAAAACACGCTGTGAAGCCACCCTTAAGGCTAATTTAGACACAATGATTATCGCTCAAAATTCATTCAAAAGATAACTTGAGCGACAGTTTTGAGCGATTATTTTACATAAACTATTAAGTAGCTACTTAGTAGCTTATTAGCGTGCTAATGGAGCCTTTATTTAAATGCAGTTAATAGCTTGTGGTCTCTTATCTGCATTCAGCTCCAGTGGGTTAAATAGCTGAAACAGTACTATCAGCGCTACCCACAGAGAACTCAGCGTGCGGTCCTGATAAAACCGCACAATGATTTTTAGATTGGCTTGAAATGACAGATGAACACACAGAAATAGAACATGCTGCGATTTGCTCTCCGACAAATCGCGGCTGTGTGCATAGGATGGCATTTTCTAATGCCATCCTATGGCAGCGGGCACGGGCCCGCACAGAAATGTCAGCAGGGACGGGATGGCTCCGCTTTGCACAAGATATCTTTTGAGCAATAATCGTTGTGTCTTAACCAGGCTTAAGATGAAGGTGTCACACATTTTAAACTATATGATTGATGGTGAATAGCTTTAACCACAGGTGACCTCTATATCTCACACCTGATATGCACCTGATAAAAACTCAATTCAAGAGGTTGTCGAAGTGTATTACCTGTGTGTACAACCTTGTGTAATATTCCCAGTGTGCGGATCTTGCCTGGCCTTGAGACAGTTAACCACATACAAAGAATCCTTAACCAGACCTGTGAAGTCAGAACCTCAACCTCCAGCCCAGTTCGAACACAGGATCATATGGTTTGGACTTTATACCAGTCATCAGAGCGAGCTGGCTGTTCTACTTACCTTAATAACCCCTTCTTTGTCAGGATCAATGCAGAGATAGATAAAAGGGGTAGGCTTACATATTAAGATGAGCAGAGAAGTGCAATGAACAACACTACTGGTACGCTTTGCTTCAGCATCCCTTTTACTAGGCAGGAACATTTTTATTTCTAATGGTCATAAAGCATTAATAGGAAATAAATCAACATATTATCTAACTGAGTTATTTTTACTGCAATAAAAATATATAACCCCCTAAAATACCAACATAGAATAAAGTATTTGCAAAACAGCTGGCTATGCTGAAAAATAATAAAGCTTATACTAACCCATCCCTGATCAATTTGCCATTCCCCCCCTTTCTCCCGCCGGGTTTGTTTACACCACTGCATGACATCACTGACTTGTGCATTATGATTAGTTGCAGCAGTCAGTGATGTCATGTATGCAAAGTGACTGCAGGGGTGTAAGCCAACTGTTGTACCAAGAATGTCTTGAAACCTGGGAAACAACATTAATATTAAAAATTATATATCACGCACATGTATGTAAATAACACATACCAATATGACAAGTTCTAGCCATTCTCTGCATATAGTCCCCATCCTGATGTTCCTCTCAGTGCCTACTATACAATAATAGTGCCCCTCTGTGTCCCATAGAATACTAGTGACCCTTTTTGTACCCCACACAGTATTAATGCACACAGAAATAATTCCTACACTTTGTCCTCCACTAAATAATGATGTTTGGTTTGTGCCCCACAGTAATAGTGCTCTTCTTCCCCCCCCCCCCCTTCAAAAAGTGATAGATGCCCTCTTTTGTGCCCACACACAGTAAGAATTCCCTTCGTAATAGAACAAAGTAATAACATAACGAAATGGTGCCCTCTTTTGTGTCTCCACACAATAATAGTATTTCCTTTATGCCCCTTAAAAGTAATTGTGCTCTCTTTGTAAATTCATAATATTGCCCCTAAAACTAATATTTCCCCATTTCGGCTACACAATAATATTCTCCCTTTTGTGGCTATAAAGTAATACTGAACCCAAAGTAGTAATATCCTCCTTGTAGCTTCTTAAGAATAATCCCCACTTGTGATCACATAGTAATACTGCACCCCTAAAAGTAATAACCTTCCTTTTTGAATACTGTGAAAATGCTCCCCTGTGGCTACATTGTAATAGTTCCGCACAAAAGTAATAATCCCACTTAGTGTCTGCATCATATTACGTCACCTCCAATATAATCCCCCTTTTGTGGCTAAATTTAAAAAATTATCCTTCCCACAGTAATAATTCCCCCCTTTGCAGCTACACCATAATAGTGTTCACCCAAAGTAATAATGCACCCCTTTGGAGCTATATAGTAATTATCCCCTCCCTCTTTGGCTACATAGTAACAGTGCCCCAAAAGTAATAATCCTCCCTTTATAGCTGCATAATACTACTCCCTCTGAAATGATAATAATTCCATCTTTATGGCTACATCAATAGTGTCCCAACAAAGTAATAATCCTCCATTTTCTGGTTACATAATAGTAATTATCCCACTTTTGATTCTACATTGTATTAGTGACATAATAACAATTCCAACTTTGCGGCTGAATAGTAATAGTGTCCCTCTAGAAGATGTTGTCCAGAGGAGGGCACATTGTATGAGGAAGATGTAGCTGAAGATGCAGCTTGAAGCACTGGTAGGCTGCACTGCTTCCAAGCTATAGTGGGGCTGGGGCCTATGTCCCTGCCACTATGGCTGCTAACTTCCACATAAGTTTCATACAAATATTAGTGCTTTCTCTATTATTCACTCTGCTGACAGCTATTAGGGCTCCACCCCACTAGCGTTAAGTTTTCTTGCGATGCGAAAGTGAGTGAAGGCGCATGATTATGAAACCAATGATTTTCAATGATTTCATACTCGTTTGCAGTGTGTGCACTCAAACCTCACAGCGTTAAGAAAAACCTGTGCGATCACCCACAGCGCTGGCCACATTAAGAACATAGGGAAATTCCTTCATCCTCACTGAGATCGCAGGGATTAAGGAATCCCCTGTCACCGCTGTGGCAGAGGTCCGCAATGCTATCACATTGCTTTCAATATAAGCAATATTGGGGGGGCATGGCTTGAAGAGGCACTGAGACGGACGCTGCAGCTTAACCTCCGCTCGGCAAGGGCACTCTCAAGCGATTAAAAGCAGCTGCAGAGGAGGAAAAACATCCCAGGGAGCCCATTAACGCACCTGAGGTGAGAGATGACCAGGAGAAGGACTTCTAAATCTGTCCCGACCAGGCTGGAGTAATTCTTCACGGCGCGCAGGGCCGCCGCTGATATGGCTGCTGAAGAGGCTTCTTCTTCCGGCGCTCAGGAGAGGGAGAGAGGCGGCTGTGAAGCTCACCCACTGGATGGCTGATGGCACCTCTCTACAGCAGGTGAGAAGGACTGATGAGGAGAGGGGAATGAAGAAGAGGGGCGCAGGTGTAGAGCTTTTTCCCTGAAGGATGGCGCCACGCTGTCTCAGGGGTGTCCCTCTCCCTCCCCCACTGGCAGCCCAGAAAAGTAGAGGCAAAGAATGTCCCCAGCAGAGGAATTAGATGATAGCTCTGCAATGTTCCTTAATAAAGCTGGAGGAAATGATATAAAGAGCCTGTCAGCACTAGACAGACCAGCCACAGAATTGTATATTAAAGAGATAGTGATGGCTCTCAGAGACACCATCCACTCTGATATTAAAAGCCTAACTTCAGATATGAATGCATCGGTTTTGGAAGTTAGAAGTCACAGTGGCCTATAAGTTCTTTTAACCCCTTGAGTGGCAGGTTTCCTACCACCCTGTCGTGCCCACCAGGGCAGGTTTTTTAAAATAGTCTAATCATTGAATTTCAACTAGTTTTGCAGTTGCGTCTCAAGAGCCATAACTTTTTCATTTTTCCATTGACATGGCCATATGAGGGCTTGTTTTTTGCGGGACAAGTTGTGATTTTTTAAACAGGGGGGAGGAAAAAAAGAAATGGGGGAAAAAAGAAAAAAAGGGGCCATGTCATTAAGGGGTTAAATAATGTATTAACTTCCTTCTCTGGGTCATTACGATGCATGGATACCACATGTGTGATTGTATTTTTGATTTTTTTACAAAGTAAAGGGAGACAAGTGTTTTTTTTTAATTTTTTTAATAATTTTTTTACTTTTTTAAAAAAAAAATTTTTTACATTTTTTTTTTTTGTCCCTTTAGGGGACTTCCACAGGGACTCATCAGGACCCCTGATCACATTCCGGGGGTCCGATGGTGACAGCCCTTTACATGCTGCAGTGACAACCCTTTACATGCTGCAGTCACATAGACTGCAGCATGTAAAGGGTTAACACAGCAGAGATCGGAGGTTTTCTCTGATCTCTGCTGTAAGAGCTAGTACCTAGCTGTCCTCTGACAGCTAACAACCAGCTCTCCCTGCCACAGAGACCATCGGCTTGCTTCTGACAAGCCGATGGTCTCTATGGCAACTTGTAAACAAAGCAGGACATTGCCGACATGTCCGCAATATCTTCTGCTGGTTTTTCAAAGCCCTTGCACTGCTCTGTGTGGGTCTGTGCAGGCAGAGCACACTGTCACAGCTTGTGGCATTGTGCTCTGCAGCTCCCATAGTGATACATAGCCCGGAAATCTTCCGGGCTATGTTGCTATGAGCAGTGGAGCTCGTCCCCGGAAATTTTCCAGGCGTGCCACTCAAGGGGTTAAACTATGACAATTATTAACCGGAAAGAACTTTACTAATAACTAAAAATTAAACCTTTATTTATATATATTTAAAAGAGCCATATGCATATGTACACAAATAAATTCCCTAAAAAGCATTTCCTTGTCCATGATATACTTGGACAAAATAGTAGTGGTTATTGTGGTTATTTATACTGATAGCCACAGTTTTCTTATACCCACATAGCCGAGGGTGTCAGTAATTGTATAGACCGACACACCCTGTTATGCTAGTAACACTTATAACTGTCAATTTTACTCTCTTATCACAATCAACCAGTGAAGCAAAATTGTTTAGTATAGATAATGTGTTATAGTTGTTAGAAAGCTTGTTTGATACGTATTTTTCTAGAGTCAAACTTTTTTGCTTCTCAAAAAAGTGGAGCTTAATTCAACTTATTCCATCTATAAATCCATCAACGCGTTTCTATGACACTGAACATGCGTGTCATTTCATCAGGATGGAAATTATATCACGTTTGGCTTATTAAAGCCTTTCTGTTGTACCTTAAGTTTGTTATTTGTGTATGCTCCAGTCCACAGGGGGTAACATTGTAATCCTAGATCGGAAGGACTATCGACAGATGTGTCTCAAGATACTTAATGATAAATCTACCTATAAAACTTTAGGGTATGATCCTACTGATAGTTTTCTGAAAGAACTTGGCGACATTCTTATATCAGCTAAAGAAAATTCACTGATCAGTGATAAAGAATTCTCCTTTATGTACCCAAAAAACCCACAGATCGCTACATTTTATGGGTTACCCAAAGTACATAAGGGCCTAACACCCTTAAAAGGGAGACCTATCGTCTCTGGTATAAATAGCTTAACCCAGGGAATCAGTAAGTATCTTGATCAAATTCTTAGACCATTTGTCGAAGCTTTGCCTACCTATGTCAGAGACATAATGGATGTTTTGAAAAAAATAGAGGGTATATCCTTGTCACCGGGAACTTTGTTGGCAAGTTTAGATGTGGAATCCCTCTACAGCTCCATCCCTCATGCAAGAGGGGTGGAAGCTGTGGAATTCTTTCTGTCTCAAAGAGGTAACCATCTGAAAGAGCACAACGCATTCTTATCTCGTCTATTATCATTCGTCCTCGAACACAACTATTTTCTGTTCGAAGGAAAATTCTCCCACCAGCTCAGGGGAACGGCTATGGGGAGCCCTTGTGCCCCCAGTTATGCCAACCTCTACCTGGGCTGGTGGGAGGGGACGAGGGTGTTCTGTGAAGAAAACGAGAAATGGACAGCATCGATTGAACTATGGCTGAGATTCATAGATGACCTACTAATTCTGTGGACCGGTGATACTGATGAGTTCCACAACTTTATCTCAAGCCTGAATAACAACAATCTGAATCTATTTCTAACTTCTGAAATCAACCCGATCAAAATTACATTCCTTGATCTTTATATTTCCAAAACTGAAGATGATCACCTGGAAACCACGATTTTCCGAAAAAAGATAGCGTCAAATACTCTCCTTCACTGGAGTAGCCACCATCCACCATCATTAAAAAGAGGAATTCCAAAAAGTCAGTTCATTAGGGTAAAACGAAATTGCTCAAATGAAAAAGAATTCAACGCAAAATCTCAAGAAATGCACAAGAGGTTTCTTGATAGAGGCTATCCGGAAAATGTGGTAACAGAAGCTCAGAATCAAGCAAAGCAATCCAAAAGAGAAGATCTTCTTGAAGTAAAACCCAAATTAGGAAATGACAAACTGCTCAGAGTGATAGGCTCTTTTGATGAAAAATCTCAAGATGTACGGAACATCCTCACCAAATACTGGGACATTCTTATGAAAGATGTGGATATTAAAGAATTCCTATCAGAAAGGCCCGTGATCACCTATAGACGTGGGAGAAACCTTAAGGACCGTTTGGTCCATAGCCACTTACCACAGATATCATCAAGAAATACCTGGTTAGAAAGAGAACTAGTAAAGGGCTCATACCCATGTTCAGGGTGCAAAGCATGTAAATACATGCGTCGCTGCAAAACATTCAGAAGCTCTTCAACGGGCAAGGAATACGTTATACAAGATTTCATCAGCTGTAGAACAAATGGTGTTGTGTATATGGCAACCTGCCCATGCCCAAGGGATTATATCGGTAAGACGATGCAGCAACTGCGACGTAGAGTACTCGCACATGTTGGAAACATAAATCGCAATGAACAAACGAGCTTGGCATCACATATCAAAGAGAAACATGGTGGAAATCCTGACGTAGTAACTAGAGATGAGCGAACGTACTTGTCCGAGCTTGATACTCGTTCGAGTATTAGCGTGTTCGAGATGCTCGTTACTAGAGGCGAGCACCACGCGATGTTCGAGTTACTTTCACTTTCATCTCTGAGACGTTATCGCGCTTTTCTGGCCAATAGAAAGACAGGGAAGGCATTACAACTTCCCCCTGCGACGTTCAAGCCCTATACCACCCCCTTGCAGTGAGTGGCTGGCGAGATCAGGTGTCACCCGAGTATATAAATCGGCCCCTCCCGCAGCTCACCACAGATGCATTCTGACAGAGATCAGGGAAAGTGCTGCTGGTGCCGGAGCTGCTATAGGGAGAGCGTTAGGAGTTATTTTAGGCTTCAAGAACCCCAACGGTCCTTCTTAGGGCCACATCTGACCGTATGCAGTACTGTTGAGGCTGCTTTTAGCAGTGTTGCACAATTTTTTTTTCTATATCGGCCATGCAGAGCATTGCGTCCGCAGTCTGCAGTCATTGTACAGAGTATAGGGCCAGTACTGGTGAGGCAGGGAAAGAGATATTCAGGCTATATAGGCAGTGGGCTTTTTCCAAAAAATTTGGGAAAAATACTATATTTGGGCTGCCTGTGACCGTCTTGAGTGTACTGCTTCTTTGCTGGGGGTAGTAGTCCTAATTAATACGCAGCTAAGCGTTACAGCAGGCTTGCGCAAAATTGTTTCCTGGATCTGCTGTCTCTGTTACATGATCGCCGTCATCCCGCCAGAGGGAAAGAGTATACATAATATTATACGCTGCCTACAGTATCTATCTGCTGGGGGTAGTAGTCCTAATTAATACGCAGCTAAGCGTTACAGCAGGCTTGCGCAAAATTGTTTCCTGGATCTGCTGTCTCTGTTAGATGATCGCCGTCATCCCGCCAGAGGGAAAGAGTATACATAATTTTATACGCTGCCTACAGTATCTGTCTGCTGGGGGTAGTAGTCCTAATTAATACGCAGCTAAGCGTTACAGCAGGTTTGCGCAAAATTGTTTCCTGGATCTGCTGTCTCTGTTACATGATCGCCGTCATCCCACCAGAGGGAAAGAGTATACATAATATTATACGCTGCCTACAGTATCTGTCTGCTGTATCAGCACAGCATTTTAAAAAAATAGAAGCAAAATACTTAAGGCCTACTACTGGCCTTTGGCCACTTGACTGCTTCTGCGCTGTGAATTCCACTAGCTCAGTCATACGCACCTACGTCTCACTACAGGCGTGCGCAAAACTGTTTCCTGGCTCTGCTGTGCGTTCTGTAAGGGAAGTCAGCCTCCAACCACAGGCCAATAAGCGGCACATTTTAATTACAGCGTTCTGTTTCTGCACTACTGGTAATACAGCATGCTGAGGGGTAGGGGTAGGCCTAGAGGACGTGGACGAGGGCGAGGACGCAGAGGCCCAAGTCAGGGTGTGGGCACAGGCCGAGCTCCTGATCCAGGTGTATCGCAGCCGACTGCTGCGGGATTAGGAGAGAGGCACGTTTCTGGCGTCCCCACATTCATCTCACAATGGGTCCACGCAGTAGACCTTTATTAGAAAATGAGCAGTGTGAGCAGGTCCTGTCGTGGATGGCAGAAAGTGCATCCAGCAGTCTATCGACCACCCAGAATTCTGCGCCGTCCACTGCTGCAACTCTGAATCCTCTGGCTACTGCTCCTCCTTCCTCCCAGCCTCCTCACTCCATTACAATGACACATTCTGAGGAGCAGGCAGACTCCCAGGAACTGTTCTCGGGCCCCTGCCCAGAATGGCCAGCAATGGTTCCTCTCCCACTGGAAGAGTTTGTCGTGACCGATGCCCAACCTTTGGAAATTTCCCGGGGTCCGGGGGATGAGGCTGGGGACTTCCGGCAACTGTCTCAAGAGCTTTCAGTGGGTGAGGAGGACGATGACGATGAGACACAGTTGTCTATCACTCAGGTAGTAGTAATTGGAGTAAGTTCGAGGGAGGAGCACACAGAGGATTCGGAGGAAGAGCAGCAGGACGATGAGGTGACTGACCCCACCTGGTTTGCTACGCCTACTCAGGACAGGTCTTCAGAGGGGGAGGCAAGGGCAGCAGCAGGGCAGGTTGGAAGAGGAAGTGCGGTGGCCAGGGGTAGAGGCAGGGCGAGACCGAATAATCCACCAACTGTTTCCCAAAGCGCCCCCTCGCGCCATGCCAACGAACAGTGGAGTGCAACCTTTGTCGCACCAAGATCAGCCGGGGAGCCACCACCACCAGCCTCACCACCACCAGCATGCGCAGACATATGATGGCCAAGCACCCCACAAGGTGGGACGAAGGCCGTTCACCGCCTCCGGTTTGCACCGCTGCCTCTCCCCCTGTGCCCCAACCTGCCACTGAGATCCAACCCCCCTCTCAGGACACAGGCACTACCGTCTCCTGGCCTGCACCCACACCCTCACCTCCGCTGTGTTCGGCCCCATCCACCAATGTCTCTCAGCGCACCGACCACCCATCGCTAGCGCAAGTGTTGGAGCGCAAGCGCAAGTACGCCGCCACGCACCCACACACTCAAGCGTTAAACGTGCACATAGCCAAATTTATCAGCCTGGAGATGCTGCCGTATAGGGTTGTGGAAACGGAGGCTTTCAAAGGTATGATGGTGGCCGCGGCCCCGCGCTAGTCAGTTCCCAGTCGCCACTACTTTTCCCGATGTGCCGTCCCAGCCCTGCACGACCACGTCTCCCGCAACATTGTACGCGCCCTCACCAACGCGGTTACTGGCAAGGTCCACTTAACAACGGACACGTGGACAAGCACAGGCGGGCAGGGCTACTATATCTCCCTGACGGCACATTGGGTGAATTTAGTGGAGCCTGGGACCGCTCATGTCCTACCCACCCCCAGAATTGCGGGCCCCAGCTCGGTGGTGGTAGCTACGGCGGTGTATGCTTCCTCCACTCAACCACCCTCCTCCTCCTACGCAACCTCTGTCTCGCAATCAAGATGTGTCAGCAGCAGCATGTCACCAGCAGTCGGTGTCGCGTGGCGTGGCAGCACAGCGGTGGGCAAGCGTCAGCAGGCCGTGCTGGAACTACTCAGCTTAGGAGAGAAGAGGCCCACGAACTGCTGCAGGGTCTGACAGAGCAGACCGACCGCTGGCTTGCGCCGCTGAGCCTCCAACCGGGCATGGTCATGTGTGACAACGGCCGTAACCTGGTGGCAGCTCGGCAGCCTCACGCACGTGCCATGCCTGGCCCACGTCTTTAATTTGGTGGTTCAGCACTTTCTGAAAAGCTACCCACGCTTGTCAGAACTGCTCGGAAAGGTGCGCCGGTTCTGCGCACATTTCCGCAAGTCCCACACGGACGCTGCCACCCTGCGCACCCTGCAACATCGGTTTCATCTGCCAGTGCACCGACTGCTGTGCGACGTGCCCACACGGTGGAACTCTACGCTCCACATGTTGGCCAGGCTCTATGAGCAGCGTAGAGCTATAGTGGAATACCAACTCCAACATGGGCGGCGCAGTGGGAGTCAGCCTCCTCAATTCTTTACAGAAGAGTGGGCCTGGTTGGCAGACATCTGCCAGGTCCTTGGAAACTTTGAGGAGTCTACCCAGATGGTGAGCGGCGATGCTGCAATCATTAGCATCACCATTCCTCTGCTATGCCTCTTGAGAAGTTCCCTGAAAAGCATAAAGGCAGACGCTTTGTGCTCGGAAACAGAGGAGGGGAAGACAGTATGTCGCTGGATAGTCAGAGCACCCTCCTGTCTACATCTCAGCGCGTTGAGGAGAGGGAGGAGGAGCATGAGAAGGATGAGGAGGAGGGGCAAGAGACAGCTTGGCCCACTACTGAGGGTACCCATGCTGCTTGCCTGTCATCCTTTCAGCGTGTATGGCAGGAGGAGGAGGAGGAGGAGGATCCTGAAAGTGATCTTCCTAGTGAGGACAGCCATGTGTTGCGTACAGGTATCCTGGCACACATGGCTGACTTCATGTTAGGATGCCTTTCTCGTGATCCTCGCGTTACACGCATTCTGGCCACTACGGATTACTGGGTGTACACACTGCTCGACCCACGGTATAAGGAGAACATTTCCACTCTCATACCCGAAGAGGAAAGGGGTTCGAGAGTGATGCTATACCACAGGACCCTGGCGGACAAACTGATAGTAAAATTCCCATCCGACAGCGCTAGTGGCCGAAGGCGCAGTTCCGAGGGCCAGGTAGCAGGGAAGGTGCGGAGATAAGGCAGCATGTACAGCACAGGCAGGGGAACACTCTTTAAGGCCTTTGACAGCTTTCTGGCTCCCCAGCAAGACTGTGTCACCGCTCCCCAGTCAAGGCTGAGTCGGCGGGAGCACTGTAAAAGGATGGTGAGGGAGTACGTAGCCGATCGCACGTCCGTCCTCTGTGACGCCTCTGCCCCCTACAACTACTGGGTGTCGAAGCTGGACACGTGGCCTGAACTCGCGCTGTATGCCCTGGAGGTGCTTGCTTGTCCTGCGGCTAGCGTCTTGTCAGAGAGGGTGTTTAGTGCGGCTGGGGGAATCATCACGTATAAGCGTACCCGCCTGTCAACCGACAGTGCCGACAGGCTTACACTCATTACGATGAACAAAGCCTGGATTTCCCCAGACTTCTCTTCTCCACCAGCGGACAGCAGCGATACCTAAACAATACGTAGGCTGCACCCGCGGATGGAAGCATTGCTCTCTATCACCATCAAAAACGTGGACCTATTAGCTTCATCAATCTGTGTATAATATTCATCCTCCTCCTCCTGCTCCTCCTCCTGAAACCTGACGTAATCACGCCGAACGGGCAATTTTTCTTAGGCTCACAAGGCTCAGTAGTAGTAGCAGTCTAGACAGGCCCCAGTAACATTTCACTACCAGCAGTATAGGGGGAGAACAGTACTAGTTCCATTTCAGTAATAGTAGCTGTCGAGGCAGGCTCCAGTAACAATTCCAAAGCAGCAGTATAGAGGGAGCACAGTATTAGTTCCATTTCAGTAGTAGTAGCAGTCTAGACAGGCCCCAGTAACATATCACTAGCAGCAGTATAGGGGAGCACAGTATTAGTTCCATTTCAGTAGTAGTAGCAGTCAAGACAGGGCACAGTAACATTCCCGTTGCAGCAGTTTAGGGAGATAACAGTCTCTTTCACATTTCAGTAGTTGCAGTATAGACAAGGCCCCAGTTACATTTATGTAGCAAAAGTGTAGGCCAACCCCACACACCTTGCTGTACCATGAGTGCAGGCGAAGGCCATAAAAATTACTAGGATTGCACTGTAGACGAGGGCCCAAAAATATTGGTTCACCAACAGTACTAATGTACCTCAGAAAAATTGCCCATGCCCAACCAAGAGGGCAGGTGAAACCCATTAATCGCTTTGGTTACTGTGGCTTAATTTGTAACTAGGCCTGGAGGCAGCCCAGTTAAAATAAAAATTGGTTCAGGTGCAAGTTTCAACGCTTTAATGAGAATTGAAACGTATAAACATTGTTTACAAAAGTAATATGACTGAGCCTTGTGGGCCTAAGAAAAATTGCCCGTTCGGCGTGATTACGTGAGGTTTCAGGAGGAGGAGCAGGGAGAGGAGGATGAATATAATACACAGATTGATAAAGCTAAAAGGTCCCCGTTTTTTATGGTGATAGAGAACGATGCTTCCATCCGCGGGTGCAGCCTACGTATTGTTTAGGTACCGCTGCTGTCCGCTGGTGGAGAAGAGAAGTCTGGGGAAATCCAGGCTTTGTTCATCCTTATGAGTGTAAGCCTGTCGGCACTGTCAGTTGACAGGCGGGTACGCTTATCCGTGATGATTCCCCCAGCCGCACTAAACACCCTCTCTGACAAGACGCTAGCCGCAGGGCAAGCAAGCACCTCCAGGGCATACAGCACAAATTCAGGCCACGTGTCCAGCTTCGACACCCAGTAGTTGTAGGGGGCAGAGGCGTCACGGAGGACGGTCATGCGATCGGCTATGTACTCCGTCACCATCCTTTTACAGTGCTCCCGCCTTGACTGGGGAGCGGTGACAGTCTTGCTGGAGAGTCATAAAGCTGGCAAAGGCCTTGGAGAGTGTTCCCCTGCCTGCGCTGTACATGCTGCCTGATCTTCGCACCTCCCCTGCTACCTGGCCCTCGGAACTGCGCCTTCTGCCACTAGCGTTGTCGGATGGGAATTTTACCATCAGTTTGTCCACCAGGGTCCTGTGGTATAGCATCACTCTTGAACCCCTTTCCTCTTCAGGTATGAGAGTGGAAAGGTTCTCCTTATACCGTGGGTCGAGCAGTGTGTACACCCAGTAATCCATAGTGGCCAGAATGCGTCTAACGCGACGGTCACGAGAAAGGCATCCTTACATGAAGTCAGCCCTGTGTGCCAGGGTACCTGTACGCAACACAGGGCTGTCCTCACTAGGAAGATCACTTTCAGAATCCTCCTCCTCCTCCTCAGGCCATACACGCTAAAAAGATGACAGGCAAGCGGCATGGGTACCCTCAGCAGTGGGCCCGGCTGTCTCTTCCCCCTGCTCCTCCTCAGGCTCCTCCCCCTCCACCTCCTCTTCCTCCTCCTCAACGCGCTGAGATATAGACATGAGGGTGCTCTGACTAGCCAGCGACATACTGCCTCCGTTTCCGAGCGCAAAGCGTCTGCCTTTATACTTTGCAGGGAACTTGTCAAGAGGCATAGCAGAGAAATAGTGATGCTAATGATTGCAGCATTGCCGCTCACCATCTGGGTAGACTCCTCAAAGTTTCCAAGGACCTGGCAGATGTCTGCCAACCAGGCCCACTCTTCTGTAAAGAATTGAGGAGGCTGACTCCCACTACGCCGTCCATGTTGGAGTTGGTATTCCACTATAGCTCTATGCTGCTCATAGAGCCTGGCCAACATGTGGAGCGTAGAGTTCCACCGTGTGGGCACGTCGCACAGCAGCCGGTGCACTGGCAGATTAAACCGATGTTGCAGGGTCCGCAGGGTGGCAGCGTCCGTGTTGGACTTGCGGAAATGTGCGCTGACCAGGTTGGAGGCTTAGCGGCGAAAGCCAGTGGTCGGTCTGCTCTGTCAGACCCTGCAGCAGTTCGTGGGCCACGTGCCTCTTCTCTCCTCAGCTGAGTAGTTTTCAGCACGGCCTGCTGACGCTTGCCCACCACTGTGCTGCCACGCCGCGCGACACCGACTGCTGGAGACGTGCTGCTGCTGACACATCTTGATTGCAATACAGAGGTTGCGTAGGAGGAGGAGGAGGGTGGTTTAGTGGAGGAAGCATACACCGCCGCAGATACCAGCACCGAGCTGGGGCCCGCAATTCTGGGGATGGGTAGGACGTTAGCGGTCCCAGGCTCTGACTCGTTCCCAGCCTCCACTAGACTCACCCAATGTGCCGTCAGGGAGATATAGTGGCCCTGTCCGCCTGTGCTTGTCCACGTGTCCCTTGTTAAGTGGACCTTGCCAGTAACCGCGTTGGTGAGGGCGTGTACAATGTTGCGGGAGACGTGGTCATGCAGGGCTGGGACGGCACATCGGGAAAAGTAGTGGCGACTGGGAACCGAGTAGCGCGGGGCCGCCGCCTCCATGTTTTTGAAAGCCTCCGTTTCCACAAGCCTATACGGCAGCATCTCCAGGCTGATAAATTTGGCTATGTGCACGTTTAACGCTTGAGTGTGCGGGTGCATGGCGGCGTACTTGCGCTTGCGCTCAAACAGTTGCGCTAGCGACAGCTGGATGCTGCGCTGAGAGACATTGGTGGATGAGGCCGAGGACAGCGGAGGTGAGGGTGTGGGTGCAGGTCGGGAGACGGTAGTGCCTGTGTCCTGAGAGGGGGGTTGGATTTCAGTGGCAGGTTGGGGCACATGGGGAGAGGCAGTGGTGCAAACCGGAGGCGGTGAACGGCCTTCGTCCCACCTTGTGGGGTGCTTGGCCATCATATGCCTGCGCATGCTGGTGGTGGTGAGGCTGGTGGAGGTGACTCCCCCGGCTGATCTTGGCATGACAAACCTTGCACACCACAGTTCGTCGGTCATCTGCACTCTCAATGAAAAACTGCCACACCTTTGGGCACCTCGACCTCTGCAGGGTGGCATGGCGCGAGGGGTCGCTTTGGGAAACAGTTGGTGGATTATTCGGTCTGGCCCTGCCTCTACCCCTGGCCACCGCACCGCCTCTTCCAACCTGCCCTGCTGCTGCACTTGCCTCCCCCTCTGAAGACCTGTCCTTAGTAGGCTTAGCAAACCAGGTGGGGTCAGTCACCTCATCGTCCAGCTGCTCTTCCACCGAATCCTCTGTGCGCTCCTCCCTCAGACTTACTGCCCTTACTACTACCTCACTGATAGACAACTGTGTCTCATCGTCATCGTCCTCCTCACCCACTGAAAGCTCTTGAGACAGTTGCCGGAAGTCCCCAGTCTCCTCACCCGGATCCCGGGAACTTTCCAAAGATTGGGCATCGGTCATGAGAAACTCCTCAGGTGATAGAGGATCCATTTTTTCGCACTCAAGGCCGGGACCCGAGAACAGTTCCTGGGAGCCTGCCTGCTCTTCAGAATGTGTCATTTGCTGGGAGGGAGGAAGCTTGGAGAAGGGAGGAGCAGCAGCGAGAGGATTCAGGGATGCAGTCGTGGAGGGCGTAGAAGACTGGGTGGTGACGGTGGATAGTTTGCTGGATGCACTTTCTGCCATGCACGACAGGACCTGCTCACACTGCTCAGTTTCTAATAAAGGTCTACCGCGTGGACCCATTAATTGTGAGATGAATCTGGGGACCCCAGAAACTTGCCTCTCTCCTGGACCAGGAGCTCGGCCTGTGCCCACACCCTGACTTGGACCTCCGCGTCCTCGCCCGCATCCACGTCCACGTCCCCTAGGCCTACCCCTACCCCTCAGCATGGTGCATTATGATTAGAGCAGAAACAGAACGCTGTAATTAAATGTGCCGCTTATTGGCCTGTGGTTGGAGGCTGACTTCGCTTACGGAACGCACAGCAGAGCCAGGAAACAATTATGCGCAAGCCTGTAGTGAGACCTAGGTGCGTATGACTGAGCTACTGGAATTCACAGGGCAGAACCAGTCAAGTGGCCAAAGGCCAGTGGTAGGCCTTCAGTATTTTGCTTCAATTTTTTAAAATGGTGAGGTGAAAAACCAGACAGACACCATATGCAGCGTATATATGTATACTCTTTCCCTCTGGCGGGATGACGGCGATCATGTAACGGACACGGCAGAGCCAGGAAACAATTATGCGCAAGCCTGCTGTAACGCTTAGCTGGGTAATAATGAGCGACTACTACCCCCAGCAGTCACGCAGCAAACTGTACACGGTCACAGGCTTGGCTGGGTAATAATGAACGACTACTATCCCCAGCACACACGCAGTAAACTGAAGACGGTCACAGGCAGCCCAAATATAGTATTTTTTTTCCAATTTTTCGGAAAAAGCCCACTGCCTATATAGCCTGTATATGGATTTCTCTGTTGGAGGATGACTGTGGTTATTGAAAGCACAGTGCAGCCAGAAAAAATTATGCGCAAGGCTGCAGTAACACCTAGCTGGGTAATAGTGAGCGACTACTACCCCCAGCAGACACGCAGTAAACTGAACACAGTCACAGGCAGTCCAAAGATTTTTTTTCCAATTTTTTTGAAAAAGCCCACTGCCTATATAGTCAGTATATCTCTTTCTCTGTACCACTGTCCCTGCCTCACCAGTACAGCCCCTATACTCAGTAAAATGACTGCAGACTGAGGACGCTATGGTCTGCACGCCCGATATACAAAAAAAAAATGTGCAAAACTGCTAAAAGCAGCCTCAGCAGTACTGCACACGGTCAAATGTGGCCCTAAGAAGGACCGTTGGGGTTCTTGAAGACGAAGATAACAGCCTAACACTCGCCCTATAGCAGCTACAGCAGGATGGCACTTTCCCTAATGTCTCTCAGCGTGCATCTGTGGCGAGCCGTGGCCGGCCTCAGTTTATATACTCGGGTGTCACCTGATCTCCCCAGTCACTCACTGCAGGGGGGTGGGATAGAGCTGGAACTTCACAGGAGGAAGTTGTAATGCCTTCCCTGTGTTTCTATTGGCCAGAAAACGGCACAAACTTTTCTGGGAATAAAATGGAAGTGACTCGAACACCGCGTAGTGCTCGTCTCGAGTAACGAGCATCTCGAGTACCCTAATGCTCGAACGAGGCTCAAGCTCGGACGAGTACGCTCGCTCATCTCTAATAACCAACTATCCAAGAATAGTAACTGGGAGGAGAACATGGGAGAAGACATCATATACAGATTCCACAGTGATTCATATTTTTCTAGCAAATTAAATCTAAGGGCAAGAACTCTTTTGTAAATGCTGTGTTCGGAGACCATATGTGTTTATTCTTCAATCATGGGAATTTTGGGAGTGCGCCACAGTCCTTGTAATAGGCAATTTTGCCCCCATTAAAGTATGGCCTATTAGCTGCCTAATTGGGTGTAAAAATGTTTTTAGGGCTGTTTCTAGTGGTAAAATAAAACAGATATCCCTGTTGCTAATTTTAGTAGAGAAAAAACTTCCTGCCAGAAAGAAACAATTGATGGGCATGACCAAAATATGTGGAGAAGTGAACCCTCTTGCTTGCATCCTCTCCAGCAATGAGTGCTAGCGCAATTTTCGCTATTCGATATACTGTGGGTGCCATATTAGATAAGAATAATGTACAGGCCAGGAGAGCCTTTCAAAGACCACACATCTTACATCATGTGTCCCAAAAGAGTCCGTCTTTATTTAGGCGGGTAAAAGTTTAAATAAGGTTTCAAATCAGGAAGTTAGGTAATTTAGGATACAGTTACATTATTTTGTGTACTGATAGGTCATTCTCAGAGGGAGGTATTTGTGAGATAGCTGTGAGATCATTCATCCGGGAAGAGCTTCCCTTGAGCATGCTCTATTCATTCTTGACTTGTGATCTGAAGGAAATCCTTCCTGTGTTTTCTCTCCAGCCATTTCCTGACCCTTTACACAAAGACATTCCTAGATAAGTTCTCTGCCAGTTAGAACCAGTTTGACCATTTTATGGACACAAAGCACTGCTCCTTCAATTTATGTGGAGGTGGGGGGGGGGGGGGCGATGTTCCCTTCCCCCAGAGGATTAGATTAGAGACACAATATAGCATCTTCACAGCTGATAAAAATACAGAAAATACAGACAAAATGGCGAACCTCTCAGACATCTACCACATGAGCAATGAGCATCACTGGAGAGATGTCAGGCCTTAAGCGAGCAGGTGTAAGATACCACCTTGTAAGTAACTTCAGATGGGTTTCCATCATATTTGCACATCTGGACGCTCGATTCGCCCAATCAAAAGACTCCAGCCAATATAATGATTCCCAAATCTTTTTCCCAATTCAAAAGATGACATTTCTTGTCAGTTCTCAGATTTTCTGCAAGGTAATCATAAAAAAAACAAGTTTTTGATTTGTTGAGTTGTAGGTTTCTTGTGAGACAATGGGAAATTGCCTCTGGCACACGCACCTCATGTAGTTGAGTCATTTGAAGAAAGGATTTTACTTGAATGTTTTTAAATAAATCTATTGGAAAAACCTGAATTCATTCAACAAGTGCACAAATGTTTTAAAAATGCCGTCAATGAATAAGTCCGAGATAAATCCCAGACCCTTTTTAGAACATTGGGACAATTGGCTATCTGGGATAAAATACTCCAGGGTATTAATAGAGATCTTTTTTAATTTAAGGGACAACGACCTATCAGATAATAAGTCTAATTTGTCCCAAGCCTCTAAAGTAGCTTGGATTGGTAAAGTTAAAGGTGGGTGTTGAATATCAATCCTAGAGAAGGCAGAATTGTGGTGAGGGTTTTTGTGTAAATTAAAGAAATAAAGGACTTGGATTCAATTAGCTCTGCTTCTAGACTAGGCCAACTAATCAATCAGGGTTTTGTAAACCAAGATAAAGATTGATTTAGAGTGATGGGATTTATGGAGCGCTAAAATAGGCAAAGAAATTCTGGGCGGTTTTCTTTCCCAAATATAGCTGGAAAGTTGCTTTTGAAAATTTTCTAAAATAGATTTAGGTACCGGAATTAGCAATGTTGAAAAATAGTACATTAGTGTGGAAATGATCATCATCCTATATAAAATAATGCGACCCATCCAGGAAGTTTGTTGTTATTTTGAAATTACCTAGTTTGCTTTGTAAGTCTTCTAGTAGCGGAAGATAATTTGTAGTAGCCAGGTCAGAAAGTGGAAGACACAAGTGGATACCTAAGTATGGGATACTTTTTGATTGCCATTGAAAAGGAAATTCTAATTGTTCTTTCCTTAATTCCTTGCTCAAATGTGCGCTGAGAATTTGAGATTCTAAAAAAATTAATTTCTAGTATGAAACCTCTGAAAATTGTGATAGGGTTATGTAAGCTGCTCAAATAGAGGCCTCGGGTTTTGATAGTTAGCAAAATGTCATCTGCAAACAAGCTTATTATATGTTGCCGCATTCCTGCATGAATACTGTAGATGTGGGTGTTTAGTCTAATGTGTACTGCTAGTGGTTCCATTATTAAAATAAAAATTAGGCGTGATAGTGGACATCCTTGACGCGTGCCATTTCCAATATCAAAAGGCTCGGATAAAGTGCCGTCCACCAGTGCCCTGGCTCTAGGGAAAGCATATAGTGCATTAACTGCTTGGAGTATATTACCCGTAAAACCAAACTTTTCAAGAACCAAAAAGGTGAAACCCCAATGGAATCTATCAAATGCTTTTTCAGCATCTAAAGCTAGTAAGACTGCGGGGAGCATGAAATTTCTATTTTGCTTAGGAGATTCAACACTTTACTTGTACCGTCAGGCGCTTGCCTCCCCTTTGTAATACCCACTTGATCCAAATGTACTACTGGGTAGGACCTTGAGTAATCTTTGGGCCAGAATTTTTGAATATATTTTTTGTCGCAATTTAAGAGGGAGATTAGCCTAGAGTTTGCTGGGGTAGAGGGATCTTTGCCAGTTTTGGGGATGGTAATCACCGTGACTTCAAGCATTTCTTCTGGGGGTTTGCTTTGTGAGATAGCCTGGTTAAAGGCAAGGCCCATATGAGGTGCAAAGGGAAGTGTAACTCGTTAATAGTATTCATTGGAAAAGCCATCAGGCCCTGGAGATTTTTGAGACGTTAGCATTTAAGTTGTTTCAAGAATTTCTATGTCTGAGACAGGTTCATTTAACTGATTTATTTGGGCCTCGGAAAGAGATGAGAGTTTCAGGACACGAAGGAACGATTTTCTGTAGGGACGGCTGAGGAGTGGAATTATCTTTGAGTTTATGTAATTTTCTATAAAATTGACGAAAAATTTCGGCTATTTGTTTTGGGTGGGAAATTTTTTTGTTTCTTCTATCTGGATTAAATATGAAAGGAATTTTAGATTTAATTATTTTCTTTTTATCAAGGTTCGACATTAATCGAGAGGGTTTGTTGAAAGAGTTATAATAGTGAATTAGGGAGGGTTTCATTGACATCAAAATTTTCCATTAGAAGGGTACGTAGATGTTGTCTAAAGCGGAAAAGTTTCTCATGATTTTCATTTGAGGGTAGGTCACGGAGCAGCTGATCAGTGGTGGTAATTTGTGAGAGAACATCAGTAAGTTGTGCAGCTCTAGCTCTTTTATGTCTGGCGCTCATGTTTATGAGAAACTCTCTAATGTAAGCTTTATGTGCATTTAATATGGATAACGGGGAAATTTCTGGGTTTGCGTTGAACTCGAAAAATTCCTTCTGAGCTTCTAAAATAGTTTTGGAATTTTGGAGAATTCCCATCAGGAAAAGATTGTTTCTCCATTGCTTAATTCCCAGGACAACCCCACAAAAAGGTGGCAGAAATCGAGCCATGGTCAGACCATGTTGCAGTATTAATTTTAGCATCTGTAACAGATGGTAAAGTCCACCTATCAACTAAAATCAAATCTATTCGTGAGAAAGTCCTATGCTGCATAGAGTAGAATGTGTATTCCCTGGCCAAGGCATTCAAGCATCTAAATGTCTCATACACTGCCTCCTTTTGAAGCCAGGGAAGTAGAGAAAGAGCATTTCTTGGCTGAATAATCTATATGCCTATCCGATTTAAAAAGTCAAAGTTACCACAAATAATTAGTTTACCCACTTCATGCCTCCGCAGCTTTTTCATGGTTTTGTTTAAGAAATGGATTTGCACAAGGTTAGGCACGTACACATTTGGGATTGTAAAGGGAGTTGAGCTTAGTTTCCCTGTGAGAATTATAAATTTCCCTTTAGAGTCAAGTTGTTGTAAAGTAATTTCTAGTTGGACTGTGTCCCTAAAAGCAATCATTAAACCTGCTTTTTATTGTGCGCACACGCCAGGTATATGTTTGGGAACTTATAGTGCAAAATTCTTGGACATGCGGAGACAGCAAAGTGAGTCTCTTGGACACACAAAATATCAGCATGGTTGGATAAAGCTTCCCTCCATAAAGATGAGCAGAGAGTTTAGCCCATTAGCATTTATGGATAGAAGTTTAACCGCCATTTAGTTCACAATGTTTGCTAATACACAATAGGGAATCTGATGAAAGTCTTCTCAAAACAAGAAAGAGAAAAAACAAAAATGTTAACTTAAACATTAGCATTAGGGCTCCTGCACACTTGCGGTTTTCTTGCACGTTTTTTTCAAACGATATTGCTGCGTTTTTTTTCAATGGGACTTTCTAATGTTAAAAACACATCGCACAAAAATAGCACAGGACCAACTTGCAATGCATTTTTAACACTAGAAAGTCCTTTTGACAATCACGTGAAAAAAAATGCAGCAATATCGCGTTAAAAAAAAGCTCAAGAAAAATGCAAGTGTGCAGGAGCTCTTAAAGCGTAGAGTATACGAGTCTGTTCATCATGTGGGTGTGGTAAGTTCACCTAAACGAGAGCGATGGTCAGGCTCTCATCCTTACTGGATAACTTCAATCATTGACTCAGCGGCTCGGATCGCTTGTTGGCTGATTCTTCACTGGAACTCTGGGTCTCCTGAAAGGAAGCGCAGGCACCACAGCAGCAAGGGAGATATTCAAAAGAGGGGATCCATCCTCCAGTTTAAAGAGGACATGATTTGCGCCGTCCTTATGGACGGGAAGCTTCTGAGGAAGCACTGCTGTTCAGAGTTGTTTTGGGCAGATGTTGGCTGTAAGAAAAAGCTGGCACCCACATTGTTAGGTAGCTTGATCAACCCCCCATCCGCACCATACAAACCCTGAACCTGCAGGACGTAACTGTACATCCTGTAGTATTACGGGGTTAAATAGTACAGTTTATAAACCAGGTTCAAGCATCAGAAACTTGTAAGATGTCAGTGTCTGCAATATGAGCCTTATTTCATTTTCAACTTTTCTGCCAAAGCATCCAAATTATCCAGATCCATTTGCAATGGTATACTGTCAACTATTGTGGTAATTACATAGCTTTGATCAATATCTGCAAATATTTATATTTAACTGTGCAATTCCTCTACCAGTTTTTTTCATAAATATACTAAAAAGAATAGGGCCCAATACTGACCTCTGAGTTAACCCACTAGTAGTGGTGAACCAATCACAGTATACACCATTAATAACCACCTGCTTTCTATCGCTAAGCCCATTATTTACCAACTTACACACATTTTCACACAGACCAAGCATTCTAATTGCATATACCAGTCTTTGGAACAGTAGAGTATTGAATGCGTTGGTAAAATCAAGATATTTGAGATCCAATGACTCTCCCCTATTCAGTCTAGAACTTAACTCCTAATCAAAGTGGTTTGACAGGATGCACCGCTCATAAACTCATGCTGATATGGAGTTATACAGCTGTTTTGTTTGAGGTATTCTAGGATAGCATCTCTTAAAAGCCCTTCAAACAAGAGAAGATAGACTTGGCAGCTTGTTAGTTTTTGGCTCCACTTTTTACCTATTTTTTGGATATTCACACTACATTTACCAATGTGCAAATGCAGAGGAACAGAGGATCCAAACCCCACTACTATAGAGGGTTTGTATATAAATACAAAATATAAGAAACAATGGTTTGTCTATCACTTTACGTAATTCTCTTAGAGCCCAAAAGTCTCATTGGGACCTATGGATTTGTCTATTTTAATCTATTTAAGCAGCTGTGCACTTCTTCCTGGGTTAGACTGGTGACTTTTAATGGACAGTTTACTTTCTAACTCTGTATTTGACTTGGTATTTCATTTTCCAGAGTTAATACACTGGAGAAAAAACAAGTTAATAGATTTGCTTTCTCCATGTCATTCTCTACAATTCTTTACTATTATTTTTTTAAAGGGTCAACACTTTCAGTTATACTCTTTTAAGCATTGTAGAACAGTAGTGGTAAATTTGTTGTTTTTTTTTTTTTTTAACTATGAACCACTAACTGAGTATTTAACCCCTTAAAAACATGGCCCTTTTTTTTATTTAAGTTTTTTCCTCCACCCTTTAAAAAAATCATAACTCTTTTATTTATCCATCGATGTAGCTATCTGAGGCCTTGTTTTTTACAGGACGAGTTGTATTTTCAAAGGTACTATCGAATGTATAATATAATGTACTGAAAAACGTTAAAAAAAATTCTTAAGTGGAGTGAAATGGAAAATAAATGAAATTGGGTGTGTCTTGTTTCTCCAGCATACATACTCCAACAGAAATGACCTGATACCTTTATTCTGTGGGTAAGTACAATTACTACGACCATTACATTATAGAGCAATCTGACAGGCATTCTATCAAGCCATGCCACAGGCATAGCTAGATAGGCATTCTGTTATGACAGCCTTGGGGCCTTTCAGAAGGCCCCCGGCTGCCATGATGCCCACACAGCAACCCACGATCAACCCAGGGGGATGTACGGGGCCCCAAAACATCGGTTGGGGATTTTAAATGTCTTTGTAAAAACTAATAGCAGCATTTAAAGAGTTAACAGCTCAGATGAGCCATGCAGCTTGTCGGAGTGTATGCAGGCGGTCTCGGCTGTAAGAAACAGCCAGCACCCGCCTTGCATAGCAGGTGATCTCCTTTTACACATACCCCCAAGGTAAAGGACGTAAAGGCCGATTTAGACATACCGATTTTCGCTCAAAAGTAGCCGGCTCCCGCTGCGGGATAGCGCTGGATCACATATGATCCAGCGCTATCTCCAGGACGTAAGTTTACGCCCTGTTGCGGGAAGTACCCCGTTCCCAGGACGTAAACTTACGCCCTGCAGCGGGAATGGGTTAAAGGTCAAAGACGCTTTTAAAAATTGCTTGTGATGTAGTGACTTTAAGATATCAGACATTTTGTGTGTGTGCCAGGCCTTAGCTGTGCCTCAGCGTCCATTTTATGTTAGCCCATTCAGTATGATGCCTGTATGGTGGCCATTGTGTGTAGTTAGCTAGCATTTGTATTTGCCAAGACCCTGGGAAAGCTAGATGAATTCAATGTTCTAATCTCACTCCACCCCTTCCTTGCATATGTCTGGTCTTTGGATGTACAAGAAACCAGGAAATTCTATATTCAACTGGCAAAAATACTACTCAATAGCACAGAAATGCAAAATAACCTATTTCAGTTAATACAGACAAATTGCCGCCAAGATCTTTATTAGGGGAATCTTTTAACAACGATTATTTGGTCATCTGAAGTGTATATCCTGATATGTAATATATTTTTAGAATTGGGCAGGCCAGCCGAATAAAACACATCCGCAATCGTTGAAGCCCGAGGCCCAGAACCCCCTCCAATAGCATTTCTTCATAACTGGGCCTAATTTATGTATCATGCTTAGTATCTATGGATTGGTAAATAATTGATATTAAACATGACAGCCATATCTTCCCCATCGAAGTGCCTCCCGGGGAAATATCGCCGAAATATTACATCAAGGTTTTCTACAGATCTTCACCGCATATCCTCAAACCGCGTTGAGAACGTCAGGAAAAGGTCAGCGGGGGCATGGTTCTGCGGAGGCTTTAAAACTGAGTGGGTTCTTTATCCAAAATGTCTGACCATGGAGATATGCTGCGGCATATGGACTGTACCGCTTTGTTACTAGGAACTCTGCCGAACAGACCAAAAAAGTGAGATAAAATTAATAATTCAAATGTGTGTTATGTCTGTAAATGGGTAATTACGGAGGCCTGGTTGTGATGGGTACATGGGGCAATAAAACCAGGTATCCCTCCTCCTGACATGCTTGCTGCAAACCCGAAACACTTTTTGAGGGCGTATTTCTTTACCTCAGTGGCAGGGATGGGGTGTACAAAGTGACGCTTGTTAGCGCAATTTTCACTATTTCAGATATACTGTGTGTTCCATATTAGATAATATGTGCAGGCCTGGAGAGCCTTTCAAAGACCACATGTCTACATCATCTGTCCCCAAAAGAGTCTCTCTTTATTAAGGCGTGTAAAAGTTTTAATAATTAATAATACAAATGTGTGTTATGTCTGAAAATAGGTAATCACGGAGGCCTGGTTGTGATGGGTACATGGGGCAATAAAACCAGGTATCCCTCCTCCTGACATGCTTGCTGCAAACCCGAAACACTTTTGGGGGGCGTATTTCTTTACCTCAGTGGCAGGGATGGGGTGTACAAAGTGACGCTTGTTAGCGCAATTTTCGCTATTTCAGATATACTGTGTGTTCCAAATTAGATAATGTGCAGGGCTGGAGAGCCTTTCAAAGACCACAAGTCTACATCATGTGTCCCCAAAAGAGTCTTTATTAACGTGTGTAAACGTTTTAAATGTTTCAACACAGGAAGTGAAGTAATTTAGGATACAGTTACATTATTTAGCGTGCTGATTGGTCGTTCTCAGAGGGAGGTATTTGTGAGGTAGCTTGTGATGTCATCCATCTGGGAGGAACTTTGGTGAGCACGCTCAGTTCATTCTTGAATTTGGTCTCATGAGAAGAACCACCTGTTTCTCCTCTCTGCTTGACCAGGATAAAGACAAAGTCAATCGTAGATAGGTTTTTGCCAGTTAGAACCAGTTTGACCAGTTTATGGACACAGAGCACTGCTCCTCCAATTCTTGTGGAGGTGGGGGGGGGGGTGATGTTCCCTTCCCCCAGAGGCTCAGACCAGAAACACAACATAGCATCTTCACAGTTGACAAAAATACAAAAAATACATATAGAACATTTCCCACACATTCTATGAGGATTCATAAGCTTACTGAGGTGTTGCGGTCTCAAACAGAATGCGCTCAACAAGCTGTTCCTGGAACTGCAAGAAGGCAAAATTCCTTGAGATTCTTGTAAATTACGTAGGCATTACAGGTAGCGATCTGAATAATGCTGGGCGCACAATGGGCTCTATGTTGCGGATATCCGCGGTAAAATAGAATTTGCTGCGTTCTGTTTTCTGCGAGTGGATTAAGTAATTCTGATCCGCTAATGTGAGCAGAATTGCGTAATCTAATGCATTTGAGTGATCCACGTATTACTGCATATCAAACGCATGTGGAATCGGCAATTCCTATCCAGACTGGGGACCACTGCTCCAGGCTCTTGGCTACCTTTGGTAGCCGCTAGCAAGGAAATTTTAAATTTCCTGGGCTCTCCCTGGTTCCTGCGCTGTGTCCGGCATTTTGCCAGTGGGCGTGTGCATAGAAGTCAGGGAATGTCCAGAGAGGAGGATCGCATCAGGGTTCAAATACGGAGGCCTCTAGTAAGAAGTTTCATCTCCCCTCACCAATTGCATCGATGAGAGGAGATTAAACTTCAACCTTGGATAACGGCAATCACATGACTGGGGACCTTTACTGTAGCCCTCGGTCGCTGCTTCAGGCTGTCAGTTACCTTTAGCAGCCAGGAGCAATGAGATTTTACATTTCCCAGGCCCTCCCCAGCCTCTTCGTTTGTGTCTGCCATTTTGCTGATGGTTGCATGTGCAGAAGCAGGGGAAAGGTTCACAGATAAAGATCCCATTGAGAGACATCACCGGAGGCCTTAGGTAAGTAATTTCACCTCCCCTCATGGATAGGATCCATGAGGCGAGGTAAAACTAACTTTTTTGTACTTTTTACCATTGAATAATGGTGATCATGTATCCAGGGACCGCATACCGTGGCCCCCATGAAATCTCCAGGCTCTCAGCTAAATTTTGAGATTTTAAATTACCTACATGTGCAGAAGAAAAACATACCCGTCCATCGTGTTCTTTGCATGACTCAAGAGCATGACAGTAATATGCCCTTTTTCTCCAGCACAGATAAGCAATCACAGCCTCAGGGGAAGACAGAATTTGTAAGAAATAAAGTTTCTTACTTTTTCATTTGTAGAGCAAGCTCTGTCTGTGTTTCTCAGGGTAGTGAAATTTACTGAATTCTTCGCTGGGGTCTAGAGTAAGACCCAATGCCCCCGTTGCGTGGCAAATATTAGTGAAAGCTTAAATATTGCTTTCCAAAGTTCTTTAGGTTTCAAATGAGGTTGTTTATAGTTGGCCCCAGAAATCACGACTGGATGTGATCAAAAGTTATCTATTTATTGCCTATACATTGTCTTCATTCAGCGTAACATACTATGTTACTTTGTTATTATTTGACAGGCATGAGTTTTTTTAGAGGCACATGACTCAATTGCAATGATTCAAATTTATTATAATTCATTTATTACCATTAGTTCATAAAACTAAAACACAAATATGAATATGCAACATAAAGAATTTAACATCTAAAATACCAAACAAACACACATTGGCGCAGTGGGATTATATATGATTGGTAAGGTAAAGTCCCACTTTTAGGAGTCATGACTGACTCCTAGGGTAACATCATGTTGTGACGTTTTCATGGCAGACTTTTTTTGTGGGGTGGTTTGCCATTACCTTTCCCAATCATCTTTTACCCCCAGCAAGCTGGGTACTCATTTTACCGACCTCGGAAGGATAGAAAGCTGAGTCAGCCTTGAACAGTCTACCTGAACCACACGGAGATTGAGCCCACAGCCTTCAGGTCATGGGGGAGAGCTTAGGACTGCATTTCTGCTGCCTTAGCACACTGCGCCACACGAGGCCCCCCCACATATGATTAGCTTCTTGGAACATGGGTACAGGATTGCATAACAATAAAATGTTCAGTGTAAATATTTAGAAACATGCGTGAACAGCAAGGAACAAATCGTCTTGACATGCCGGTCAGTCTGGATGCTTCATAGCTCAGGCCTCAGCTTTTTACTCAAGGCCTTTTGAGCAACTACCGTATATACCGGCGTATAAGGCGACGGGGCGTATAAGACGACCCCCCAACTTTCACCTTATACGCCGGTATTACAGTGGAGAAAAAAAAAATCATTACTCACCTCCCCCGGCGTTCTGTTGCGCTCCGGCAGGATGTCGCTCGCTCCTCGTCCCCGGCGCAGCATTGCTTTCTGAATGCGGGGCTTGAAATCCCCGCCTCCAGAAAGCTAATACACACGCCGTCAGCCAGTTACATCCATTCAATGACATCATTGAATGGCTGTGATTGGCTAAAACACACGTGGCTTCAGCCAATCACACTATTCAATGACATCATTGAATGGGTGTGATTGCTAACACACGTGCGCCTTCAGCCAATCACAGCCATTCAATGATGTCATTGAATAGTGTGATTGGCTGAAGCCACGTGTGTTTTAGCCAATCACAGCCATTCAATGACTGGCTGACGGCGTGTGTATTAGCTTTCTGGAAGCGGGGATTTCAAGCCCCGCATTCAGAAAGCAATGCTGCGCCGGGGACGAGGAGCGAGCGACATCCTGCCGGAGCGCGACAGAACGCCGGGGGAGGTGAGTAATGATTTTTTTTTTTTACACCTTTTTTTTTTTTGTATTACCGGCGCATAAGACGACCCCCGACTGCAGAGCAGATTTTTCGGGGTTCAAAAGTCGTCTTATACGCCGGTATATACGGTATTTAATATCAGTAATCAGTCTCATTTTAAAAGAAAAATGAATGCAAATGAGAAAGGATTACAATATGGCTGCATGCTATAAAATGGCTATGCATAGGATAGAACATGGAGTCATATTCATTTCACTATCACTAGGACAACTTGCAAGCCATTAGTAAGAATCCCAGCGGCACATCAGACAAAAGGACGAGTCTGTGTGAGATAGTAATTAACCCCTTCATGACATGGCCTATTTTGGGCTTAAGGACGCAACAATTTTTGGCGGATTTTCTTCTCCGTTTATCAAAAGCCATAACTTTTTTATTTTTCCGTTGACGCAGCCGCATGAGGGCTTGTTTGTTGCATGGCGAACTGTAGTTTTTATCGGCGTCATTTTTGGGTACATTAACTTATATTGTAAAACTTTTTGTTTTTTATGATAGCAGGGAGAAAAAACGCATCAATTCTGCCATAGATTATTATTTTTTTTTTTTACAGAGTTAATCATGCAGCATAAATGAGACATTCCATTTTTTTCTGCGGACCAGTACGGTTACAACGATACCCAAAATTCTTAGATTTTTTTAGGTTTTCCCACTTTTTTGCAATAAAACCCTTTTATTGGAAATCTTTTTTCTTTTCTAAATCGCTGCATTCAAAGTCCTGCAACTTTTTTTTTTTTGATGTACAGAGCTCTGTGAGGGCTTATTTTTTGTGAGATGAGCCGTAGTTTTTACTGCTACCATTTTGGGGTACATACGGCTTTTTGGATCACTTTTATTGCGTTTTTAGTGAGGCAAAATGCTAAAAATTAGCATTTTGCCTCAATTTTGTAGCGGTTTTTTTTTTGCGTTTTTTTCCGTGCACAGTCAAAAGCATGTGCAATTTATTGTATGCATCATAACGGATGCGACAATACCAAATATGTGAGGTTTTATTTTTTTTAACCTTTTTTTATGCTAATCTGAGAAAAAGCATAAAAAATGTTTTTTTTACTCTTTTTTTTTTACATTTTTTTTTAAATTCATTTTTTTAATCTTTGTTTTTTTACAACATTTTTGTCCCCCTGGGGGACTTTGACCACTGCCCTGATGATCACTGTCATAAGGCATGGCAGAGCTACTGCTCTGCCATGCCTTATCGCTTATACAGCGATCTCAGGCACTGGTAACACAGGATGCCAGTGTCTGGCGTCCTGTTACCATGGTAACAGGCCGGGCTCTCACGATATTATCGCGAGAGCTGGCCGGAGACACAGAGGGAGTCCGCTCCCTCTGTGAACTCTTTCCCTGCCGCGATCTACTTAGATCGCGGCAGGGAAGGGGTTAACAGCGGGGGGCAAATGCCCCCCCCCCCGCTGTTGCAGCGGGATGCCGGCTGTGACTGACAGTCAGCTCCTGCTGCGGGATAGCGCGGGATCATATGTGATCCCGCGCTATCCCCAGGACGTAAGTTTACGCCCTGTTGCAGGAAGTATCCCGCTGCCAGGACGTAAACTTATGCCCTGCAGGGGGAATGGGTTAAAAGCCTGTCTCCTGGTGTCCAACCCTCTGAGCTTAAATGGTCGCAGAATGTGGGTTCTCAGGCCAAAGTCCTCCTCCGCTGCAATAACTAACGAGGCTGGTCGACCGGAAGAACCAGGAAGCAGGTGTGATTTTGTCTTGCCAACTGATTTGACAGAAGCCACTGGCCCATTCAGTTGGCCCTGAAAATGCAAGCATCTGCAGTGCTTCCATAAAACCCGAAATTGACAAGTATAAACCAATAGTCACTGTCAGCCACAGCCAACACAACTACCAAAAGTACTGTTAATAGTTGTAATATCGGAGTCTGAGTGCATTGGCTTCTTCATGCAGATGTGCTTGCCATCCATGGCCCAGATGCAGTTCGGAAACTGCACAGCAGCATGGAATCCTTCGACGATGTCCAGCCAAGCTTGCATAGAGGGTGACAACATCCCCGATGGATTCAGTTGCTCCCAAATAACATTGCAGGTCCTCCCGTTGATCCCAGAGTTGGTCCAACAGGAACTCTAAGGCTAGGGTCACACAGGGCGGATTTGCCGCGTAAACGCCGCGGTTTTGCCGCAACCCTGCCGCATCTGCGGCAAATCTGCATGCAATACCCAAATGTAGTCGCGGTTTTTATCGCGTATTATTCTGCGGTTCCACCGCAGTTAAATCCGCAGGTCCTTTGCTGCGGAAAAAACCGCAGCGGGTTTTTTTGGAGAGGCGCGGTTTTAGTTGCAGATTTGACTGCGTATTTTAGTAGGTGCAGATTCTAAGAAAACCCTTTCCTGTGAGGTCATCGTCCACGCCCATTTCTGCATAGGGTAGGAAGAGGCTAAGAATTTGTGGCCATTTTATCTTGAGCTATGGAGCCTACCACAAGAATTCGGCTGAGGCGCGCCAACCGCCGCACACTCATCGCCCTAATGTTGTACATGCAAGGAGAAGAATCCGAAAAGGTGAGCAGTGTTTCGACAGTGTGTGCTTTGTTTCCTTGTTTCTTTAGATGCATTGTGGACTAGAGTGCTGCCATGTTCTTTAATTCCTGCTAATATTCTTTTACAGACTGATCGCGCTTCCCGGCGCCGGAGGCGCTACTGGGTGCATCCCCTACTCATCGAGAGGGGGACGAAGGGGCATTTCGCAAGCCTTTACCAAGATTTAAAAAAGTAAGTGAAGTGTATCATGTGATGTGAATAGGTTTGAGATTGTGCAAAGAATTTGTAATTAGTTTAGCCCACTCTCCCTTTCTCTCCCTCTCTGCAGCCATCCGGAGAAGTTTGTAGCCTTCTGCAGGCTGCCTATGGAGGCCTTTGATCGCCTTCTGGAGCTGGTGCGCCGGGATCTTACGTACCAGGATACGCACATGAGGAAGGCGATGACTGCAGAAGAAAGGCTGCTCATCACCCTTCGGTAAGTAACCTTTCTTATCCTGTCCCAGTTGTTTTATCCGTAATGTAATTTGCAACTGTATATTTTTTTTTTTTCTTACACGTTTTGTGCAATACATTTTATTTTTTCATGCGATGCTGTGATTGCTCCGGCAGTAGGTCGTAATGCAATCGCATTACGTCACACTGCTTTTGGACAGCTTGGCTATCGAGCACCCCTTTCATTAGCAACACCGCCATAATGACACGTGCACGGCATCCCCGAACTCACCGGTTGGGTGGGTGTTTGGTTGCCCGTGCATGACCCCTCGACACCATTTGTGCTATGTAAATGTCGCTGTCAGAATTGCTAGTGGCATTTCAATGGTTAACCCTTTCCAATATATTTTTTTTTCTCACCCATTCTCCCCAGTTCCAAATAAATTGGTGCTGGGGAGAATGGGTGAAAAGAATTCCTTTGTCCCTGCACCCTCCTGAACTGACAGAGTTCAGGACGGTGCAGGGAGGGAACTGCTTACCTGTCCGGCGTCTTCCGCATTCTCCTTCTGCCTCCTGGATCGGCGATGATGTGATCGCAGTGGTCAGGTGGCACCTGGCCGTCACATGATGGCCGGGAGACAGAAGGAGAATGTGCAAGAAGCAAGTCAGGTAAGCATGTCCTCCCACAGTGCTGGCTCCCGGCTCAGCTTTGATGTGACCGCCGTGGGTCGGGTAATCGCAGTGGACACATGATCGCCGGGCTGCGGGAATCTCTATGCATTACATAGCGCTAATTGAGCGGTATGTAATGTGTAAAGGAGAAGGCAGAAATGGTTGAAAACCCTTTCTGCATTCTCTACGGGGGTCCTCGATGAGGATGAGTGCAGGAATGCATCTGCACCCGATGTGTCTGATGATCGGGTGCAGATGCACTGCTGCACTGCACTGTTGGGCCTGCCACCACATCGCAGCTGTGAAGGCAAATTATGATGTCGGGGCAGGCCTGAGAATTGATTGGAAAGGGTTAATAGCCACCATTGGCCCAGCGGCCGTGTGTTGTAGTTCAAACCACCTTACGCCCTTGCTGCGTGGAGTGAGACAGCGCTGCTAGCTGCCAAGACACACGTTCTTCAACAGCTGGAAATTGGTTAATTTTGTGACGTCACAAAGGGCTTCATCCAGTGGAAGACAAACTCCATTTTTTAATTCGCAGGCGACGTTGCTGAAAATGTACAGTTGTACGTTTTCGGGTTCTCCTCTAGTAGTTTTGGGAGAGGGCGGTGGAACAGTTCGTTGTCTTTGGTATTCTGTCTTTTGCCACATAACATCTTGTGGGTGGTTGACTTCCGAAACAAATTGGCAGAAGTGAGATTGTTGAACTTACCATAGCAGCCAAGTTGGCCAACCATTGTTGCGCAACGGCAGTCAACGTACCCTAGTTATGTACCTGAGTGTGGCAGGAACATCTTTGCACTTTAACTTTTTCTCGCCCCTATGTTGTAGATGGGGAAAATGGAATTGTGAACCATGTGTGGCGTGTAAAGTGGCAATGTAACCTCCCCCATGGCTACCTCTGCAATGCTCATGTTATTTCCTTCACATGAATTATACTGTGTTCTCATATAAATTTTGTGTTGAGATTAATATCTGAATACTTAAATAATTGTTTGAAGTGTTGACATTATGCAAGTCTTCATTGTGTACTAACTTTTGTTTCTCTTCTCTGCTTCTTTTCAGCTTCTTGGCCACAGGAGAGAGCTATGCATCCCTGCATCTCCAATTTCGTGTTGGTAAAAATACCATCACCAAAATTGTGAGGTGCACATGCAGCGCTATCTGGCAGAAGTTGCAGCCCATCGTGATGCCTTCACCTACCGAGGATACTTGGCAACATGTTGCAGCAGGCTTTCAAGATGTTGCCAAATTTCCTAACTGCATAGGCGCCGTCGATGGCAAACATGTGCGTGTGCTTCAGCCAGCCCACTCAGGCTCCAAATTTTATAATTACAAAAAAAAAATTTCTATTGTCCTGATGGCCGTGGCTGATGCACATAGCAAATTTGTTTGCATCGACGTCGGCGCCTATGGCAGCACTGGAGATTCTCGGGTGCTGCGAACTTCACAGATTGGGATGCAAATTCTTCGAGATGGCGTTTCGCTCCCAGCCCCACAACCTTTCCCGGGAACCACACATCCAGTCCCCTTTGTGATGGTATCGGATGAGGCTTTCCCGTTGTTGCCAAACCTGTTGCGCCCATACCCACGAAGAGGACTGAATGCCCGGAAAAGGATTTTTAATTATCGGCTGAGCCGGGCACGTCGCATGGTTGAGTGTGCCTTCGGGATCATGGTTAGTCAGTGGAGAGTTCTAGGGACTACCCTTATGGTAGACCCTACCACAGTTGATGACCTTGTCAAGGCATGTTGTGTTCTTCACAACTACCTCCGGGACTATCGCCCCGAGGTAGATGTCGAAGAACTCGCTCCTGCCTTTGACACGGTCATCAACTGGGGTGCAGGTCGCACGGCTGCTACCGCAGTGCAGGTTCGAGAACTCTTCACTGACTATTTCCTTAGTCACGAAGGCACCGTGCCATGGCAGTTCTCCTGTGTCGGTGGTGTGCAGCCCTAAAACTGGAGTGTGACCCTCCCCCGGCGCCCAGCCCCAGAAGGATGCAGAAGACATTATTGGCATAAAGTGCATTTATTCAAGACCCACCAAAGGTGGTCCATGCAGTTTGTGATCGGTCATTAAAGTTTACAAAATAGTTAGAAAAAAGTTTGGACAAATAAATTTTACTATATTTAATGAAAAATATCACTCTTCCTTTTTGTCGTCGAACAAAATACCTGAACTTTATGTTAAGTTGAAACAATTGTTAGGCTATGTTGGTTTTTAATAAGTAGCCTAATGAACATGGCAGGTGTATTGCTTTTTAAACGTAACCTTTTTAAAGCATTTCAGCAGTTAACGATTACAACAACATGAGTAGCACAATACATTTCACCCAAGCAATGGAACCACATTCACAAGCTTCACGCCACAGCACTACCGAGCGTTACATTAGGCACGCCCCAGGAGCACATGGAAGCGACGTATGTGACCGTTTTTTATCCACTAAAATACTGACATTAATTTACATCAATGTTGGATAGCGAAATTCAGGGTTTGGTGTTTCATTGCTCCCTACACAGTTGCAGTCATTTTGCACGTGGTGACTTTTTTTTTTTGGTAAATGGTGTAACGTTTCTCTCTGTTGCCGGGCGATCCAATACCAATTTGGCTTTCGCCACACTTGACGGATATACCGCAAGGGGAAATGCGGATGGGAACAGGCCGACAGACAGACTGCCCCTGTTCTCATCAGCATTTCTTGGAGTTTATTTCATGTTCGAACTCCGGTAACATGCATTACACTGGAGCAAACATGAAAATACACATGAAAATAAAAGAAAGGAAAACAACAAACAAAGGCAATGACCCCGAGAAGTGAAATACCCCAACCTTGGAGGACAGTGAGGCAGCGGACAAAATCACTCTAGACGCACATACACAATCCTTCACGTACAGTCGCACAACCTGCGAATAATTTCACGGTCATGCCACTCACGGGAATGAATGTGTGTGCCTTGCCTATTTAGCAGCAGAGCAGATAGTAGCCGGCAGTGAGCGATGGAAGAAATTGCACCCCAATCTTTCACCTGAGCATCCGTTAGGATTTCTGGGACAGCAGGCAACTGCATGCACCGCTACAAAAGGCAGCATCACAACGGATCCTGCACTTTACAATGCTTGCGTATAAGACATTGCAGTTATCACCATGCAACAGCTGTTATCACTGCAGTGTCGTATAATTGATAAAAGAGCCGTCTCCTGTACTGGATTGAGATCCACTTGGCGGCGTGTACAGTACCGTGGTTGTGTGTTGCGAGGTCTGATGCACAGGGCTGCTTATCATTGAGAGAAACGATTGCTGGGAAGGGGAAGGGGACCCGCCAGAGACCGTGTCGCCGTAGCCAGTGTCTTGAGAAACATGGTGCATGGGGTATCCCGTTGTCCTAGGAACCCTGCCTGGTTGGTCAGGGAAAGATTGGGGTGGAGGCAACATGCGGTTCGATTGTGGTACTGCAAAGCCTGTATTTTTCATTGCCGAAATAAGGGTACAGCTATCAGCAATGGGCCTTTCAGAAGCAAAAAGCTCTAAAGCATAGTAAATAACGGGCGCAATAGCCCACTGACGATCCAGCCTCAGTTCACGAATGCGTGACGCAATGGTGGCACCCATTGTATCCCACTGATCCTCCGTGTCAACCCGCCGCAATAACGTCAGCGCCTCGTTTGCGGCATCTGCCTTGTTCTTCTGACGTGGACGAGCTGCAACGCTGCGGCTCGTCCGCTCGGAACTCACCTCCCGGCTACTGCATGCTCTGCTGCTAGGGCCAGCACTGCTGCTACGCGACACGTTTTGTTCCACCACTTCCGGTGTTACAGAAGTGCAGGACAAATCGGGCGTGCTCCGCTGGCTGTCTTCCAAGGTTGGGGTACCTTCTGTGATATCATCATCCCGTGACTCCTCTTCCTGCCCTTCTGTGTCGGCTGTAGCGGTTTCGACCGTGGGAGCGGCGGCCGTGATGTTCCCGCTGGATCTGTGGACGAAACAAGAGTACCGTTAGAGACATAGAACATCAAAATGCAACAACAGTGAAGCTGAGCTATAAAAGCTTGCCTAAAATACAGCACTTAAGGACGCAATGCTCGACTTGTTCTGAGGAAATGCAGTATTTCCTGGTTTGGACACTTTTTCTTAGACGGGGACATGCCGCTTTTTTCACACTCTTTCTCGTGTTTCTTGTAGCGGTCCCGAACTGACCTCCAGCGATTCTTGATGTCTTTAACTGCAATATAATAAAACATGGTTAAAAGCAGAATGTAAAAGTATGGAATCCACCGAATGCTGCAATAAACAGTGTGGTTAGATGCAGTACAGTTCAAAATACATGGAAGAAAGAAACACCAAAGCGTTACAACCAATACTGTTAACTTACGGATTTCACTTTGGGTGGCAGCTGTAGCGGAGTCCCAATCGGGATACATCCCAGTGCAGACCGCATTCCAGGCGTCCGCCTTTATGTCGCGGTCACTGTAGCCCGGCTCGGCTGGGTCCCAAATCTCCGGCCTACTTTCAACCTGCAGGGGGAGGGGAGGGGATGGAAAAACCAGTTGAATTGCATTCCGAGGGGGGTGGATATGGTTGTGACTACACTCACCAAGGTTATCATCCTGACGACGTTGATCCCCATTCGTTGATACCAGGCCATTTTCCGGAAAGTGGCTTGACGTTGCAAACGGAATGCACTGGGCGACTTCAGAAAATGTAGGTAGTCCTGTGAGCAATAAGAAACAGTTAACATTCATCATATACACATCTTGGCCCACTAGCGCACAATTGCAAGTCGCCAAAAATATTGCTTACAATCACATCTGCACAAAAGTGACAGGCCAAAGTGAGAACAACAATGTAAAAGAAAAAATAGTAAGAAAAAATGTGGGTCGGCTATTCAAAAATTGGACTAAACGCGTGTCCTCGGCCGTGCAAAAAAATGCCATGCAACCGGGTGTGGGGGCCATACAATGGTGGAAATGACCGATGTTACACCGAGCGTGACCCTTGGAAAGGTACACCTTGCAACAGTTGAGTAAAGCTAGTGAGCTAACCAGCGAATACCGCTGGTGGCAATGGCCAAAAAAGGCACGCAAAAGGGCGTAAAGCTGCAAAGAGAGAGCACAAGAAGGTGGAGTGGGTGGAGCTAGATGCGTGTTGCCTTCAATGCATAATGTGGTGAAGTAGTTACTTACCTTTTTTAGCAGAGGTTCCCGATGCTGCTAGAGGTGATTGCGATGGCGGTGCTGAAAGTGCTGCTGCCGGTGGTGGTAGCTGTGGTGGGCCAGCTGCTCGCCCCGTTGGGGGTTGTAGTGCTGCTGTGGTGGACAGGCTGCTCGCCCCGTTGGGGGTTGTAGTGCTGCTGTGGTGGACAGGCTGCTCGCCCCGTTGGGGTTGTAGTGCTGCTGTGGTGGGCCAGTTGCTCGCCCCGTTGGGGGTTGTAGTGCTGCTGTGGTGGACAGGCTGCTCGCCCCGTTGGGGTTAGTAGTGCTGCTGTGGTGGACAGGCTGCTTGCCCCGTTGGGGGTTGTAGTGCTGCTGTGGTGGACAGGCTGCTCGCCCCATTGGGGTTAGTAGTGCTGCTGTGGTGGGCCAGTTGCTCGCCCCGTTGGGGGTTGTAGTGCTGCTGTGGTGGACAGGCTGCTCGCCCCGTTGGGGGTTGTAGTGCTTCTGTGGTGGACAGGCTGCTCGCCCCGTTGGGGGTTGTAGTGCTGCTGTGGTGGACAGGCTGCTCGCCCCGTTGGGGTTAGTAGTGCTGCTGTGGTGGGCCAGTTGCTCGCCCCGTTGGGGGTTGTAGTGCTGCTGTGGTGGACAGGCTGCTCGCCCCGTTGGGGGTTGTAGTGCTGCTGTGGTGGACAGGCTGCTCGCCCCGTTGGGGGTTGTAGTGCTGCTGTGGTGGACAGGCTGCTCGCCCCGTTGGGGGTTGTAGTGCTGCTGTGGTGGGCCAGTTGCTCGCCCCGTTGGGGGTTGTAGTGCTGCTGTGGTGGGCCAGTTGCTCGCCCCATTGGGGGTTGTAGTGCTGCTGTGGTGGACAGGCTGCTCGCCCCGTTGGGGGTTGTAGTGGTGCCTCCGCTGGGGCTAGTGGTGCCGCCGCTGCTTTTCCCGCCACTGGGCGTGGTCGCAATGGGGGTTGTAGTGAGGCTGTGGTGGACCCGCTGGGGCTAGTGGTGGGCCCACTGGGGCTAGTGGTGGGCCCGCTGGGGCTAGTGGTGCCGCCGCTGGGGCTAGTGGTGCCGCTGCTGCTTTTCCCGCCACTGGGCGTGGTCGCAATGGGGGTTGTAGTGAGGCTGTGGTGGACCCGCTGGGGGTAGTGGTGGGCCCGCTGGGGCTAGTGCTGCCGCCGCTGGGGCTATTGCTGCCGCCGCTGGGGCTAGTGGTGCCGACGCTGCTTTTCCCGCCACTGGCCGTGGTCGCAATGGGGGTTGTAGTGAGGCTGTGGTGGACCCGCTGGGGGTAGTGGTGGACCCGCTGGGGATAGTGGTGGGCCCGCTGGGGGTAGTGGTGGGCCCGCTGGGGGTAGTGGTGGGCCCGCTGGGGGTAGTGGTGGTGCCGCCGCTGCTGGTGGTGCTTTTCCCGCCACTGACAGGGTTGGGAGTTTCCCGCCTGTTGGCCAATATTTTCCCCTGGGCGTCAGTGAAGTGCCTACCGGTGGTGGTGATAGTGCTGCTGCCAATTGGTGTACTGGTGCCGCTGGGGAGGGTCTGGTGCCGCTCGGTGGGGTGCTGCCGGCGGAGCTCCTGCTCCCTGCTTCCTCTCTCCATGCAGTCCAGGCTGAAATGGCGCCAAGCGTCTAAAATGGCCGCAGAACCACTTCCTGTTATTGCCCCTCCTTTCTCATGCGGACAAGCAGCTGCGTAACCGCTTTGAAAACCGCGACAAAATAAGCAATAGCGGTTTTCATTGCGGTTTTTGCTGCATCCATGGGGCCCTATGGAAAAAAAACCGCTGCGGAAAAGTCGAAAGAATGGACATGCTGCATCTTTCAAAACCGCGACGCAGTTGCTTATCCGCACTGCGGCAAATTTTACGCCCTGTGAGAACGAGATTTTTGCCAAACACATTGGCACTGCATTGCACTGCAACCGCGACGGAATGGCCGCAATGCGGATATGCAACGGCAAACCGCGGTAAAACCGCTGCTAATCCGCCCTGTGTGAACCCAGGCTTAATGCAGTGATGCATATGAGTTCCCATTGGCGAGAAATCTGAAATGACTATTAGAAAAAAAAAGGAAACACATTCTAGGGGAAAAGGATTTCCAAACCACAAAAGAGACATGGAAGCATGCTTGCTCTTACCTTAGGGTGACCAGCAGATGCTCTTCAGGTGAGATACACTGGTTCAGTAATAGTGTATCTTGATGCCACCAGGAATTCCTGGCGGATCCAAGACTGACAGGGGGTGACACCCCCTGTATGTGATTCGCTGCACAGCTTCTTCGGCAGCAGGTCCTGGAAGGCTACTAAAGATTTATAGAAAAGGCATGCAGCGGCCGCCATACACCCACAGCTGTAAGTAGCTTTCGCTGCGGCAGCCCGGGACGCGGAACCCCCCTCATCGTGTAGAAGTGCTGCGTGGCCTTGGGAGCAGGGAGCCCAAAGCAAACGTACTATGCTTTCCTGGCAGAATGTGTATGGGTTGGCAGCTGTGAGCGGGGGAGCGGCCATCACAGAGCACACATGCGGCCACCGGCATGGAGCTGACAACCGGTGGCCGGGAAGGAGGGCTGAGGTGGCCAATGGGACAGAGATGTGAGGCAGTGGCCGGGTGGGACGCATTGCTAAAATGCCGGCTGGGACTGAGCAGAGACACTGCACTGTCTGCATAGATTTCTGCTGGCCGTGAAGGGTTAGCCTGAGGCTTACTGTTCTTGTTAGCCTTGGTATCCCCGCTTGTCTTCTGCATCCAGCTGTTCCCCGCTCTGAATGCCCGGCTTGTACAGCTGAGCGCTTGGAGCAGAAGATGCAGAAGACAAGCTGGGTGTCCCCGCTTGTCTTCTGCATCCAGATGTTTTCTGCATGGAGCGCCTGGCTGTTATACAGCTGAGCGCTCCGTGCTGGGTATACAGAACAGAGCTGGACTGCTCTGTTCTTCATACCCAGCCTGTTATCAGGGAGCGGGATACAGCTGAAACAATAGTATCAGATGTATCCCGCTGTGAATCCCTAATAAACCTCATTGTCGTCTTTCAGCACGCTGAAAGACAACGATGAGCGACAGGATAACGAAAACTGCACGATGTAAGTGCAGTTGCACACAACGATTAGAATTTTGAGCGATAATCATTGTGTCTAGATGGGCCTTTATGTTGCTACTAGAGATAAGCGAGCATGCTTGTTCGAGCATTAGCCTATTCGAGATACTCGGTACTCAAGACGAGTACCACGGAGTGCTCAGGTGCTTGATATAAATTTCCCCACATGTTTTCAATGAAGCCTCGGCTGCTGCTGGTGGCTCCATTGAAAACAATGTCTGCCGACACCACTGCATTCTTTTTCTGGGAAGCGCTTTATATATAAGCGAGTAACGAACCCCATTGAAGTCAATGTGACACTCGAGCATTTTTCAGGGGGACCGATGCTTGATAGCTGCCTGGCTAGTTTTCAATGGAGCCACAGCTGCTGCAGGCGGCTCTATTGAAAACAATAGTCTGCCGGCACCCCTGGAATGTTTTTCAGGGAAGGGCTTTACATATAAACCCTTCCCTGAAAAACAAAAATGTTAGTGTAAAAAATAAATAAAAACTTACCTCTCCGCCGCTGCCATGTCCCCGCGGGGATGCAGAACACATCTGCCGCATGTGGAAGATGTTTCCTGCATCCCTGCAAGGAAAAAGAATTGCCTGCTGCACCTGCCACATCTGTGACAGATGCAGCAGAGGAATTCTATATCCCTGCGGGGAATAAAGGATTCCCTACCGCAGCTGTCACACATGACAGCTGCAGTAGAGGATCCTGCTGCTGGCACCCCTGAAATGTTTTTCAGGGATGGGCTTCAAATATAAGCCTTTCCCTGAAAAACAAAGAAAAGTGTTAAAAAAAAAAAAAAACATACTCGCCTCCCTTCGGCTGCCGGGCTCAGCTGCGTCTTCTGGCTGTCCCGGCTCTGTAGATCTCAGCTCTCAGCAGGTGGGATTTAAATTTGCCGCCTGCTTGTAGCTCTTATTGTGATTGGCTGAGTGCTCAGCCAATCACAATCAGAGCTACCAGCAGGCGGGGATTTTAAATCCCCGCCAACTGATAGCTGAGATCTGCAGAGCTGGGGACTGCCTGGGAAAGACGCGGCTGAGCCCGGCTGCCGAAGGGAGGTGAGCATGTTTTTTTTTTTAACAATTTTCTTTGTTTTTCAGGGAAGGGATCCTCCACTGCAGCTGTCATGTGTGACATTTAGAATTTGCAGATGTGGCAGGAGCAGGAGGGAATTCTTTTTCCTTGCGAGGATGCGTGTTCTGCATCCCCGTGGGACAATACACTAACATTTTTGTTTTTCAGGGAAGGGCTTATATGAAAATCTCTTACCTGAAAAAACATTTCAGGGGTGATGGCGTCAGCAGCCACGGCTCCATTGAAAACAAGTCAGGCAGCTACCGAGCATCGGTCACCCTGAAAAATGCTCGAGGGTCCCATTGACTTCAAAGGGGTTTGTTACTTGAAACGAGCTCTCGAGCATTACAAAAAGCTTGGCTCGAGTAACGAGCACCCGAGCATTTTGGTGCTCGCTCATTGCTATCTATTTGGTCAGCTGCTTAGTAAACAGTCTAAAGGACTTCCTAATTAATAGTTACTGTATTAAGCTAAACCCAAGTTTTCAGCTAAAGGGGTTTTCCAAGTTAATAAAATATAGCTTAGGCTGCATTCAGACGAACGTATATAGGCTCGGTTTTCACGCCAAGCCGCTATACGTTGTCCTCGTGTGCAGGGGGGGAGGATGGAAGAGCCAGGAGCAGGAACTGAGCTCCTGCCCTCTCTCTGCCTCCTCTCCGCCCCTCTGCATTATTTGCAATGAAAGGAGGCGGGATGGGGCGGGGCTAAGTTCCGAGAATTAGCCCCACCCCCGGCCCACCTCTCCACATTGCAAATAGTGCAGAGGGGCGGAGAGGAGGCAGAGAGGGGGCGGGAGCTCAGTTCCTGCTCCTGGCTCTTCCATCCTCCCCCCCCCCCCTGCACAACGTATATTGGCTCGGCGTGAAAACCGAGCCGATATACGTTCGTCTGAATGCAGCCTAAAACAGGTCCTCATACATCAGCACACCTGATAAGCCTATTGAAGTAAAGAAAATGAATTTTTCCTGCCTCCTATGATCCTAGAAGAGCCCTTTGTTATTGCCTATAGTATGCATCTGAGGGGGGTGTCTGTTTATTCTGCTATGCAGATTAACTGTGCAGACAGAGCTGTGTGTGTTTGTGTGAAGCTCCTCCCCCACACACTTCTCATAGTCTGTGCTTGTAACCTCCAGGACCTATTACTCCCCACTTCTAGACGAGCCAACCTAAACAACCAATCACCGTGAACCAGTTAAACTAAATAACCAATCACCCTGAATCAGACAACCCAAATAACCAATCACCGGGAATGAGTAAATCCAAACAACTAATCAGGTTGCAAATGGTGTGCATTTGCGGAGGAAGGCCACCTGCAGACAGGCGGGTCGGATCCCAAGCCACTGCAGGCACCAGTGCGGCGCTCACCTCTCCCGCGGCTCTAGCTCTTTGATGTGCCGGCTGCCGGCCGGGGCGCCGGGAGGGATATTTCTGTGCGGGCCTCAGCGAGACCCGCACAGAAATAGAGCATGCCGAAATTTGTTTTCCGCGTGTATTTTCACGCGAACAAATCGTGGCCGTCTGCATAGGATTGTGTTTTGCAATGCAATCCTATGCAGTCGACCAGGGGCGAAAATTCTACGGGAAATCCCGCCACAGAATTTCCGCCCATGTGCAGGGGGCCTAATATAGATAGGACTGACCTCCACTACCCAACAATTCAGTATCCTGCTTTTTCACACAACAACTCCATCTATTTGTTTTCCCCTGCTTTTTATCCTCCCTTCCTTTCTGCCAGCCCAGTGAAAGAACTGTTGTTGCATGCTACGCATCTATATATATAAGGCCGGCTGCACACGTCCGTGACGGGCTCCGCCGCAAAATTCCGTGGCGGAGACTGTCACGGCGCCCCCCAGGAGACCCCATACTTACATGCATATCTGGCATCTTCGCTACCGCATGACGCTTCCCCGCCCAACTCCGCCGCGTCATGTGACAACGCCCACCGCGTCACATGACGCGGTCGGCCGTGTCATATGACGCGCCAGCGGTGGGCGGGGAAGGGTTTTCACGCTATCTTCCGCTGTGCTACAGCGGAAGATAGCGTGAACGGACGGCTTCCATTGACTGCAATGGAAGCCGTCCACGCGTACACCCGCGGCATATAGAGCATGCCGCGGGTGAGGGCGGGTGAATTCATGGTGCGGAATTCCGCGGTGGAATTCTGCACCGTGAGCACTGAGCTATTAGGTTCAATAGAACCTAATAGCTGCGGCCAACACAGCGGATTTCCGTCACGAATTACGCGGCGGAAATCCGTTCGTGGGAAGGAGGCCTAAAGGTGAAAGCCCTCACTCACTGACTGACTCGCCACTAATTCTCTAACTTCCTGATGTCGTACAAACATGAAATTTGGGATGATCATTCTTTACGTTCTAAAGAGGAAAAGTAAAGGGGACACAGCTTAAAAATGCAATGCTAAGAGCAAAAGTATTGGCGCTCCTGTGTAATGTACAAAATCTGATTCTCCAACTTCCCGATGTCATACAAGCATGAAATTTGTCATACAAACATGAAAGCTGTGATGTGGTTGGTTATTATATATTACACTGCTGAGGTAGCATGAAAGCTGTGCTGTGATTGGTTGTGACACACCGCTGCCTCTTGTCCTGGGTTACATGCTGCCCAGCCCCCCCACACAACCCTGCATCCGCAGCACACACAAAAGTGTCCCTGCGCAGCCTTCAGCTGCCCTCATGCCACACGCTGGCTGCATAGCCACACCACCCTCATGTCTATTTATAAGTGCGTCTGCCATGAGGAGGAACCGGAGGCACACACTGCAGAGGTTTGGCAGGGCCAGGCAGCGACCTTCTTTAAAAGGGGCGGGACAATAGCCCACAATGCTGTACAGAAGCAATGAGAAATCCAATCCTGTGCCACCTCTGTCAGGAGCTGCAAACGTGGGCATAGCAATGGGGAATCCATGTGCCCACACAGTATTCATTCTGTCAAGGTGTCGCATAGCTCAATCGACACCGCAGGGGGAAAACCATCTGCACTCTGCCCCCTACCGAAGTCAGTCAGTGTCTTTGTGCCAGACAGGTCAAACACCGCGATGGGAACTAAGTGGGCACCAACAGCATAGGTGGGTCCTAGGCAACCCAAGACATGAACAATTAATAAATCTGAGCGGCCAAACATGGCAGACTTGCACCGTGCCCACGACATAGGCCTTGGCCCACAGTTTCAGCAATCGTAGGCAGGAAGCGGATTTTCACTGCACCCAGGACATAGGCCTCTGCACAAACCCTCAGCAATCGTGGGCCTAGAGCAGACTCCAATGCTAGCGTAGCTGTGAACGTCTCATTAACGCTGTATTGCTCCTCTAGTTTGTCCCAATGCAGTGCCCCAGATAGTAGAGCGAACGTCAAATTAAATACAGGTGGGCTTTGGCCCACACTGCATGCCCCAGTCAGACTGTTTTTTTTAATAAATAGTCTCAGGCGGGTACAACTCCCCTATGGGAATTCCGTGTGCACCCACAGCATGGGTGGCTCCTTGGAACCCACCGGCGGTACATAAATAAATCCCAATGCAGTGCCCTGCACAGCTGAGCTAATGTTGGATGAAATACAGGTGGGCTTCGGCCCACACTGCATGCCCCAGTCAGACTGGGGTTTTTTATCAATACACACAGGTAGGTACAACTCCCCAATGTGAATTCCGTGTGCACCCACAGCATGGGTGGCTCCCTGGAACCCACCGACGGTACATAAATTAATCCCATAGCAGTGCCCCGGACAGCTGAGGTAAAGTGAGATAAAATGCAGGTTGGCTTCGGCCAACACTGCATGCCCCAGGCAGTCTGGGTAATTTTCATTGTCACAGGTAGGTATAACTCCGCTATGGGAAGTCTATGTGCACCCACAGCATGGGTGGCTCCCTGGAACCCACCGACGGTACATAAAATTATCCCATTGCAGTGCTTCCCTTAAAGGGGTTCTGACATGAATAATGTTTTTATGCTTTAGCAGCCATTGTTCCCTGGTCTGCCTAATGGACACAGGGAACCCACGATTTAATGGCTGCTAAAACATAAAAACATGATACTTACCTTGTTTCCTGTTGTTGTTGACATCGGGGGGGGGGGGGGGGGTCATCTCCCAGCAGGCGTTGCTCTTCCTCTTCTTCCTCTACGAGCCGCGCTGCTCCGGGATCGCGTGCATGCGCAGTGGAGAGGTGCCCTCTGACAGGAGTCAGGATGGGCCGCGTCTCCACTGCGCACGCGCAGAATCTCGGAGTTCAGCCAGGACAGACGGGCCGCCCACAGCAAGCACTGCTTGTGACGTGCTTGCTGTGGACGGCCCGTCCGTTCACCTCGGAAGTGGCTGATGGACGGAGAAGAACAGGAAGCGGTCATTTTGACCGCTCCTGCTCTGCTTCTACAAGCCACAGAAAAAGATGCCGTCTGGAGGGGACATGCCTGACGATCGGTCCTAGCCAGGCAAGGTGAGTAAAAAAATTTTTTTAATGTCAGAACCCCTTTAAAGCTGAGGTAACGCGATAAGAAATGCAGGTTGGCTTCTGCCCACACTGCATGCTCCAGTCAGTCTTGGTAATTTACATAGTCACAGGTCGGTACAACTCAGCTATGGGAAGTCTGTGTACACCCACAGCAGGGGTGGGTCCCAGGAAGCCACCGACGGTACATAAAAATATCCCATTGCAGTGCCTCCCTTTAAGCTGAGGTAACGTGAGAAGAAATGCTGGTTGGCTTTGGCCCACACTGCATGCTTCAGTCAGTAAGGGGAATTTACATTGTCACAGGTACGTAGAACTCCGCTATGGGAAGTCTGTGTGCACCCACAGTATGGGTGGCTCCCTGGATCCCACTGACGGGGTGGGTTGAGTGAGTGACTGCATATTAGCCTGCCATGGACAGGTTTGTCCTCCACAGCATTGTCTGGCTGCCGGCATATTTGTAGTGCTAATGGCGGTTGCGCTTGTCCTACTGCAATTTTGCCGATGGTGATTGTGCCTGCCTTGTGGCGATACTGCCTATGGTGACAGTGTCTGCCTTGAAGAGTAAGGGGTATTGGATTTTTGGCTTTTTCTGTGAATTATTCATAACATTGCAGTGCCCCGAATAGCTAAGGTAACGTGAGATAAAATGCAGGTAGGCTTCGGCCCACACTGCATGCCCTAGTCAGTCTGGGTTATTTTTTTTTTTGGGCCATGTACGTTGAACACCGCAATGGGAACACTTAGTGCACCCATAGTATGCACAAACCCCTGTAATACTCATGTAGCAAAGGTATAAGCTGACCCAACTAACAGTTATGTTGCAGACGTCTAGGGAGACCCTATTAACTCTTCAGTAGTAACAGTATAGACGGACCCCAGTAACATTTCAGTAGCTGCAGTATAGGCAGAGCCCAGTATCAGTTACATTTCAGTAGTAACAGTATCGACAGACCCCTGTAACCTTTCCATAACAGCAGTATAGGCAGAGCCCAGTATTAGTGGGATTTCAGTAGTAACGGTAAAGACAGATAGACAACACCTATGTGGAAAAGCTAGTATTTTCTGAGACAAGAGAGGGGCATTTGATTGCAATGAAAAGGATATTCGAGGTACTGAAAGTCTGCACTCCTCATCTCAAGCTGAAATATGGAAAGGCTTCATTCATATGTTTTCTGTTGTCTATTTCAAAGTGTTAGCAAATAGCAATCCAAGTTTCCGGCTACTACCACGCATCTTTCTTTGGAATTACCAAAGATGATCACAAGTAAAGGCCTCATCATCAGTCAGTCCAAAATCAATCAGGGAGTATGTGGTTCTCAGCTGGCCTGCTTCCACCCAGGATCGGTGTCTGCTGCTACTCTGTCCCTTGCCCTGTAGGGATGCTGTGTTCTATAGTCACCTGTATTCCGACCTCAGCTGTACGCTTATCTTTGGACTTAGCAGTACCAACAAGTTGGAAGCCACCATTGCTCTACCAGTCGGCTGAAAGCTTCAGCTAGGGATAACGGACTAGTACCGCAGTTTTATTTATTTGGTTTTCGGAATGTGGCCAGGATTAAGTTGTGGAGTGTGGACATAGTAGCACAGTTTTATTTAGTTGGTTTTCGGAATGTAGGCAGGATTAAGTTGTGGAGTGTGGACCTATTAGCGCAGTTTTATTTAGTTGGTTTTCGGAATGTGGCCAGGATTAAGTTGGCCGTAGTGGTGGTGGTGGTGGTGGGGGGGGTTTGCTTTCTTATTGTGTCGTTTAAGGTGACGTGCTTGGACTGCCGCCAGACGGACCACTGCGAAAGCATTTGCTAAGAATGTTTTCATTGTTGGAGGAGGAGGGGGATGTTTTTGAGGCAGTACGTGTCCTGTCCACATGTCCGTGGTTATATGCACCTTCCCAGTAACCGTGTTGCTGAAAAATTGTCGCGCCTGCGGACCTAGTAGCACGGCCTCGCCGCCATCATGTCTTTCGGAAGCCTCCGTTTCCACAACCCTGTAACATAACAGTAGCAGCAGTATGGGCAGAGCCCAGAATTAGTAACATTTCAGTGGTAAGAGTATGGACATACCTCAGTAACATTTCCGTAGCAGCAGTATAGGGAGAGACAAGTATTAGTAACATTTCAGAAGTAGCAGTATGACAGGCCCCAGTAACATTTCAGTAGTATCAGTAGGGACAGACCCCAGTAACATTTCCGTAGCAGCAGTATATGAAGACCACAGTATTAGTAACATTTCAGAAGTAGCAGTATAGACAGGCTCCAGTAACATTTCAGTAGTATCAGTAGGGACAGACCCCAGTAACATTTCAGTTGAAGCAGTAGGGATATACCCCAGTATCTTTCCAGTAGTATCAGTCGGGAAAGCCCCCAGTAACATTTCAGTTGCAGCAGTAGGGACAGACCCCAGTAACAGTTCAGTAGTATCAGTAGAACAGACCCCAGTAACATTTCAGTTCCAGCAGTGCAGACAGACCCCAGTAAGATTTCAGTAGTATTAGTAGGGACAGACCCCAGTAACATTTCAGTAGTAACAGTAGGGACAGACCCCAGTAACATTTCAGTAGTAACAGTAGGGACAGACCCCAGTAACATTTCAGTAGTAACAGTAGGGACAGACCCCAGTAACATTTCAGTACTAACAGTAGGGAGAGAACCCAGTAACATTTTAGTTGCAGCAGTAGGGACAGACCCCGGTAACATTTCAGTTGCAGCAGTAGGGACAGACCCCAGTAACAGTTCAGTAGTATCAGTAGGTACAGGCCCCAGTAACATTTCAGTTGAAGCAGTAGGGATAGACCCCAGTAACTTTCCAGTAGTATCAGTTGGGAAAGCCCCCAGTAACATTTCAGTTGCAGCAGTAGGGACAGACCCCAGTAACAGTTCAGTAGTATCAGTAGGGACAGACCCCAGTAACATTTCAGTTCCAGCAGTGCAGACAGACCCCAGTAAGATTTCAGTAGTATTAGTAGGGACAGACCCCAGTAACATTTCAGTAGTAACAGTAGGGACAGACCCCAGTAACATTTCAGTAGTAACAGTAGGGACAGACCCCTTTAACATATCCGTAGCAGCAGTGTAGGCTGACCCCTGTAACATTTCATTAGCAGCAGTGTAGGCTGACCCCAGTAACATTTCATTTGCAGCAGTATAGACAGACCCCAGTAACATTTCATTTGCAGCAGTATTGCTGGCTCCCGGTAACTTTTCAGTTGTAGTACCAGTATAGACAGACCCCAGTAACATTTCCGTAGCAGCAGTATAGGCAGAGCAGCACATTAATGTTAGCGCAAAATTCGCTATCTTAGATATACTGTGCGTTTCCAAATTAAGATAATATGTGCAGGCCTGGAGAGCCTTTCAAAGAAACACACGGCTACATCATGTGCCCCAAAAAAGCAAACTCTTCTTTATTCAGCGCGGGTCAAAACTTAAATCATTTCCAACACAGGAAGTCAGGCAATTTAGCAGTTACAGTGAGCTGATAGGCTACTTCTCAGAGGGAGGTATTTGTGAGGTAGCTTGTGATCTCATCCATCTGGGAGGAACTTCAGTGAGCACGCTCAGTTCATTCTTGAATTTAGCTTCATGAGAGAAACATCCTGTGTTTCTCCTCTCTGTTGTCCAAGACAAAGCACTCCTAGATAGCTTTCTGCCAGTTAGAACCGGTTTTTCCAGTTCTTGAGCACACGGCACTAGCTGTGGAGGTGGGGGGGCGATGTTCCTTCTCCCAGAGGTTTAAAACATTATAGAAAATACAGTATATTCACAGTTGATAACAGAAAATATATACAAAATGGTGAACATATAGGATATCTCCCACAATTCCCTCCTTTGTTGTGCGTATTTTCATTCTCCTGGATGGTTTTTCCTTCCTGTTTGTGTTCTCGGGCCTTTCCCTACCACCTACAGGGGACCCTAGCTGTCACCTCCGCCATGTGGCTGCCTCCTGCCTTATCCCTTCCTGCTGCTGGGTGATATCCAGGATATGGAAAATACCACACAACACGTTACAGTTTCCCAACGGTATTTTTGGTAGATGGCTCCTGAAAGATTGATCTTTATTCCACGTTTTCTGCATAAGCCACCTTGTTCATAGTTTAAATGACATACAACATGTTGAATGTGACTGGCTTTCCAAGTGTGATCTCAGGTTATATTGTTTGTTACATGTTAACATTGGTCTGATTACACAATATGGCTGAAACATTGGTACACTTACTGCTACCTTATTGCATCTGTTGACATTTTTTTTTTTTTTTTTGTACTATTGCGGATTTTCTTAAAACAGCGACATTTTTACACTATGCCAGATTATCACAATCTTCTTTTTAAAAACAAACTAGTATATTACTCTCTGCGTAATCCTGTTTCCAGCGCCATTTATGTATTGCTGCATGGAGCAAGACTTAAGTTCAGATTACGCTTTTAAGAGAGTAAGACACTATAAAAGGTTTTACGATAAGAATTTATTAAAACCAAAATGATAATTGAGCATAGTGAATAATTGTCCTACATTTGTAAACTATCAGATCTATATACAAAACATAAAGGTTGCAGATGTCACATCACAAAGTATAAAGATAGCAAGTTACATTATTACCTATCTATTACAGATCACATATTACCATCACCAAAGGTTCCCTCACTTCTAGGGGTTCAACAGATGTCATCTTAATCTGGTATTGAAGTGTACGGACTACCCAGAGCTTCTCATCCTAGATTCCAAAAGCTACCACTCCTTAGTCCCTCTCCTGTCCTTCATACTAGTATAACTTGTTGAGTCATAGGCCATATTCTCCAAGCTTTTCAAACCAAGATGTTATCAGTCTGAGACCCCCCCACCATCTGAAGGAGCCAGTTTCATTGATCAAAGGTTCAGAATCAACAACTCAATTCCCTAGACAATGCTGATGGTATCACAGGATTAACAAGACAACAGGTTCCTGGCCATACAATGTATGTGGACAGAGTTCAAACAAACCTATACAAATGGAACTGTAGTTAATGCAGTTAGCATTGTTCTGTCACATTTCACAGTTACATCAAAGCTTCCTACACCAAAAAGGTTTGAAGTCCACATGAATGTTCATAGCTATTTGCATGTAAAATACAAAATGGAGGATGAAGAACAAAATGGAGGGCTACAAATAGCCAATTATATTTGTACCACAATCCACCCTTTTGCTATTTGTAGCCATCATACAACTATTTCATCAAGATACATAAAATTAGCATACAATTTAGGGTTGGAATATGTACTTTGACATATCATGGTTTGATCTTCAAGTTCTATTTATCAACTTCTGAAATATATTACATAAACAACCAAATATCTGTTCCCTATATATATCTATTTGCTATCAACATAAAACCAATCTTGTCAAATCTGGGCTCGAGAAAATAACGAAAAACAAAAAATTCAAAAACCGTTAGATGTTGAATACAAATGTCTCTTCCTGTAAAATTGTTTCTTCTTCTCTTGATCTTCTTTAGATCCTAAACCTATAGGATCTCCGATGCAGGGAAGCAGGGGGATTATTGTGCCCTCGCTGCTTTCCCTGGTTAGCCAAAGAACAGACCCTAAGTAGGAATCTGTCCCCGCCCATTATATTGGTATCAAACAATCTTCTCCATTCTCCATATCCAGAAGTATCCACAGCTGACTATAGAGCCCCTTTATTCCATGTAGCAGCTGCCTCTGTACAGCATTTTGTTGCCCAAGGCCTTCAGGGAGGAGCTGTGATGCTTTGCCCTCCTTTGACGTCATCTGCTGGCGGTTATTATGCAGAGTATGAGGATCACCCCAGTGGCAATTTAGCAGCAGTCGGGCACACGTGTCAGTTCTTCAGGCTCAGTTGGCTAGTCATAGCGTGTGGATAGGTGCAGCATGCACTTAGAGAAGATGACATTTCAAATCACAATTGAAAAAGTCCCAATGTCCTGGTGGAAATAACTCAGTTCATAAATTTTCTCAGTCCCAAATAAACTTGATCCAAAATAATGCAGTCCATGGCAAATCAAACAAAACAAAAACAAAATCACAATCTGGGGTCTTGTGTGCTTTTCTTCACCCCTTCATAAAAATAGATGAAACAAAAAAAAATCTGTAGCTCAAAATTATCAATGCAACAATCTCTGCCCAGAGAGACTTGATAAGTTTTCAGCTGTAGCAAATGAATATTTTTAATATTCCTAATCTTCCTACATTATAGCACAAATAATGTCTATATACAGTAGACATATCATTTAAACAAATAAAATAATATCAAATATTGCAAGTAAAATCAATCAAGTAACCATACAATAATCTTCAATTTATCATTATCATCAGCACTATTCTTGGTTTATCACATATGTTATTAAACACTGCAAACCAAGTTAATCAAATATATAACCCAATATTCCTAGATTTGTCATGATCCTCTTCATCAGTAGTTACGTATTTACCACATCCCTTATGAGGAAGAAGAGAAATGACAGCCCAATGACCGCAGGGGTCCTACATATAACAAAGGATTATGGGCCACATTTGTCTCCTTCCTTGATTATCTTTATTCAATGTCTGACATGAACCCAAATTAGCTTTTCTTGAAGTTTCACTGAGACCGTAGTGGTTAACAGCACTTGAAAGGATTCTTTGCATTTTGATCTGGAAACACGGAGAATACACATTTATGAGTGACAGATGATATAACTCCTGATGTTAGGCACTCACATGGGAGGTAAGGCCCTCCTTTGTGGCCTGGAATAGGCATAGGCCTATTACAGCAGCATTACCAACCAAAACCTTCATAGGGACTCAACTTAGTCTTATATTTAGGCGTGGTTCTAACCAAGTAGATGACTAATAAAATGTTTACCTTTATTATTTATTATTACTTCTGGTGTACCCAAATATTCAAAATTACTTTCATAAAACATATTTTTTGGTCATATTTTAAGCGTGTTAAAATTATTTTTATTTTATTTATTTTTATTTCTCAAGCCACGCCTCCAAATAACATGAAAAGAGGTCTATGCAAACCAACAACTCCAAACACCTACCTGTGGTAGCTGTATGCTATCTTCCTGCAGTCACTGATACAGATTGTCTGGCTCGCATCGAGAAGGTATCTTGACCAATTGGCCTGGATTGTAATGGGCGCATATCATGCACCCGTGTACAAACCCTATTGCAGCAGTGTTGAACCCTGGGGTAAGCCAAGCAGAAGACACCATACCACACATTACCTCCTTGGATGAATGGGTTAGCTCAGGGATCAGGTGTGACATCATGGAGTACAGCGTGCAGGGGAGGCACAGGCATTTACCTTTCTGCCAGACCCCAGTAGCATTCCGCTCGCTTTTCCACTCCTCCTTTTTCTTCTTTTGAGGCCTGTTCCTGTAATTCAAGCAACAGAGAAATATCTACACCTGTTTCAGGTGCAAGCAGGTTACCAGCCGTTACCTCATTCAAGGGAAGTCAGGCTGCTGCGGTGCCTGCTCTCTGGTCCCTTTCAGCCTCAGTGGTTGTCTCTTTGGCATTAGCCTGGACTCTGATGATAAGTCACCTGTGCGGAAAGAGCTAAAAACTTGTAGAACAAAGACACTGCTTCTGCGTTCTGGATTGGCTTACTCAAGGACCCCATGAAACTTCCACTGTGCCCCATAAGATGTGAAATCGTGTACGATTCCCAATGTGTACCTTAAGTCGGTGCAGACTCAAACAGTCTTACCTGCAGCCAGCTTACATATTTCAGTGAGCGCCATCACCTTTATTTCCTGAGTAACGGAGTCTCTCAGGAGGAAAAGAGTGGTTTTTGTACAATTACCTCTTTCTGTCGGTTACCACTGCATAGCCTGTTTTACTTGTCCATTTCACCGATATTTGGAACCATCTATGGGTAAAACTCAAGATTTACATTAATCATGGCAGTTACAACATTATTGTTAGGACCCCTAGTATCTCTTTCTTCTGCATTAATCTTCAGACAATCATACAACCATGTGCCTGCTATTTAATGTCCTTGTCTGCACCTGCTGCCCTTCCTCTCAACCTTCTAAATTCAGTAAAATACATGAAACGACATTTGGAACTATACCCCTCTTGATTGCGATATGTGAGGGTGCTAGCAGGGCAGTCTCATACATAGTTAGTCTGGAAGCTGAAAGATGTTTAGTTTGCACTCTATACAGTATTTTATGACCCCTTGAGGAAGCATGATATTAAGGGGCCCCACACCACCTCCAGTACCTGCACAAAAACGTACTGCAAACAGGAGAGGAAATATTATTACAAACTACAACCATAACAACTACACAAATGATGGTAAACTACTGGTTTACTAAGGGACTAGTATCCCTGATACCATTCGGGATATACTCAATTACTGGCATCAAAAATGTACTTATTTTTCAAATGTAACAATCTTTACGTAAAATACTGTTAATTGAAAATGAGATACACTCTAGAATAGAACTTTTGTTATTAATTTGACTAAAATACTTATCAGATGTCTCAAGTACACGATTTCCTCATTTTAGTATCTTAATTGAATAATATTCAAAATAACACGACTCAATATTTTTAAATTCTCCACATACTCAAAGAACCTATATATATATATACTGTGGCAATCTTGGACTATTATCTCACACAACTACCCTCAGAAATAAATTAGATGCCCCTCCTTTGGCCACCTACATTTGTTCAAGTGAGAGACTTAACATGGAGTCTAAGAGTGACCTTCCCTCTATACATTACCACAATATACATATATATACCAACATCCACTTAAAATGGAGATACTCTTCTCTCCTAGGCTGATCTGTGTTGAGGGTGGAGCAGGACCTCTTCCTATTGTTCTTCCCTCCCATCTCCTTACATCACCTAGCTCCACCCCCTGTGGTCTGGCTCAGCGTTTTGTCTTTCTTGCCTCATTTAGTTTCTAGCCACCGGACAGTATACACCATATAACACAATCTAACTCTCATACGGGCCCTTCATTTATACCCACAAATTCACACTCACTGGGGTTTGCACTCACTCATATATACAGACTGCTAAGTATCTCATATGAAGTAGAAACTGGGATTGTATTTACTGTGCATAGGACTTCCCATATTGAACAAAGTATATATATAAGAAAAACTCTTATGTACCGCGGTTTTTACAAATTTTGTCCAGCATAGGCTATCCAATGACAAACATAATACAACTTATGCCCATTTCCACCCACATACTTATATCCATCACTCCAAATAGCAACCATTATCACCGTTCATTGTTAAACCTTCTACCTTTCTCTTAACTCATTGACTTCCTTTTTCCTTCCCCATTTTTGTGTGTCCAGTTATGTTTTTACAAACAAAACATCATCTCATTGAATTTGCTTGCGAGTCTTAGATTTTTCTCACACCTCACGACGCAGGTTTGGCTTATCTCACTAATAAGCACTTACAGTTTCGACCCTGCTCTTTTATGTCGTAATTAGAAAAATCCTATTATTATTGAGATTCTCTCATCCCACATCTCGTAGCACAAACTTTTACTTTTGGCACTAGTCCTCAAAAAATTCGTTGGGCCCACTACAATTGGATAGGAATCTCGGCCGGCTCACTCTTCCATCAGACATGCCTCTCTGCTGTCTGGTATCAATTACTCCAAGCCAAAATCCTTTGAGTTGATGACTACTAGCATGGCAAAATGAAAGCATTCCATGTGCACCCCTCCCCCCACATAACAAAGGGAGACCTCTTCAGCCACATGTTGCACAATGGACACTCTCTGACCGCATGGACACACTACTCTGTTATTAATCACTACTATAACCTTCAGCTAAAATTGCTTATATCAACTTTCCTTTTTGCTTTCTTTTAACAAGTTATACTACACATTCTTTGTTCCTTATTAACCTGCACAGTCTGCTCACACCATTCACTTCTACAGAGAATATATAAACCCCCATAGCTCACACCTTCTTTCACTCAGGACATTTTCTTCACAGACAACATAAAAACAACACAGTATATCTATTTCATAGTTCTTTTGATACAGACATCATATTTCAACTCACCCGGCCTGGGGCGGATCATAGCAGAGAGGGAGAGATGGGACAGGTACAAGAATAACTTATTACCTTGTTTGAGCTCATTATCTGTCCGTCTCTGCTTCGAAGTCCCCTTGTGTCCGGATAACGATGAAATATCTTCATATCTCTGTATCTTCATTATCTCAGCAGTGCCTCCAAATTTGTTAGCGCAAAATTCGCTATCTTAGATATACTGTGCGTTTCCAAATTAAGATAATATGTGCAGGCCTGGAGAGCCTTTCAAAGAAACACACGGCTACATCATGTGCCCCAAAAAAGCAAACTCTTCTTTATTCAGCGCGGGTCAAAACTTAAATCATTTCCAACACAGGAAGTCAGGCAATTTAGCAGTTACAGTGAGCTGATAGGCTACTTCTCAGAGGGAGGTATTTGTGAGGTAGCTTGTGATCTCATCCATCTGGGAGGAACTTCAGTGAGCACGCTCAGTTCATTCTTGAATTTAGCTTCATGAGAGAAACATCCTGTGTTTCTCCTCTCTGTTGTCCAAGACAAAGCACTCCTAGATAGCTTTCTGCCAGTTAGAACCGGTTTTTCCAGTTCTTGAGCACACGGCACTAGCTGTGGAGGTGGGGGGGCGATGTTCCTTCTCCCAGAGGTTTAAAACATTATAGAAAATACAGTATATTCACAGTTGATAACAGAAAATATATACAAAATGGTGAACATATAGGATATCTCCCACATTAACATTTCCGTAGCAGCAGTGTAGGGAGAGCACAGTATTTGTAACATTTCAGTAGTAGCAGTACAGACAGACCCCAGTAACCTTTCCGTAGCAGCAGTATAGGGAGGGCCCAGTATTTGTAACATTTCAGTAGTAGCAGTATAGACAGACCCCAGTAACATTTCCGTAGAAGCAGTATGGGCAGAGCCCAGTATTAGTAACATTTCAGTAGTAGCAGTATAGACAGGCCCCAGTTACATTTCCGTAGAAGCAGTATAGGCAAAGCAGCAGATTAACATTTCCGTTGCAGTAGTATAGGGAGAGCACAGTGTTTTTAACATTTCAGTAGTAGCAGTATGGACAGGCCCCAGTAACATTTCCGTAGAAGCAGTATGGGCAGAGCCCAGCATTAGTTACATTTCAGTAGTAGCAGTATAGACAGACCCAAGTAACATTTCCGTAGAAGCAGTATGGGCAGAGCCCAGTATTTGTTACATTTCAGTAGTAGCAGTATAAATTATGCTTTTTTCAATGCAATGCAGGCTATGGAGCGTGTATTGCACTTTCCCCTGTATGGGTGTCTGTCACCATACACTGTGCAGGCAGCTGACGGCTAACAGAGCGGTGAAAAAAAATTGTGGTTTCTTGGCGTGCACTTGGAGGCAGACAGTGCTTACGTTACACTAACTGCACCCAGCAAAAAATTTAACTGAAGGCTGAACGCAGGCCTTGGTCTGCACTATGCAGTTTTGATGCACCTTAAGTCCCACAGGCCACGCAGTGAAATGCACTGGGTCACAGGCAGCCGTAAAAAGGATTTCTTTTTTAAATTATGTTTTTTTCAATGCAATGCAGGCTATGGAGTGTGTATTGGACTTTCCCGTGTATGTGTGTCTGTCACCATACACTGTCCAGGCAGCTGACGGCTAACAGAGCGGTGGAAAAAATTTGTGGTTTCTTGGCGTGCACTTGGGGGCAGACAGCGCTTACGTTACGCTAACTGCACCCAGCAAAAAAAATTAACTGAAGGCTGAACGCAGGCCTTGCTGTGCAATACTGAGGTACTACAACTCCCAGCAACCACGGAGTTAAATGCACACGGTCACAGGTAGCCCTAAGAAGCACCGTTGGGATTGTTGTAGACAGGATTCCACACTACCACTGTCCCTGCCTCACCAATACTTCCCCTATACTACGTTGTGCAGACTGCAGCCTGAGAACGCTATAGCTGTAATGGGGCTGCACGCCCGATATACAAAAAAAAAAGTGCACAACTGCTCCCAGCAGCCACAACAGTAGTGCCCTAGGTGAGCTGTGGCCCTAAGAAGGACCGTTGGGGTTCTTGTAGACACTAACACTCTCCCTGTAGCAGCAGCAGCACTGTCCCTAATCTCTGTCAGTGTGCGTCTGTGGCGAGCCGCGGGCGGCCCCATTTTATATACTCGGCGGTCACTTGATTTCGCCAGCCACTCACTGCAGGGGGGTGGGATAGGGCTGGATCGTCACAGGAGGAAGTTGTAATGCCTTCCCTGCATATCTATTGGCCAGAAAATGGCGCAAATCTTTCAGGGAAGGAAATGGAATTGACTCGAACACCACGTGGTGCTTGTCACGAGTAACGAGCATCTCAAGTACCCTAATACTCGAACGAGTATCAAGCTCGGACGAGTACGCTCGCTCATCTCTAGTTGTTATATATTATACAGCTTAGGTAACATGAAAGCTGGTCTGTGATCGGTTATTATATATTATAATGCTGAGGTAAAATAAAAGCTGCGCTGTGATTGTTTGTTATATATTATACAGTTGAGGTAACATGAAAGCTGCGCTGTGATTGGTTGCTATATATTATATCACTGAGGTAACATGAAAGCTGCGCTGTGATTGGTTGTTATACATTATATCGCTGAAGTCAAAGTAACCTTGACTTCTTAAAATTACCGTGCAAGCAACACGTAAACACCTGTATCAACTTAACTCGGGCGAGGCCAGGTATAGCAGCTAGTGTCTCAATATGTTTCACTTCACCATCTCCATACATCTTCCTCCCTCTACTATATTTTTTCTTGCCACCCTCTCTCCCTGTCCATCTTTTTTATTCTGCCTTTTCATACTTATCACCCTCACTCCATCTTGCTCTTTCTACAATACTTACCTTTACCTTTCCCCTCTTTCTCTCTCTGTCTCTCTCAGTCCATTTTTAGGGTACGTTCACACACAGCAGAATTGGTGTGGATTTTCCCATATAGAAAATCCATGTCAAATTCTAATTCACTATCAGCACAATTGGTTCAGATTTTGATGCTGCTCTGTAACAAACATCACTGCTTCAATTGAAAAGGTGAAATATGCCACAGATTCCATGTCAAAATCTGCATAATGAAAACAAATGTTTGGTACCGTGTTAGCCAGTAGAGTACAATGTGATTGTTCCCAGCAAGAGAAACCATGTTGTATTGTAGATATGATATCTTTTAATCGCTAACAAAAATACATGATAGCGAGCTTGCGGACCTCTCGGGTTCTTCTTGAGACAAAAATGAAATAAATCTGAATAGGCATGCATATTTATACACACTTATGACAAGACATGGATGTGATTGGTTTGCATTTAAAGGAATACTGCCATAGAAGCATAAGCATTTTTAACTAGACACTCATAGGGGAGTGAAAGTTTTATGGTCCCTAAATTACTGTTGGGGGGGTCCCCAGGCGGGAAGTACTGAAGCAGAAACACAAACATCTTTAAGACTAGAGATGAGCAAGCACCAAAATGCTCGGGTGCTCGTTACTCGAGTCGAACATTCAGTGATGCTCGAGAGTTCGTTTCGAGTAACGAACCCCATTGAAGTCAATGGGCGACTCGAGCATTTTTGTATATCGCCGATGCTCGCTAAGGTTTTCATTTGTGAAAACCTGGGAAATTCAAGAAAGTGATGGGAACGACACAGAAACGGATAGGGCAGGCGAGGGGCTACATGTTGGGCTGCATCTCAAGTTTCCAGGTCCCACTATTAAGCCACAATAGTGGCAAGAGTGAGATCCCCCCCCCCCCGCACTGTCATCATAAAGATAGCTCTCCTCTGCCACAGCTGTAACAGCTGTGGCAGAGAAGAACGATGTTAGCCTATTGAATTCAATGGAGCCAGCAATACAGCCGGCTCCATTGAAAGCAATGGGCTGCCGGCGATCGCTGAGCCAATGAGAGGCAGCAGTCACTCACCCATTCATGAATTCATGAATGGGTGTGTGAGTGAGATCTGCCTCTGATTGTTCAGGCTGTGACCAATTAGAGGCAACTCATTCAGCAGGCGGGGATTTTATATTTATCCCACGGCTGTATTGCTGGCTCCATTGAATTCAATCGTCAGTGCTCGTTTAATTGAGACGAGTACATCTCGAGCACCCTAATACTCGAACGAGCATCAAGCTCGGACGAGTATGCTCGCTCATCTCTATTTAAGACCCTGATATGGGAGTGAAGGTTTTATAGTCCCTGAATGGTGCAGATTTTGATGTGAATTTTGGTGCAGATCTTCCCCAAAATCTGCAGTACTGAATCTGCTGCTTGTGAACATATATTTATTACAAATAGTAAGGGTATGTTTCCACACAGTGGAAAAGAGTGCAGTTTTTCTAATGCTACTGTGGCATATTTTGATGCTGATCAGCCGCAGATTTTATCCTTTCAATTAAAGGGGTGAAACCTGTTGTGGATGCATCAAGAACCCATCACAATGCTCACGAATGGCATGAATTTTGACATGTTTTCTGATGCAGTTTTGATGTGGAATTTGGTGCAGATCACCAGCTGCAGACAACTAGCACCATTGTTTTGCTTTGGGGGAGGAGGGTATACATATGGCATACATGTCTCAATGGCCACCAATGTCACATATATATCTATAGCAACAACTTGTAGGGGAACTACAAGTCATAGCACATGACCAAATTGGAGGTACAAGTCTCTGCATAACCAGAGCTTTTACACCATGTAAAGCTATAAGGTGTGGAACTACAAGTCCCAGTAGATAGCCAGAAGAACAGTCCCTGTATAAAAAGCAAACTATTTCTCCTCATAAATTCTCCTTTGATTACAGCAGGGAACGCAGTGGCATCGTCCACTGCCATTGACCGACAAGGTGCCTGAAGCACAGCAAAACCACCCACCATTTGGAGTTGTTGTCCAAACAGGAAGCTGGTGCCCCAGCTGTTCCTTCCCACTCATCTTTTTCTTTCAGCACTGTGGCCTCTCCCTGCTGTGTCTCTGCAGCTCTCAGTTGTGGGCATTTGCTGCTGTTTTCAAACTATAGCTGTCATCACACATTCTCAGTCACAGACACAGTATGGGATAGCCACAAAATGGGACATAAGCAGTGATGCCCTGTAAACATGGGCAGTACTAGTGTCCTAACCCATCTTAGACAACGCTCATGTTTATGGGATGTCACTGTCCTGCATCTCTTGGTGAAGTCACTAGTCTTGTAACTGGCTTAGAAAGCATAGAACCAGCGCATTTGTGTCATAGTATATGCATTACAATATTCATGGGCCCAGGATAGGGGTGCATTAGAAAATAATAACTTACACAACCCCTTTTAGTTTGTGTTTAAAATGGGTGGACATGGAGCAGTTGTGGCTTTCAGGAAATATCTCTTGATGCTCCTTTTAAATGACAGATAGTTCAAATATATACTATTGCGTGTTATAATATAAAATATTTTTTTCTTCTTTTTCTGTTTTAAAAGCCTTGCCACCCGGCCAACCCATTACATTATATGCTGGCCCTCACGAGACAACCCCTGTAAAAAAAAAAAAACATCAGGTCACCAAAGATGCCTAGGCTGAGGGTAGCAGGGTATAGTGACAAACACACTGATTGCATGTTATGTTTGAAACTTTCCAGCATTGTGAGAAGCCGTCTGCAGAATAGAAGTGCTTCTTTCCTTCACAGCATGCTGCCATGGGATGACAGCATATGAGCAGGGAGAGCAGTAAAACACGGGAGGTGTTTGGAGATAGTGGACACAAGCACAGAGCTATTAAATAAATTATACATATCACAGATACTTTATTAATAAACTGTAATATGGGCACAGTCTTCAGCTATTCTTTAGAGAACAGGTGCAGAAACAGCTGGATGGAGCACCCTATACTGCTATGTCTGTTATGCAGTGTTGTGAAGACGGATTTCTCAGTCCAATCTTTACTCGGCTGCATAGCAGAAGAGAAGTTTTCTAACAAAAATGTACAGAATAGGCTGATAAAGCCCTATTGCGAAAATGCTTAGAATCACTTATTCTGTACATTAAAAAAGTGCAGGTACTCTTTGAATATAATTTTTATTCTTGTAGTCTACAGTAGGGAATTATTTATGAAAATGCCACACAACAAGTTTAATTTGCAAATGGCAGCATAAAGTTCTCAATCAACATTTTCAATATTTGTCACTTTACTTGGTGATATGGTTAATTATACAGAATAAGTGAAATGTATGCCATTGTATGGGCAGAACAGTATACTGTGACTTATCTCCTTAACTAATAATGGCATGCTTTTGGCTTTGTCTTAACCTAAGATCTCAGTGTATTGCTTTAATATGAATCATTAAATGGTATGTCACTATGTATTTTAGATAGGCATTGCCAAAAAATCTGATTTAGGGCTCCTGCACACTTGCATTTTTCTTGCGCGTTTTTTTCATGCGATATAGATGCATTTTTTTACGCGATTGTCAATGGGGCTTTCTATTGTTAAAAATGCATCGCAAGTTGGTGCTTTGCAATTTTTGTGTCATGCGTATTTAATATTAGAAAGTCCCATTCACAATCACGAGAAAAAAAATGCGCAGGAAAAACGCAAGTGGGTATTCACCCTTAGGGCTCAGTCCCATGGGCATTTGTACATGCATTTTTCCTCATGTCAAAAAAATTTGCACTAGATAGAACCAATGATTTTCAATGGTAGTGGTCACATGTGCGAATTTGACATGCGGAAAACCGCCCGGGGCGAAAATTATAGGGCTCCGGTTAGCAGAACACATGTAACTTCGATAAACTGGTGTTCTTTGTATGTGAAACCCCTCGATGCTTTTGCGTCCAGGGGGTTCACCTTGCACTCAATGGGGCCGGCGGCAGCAGAGCGAGCCCAATTGAGAACATATATTGAAGATCGCAATCATCTGCCACAGCTGTCACAGCTGTCACAGAGGAGTGTGGTTTTCTCTCACTGAAATCAGTGGAGCCGGCAATACAGATGGCTCCATTGAAAGTAGTGGGCTGCCGGCAAGTGCCGCACTGATTTTCGGGGAAGAGCTTCAAATATAAGTCCTTCCCTGAAAATCAATCCAAAAATGTGTAAAAAAAAAAAAAAAATCTATACTCACCTCTCTGCAGCTGCCAGGGCTCATCCACGTCCAGTCGGCTTTTCTCCTGCACTGCTCTGAGTAGTATACAGCAGGCGGGGATTTAAAATGGGCTGCCTCTGATTGGCTGAGCACTGTGACCAATCAGAGGCAGCGCTCAGCTATTGAATGACAGCTGAGAGCTGTCTCTGATTGGTCCCTGTGCTCAACCAATCAGAGGCAGCACTTTCCCATTCAGGAATTCATGTATTGCTGGCTTCATTGAATTCAATGGGAAAACATTGTGCTTCTCTGCCACAGTTGTGACAGCAGCTGTCACAGCCGCAGTAGAGGATAGAGGGCGGCGCTCTTTTTGAGCATCAAAACACCCGTGTAACCGAGCCCTTTTGAACGTATAAATGCTGCTAGCAGCGGTTTTTTCCACTGTGACGCCCGCTAAGGTCACGCAAATTTTTGAACGCATCAGTTATGCGTTCAAAAATACATGTGTCAAAACGCCCATGTGACTGAGCCCTTACTGTATCATTAACATTAAATGTGCAGGCAAAAAAAATAAATTCAATGAAACACATAAAGATCCAAATAAAGACAGACTATTTAGCTGAAATGCATCTTATGTGAAATTATAACACTGTGGAATTATAACTTTTTAATGTATTTATATTTTGTCATTTTTTTCAGAGTATCTGATGCTTCATGAGTCATGACCAATAACTGAATGTCATCATTTCCATGGCATCTTAAGTCATCAAACAGATCACCGGACAATTTGAGCGTGACGTGGAATTTTAAAGAGAAAGGACTTTTGTTGGTTTGCCCAAATCCTACATTACGGATATGCCAAAATTTACAGTGGTGGTATGCTTGTTGCTACTTCTTGGTTCATGGACTTGTTGGTCCAAACCAAAGGGTTCACCACATATGAATTCTGTGAGGATAGATGGCGATCTCATTTTGGGAGGTCTTTTTCCCGTCCATGGTAGGGGAAGTGATGGCAGACCATGTGGAGAACTGAAGAAAGAGAAGGGAATACATCGTTTAGAAGCAATGCTGTATTCCCTTGATCGCATCAATGCTGATCCTGACCTTTTGCCTAATATTACCTTAGGTGCGAGAATTCTGGATACCTGTTCTCGAGATACACATGCTCTTGAGCAGTCTTTGAGTTTTGTTCAGCCACTTATAGACAAAGATAGGGCAGAGGTTCGGTGTCTGAGTGGTGGAAATCCTATAATTGCTCAACCAGAGAGGGTGGTTGGAGTCATCGGAGCATCTTCTAGCTCTGTCTCCATTATGGTGGCCAATATATTGAGGCTTTTCAAGGTGAGTAAACTTTATTAACTTATGAAATATGACTTAAGAAAGTCCTTCTATTTACAAACTTGTATTGTTTTATTAACTATGTAGCATTGTCTAAAATTATTAACATTGCATTTTATAATTGAAATTAAGTGATATCTGCATTAAATTTTGTAATTTACAACCTCTTTAATATTATCCTTGCTGAAAACTTTCTGAAAGATAAAATAACTACAGCAGCCTTTCTGAATCTTTCATGCATTGACTTCATACAAAATTTGCAGTGTGAGAAACACCTATGCACTTAGTGTAATTATTCTAAAAGGAACACTCCAGGATATGAGCAGTGCAAGTTTTAAAGGCTTTTATCTGAGATTGAAAGAACATAGAAGGTAGAAGGTTTGCACTGTCTCTTGATGCCCTGCACTAGGCATAACATGCTATATCAATTTTTCTTAGGGCTCATGTCCAGGGGCATTTTTTAACCGTGCATTAGGAAAATACTTACATTGATACAAAGTAACATAGTATTTAGTTCAGTTATCTAGTTCAGTCTATTTCCACCCCTTGTTGATCCAGAAGACAGCAAACAAACCCTAATTAGGCAGAAGCAAATTTAGCCCATTTGGGGGAAAAATCCTTTCCGACTCCATAATGGCAGTCAGAATAATCACTGGATTAACGTTTGAAAATTCCTACCTGAACCAAGACCCCGATCAACAACCCCACTGGTTATTTAATGTTTATATTCTGTAATATCATAGCGCTCTAAAAAGATGTCTAGTCGCCTCTTAAACTCCTCTATTGATTTTGCCATCACCACATCCTCAGGCAGAAAGTTCTGCAGTGTCACCACTCTTCTGTTTGGTGATGATACCTTCTTTCCTCTAGACATGGAGAATGCCTGCTTGTTAACATTGTAGTCCTGGGTATAAACAGAACACAGGAGAGATTATTGTATTGTCCCCTAATGTATTTATACATAGTTTTTTTTTCAGCCCATAACCATCTTTTGTGAATAATCCCAATTTTGATAGCATCTCAGGGTAATCCAGCCCTCTCATTCAGTTTATTAATTTAGTTGCCCTTCTTTGAACCCCCTCAAGCACTGCAGCATCTTTCCTGAGTACTGGTGTCCAGAACTGTATAGAGCAGTGGTGGCGAACCTACAGCACGCGTGCCAGAGGCGGCACGCAGAGCCCTCCCTGCGGGCATGCGTCGCCGTCGGCCACTCACCACATCAGTCAATACTGGCAGGGGCCGTGTCTCCCCTGCCAGTATTCACTCACTGCGCTGCTAGCAGTGCTGATCCTGGCGCACGCATATATCTATATTCCACAACACTTCTGCTCGATTCACAACCTGATTGGTTGTTTGGATTGGCTGCTTCACAGTGATTGGTTGTTTGGGTTGGCTAATCCACAGTGATTGGTTGTTTGGGCTGAATCGAGCAAAAGTGTTGTAGAATATAAATATATGCCCGGAGCACACTGTGACGTCAGTTTGCAGCCGGGATCCTCCTACTTCCTCCCTCCGCCGATGTCTTATCTTAGGTTCCGCAAAAGCAGGGGGAGGAGGCGTCCGGTAGGACACTGATGTCACAATGCTTGCCAACCAGCAACTCTGGACAAAGAAGGAGGAGGGAGTAAGTATGTGGGTCTCAGGGGGTGTCGCCATCAAAGTGGGGGCCGCTGTTGGATGTCACTATCACAGTTGGGGCCACTGTGGAGTGTCACTATCATAGTGGGGCTGCTGTGGGGTGTGATTATCATAGTGGGGGCTGCTGTGGGGGTGGGGGGTGTCACTATTACCACTGGGGGGCACTATTACTGCTGAGGCCACTAGAGGTGGGGTCACCATTACCACTGGGGGGTTCACTAGTATTGCTGGGGGGGGGGGGGTAGCCACTAATACTGTTGGTGGGGTCTCTATTACCACTGGGGGCCGCTGTGGGATGTCACTATTGCTACTTGGGGCCGCTGTGGGATGTTACCACTACCGCTGGGGCCGCTATGGGATATCACTATTACCGCTGGAGACACTGGGGGGGGGGGTCACTATTACTGCTGGTGGTTCTGTAGGATGTCACTATTAGCACTGGGGAATGTTTACATGTGGCGGAAATGGTCAGGGCTGTTTCAAAATAGACAGGGTGCAGATTTTGACTGCTTTTTCCATGCGGAAATGCTGCAGAATTTTCCACTGAGTACATTCTGCAGTATTTCCGGATTCAAAAAGCAGTCAAAATCAGCTTGTTGTCTATTTTGAAGTGGCCCTGACCTTTTTAGAATGACGGGGGTAAAATCATACGATAAGCCCCGCCCCCTGACGCGTTGGCACTTTGCGATAAATAAGTGGGTTTTGAGTTGCAGTTTGGACACTTGGTCTCTAAAAGGCCAACACTGATTATAGAGCATTCCAAGAGAGGCCTGACAAGCACCTTATATAGTGGAAGAATAATGTTCTTGTCCCATGCCCCTATACCTTTTTTAATGCACCCCAAGACTTTATTTGCTTTTGTAGCAGCTGACTGGCATTAAGTCTACAGTCAACTAGTACCCCCAAGTCTTTTTCCATTTCATGTTTCCCTAGCAGTACCCCATTTAGTGTATGTTTGTGGCATCCGTTTCTCCTGCCCATGTGCAAAACCTTACATTTATCAATATTGAACTTCATTTGCCATTTTTCTACCCAAGCCCTAACTTATCTAGGATCATCTGCAGCCGTACATTGTCCCCCGTTGTTTTCATTAACTTGTATAATTTTGTATTGTATGCAAATATTGATATTTTACCATACTCTACTTTCTATATCCGAGCCAGTTCTTTACCCAGTTTAGGCAGTTAAAGGGTGAAGTTGTGGATGGAGTATATCTCCCTCCCAGGCTTTTAGTCTGGACAGGGTGGTGGTCCAGTCCACAACTTCACCCTAGTTCTCAGGAAGCTCAGCTGTGGGCACTGACCCCGTTACTGAAACATAAAAGACTGCAGCTTCAGGGAGTCAGTGTCTAACAGCCTGAGGGGGAATCCATCTGAGCACCCTGCGTGGTGCAGCGTTGCATCTGTTTTCTGTATGGATTTTCGTGTTGCTTTTCTTTGCTGCTTGAAGCACACCTTAAATAAAGACAGAAGTAAGTTTTTATGCATTTTTGGAGTCCAGAGTATTGTTGCGAACCCCACCCCCTGAGAGACATTGCCACATATGGTGTTTTGATGCGGCCAGCAATCCTGACGACTAAGGGCAACGGCACGGCACCTGTTGCATGTCCTGGGTAAAGACTGCAATTGCAATGCAAGCGCCAACACCAGCTATGGAGGAGTTATTGGCACGGATGGATAGGCTGACGGATGTCCTCCTAAAGGAAGGAGCTCCGATTGCAGCTAGACCCAGAGAGACTGTGCAAAATTTTTTACAAAAAATGACGCTGGATTATGCTATTGAGGCCTATCTGACGGTGTTTGAAAGAACCGCCGAATGACAAAAAACTCCCCAAGGCTGAGTGGGTCGAGGTTCTAGCACCGTTCCTCACTGCACAACCACAGAAGGCGTACCACGACCTCAGTGCTCACGAGATAGCCGACTACACCAGGTTAAAAGCAGAGATCCTGGCTCGCCTGGGTGTTACGGCGGGGGTCCGGGCTCTGAGAGTACATAATTGGAGCTACAGGTCCGACCAATCAGCCAGGTCGCAAATGCTTGACCTGTACCATCTGGTAAAGAAATGGCTGGAATTTGCACACCCGTTTGCACACCCGCCCAGATGGTCGATAAGGTCGTGTTGGATCAGTATACCCGTGCCCTGCCAGCAGATCTGCAACGCTGGGTCGGCCATGGAGAACCCAAGGATGCTAACCAGCTGGTGGAACTGGTCGACTGCTACACTGCGACTAAGAGCGACCTCCAGGACGTCCATTCCGTCCAGACCCCTGCTACAAGTTCCAGACCTACATGGGTAAGAGATCACTAGATGCCGGAGGAAAGCTGTGGCATGGCGAGAAGGAGGTCGGGACACCAGAAGGAGCACCGTTGGAGTTGAAAGGCTCTGATAGCCCCAACTAGTTTCCTAAGCCAAAGAAACCAGGGCCTTTGAGGTGCTAGAGATGCCAGGGGCTCTGGCATGTGTTGGCTCAGTGCCCTATGACTAATGAGCCTATGGAGTGTGACGGTGCTAGGCACCGGTCGTTGTTTGCAAACCATGTTTGCAATGCCTCACAGAGACTAGAGACTGAGCCACAACTGTGTCACATAAGTTTAAACCACCATTCTGTGGAGGCTCTGCTGGATTCGGGTAGCCTGGTCACCTTAGTGCATGCTAGCCCGGTAGCAGAAGGCTTCGTACCGGGTAAGCACCTAAGTGGGGTATGCATACACGGTAATACAAGGGTATATCCTATGGCACGATGTAACTTTGAAACTCATGTCGGAATCGTGGCCTACAATGTCAAATGGTTTTCCTGTGTCTTGGGACTTGTGGGGAAAAATGATAGTCCCTTCGAAAGACTGGCACAAACCCAGCGGACCTTACACCTCCGCAGAATAGTCGGGTAACTATACCAGAGAATGTAACTTTTCCTTTACAGGTCTTGGTTGGAGATGATGCTGAAGAGGAAGGCTACCCCACGGTTCAGGATGTGTCCAATCTGGAGGATGCACCTGGGAACTTTGGGACAGCCCAGTTAAGGGACCCCACTCTTGTCAATGCAAAAGAAAATGTTACAGTGATAAATGGTGTGTTACAGGAACCGGGTTCTGACCAACGGTTCCCCGATTTTTCCATGAATAATAACTTGTTGTATAGAGTAACAAAAATAAGTGGGAAAGTGGTGGAACAGTTGGTCGTGCCAAGGCCGTACAGGCGCAAGGTGCTAGATTTGGCACATAATCATGTATTAGGAGGACATTTAGGAGCTAATAAAACACAGGATAGAATTCTTCAAAGGACATAAAAGAGTACTGTGAGTCGTGCCCCACCTGTCAGAGCACCGCTCCTGTGTCACACTTTCGCAATCCCCTAGTGCCTCTCCCAATTATAGAGGTTCCCTTTGAGAGAATTGGAATGGATCTAGTGGGTCCCATAGTCAATTCGGCTAGAGGGCATCAATACATTTTGGTCGTGTTAGACTATGCCACTCGATACTTTGAGGCAATCCCTTTAAAAAGCCCTACTGCCAGAAACATTGCACTGGAGTTATCCCTTATGTTTTCTAGAATAGGTTTTCCAAAGGAAATCCTCACGGACCAAGGGACCCCGTTCATGTCCAAAGTAATGAAAGAATTGTGCCAACTCTTTAAAATTGATCGCATACGAACCTCGGTATACCACCCTCAGACTGATGGGTTGGTGGAGAGGTTCAATAAGACCCTGAAGCAAATGCTAAAGCAGGTAGTAGAGAAAGATGGTCAGGACTGGGACCATCTGTTACCTTATCTCATGTACTCAATACAGGAGGTACCACAGGCTTCTCGCCATTTGAGTTGCTATATGGTCGGCACCCCAGAGGGTTGTTGGATATGGCTAGAGAAACCTGGGAGACCCGAGTCTACTCCCTATAGGAGCATCATAGAGCACATGGCTCAGATGCAGGACCACATTAAAACTGTAATGCCCATTGTCAGGAAACACTTGCAGAGGACGCAGGAGGCCCAAAGCAGAGTCTACAATCGTTCGGCAAGGGTGAGAACTTTTAGTCCCAGTAACCGAGTTCTCATCTTGGTGCCTACTGTAGAGAGTAAATTCCTCACTAGATGGCAGGGTCCCTACGAAATCGTTGAGAAGGTAGGCGACGTAAACTATAGAGTGCATCAGCCAGGAAAGAGGAAGCCGTATCAGGTGTACCATGTTAATTTAATAAAAATCTGGAAGGATAGAGAGGCTTTGGCTACCTCGAGCATCTGGAGGGGTGGGTTGCAGCCCTCCCTGCCCGATGTTAGAGTAGGTGAGGCCCTCTCGGTGTGCCATTGGCAAGAGGCAAAAAAATTCCTGCAAAGAAACAGAGACAAATTCCCTGACCTGCCAGGTCGTACACACATCATAACTAGAGATGAGCGAGCATACTCGTCCGAGCTTGATGCTCGTTCGATTATTAGGGTGTTCGAGATGTTCGTTACTCGAGACAAGCACCACGCGGTGCTCAACTCCATTACATTTCCTTCCCTGAGAAATTTGCGCGCTTTTCTGGCCAATAGAAACACAGGGAAGGCATTACAACTTCCTCCTGTGACATTCCAGCCCTATCCCACCCCCCTGCAGTGAGTGGCTGGGGAGATCAGATGACACCCGAGTATTTAAATCTGCCCCGCCCGCGGCTCGCCACAGATGCATGCTGAGAGAGATCAGGGAAAGTGCTGTCTTGCTGTAGCTGCTATAGGGAGAGTGTTTAGGTGTTATTTTAGTCTTCAAGAACCCCAACGATCCTTCTTAGGGCCACATCTGACCATGTGCAGTACTGTTGAGGCTGCTTTTAGCAGTGTTGCACATTTTTTTTTTTTGTATATCGGGTGTGCAGACCATAGCGTCCTCAGTCTGCAATCATTTTACAGAGTATAGGGGCAGTACTGCTGAGGCAGGGGCAGTGGTACAGGGAAATCCATATACAGGCTATATCACAGGCAGTGGGCTTTTTCCCAAAAAGTGGAAAAAAATACTATATTTGGCCTGCCTGTGACCATCTTCAGTTTACGGCGTGTCTGCTGGGGATAGTAGTCGCTGATTAATACCCAGCCTTGCGCATAATTGTTTCCTGGCTGCACTGTGCTTTCAGTAACCACAGTCATCCTCCAACAGCGAACTCCATATACAGGCTATATCACAGGCAGTGGGCTTTTTCCCAAAAAGTGGAAAAAAATACAATATTTGGCCTGCCTGTGACCGTCTTCAGTTTACGGCGTGTGTGCTGGGGGTAGTAGTCGCTGATTAATACCCAGCCTTGCGCATAATTGTTTCCTGGCTGCACTGTGCTTTCAGTAACCACAGTCATCCTCCAACAGGGAACTCCATATACAGGCTATATGACAGGCAGTGGGCTTTTTCCCAAAAAGTGGAAAAAAAATACTATATTTGGCCTGCCTGTGACCGTCTTCAGTTTACAGCGTGTCTGCTGGGGGTAGTAGTCGCTGATTAATACCCAGCCTTGCGCATAATTGTTTCCTGGCTCTGCTGTTTCCGTTACATGATCGCCGTCATCCCGCCAGAGGGAAAGGGTATACATATATACGCTGCATACGGTGTCTGTCTGGTTTTTCACCTCCCCATTTTAAAAAATTGAAGCAAAATACTTAAGGCCTACCACTGGCCTTTGGCCACTTGACTGGTTCTGCCCTGTGAATTCCAGTAGCTCAGTCATATGCACCTAGGTCTCACTACAGGCTTGCGCATAATTGTTTCCTGGCTCTGCTGTGCGTTCCATAAGCGAAGTCAGCCTCCAACCACAGGCCAATAAGTGGCACATTTAATTACAGCGTTCTGTTTCTGCTCTACTCGTAATACACCATGCTGAGGGGTAGGCCTAGAGGACGTGGACGGGGGCGAGGACGCGGAGGCCCAAGTCAGGGTGTGAACACAGGCCGAGCTCCTGGTCCAGGTGTATCGCAGCCGACTGCTGCGGGATTAGAAGAGAGGCAAGTTTCAGGGGTCCCCAGATTCATCTCACAATTAATGGGTCCACGCGGTAGACCTTAATTAGAAACTGAGCAGTGTGAGCTGGTCCTGTCGTGGATGGCGGAAAGTGCATCCAGCAATCTATCGACCACCCAGTCTTCTACGCCGTCCACAGCTGAAACTCTGAATCCTCTGGCTGCTGTTCCTCCTTCCTCCCAGCCTCCTCACTCCATGAAAATGACACATTCTGAGGAGCAGGCAGACTCCCAGGAACTGTTCTCGGGCCCCTGCCCAGATTGGGCAGCAATGGTTCCTCTCCCACCGGAGGACTTTGTCGTGACCGATGCTCAACCTTTGGAAAGTTCCCGGGGTCCGGGGGATGAGGCTGGGGACTTCCGGCAACTGTCTCAAGAGCTTTCAGTGGGTGAGGAGGACGATGACGATGAGACACAGTTGTCTATCAGTGAGGTAGTAGTAAGGGCAGTAAGTCTGAGGGAGGAGCGCACAGAGGATTTGGAGGAAGAGCAGCTGGACGATGAGGTGACTGACCCCACCTGGTTTGCTAAGTCTACTGAGGATAGGTCTTCAGAGGGGGAGGCAAGTGCAGCAGCTGGGCAGGATGGAAGAGGCAGTGCGGTGGACAGGGGTAGAGGCAGGGCCAGACCGAATAATCCACCAACTGTTTCCCAAAGCGCCCCCTCGCGCCATGCCACCCTGCAGAGGCCGAGGTGCTCAAAGGTGTGGCAGTTTTTCACTGAGAGTGCAGACGACCGACGAACTGTGGTGTGCAAGGTTTGTCGCACCAAGATCAGCCGGGGAGCCACCACCACCAGCCTCACCACCACCAGCATGCGCAGGCATATGATGGCCAAGCACCCCACAAGGTGGGACGAAGGCCGTTCACCGCCTCCGGTTTGCACCACTGCCTCTCCCCCTGTGCCCCAACCTGCCACTGAGATCCAACCCCCCTCTCAGGACACAGGCACGACCGTCTCCCAGCCTGCATCCACACGCTTACCTCCGCTGTCCTCGGCCCCATCCAGCAATGTCTCTCAGCGCAGCGTCCAGCCGTCGCTAGCGCAACTGTTTGAGCGCAAGCGCAAGTACGCCGCCACGCACCCACACGCTCAAGCGTTAAACGTGCACATAGCCAAATTGATCAGCCTGGAAATGCTGCCATATAGGCTTGTGGAAACGGAGGTTTTTAAAAACATGATGGCAACGGCGTCCCCACGCAACTCGGTTCCCAGTCGCCACTACTTTTCCCGATGTGCCGTCCCAGCCCTGCATGACCACGTCTCCCGCAACATTGTACGCACCCTCACCAACGCGGTTACTGGCTCAGTGCACATTTCCGCAAGTCCAACACGGACGCTGCCACCCTGCGGACCCTGCAACATCGGTTTAATCTGCCAGTGCACCGACTGCTGTGCGACGTGCCCACACGGTGGAACTCTATGCTCCACATGTTGGCCAGCCTCTATGAGCAGCATAGAGCTATAGTGGAATAGCAACTCCAACATGGGCGGCGTAGTGGGAGTCAGCCTCCTCAATTCTTTACAGAAGAGTGGGCCTGGTTGGCAGACATCTGCCAGGTCCTTGGAAACTTTGAGGAGTCTACCCAGATGGTGAGCGGCGATGCTGCAATCATTAGCGTCACCATTCCTCTGCTATGCCTCTTGAGAAGTTCCCTGCAAAGCATAAAGGCAGATGCTTTGCGCTCGGAAACGGAGGCGGGGGAAGACAGTATGTCGCTGGATAGTCAGAGTACCCTCATGTCTATATCTCAGCGCGTTTTGGAGGAGGAGGAGGAGGGGGAGGAGCATGAGGAGGAGGGGGAAGAGACAGCTTGGCCCACTGCTGAGGGTACCCATGCTGCTTGCCTGTCATCCGTTCAGTGTGTATGGCCTGAGGAGGAGGAGGATCCTGAAAGTGATCTTCCTAGTGAGGACAGCCATGTGTTGCGTACAGGTACCCTGGCACACATGGCGGACTTCATGCTAGGATGCCTTTCTTGTGACCCTCGCGTTACACGCATTCTGGCCACTACTGATTACTGGGTGTACACACTGCTCGACCCACGGTATAAGGAGAACCTTTCCACTCTCGCACCCGAAGAGGAAAGGGGTTCGAGAGTGACGCTATACCACAGGACCCTGGTGTACAAACTGATGGTAAAATTCCCATCCGACAGCGCTAGTAGCAGAAGGCGCAGTTCCGAGGGCCAGGTAGCAGGGGAGGCGCGGAGATCAGGCAGCATGTACAGCGCAGGCAGGGGAACACTCTCCAAGGCCTTTGCCAACTTTATGGCTCCCCAGCAAGACTGTGTCACCGCTCCCCAGTCAAGACTGAGTCAGCGGGAGCACTGTAAAAGGATGGTGAGGGAGTACGTAGCCGATCGCATGACCGTCCTCGGTGACGCCTCTGCACCGTACAACTACTGGGTGTCGAAGCTGGACATGTGGCCTGAACTCGCGCTGTGTGCCCTGGAGGTGCTTGCTTGCCCTGCAGCTAGCGTCTTGTCAGAGAGGGTGTTTAGTGCGGCTGGGGGAATCATCACGGATAAGCGTACCCGCCTGTCAACTGACAGTGCCAACAGGCTTACACTCATAAAGATGAACAAAGGCTGGATTTCCACAGACTTCTCTTCTCCACCAGCGAACAGCAGCGGTACCTAAACAATACGTAGGCAGCACTCGCGGATGGAAGCATCATTCTCTATCACCATAAAAAAACGGGGACCTTTTAGCTTCATCAATCTGTGTATTATATTCATCCTCCTGCTCCTGCTCCTCCTCCTAAAACCTCACGTAATCACGCCGAACGGGCAATTTTTCTTAGGCCCACAAGGCTCAGTCATATTACTTTTGTAAACAATGTTTATACGTTTCAATTCTCATTAAAGAGTTGAAACTTGCACCTGAACCAATTTGTATTTTAACTGGGCTGCCTCCAGGCCTAGTTACAAATTAAGCCACATTAACTAAAGCGATTAATGGGCTTCACCTGCCCTCTTGGTTGGGCATGGGCAATTTTTCTCAGGTACGTTAGTACTGTTGGTACACCAATTTTTTGGGGCCCTCGCCTACAGTGTAATCCTAGTAATTTTTATGGGCTTCGCCTGCACTCATGGTACAGCAAGGTGTGTGGGGTTGGCCTACACTTTTGCTACATAAATGTAACTGGGGCCTTGTCTATACTGCAACTACTGAAATGTGAAAGAGACTGTTATCTCCCTAAACTGCTGCAACGGGAATGTTACTGTGGCCTGTCTTGACTGCTACTACTACTGAAATTGAACTAAGACTGTGCTCCCCCTATACTGCTGCTTCAGAATTGTTACTGGGGCCTGTCTTGACTGCTACTACTACTGAAATGGAACTAATACCGTGCTCCCCCTATACTGCTGCTAGTGATATGTTACTGGGGCCTATCCAGACTGCTACTACTACTGAAATGGAACTAATACTGTGCTCCCCCTATACTGCTGCTAGTGATATGTTACTGGGGCCTGTCCAGACTACTATTACTACTGAAATGGAACTAATACTGTGCTCCCCCTATACTGCTTCTAGTGATATGTTACTGGGGCCTGTCCAGACTGCTATTATTACTGAAATGGAACTAATACTGTGCTCCCCCTATACTGCTGCTAGTGATATGTTACTGGGGCCTGTCCAGACTGCTACTATTACTGAAATGGAACTAATACTGTGCTCCCCCTATACTGCTGCTAGTGATATGTTACTGGGGCCTGTCTTGACTGCTACTATTACTGAAATGGAACTAATACTGTGCTCCCCCTATACTGCTGCTGGTGATATGTTACTGGGGCCTGTCTTGACTGCTACTACTACTGAAATGAAACTAATACTGTGCTCCCCCTATACTGCTGCTAGTGATATGTTACTGGGGCCTTTCCTAATGCTACCGCTGAAATGTTACTAATTCTGGGTTCTGCCTATACCGCTGCTAATGCTATGTCACTGGGGTGTGGAAACGGAGGCTTCCCAAAGACAGGATGGCGGCGAAGCCGTTTCCCACCAACACGGTTACTGTTAAGGTGCATATAACCACGGACACGTGGAGAGGACACGTAGTGCCTCAAAAACATCCCCCTCCTCCTTCAACAATGAAAACATTCTTGGCAAATACTTTAGCATTGGTCCATCTGGTGGCTGTCCAAGAATTTCACCTTTAATGACACAACAAGAGAGCCCCCCCCCACCATCCCCCCGCCACGGCCCACTTAATCCTGGCCACATTCCGAAAACCAACTAAATAAAACCGCGCTACTAGGTCCGCAGTCGCGGCCACATTCCCACCAATGCGGTTACTGTTAAGGTACATATTACCAGTCTGACTGGGGCATGCACTGTGGGCCGAAGCCCACCTGTATTGTATCTGACGTTAGCTCTGCTGAGCAGGGCACTGCAATGGGATATATTTATGTACCGCCGATGGGTTCCAGGGAGCCACCCATGCTGTGGGTCCACAGGGACTTTACATTACGGATTTGTACCTGCCAGTGTCTATGTAGTAAAAACCCCAGTCAGATTTGGGCATGCAGTGTGGGCCGAAGCCCACCTGTATTTAATCTAACGTTAGCTCTACTATCCGGGGCACTGCATTGGGACAACCTACAGGAGCAATACAGCGCTGATGAGACGTGCACAGCTACGCTAGCTTTGGAGTCCGCTGTAGGCCCACGATTGCTGAGGGTCTGTGCAGAGGCCTATGTCCTGGGTGCAGTGAAAGTCCGCTTCCAGCCTAGGATTGCTGAATCTGTGGGCCGAGGCCTATGCCGTGGGCGCGGTACAAGTCTGCCATGTTTGGCCGCTCAGATCAATTTTTTGTTCATGTCTTGGGTTTCCTAGGACCCACCTATGCTGTTGGTGCAAAATTAGTTCCCATTGCAGTGTTTGACCTGTCTGGCACAAAGGCACTGATTGACTTGGGTAGGGGGCAGAGCACTGACGGCTTTCCCCTTGCAGTGTGGATTGAGCTATGCGACACCTTGACAGAATGAATACTGTGTGGCACATGGATTCCCCATTGCTATGCCCACGTTCGCAGCTCCTGACGGAGGTGGCACAGGATTGGAGTTCTCATTGCTTCTGTACAGCATTGTGGGCTATCGCCCCGCCCCTTTTAAAGAGGGTCGCTGCCTGGCCCTACCAACCCTTTGCAGTGTGTACCTCCGGTTCCTCCTCATGGCAGACGCACTTATAAATAGACATGAGGGTGGTCTGGTAATGAGGCCAGAGTGTGGCATGAGGGCAGCTGAAGGCTGCGCAGGGACACTTTGGTGTGCACTGTGGACACTGGGTTGTGCGGGGGGGGGGGGGTTGGGCAGCATGTTACCCAGGAGAAGTGGCAGCGGAGTGTCATGCAGGCAGTGATTGTGCTTTGTTGGAGGTAGTGTGGTACTTAGCTAAGGTATGCCTTGCTAATGAGGGTTTTTCAGAAGTAAAAATTGTTGGGGGGGGGGCACTTTTCAACCCCAGAGGGCTTGTTTTAGTACAAAGACATGCCGTTTGGACTACATGGTGCGCCGCTACCTTTTAAAGGTTAATGGATCGGATTTTAAGGTCTCACCATAACTATTCTGCCGCGTACCTAGATGATGTCGTAGTCTATAGTACCGATTGGGAGAGTCTCCTTGGGAAGGTACAGGTGATCATGGATGCCATAAAAGCGTCAGGTTTAACTTTAAACCCTGGAAAATGTGCACTGGCTCTGGAGGAGGCCATGTACCTTGGCTATGTTATTGGTCATGGTGTCATTAAACCTCAGGTCAACAAGGTAGTGGCCATACACGCATGGCCTAGACCTTTAACACTATTGACGGACTTGACAAAAGGGGGCAAGTCGGTAATGGTGGCATGGACAGCCGAGGCCAAGCAGGCCTTTCAAAGTTTAAAGTCTGCTCTTTGCCAACAGCCAGTATTGATAACGGCCAACTTCTCGAAAGAGTTTATTGTGCAGATGGATGATTCTAATGTAGGGTTAGGTGCAGTGGTGTCCCAGTCCATAAATGGGGAAGAACATCCAGTAGTTAAGGCGGAAGCTATCTCCTGCAGAGAAGAATTACGCTATTGTTGAACATGAATGTTTAGCAATAAAATGGGCACTGGAAACATTGAGGTACTATCTCTTGGGGAGAGAGTTCAAATTGGTGTCAGACTATGCCCCCTTGACCTGGATGAAGCAAAATAAGGAATATAATGCGAGGGTGACGAGGTGGTTACTTTCGCTTCAGAACTTCAATTCACCCTCGAATATAGACCCGTCAAGTCACAGGGTAATGCTGTTGCCCTGGCTAGGGTGAATTGTCTGTTCACCAAGAAGACCCAGCCCTCCGATCTGGAGAAGAAGGGGGGGGGGGATATGTAGGCAGTTAAAGAGTGAAGTTGTGGATGGAGTATATCTTCCTCCCAGGCTTTTAGTCTGGACAGGGTGGCAGTACAGTCCACAACTTCACCCTAGTTCTCAGGAAGCTCAGCTGTAGGCACTGACCCAGTTACTGGAGCATAAAAGACTGCAGCTCCAGGCAGTCAGTGTCTAACAGCCTGAGGAGGAATCCATCTGAGCACCCTGCGTGGTGCCGCGTTGCATCTGTTTTCTGTATGGACTTTTGTGTTGCTTTTCTTTGTTGCCTGGAGCACACTTTAAATAAAAACTGAAGTAAGTTTTTATGCACATTTGGAGTCCAGAGTTTTGTTTGCGACCCCACCCCCTGAGAGACATTACCACACCAGCTACACACGTTTTTGCCTAGTCCGAGCTGTCTTATTTTACATATCAACCTATTATGTGGCTTGTTGTCACTGTCCTAGGACCTTGAAATCGTTTTTGAGGGTCCTCCATTGACCTCTAACTTTGTCATTGATGCAAACATGTACCATGACCACCAGATCCTCACCAGCCTCTTCCAGTAACTGCTAACCCGATCCACAATATGTCGAACTCGAGCGCCAAGAAGACAACACATCATTCGGCGTTCCCAGTTTTTGTGGCAGATTGCCCTGTTTATCCCCCTTATAATTGACTTCCCCACCACAATGACCTGTCTAGCCTGTCCTGCACTCCCCTTCCCCTTCTTACTGGAGCAGTCATCTCCCTGGTGGTCAGAGGGCATGTCATGCTGCAGCAATGCCAGCCGTGCAACGGCATCCCCCTCATCTGCCAACTTTGTAAATTTGTTGGGGTGTGCAAGTTCAGGACTAGCCTCCCTAGTTTTCAACCCTCTACTCCTCCTAACTGTCACTCAGCTAGGTACCTGCTAATCCTGCACTCCTGCACTACCATCCACCCCCAAATCTACCCCAGCAAGTGCCTGCTCAGTGAGCAGCAAACTCCTTTCCATATTGCGAATGTGTTGCCGTGTTGTAAGTCGCTCATGTAGATCCAGGATCTGGGCTTCATAATATGTGATGTACTTGCACCTCACACAACAGTATGCACCCTCGACCAGCTGGTCCAGAACTGACTACATTGCACAAGATGCACACCGGACGGCATTGCCAAGTGAGGAGCACATTCTAGTGGGGACCTACAAATTAAAGGGGTGGTCTCGCGAAAGCAAGTGGGTCTATACACTTCTGTATGGCCATATTAATGCACTTTGTAATATACATCGTGCATTAAATATGAGCCATACAGAAGTTATTCACTTACCTGCTCCGTTGCTAGCGTCCCCGTTGCCATGGTTCCGTCTAACTTCGGTGTCTTCTTGCTTTTTTAGACGCGCTTGCGCAGATGCATCTTCTCCCTTCGGCTGGTCTTGGAAGCATCGGAGTTTTGGCTCCGCCCCCTTTTCGCGTCATCGCGTAGCTCCGCCCCCGTCATGTGCCGATTCCAGCCAATCAGGAGGCTGGAACCGGCACACGTCATGGGGCGGAGCTACGCGATGATGCGTACAAGGGGGCGGAGCCAAAATGCCGATGCTGCCGAGCAGAGCCGAAGGGAGAAGAAGGGAGAAGACGGATCTGCGCAAGCGCGTCTAAAAAGGCAAGAAGACACCGAAGTTAGACGGAACCATGGCAACGGGGACGCTAGCAACGGAGCAGGTAAGTGAATAACTTCTGTATGGCTCATATTTAATGCACGATGTATATTACAAAGTGCATTAATATGGCCATACAGAAGTGTATAGACCCACTTGCTTTCGCGAGACCACCCCTTTAACTTAAAAAAGAAATGAAAAACAACTAGATCACTCTACTTATGTGCCTCTTCCCATTTGCAAGCACTCACGTACCTCTGCCAGTTCGCAACGACTCATGTACCTTGCACTCTCACTTACTCTCTTACACACCCTCACTTACACATGCACTTACTCACTTACTATCTTACACCTCCTCTCTTACACCCCCTCACTTACACACTCACTCTCTTACACCTATTCACTTACACCCCCTCACACACACAGAACATACTTACCAGCCTTTCAGCAGCAATATTCTTCCTCACAGCTCCACTTGTGTGTTGAAACTGTGTAGAAACATGAGAAATAGACCACAGCATGCTCTATTTCTTGGTTTAGTATGCAAAGTTGGCCCTATACTTTTGTAAAGGCAGCATTTGCAAAAGCTGTCCATACACAATACAATGTGTATGGGCAGCGATTCATTTGCAAGCCCGCTATGAAACAGAGTGGGGAATTAAAAAAAAAACTGACTGCATGTGTGTGATATGCAGTCATGTGTAGTACACTCGCTGCCATACACAGTCCCTGCCAGTGCTCTGCTGGTAGAACCAGTATTTACAAACACTGGTAAAACACTGCTGGAAGGCTCGCAGCGTTTTACCGAAATGCCCATGGACAGGAGCTGGAGATGAGCGAGCACCAAAATGCTTGGGTGCTCGTTGCTCGAGTCGAACTTTTCGCAATGCTCGAGAGCTCATTTCGAGTAACGAACTCCATTGAAGTCAATGGGCGACTCGAGCATTTTTGTATATGACCGATGCTCCGGATATGTCTTCACTTGTGAAAAACGAGGAAACATCCGAAAGTCATGGAAACACCACAGAAACGGATAGGGCAGGGCAGGGGCAGCATGCAGGGCTGCATCTCAGGCTCCCAGGTCCCACTATTAAGCCACAATAGGGGCAAGAGTCTGCCCCCCCCCCACTTACAATTTTTGCTTTGGACAAACCCTCATTAGCAAGGCACACCTTAGCAAAGCACTTCACTACCTGCAACCAAGCACAATCACTGCCTGGGGGTCACACCACTGCCTTTTCTCCTGGGTTACATGCTGCTCAACACCCCACACGACCCTGCGTCCACAGCGCACACAAAAGTTTCCCTGCCCAGCATTCAGCTGCCCTCATGCCACACGCTCGCTTCATAGCTACACCACCCTCATGACTATTTCCAAGTACGTCTGCGATGAGGAAGAACCGGAGGCACACACTGCAGAGAGTTGGCAGGGCCAGGCAGCGACCCTCTTTAAAAGGGTTGGGCGATAGCCCACAATGCTGTTGAGAATTGATGAGAAATTGACGTTCGATCTTCTCGTGAGCGGGCCCAGGGTCAAGCTCGTTCCCAGCCTCCATCTTGTGTGACCCAAGATTCTGCGAGTTACATAGCAATGGGGAATTCATGTGCCCACGCACTACTCATTCTGTGTTGGTGTCGGATAGCTCAATCGACACCACAAGGGGAAAGCCATCTTCACTCTGGCCCCTACCCAAGTCAGTCAGTGTCTTTGTGCCAGGCAGGTAAATCACCGCAATGGGAGGTCTGTGTGCACACACAGCATAGGTGGGTCCTAGGCAACCCAAGACATGAACCATGAAGAAATCAGAGTGCCCCAACAAGGCAGACTTTCACTGCGCCGAGGACATAGGCCTCAGCCCACACCTTCAGCAATCGTGGGCATGAAGCAGACTTCGATGCTAGTTCAGCTGCGAAGGTCTCAGTAAATCAGTTACGTTTTCTTTCACTGCTCCAATGACTGGATTAGCCCGGAAAAAGTTCCACAGGCCCAACCTGGCGCAGTTGCAGTTCCCCTAGGACATAGGCCTCAGCCCACACCCTCAGCAATCGTGGGCATGAAGCAGACTTTGATGCTAGTACAGCATTGAATGTCTCATTAATGCAGTAATGCTCCTCTTCTTTGGCCCAAACCAGTGTATCAGATAGCTGTGGTAACACGAGAGCAAATACATGATGCCCAGTGCTGATCCCCTGACCCCAAGCAGGAGCAGGAGGTGGCCCTACAAGGCCAAGAAAAAATGACCAGGACCCGCAGTAGCCTGTGTGGGAAGAATGTGAGCAGGCCCAGGGTCCGGCTCGGTCCCAGCAAACACACTGTGGTACCCAAGGTGCCGCAAGTTACATAGCAATGGTCAATCCGGGTCCCCTTACACTATTCATTCTGTGTTGGTGTTGGATAGCTCAATCGACACCGCAAGGGGAAAGCCATCTGCACTCTGCACCCTACCCAAGTCAGTCAGAGACTTTGTGCCAGACAGGTAAAACACCGCTATGGGAAGTCTGTGTGCACCCACAGCATAGGTGGGTCCTAGGCGACCCAAGACATGAACCGTGAAGAAATCAGAGTGCCCAAACATGGCAGACTTTCACTGCGCCGAGGACATAGGCCTCTGCACAAACCCTCAGCAATCGCAGGCATGGAGCGGACTCCGATGCTAGTACAGCTGTGAACGTCTCATTAAGGCAGTAACGCTCCTCTTCTGTGGCCCAAACGAGTTTCTCAGATAACTGTGGTAACACGAGAGAAAATACATATTGGCCTCGGCCCACAATTTATGCCCTAGTCAGTGAGTGTTTTTGGGCCAGATAGGTAAAACACCACAATGGGAAGTCTGTGTGCACCCATAGTATAAATAGACCCCTGTAACATTCCAGTAGAAAAGGTATAAGCAGACCCTGGTAACATATCGGTTGCAGTAGTATAGGCAGGCCCCAGTACCATTTCTGTAGTAGAAGTATGGGCAGAACCCTGTAACATTTTGGTAGCAGGAGTAAAGGCAGACCCCTGTAACATTTCAGTAGCAGGAGTATAGGCAGACCCCTGTAACATTTAAGTGGCAGCAGTATAGGCAGACCCCAGTATCATTTCTGTAGCAGCAGTATAGGCACACTCCAGCCCCAGTAACATTCTTGTAGCAGAAGTATAAGAAGACCCCTGTAACATTTGAGTGGCAGCAGTATAGGCAGCCCCTGTAACATTTACGTGGCAGAAGTACAGGCAGACCCCAGTAACAATCTTGTACCAGAAGTATGGGCAGACCCCTGTAACATTTAAGTGGCACCAGTATAGGCAGACCCCTGTAACATTACTGTGGCAGAAGTATAGGCAGGCAGACCCCAGTAAAATTTCTGTAGTAATAGTATAGGTCAACCTCTGGAACATTGGGGTACCATGAGTGTAGGCGAAGGCCGGAAAAATTAGTTGGATAAGAGTGTAGGCGTGGGCCCGAAAAATTAGTGTACCAAGAGTACAAGTGTACCTCTGAAAAATGTATCAACCGAGAGGGCAGGTGAAACCCATAAATATGTTTTGAAAGATGCAGAACGCTGTTGCTTAGTTTGTAACAGAGCGTGGAGGCAGCCCAGTGAAAAAAACTTGGTTCATGTTAAAGTTTCAATACTTTTAAAACTTTTAAAAATTGTAAAAAAATTGTTAGATGAGCCTTTTGGGCCCAAGAAAAATTGGCAGTTCAGCGCGATGACATGTTGTTTCTGGAGGAGGAGTAGCAAGAGGAGGACTAATATCAGAGACAGATTGACAAAGCTAAATGCCCCGTTTTTCCGGTGATAGAGAAGAGTGCTTTTATCTGCGGTTGCAGCGAAAAGCATCTTTAGGTTCCGATGCTCTCCGCCGGTGGAGAAGAGAAGTCTGGGGAAATGCAGGCTTTGTTCATTTTTATGAGTGTAAGCATGTCGGCACTGGCAGTTGACAGGTGGGTACGCTTATCTGTGATGATTCCCCCAGCTGCACTAAACACCCTCTCTGACCAGACGCTAGCGGCAGGGCAAGCCAGCACCTCCCAGGCATACAGCGCAAGTTTGTGCCACGTGTCCAGCTTTGACACCCAAACGTTGTATGGAGCAGAGTCATCACGGAGGACAGTGGTACGTAGTCCCTCACCATCTTTTTGCAGTGCTTCCTCAGACTCAGCCTTGACTGGGGAGTGGTGATGCGGTCTTGCTGGGGAGCCATAAAGCTGGCAAAGGCCTTGGAGAGTGTTCCCCTGCCTGCACTGAACATGCTGCCTGATCTCCGCACCTCCCCTGCTACTTGGCCCTCAGAACTGCGCCTTCTGCCGCTAGCGCTGTCAGATGGGAAGTTTTGCATCACTTTGTCCACCACGGCCCTGTGGTATTGCATCACTTTCGTACCCTCTTCCTCTTCAGGAATGAGAGTGGAAAGGTTCTCCTTGTACCATGGGTCGAAAAGGGTGTACATCCAGTAATCTGTGTGGGCCAGAATGCGTCTAACGCGAGGGTCACAAGAAAGGCAGCCTAACATGAAGTCAGCCATGTGTGCCAGGGTGCCAGTACGCAAGACATGGCTTTCCTTGTTAGCAAGATGACTTTTAGGATCCTCCTGCTCCTCCACAGCCCATACACGCTGAACAGATGAGAGGCAAGCAGCATGGGTACCCTCTGCAGGGTGCCCAGCTGTCTCTTCCCCCTCCTCCTGCTCCTCCTCCTGCTCCTTCCCCTCCTCCTCCCCCAAAAGGTGCTGAGATATAGACATGAGGGTGGTCTGGCTATCAAGCGACTTACTGTTATCCCGGGTCTCCTGTTCCAACTGCAAAGCGTCGGCCTTTATGCCTTGCAGCGAACTTCTCAGCAGGCATAGCAGCAGGATGGTAATGCTAATGATTGCAGCATCGCCACTCACAATCTGGGTAGACTCCAGATAGGTGCGATCTGCGATTTCTGTTCTATAATTTATCGGACGAGTGCATAAAAAGCGCTCATGTGTCCGATAAAAATTCGCCGGACGCATGCGCAAATCGCGCGAAAAAACGCCCGTCTGACTAAGGCCTTAGTCAGACGGGCGTTTTTTCGCGCGATTTGCGGATCGCATGACGGATGCGCATCCGCAAATCGCGTGACCGGTGCCCGAAAATCGCCCGAAAATCTGCTCCTAGCCGTGTTTCATTAGAAACGGGCGGAGCTGTCCAGCGCATTGCATTCAATGGAGCCGGCAATACAGCCCGCTCCATTGAAAGGAATGTGCTGCAGGCGAGTGTGGGATGAATTGTCGGGAAGGGCTTAAATATATAAGCCCTTCCCTGCAATTCATCCAGAAAAGTGTTAAACTAAAAAATATATATATACTGACCTGCTCCCGGCAGCCGGAGTTCCGCGCGGCCGTCCTGCAGTGGGTGTGAAGGGGGTGTGAGTCAGACCTGCCCCCTGATTAGCTCAGCGCTGAGCCAATCAGGGGGCAGGTCTGACTCACACCCCCTTCACACCCACTGCAGGACGGCCGCGCGGAATTCCGGCTGCTGGGAGCAGGTCAGTATATATATATTTTTTAGTTTAACACTTTTCTGGATGAATTGCAGGGAAGGGCTTATATATTTAAGCCCTTCCTGACAATTCATCCCGCGCACGCCGGCAGCCCATTGCTTTCAATGGAGTCGGCTGTATTGCCGGCTCCATTGAATTCAATGGGCAAACATCGTTCTTCTCTGCCACAGCTGTTACAGCTGTGGCAGAGAAGAATGATTTGTCTTCTATATGTTCTCAATGGGGTCGGCGCTGCTGCCGCCGGCCCCATTGAGCGCACATAGAGAAGAAGGACCGTTGGGGTTCTTGAAGCCTAAAATCACTCCTAACACTCTCCCTATAGCAGCTCCGGCATCAACAGAACTTTCCCTGAACTATGTCAGAATGCATCTGTGGCGAGCCGCGGGCCGGCAGATTTTAATACTCGGGTGACAGCTAATCTCGCCAGCTACTCACTGCAGGCGGGTGGTATAGGGCTTGAACGTCGCAGGGGGAAGTTGCAATGCCTTCCCTGTCTTTCTATTGGCCAGAAAAGCACGCAAATTTCTCAGGGAAGAAAATGAAAGTAACTCGAACATCGCGTGGTACTCGTTACGAGTAACGAGCATCTCGAACACCCTAATACTCGAATGAGTATCAAGCTCGGACGAGTATGCTCGCTCATCTCTAACTGTGTCTCATCATAATCATTGACCTCCTCACCCACCGAAAGCTCTTGAGACAGTTGTCGGAAGTCCCCAGCCTCATCACTTGGACCCCGGGAACTTTCCTAAGGTTGGGCATCGGTCACGACAAACTCCTCAGGTGGGAGAGGAACCATTTTTTCCCAATCAGCGCTGGGGCCCGAAAAAAATTCCTGGGAGTCTGCCTGCTTATCTGAATGTGTCGTTTTCATGGAGTGAGGAGGCTGGGAGGAAGGAGGAGCAGCAGCGAGAGGATTCAGAGTTGCAGCAGTGGACGGCATAGAAGACAGGTTGCTGGAGAGATTGCTGGATGCACTTTCTGCTATCCACGACAGGACCTGCTCACACTGTTCATTTTGTAATAAAGTTCTACGATGTGGACCCAAAAATTGTGATATGAAGCTGGGGACGCCAGAAACTTTCCTCTCTTCTACTCCCGCAGCAGCCAGCTGTAATTCACCTGGACCAGGAACTCGGCCTATAACCACACCCTCACTTGGACGTCCGCATCCTCGCCTGCGTCCACGTCCACGTCCTCTAGCCCTACTCCTACCCCTCAGCATGGTGGATTACGAATAGAGCAGACACAGAGCGGTATTAAAAATGTTTAAATTCTTATTGGCGTGCAGTTGGACTGAGACAGCGCTTATGTAACGCAAACAGTAGCCAGGAAAAAAATTATTCAGAAGACTGCAAGCACGCCTAGCTGTGCAAGATGCAATACTGATACTCCTGAGCTCACACCAGCCACGCAGTGAAATGCAGAGTCTCAGCTAGCCGTAATGATTTTTCTTTTTTTTTTTGGTAATTTTTGTGCAATGCAATGCAGGCTAGATTGCGCCAATGTGAGTTTCGCTGTATGGGGGTCTGTCACTGTGCGTGCAGTTTACAGCAGACACACAGCGGTGTAAAAAATGTTTGAATTCTTATTGGCCTGCGGTTGGCGTGAGACAGTGCAAACTGCAGCCAGGAAAAAAAATATTTGGAAGACTGCAAGCACGCCTAGCTGTGCAATAATGAGATAGTACAACTACCAGCAGCCACGGAGTTAAATGCAGACGGTCACAGATAGCCCTAAACAGGTGCTTTTTTGGGGTACTTGCTGACAGGATTCTACAGTAGCACTGTCCCTGCCTCACCAATACTGACCCTATACTCTGTAGAATTGGCTGCAGACTGAGAGCGCAATAGTCTGCAGAGCCCAAGATGAAAGAAAAAATTTGGTGCAAAGCTTCTCCTAGCAGCAACAAATGAAATTAACATGGTAAGATGTGGCCCAAGAAGGACCGTTGGGGTTCTTCTAGACAGGATTCCACACTATCACTGTATCTGTCTCACCAATACTTCCCCTATACTCTGTAGAATTGGCTGCAGATTGAGAGCCCAAGATGAAAGAAAAATTTTGGTGCAAAGCTACTCCTAGCATGAACAACTTACACGGTAAGATGTGGCCCTAAGAAGCACCGTTGGAGTTCTTCTACACTACCCACTGTCCCTGCCTGACCAATACTGCCCCTATACTACGTAGTACAGACTGCAGCCTGAGAACGCTATAGCCTGCACGTCCGATATAACACACAAAAAAATATTGTGCAAAACTGCTCTCAGCACCCACAACAGTAGTGCACTAGGTGAGCTGTGGCCCTAAGAAGGACCGTTGGGGTTCTTGCAGACGCTAACACTCTCCCTATAGCAGCAGCAGCACTGTCCCTAATCTCTGCCAGCGTGTGTCTGTGGCGAGCAGTGGGTGGGGCTGCCTTATATACTCGGCGGTCACTTGATCTCGCCAGCCACTCACTGCAGGGGGGTGGGATAGGGCTGGAACGTCTCAGGAGGAAGTTGTAATGCCTTCCCTGCGTTTCTATTGGCCAGAAAATGGCGCAAATTTTTCAGGGAAGGAAATGGAATTGACTCGAACACCGCGTGGTGCTCGTCACGAGTAACGAGCATATCGAACACCCTAATACTCGAACGAGTATCAAGCTCGTAAGCAAAAGATTGCGAAGTGTTTTTTTCACCTAACACCGACGGCTCAATGTTTGGCCAGCTAATTCCTTTTTGTGGAACACACCACGATCCTATCTGGGTGATGTTAGCTTTATGATAGGCTTCTACATTGGGAACTCCCATTCCATCACTACTCCTGGGACTATACATTATAGACGCCACTACTCAAGGTTTCTTATCTCCCCAAATGAAAGGCATCAGTTGTTTTTGAAGACCCTCCGTCAATGAGGTGATATTGCAATTCATTATGCTTGTTGATGGAGATGAGATTGTTATGCCCAAACATTGGATTCCTGTAGGTTCCCACCCATAAGGGAATTCTTTTTTGATTTGGGTCTGTAATTTTTTAGAGATGTTAATGGCCAATACGTTAGATTTTGCTGAATTTATTTTAGAAAAAGAGATCTTCCCAAAATATGTCAGTAGTAAAGATGAGCGAGCACACTCGTCCGAGCTTGACGCTCGTTTGAGCTATAGGGTACGAGAAATGCTTGTTACTTGAGACGAACACCACGCAGTACTAGAGTCAATTCCATTTCCGTCCATGCATGTTTAGTGCCATTTTTTAGCCAATAGACATGCAGGGAAGGCATTACCACTTCCTCCTGTGACTGCCAGCCCTATCCCACCCCCCTGCAGTCAGTGGCTGGCGAGATCAAGTGACCACTGAGTACTTAAAGCGGTCCCGCCCGCGGCTCGTCTCAGACTCACACTGGGAGAGCATATAAAAAGTGCTGCTGCTTATTCAGGGATAGTGTTAGTGTCGGATCCTGTCCTTGGGAAACCCCAATGGTCCTTCTTAGGGCCACATCTGACCGTGTGCATTAGTGTTGTGGCTGCTGGGAGCAGTTTTGCACCAAATTTTATTTTTTCATCTCGGGCTGTGCAGGCTATTACAGCTATAGCGTTTAGAAATGAGCGAGCGTACTCGTCCGAGCTTGATGCTCGTTCGAGTATTAGGGTGTTCGAGATGCTCGTTACTCGAGACGAGCACCACACAAGTTCGAGTTACTTTCACTTTCATCTCTGAGACATTTGCGCGCTTTTCTGGCCAATAGAAAGACATGGAAGGCATTACAACTTCCTCCTGTGATGTTCCAGCCCTATACCACCCCCCTGCAGTGAGTGGCTGGGAAGATCAGGTGACACCCGAGTATTAAAATCTGCCCCGCCCGCGGCTCGCCACAGATGCATTCTGACATAGATCAGGGAAAGTGCTGCTGATGTTGCTGCTGCTATAGGGACAGTGTTAGGTGTTATTTTAGTCTTCAAGAACCCCAACGGTCCTTCTTAGGGCCACATCTGACCATGTGCAGTACTGTTGAGGCTGCTTTTAGCAGTGTTGCACAATTTTTTTTTTTGTATATTGGGCGTGCAGACCATTGCGTCCTCAGTCTGCAGTCATTGTACAGAGTATAGGGGCAGTACTGGTGAGGCAGGAACAGTGGGAAAGGTGAAAGAGATATACTGTCTATATAGGCAGTGGGCTTTTTAAAAAAAAAATGGGGGAAAATACTATATTTGGGCTGCCTGTGACCGTCTTCAGTGTACTGCGTGTCTGCTGGGGGTAGTAGTCCTAATTAATACGCAGCTAAGCGTTACAGCAGGCTTGCGCAAAATTGTTTTCTGGCTCTGCTGTGCCCGTTACATCACTGCCGTCATAGCGCCAGAGGGAAACAGTATACATAATATACGCTGCATACAGTATCTGTCTTGTGTTTCAGCTCCCCATTTTAAAAAATTGAAGCAAAATACTTAAGGCCTACCACTGCCCTTTGGCCACTTGACTGCTTCTGCGCTGTGAATTCCACTAGCTCAGTCATACGCACCTACGTCTCACTACAGGCGTGCGCAAAATTGTTTCCTGTCTCTGCTGTGCGTTCCGTAAGCGAAGTCCGCCTCCAACCACAGGCCAAAAAGCGGCACATTTAATTACAGCGTTCTGTTTCTGCTTTACTCGTAATACACCATGCTGAGGTGTAGGCCTAGAGGATGTGGACGCGGGCGAGGATGCGGAGGCCCAAGTCAGGGTGTGGGCACAGGTAGAGCTCATGATCCAGGTGTATCGCAGCCGACTGCTGCGGGATTAGGAGAGAGGCAAGTTTCAGGGGTCCCCAGATTCATCTCACAATTAATGGGTCCACGCGGTAGACCTTTATTAGAAAATGAGCAGTGTGAGCAGGTCCTGTCGTGGATGGCAGAAAGTGCATCCAGCAATCTATCGACCACACAGTCTTCTACGCCGTCCACAGCTGCAACTCTGAATCCTCTGGCTGCTGCTCCTCCTTCCTTCCAGCCTCCTCACTCCATGAAAATGACACATTCTGAGGAGCAGGCAGACTCCCAGGAACTGTTCTCGGGCCCCTGCCCAGATTGGACAGCAATGGTTCCTCTCCCACCAGAGGAGTTTATCGTGACCGATGCCCAAACTTTGGAAAGTTCCCGGGGTCCGGGGGATGAGGCTGGGGACTTCCGGCAACTGTCTCAAGAGCTTTCAGTGGGTGAGGAGGACGATGACGATGAGACACAATTGTCTATCAGTGAGGTAGTAGTAAGGGCAGTTAGTCCGAGGGAGGAGCGCACAGAAGATTCGGAGAAAGAGCAGCTGGACGATGAGGTGACTGACCCCACCTGGTTTGCTAAGTCTACTGAGGACAGGTCTTCAGAGGGGGAGGCAAGTGCAGCAGCAGGGCAGGTTGGAAGAGGCAGTGCGGTGGCCAGGGGTAGAGGCAGGGCCAGACCGAATAATCCACCAACTGTTTCCCAAAGCGCCCCCTCACGCCATGCCATTCTGCAGAGGCCGAGGTGCTCAAAGGTGTGGCAGTGTTTCACTGAGAGTGCAGACAACCGACGAACTGTGCTGTGCAAGGTTTGTCGCGCCAAGATCAGCCGGGGAGCCACCACCACCAGCCTCACCACCACCAGCATGCGCAAGCATATGATGGCCAAGCACCCCACAAGGTGGGACGAAGGCCGTTCACCGCCTCCGGTTTGCACCACTGACTCTCCCCCTGTGCCCCAACCTGCCACTGAGATCCAACCCCCCTCTCAGGACACAGGCACGACCGTCTCCCAGCCTGCACCCACACGCTCACCTCCGCTGTCCTCGGCCCCATCCAGCAATGTCTCTTAGCGCAACGTCCAGCCGTCGCTAGCACAACTGTTTGAGCGCAAGCGCAAGTACGCCGCCGCGCACCCGCATGCTCAAGCGTTAAACGTGCACATAGCCAAATTGATCAGCCTGGATATGCTGCCGTATAGGCTTGTGGAAACGGAGGCTTTCAAAAACATGATGGCGGCGGCGGCCCCGCGCTACTCGGTTCCCAGTCGCCACTACTTTTCCCGATGTGCCGTCCCAGCCCTGCATGACCACGTCTTCCGCAACATTGTGCGTGGCCTCACCAACGCGATTACTGCCAAGGTCCACTTAACAACGGAAACGTGGACAAGCACAGGCGGGCAGGGCCACTATATCTCCCTGACGGCACATTGGGTGAATTTAGTGGAGGCTGGGACCGAGACAGAGCCTGTGACCGCTCACGTCCTACCCACCCCCAGAATTGCGGGCCCCAGCTCGGTCCTGGTATCTGCAGCGGTGTATGCTTCCTCCACTAAACCACCCTCCTCCACCTCCTCGTCCTACTCCTCCTCCTCCTACGCAACCTCTGTCTCGCAATCAAGATGTGTCAGCAGCAGCACGTCGCCAGTAGTCGGTGTCGCGCGGAGTGGCAGCACAGCGGTGGGCAAGCGTCAGCAGGCCGTGCTGAAACTACTCAGCTTAGGAGAGAAGAGGCACACGGCCCACGATCTGCTGCAGGGTCTGACAGAGCAGACAGACTGCTGGCTTTCGCCACTGAGCCTCCAACCGGGCATGGTCGTGTGTGACAACGGCTGTAACCTTGTGGCGGCACTGTAGCTCGGCAGCCTCATGCACGTGCCATGCCTGGCCCATGTCTTTAATTTGGTGGTTCAGCGGTTTCTGAAAAGCTACCCACGCTTGTCAGACCTGCTCGGAAAGGTGCGTCGGCTCAGCGCACATTTCCGCAAGTCCAAGACGGATGCTGCCATCCTGCGGACCCTGCAACATCGGTTTAATCTGCCAGTGCACCGACTGCCGTGCGACGTGCCCACACGGTGGAACTCTACGCTCCACATGTTGGCCAGGCTCTATGAGCAGCGTAGAGCTATAGTGGAATACCAACTCCAACATGGGCGGCGTAGTGGGAGTCAGCCTCCTCAATTCTTTACAGAAGAGTGGGCCTGGTTGGCAGACATCTGCCAGGTCCTTGGAAACTTTAAGGAGTCTACCCAGATGGTGAGCGGCGATGCTGCAATCATTAGCGTCACCATTCCTCTTCTATGCCTCTTGAGAAGTTCCCTGCAAAGCATAAAGGCAGACGCTTTGCGCTCGGAAATGGAGGCGGGGGAAGACAGTATGTTGCTGGATAGTCAGAGCACCCTCATGTCTATATCTCAGCGCATTGAGGAGGAGGAGGGGGAAGAGACAGCTTGGCCCACTGCTGAGGGTACCCATGCTGCTTGCCTGTCATCCTTTCAGCGTGTATGGCCTGAGGAGGAGGAGGAGGAGGATCCTGAAAGTGATCTTCCTAGTGAGGACAGCCATGTGTTGCGTACAGGTACCCTGGCAAACATGGCTGACTTGATGTTAGGATGCCTTTCTCTTGACCCTCACGTTACACGCATTCTGGCCACTACGGATTACTGGGTGTACACACTGCTCGACCCACGGTATAAGGAGAACCTTTCCACTCTCATACCCGAAGAGGAATGGGGTTCGAGAGTGATGCTATACCAGAGGACCCTGGCGGACAAACTGATGGTAAAATTCCCATCCGACAGCGCTAGTGGCAGAAGGCGTAGTTCCGAGGGCCAGGTAGCAGGGGAGGCGCGGAGATCAGGCAGCATGTACAGCACAGGCAGGGGAACACTCTCCAAGGCCTTTGACAGCTTTATGGCCCCCCAGCAAGACTGTGTCACCGCACCCCAGTAAAGTCTGAGTCGGCGGGAGCACTGTAAAAGGATGGTGAGGGAGTACATAGCTGATCGCACGACCGTCCCCCGTGACGCCTCTGCCCCCTACAACTACTGGGTGTCGAAGCTGGACACGTGGCCTGAACTCACACTGTATGCCCTGGAGGTGCTTGCTTGTCCTGCGGCTAGCGTCTTGTCAGAGAGGGTGTTTAGTGCGGCTGGGGGAATCATCACGGATAAGCGTACCCGCCTTTCAACCAACAGTGCCGACAGGCTTACACTCATAATGACAAAGCCTGGATTTCCCCAGACTTCTCTTCTCCACCAGCGGGCAGCAGCGGTACCTAAACAATACGTAGGCTGCACCCACGGATGGAAGCATCGTCCTCTATCACCATCAAAAACAGGGAACCTTTTAGCTTCATCAATCTGTGTTCATCCTCCTCCTACTCCTGAAAGCTCACGTAATCTCGCCGAACGGGCAATTTTTCTTAGGCCCACAAGGCTCAGTCATATTACTTAAGTAAACAATGTTTATACGTTTCAATTCTCATTAAAGCGTTGAAACTTGCACCTGAACCAATTTTTATTTTAACTGGGCTGCCTCCAGGCCTAGTTACAAATTAAGCCACATTAACCAAAGCGATTAATGGGTTTCACCTGCCCTCTTGGTTGGGCATGGGCAATTTTTCTGAGGTACATTAGTACTGTTGGTACACCAATTTTTTTGGGCCCTCGCCTACAGTGTAATCCTACTAATTTTTATGGGCTTCGTCTGCACTCATGCTACAGCAAGGTGTGTGGGGTTGGCCCACACTTTTGCTACATAAATGTAACTGGGGCCTTGTCTATACTGCAACTACTGAAATGTGAAAGAGACTGTTATCTCCCTAAACTGCTGCAACGGGAATGTTACTGTGGCCTGTCTTGACTGCTACTACTACTGAAATTGAACTAAGACTGTGCTCCCCCTATACTGCTGCTTCAGAATTGTTACTGGGGCCTGTCTTGACTGCTACTACTACTGAAATGGAACTAATACTGTGCTCCCCCTATACTGCTGCTAGTGATATGTTACTGGGGCCTATCCAGACTGCTACTACTACTGAAATGGAACTAATACTGTACTCCCCCTATACTGCTGCTAGTGATATGTTACTTGGGCCTGTCCAGACTGCTATTATTACTGAAATGGAACTAATACTGTGCTCCCCCTATACTGCTTCTAGTGATATGTTACTGGGGCCTGTCCAGACTGCTATTATTACTGAAATGGAACTAATACTGTGCTCCCCCTATACTGCTGCTAGTGATATGTTACTGGGGCCTGTCCAGACTGCTACTATTACTGAAATGGAACTAATACTGTGCTCCCCCTATATTGCTGCTAGTGATATGTTACTGGGGCCTGTCTTGACTGCTACTATTACTGAAATGGAACTAATACTGTGTTCCCCCTATACTGCTGCTGGTGATATGTTACTGGGGCCTGTCCAGACTGCTACTACTACTGAAATGAAACTAATACTTTGCTCCCCCTATACTGCTGCTAGTGATATGTTACTGGGGCCTGTCCCTAATGCTACCGCTGAAATGTTACTAATTCTGGGTTCTGCCTATACCGCTGCTAATGCTATGTCACTGGGGTGTGGAAACGGAGGCTTCCCAAGGACAGGATGGCGGCGAAGCCGTTTCCCACCAACACGGTTACTGTTAAGGTGCATATAACCACGGACACGTGGAGAGGACACGTAGTGCCTCAAAAAAATCCCCCTCCTCCTCCAACAATGAAAACATTCTTGGCAAATACTTTAGCATTGGTCCATCTGGTGGCAGTCCAAGAATTTCACCTTTAACGACACAACAAGAGAGCCCCCCCACCATCCCCCCGCCACGGCCCACTTAATCCTGGCCACATTCCGAAAACCAACTAAAAAAAACCGCGCTACTAGGTCCGCAGTCGCCACCACATTCCCACCAACGCGGTTACTGTTAAGGTACATATTACCAGTCGGACTGGGGCATGCACTGTGGGCCAAAGCACACCTGTATTGTATGTGACGTTAGCTCTGCTGAGCAGGGCACTCCAATGGGATACATTTATGTACCGCCGATGGGTTCCAGGGAGCCACCCATGCTGTGGGACCACAGGTACTTCACATTAGGGATTTGTACCTGCCAGTGTCTATGTAGTAAAAACCCTGGTCAGACTGGGGCATGCAGTGTGGGCCGAACACCACCTGCATGTAATCGGACGTTAACTCAGCTGTGATGGGCAATGCAATGGGATATATTTATGTACCGCCGGTGGCTTCCTGGGACCCACCCATGCTGTCGGTCCACACGGAGTTGTAACTGCATGTGTCCACTTCTAAAGAACCCCAGTCTGACAGGGGCATGCAGTGTGGGCCGAAGCCCACCAGCATTAAACCTGACGTTACCTCAGCTGTGTTGGGCACTGCAATGGGATTTATTTATGTACCGCCGGTGGGTTCCAGGGAGCCACCCATGCTGTGGGTCCACACGGACTTCACAATAGGGAGTTGTACCTGCCTGTGTCTATGAATTAAAAACCCTGGTCAGGTTGGGGCATGCAGTGTGGGCTGAAGCCCACCTGCATGTAATCTGACGTTAGCTTTGCTGTGCAGGGCACTGCAATGGGATATATTTATGTACCGCCGGTGGCTTCCTGGGACCCACCCATGCTGTCGGTCCACATGGAGTTGTAACTGCATGTGTCCACTTCTAAAGAACCCCAGTCTGACTGGGGCATGCAGTGTGGTCGAAGCCCACCTGCATTAAACTTGACGTTACCTCAGCTGTGCTGGGCACTGCAATGGGATATATTTATGTACCGCCGGTGGGTTCCAGGGAGCCACCCATGCTGTGTGTCCACAGGGACTTCACAATAGGGATTTGTACCTGCCTGTGTCTACTTATAAAAACCCCAGTGTGACTGGGGCATGCAGTGTGGGCCGAAGCCCACCTGCATTTAATCTGACGTTAGCTCTGCTGTCCAGGGCACTGCAATGGGATACATTTATGTACAGCCGGAGGGTTCCAGGTAGCCACCCATGCTGTGAGTGCACACGGAATTCCCATTGCGGAGTTGTACCTGCCTGTGACTATTTATAAAAAAAACAGGTCTGACTGGGGCATGCAGACACCTTGACAGAATGAATAGTGTGTGGCACATGGGTTCCCCATTGCTATGCCCACGTGTGCAGCTCCTCCTGATGGAGGTGGCACAGGATTGGATTTCTCATTGCTCCTGTACAGCATTGTGGGCTATCACCCCGCACCTTTTAAAGAGGGTCGCTGCCTGGCCCTGCCAACCCTCTGCAGTGTGTGCCTCCGGTTCCTCCTCATGGCAGACGCACTTATAAATAGACATGAGGGTGGTGTGGCTATGAGGCCAGAGTGTGGCATGAGGGCAGCTGAAGGCTGCGCAGGGACACTTTGGTGTGCGCTGTGGACACTGGGTCGTGCGGGGGGTTGGGGGGGGGGGGGGGTTGGGCAGCATGTAACCCAGGAGAAGTGGCAGCGGAGTGTCATGCAGGCAGTGATTGTGCTTTGTTGGAGGTAGTATGGTACTTAGCTAAGGTATGCCTTGCTAATGAGGGTTTTTCAGAAGTAAAAATTGTTGGGAGGGGGGGGGGCACTCTTGCCGGTATTGTGGCTTAATAGTGGGACCTGGGAACTTGAGATGCAGCCCAACATGTAGCCCCTCACCTGCCCTATCCGTTTCTGTGTCGTTCCCATCACTTTCTTGAATTTCCCAGATTTTCACAAATGAAAACGTTAGCGAGCATCGGCGATATACAAAAATGCTCGAGTCGCCCATTGACTTCAATGGGGTTCGTAACTCGAAACGAACCCTCAAGCATCGCGAAAAGTTCGTCTCGAGTAATGAGCACCCGAGCATTTTGGTGCTCACTCATCTCTAACAGCATTCTAACTCTGCAGTCTGAAATAGAGTATAGGGAAAGTGCTGCTGAGATAGGGACAGTGGTAGTGTAGGATCCTGTCTACAAGAACCCCAACGGTCCTTCTTAGGGCTACTTCTAACCGTCTGCATTTTACAGGGTGTCTTTTGGGAGTTGTAGTGCATCACTTTTGCAAAGCCAGACCTTTTTGCAGCCTTCCGTATATTTTTTTTCTGGCTGCAGTTTGCGTTACAATACGGCTCTCAGCGTCAAACTGTACAACAATAATTCCATAATTTTTTACACAGGTCTGTGTCTGCAGTGAACTTAACGCACAGCGTACGGCCACAGTCACTGATAGAGGGAAAGTTAAATATACGCTATATAGCCTGTATTTTTTTTTTTAATCCTTCGTTGCGCTACCTCTGACCATCTGAAATTTACAGGGTGTCTGGTAGGAGTTGTAGTGCATCACTGTTGCACAGCTAGGCCTGTTTGCAGCCTTCCGTATAATTTTTTTCTGCCTGCAGTTTGCGTTACAATACCGCTGTCAGCCTCAAACTATATGCCAATAATTCCATAATTTTTTACACCAGTCTGTCTCTGCAGTGAACTTAACGCACAGCCACTGAAAGAGGGAAAGTCATATGCACGCTATATAGCCTGTATTTTTTTTTCAAAATTTTTTTTTAAAAAAAGCTCCTTCGTTGGGCTACCTCTGACCGTCTGAAATTTACAGGGTGTCTGGTGGGAGTTGTAGTGCACCACTATTGCACAGCTAGGCCTGTTTGCAGCCTACCGTACAATACCGCTGTCAGCCTCAAACTGTATGCCAATAATTCCATATTTTTTACACCGGTCTGTGTCTGCTCTATTCGTAATCCACCATGCTGAGGGGTAGGGGTAGGGCTCGAGGACGTGGACATGGACATGGATGCGGGCGAGGATGCAGAGGTCCAAGTGAGGGTGTGGGCACAGGCCGAGTTCTTGGTCCAGGTAAATCACAGCCGGCTGCTGCGGGATTAGGAGAGAGGCAAGTTTCTGGGGTTCCCAGCTTCATATCACAATTCATGGGTCCACGCAGTAGACCTTTATTACAAACAGAGCAGTGTGAGCAGGTCCTGTCGTGGGTGGCAGAAAATACATCCAGCAATGTATCAACCACCCAGTCTTCTACGCCGTCCACTGCTGCAACTCTGAATCCTCTGGCTGCTGCTCCTCCTTCCTCCCAGCCTCCTCACTCCATGAAAATGACACATTCTGATGAGCAGGCAAACTCCCAGGAACTGTTCTCGGGTCCCTGCCTTGATTGGGAAAAATGGTTCCTCTCTCTTACCTGAGGAGTTAGTCATGACCGATGCCTTACCTTTGGAAAGTTCCCGGAAACCGGGTGATGAGGCTGGGGACTTCCGGCAACCGTCTCAAGAGCTTTTTGTGGGTGAGGATGATGATGAGACACAGTTGTCTGTCAGTGAAGTAGTAGTAAGGGCAGTAAGTCCGAGGGAGGAGTGCTCAGAGGATTCAGAGGAAGAGCAGCTGGACGATGAGGTGGCTGACCCCACCTGGTTTGCTAAGCCAACTTGGGACAGGGCTTCAGAGGGAGAGGCAAGTGCAGCAGCAGGACAGGTTAGAAGAGGCAGTGGAGTGGCCAGGGGTAGAGGCAGGGCCAGAGCAAAGAATCCCCCAACTGTTTCCCAAAGCACCCACACGTGGCAAGCCTCCATGCAGAGGGCTAGGTGTTCAAAGGTGTGGATGTTTTTTAGTGAGAGCGCGGACGACCGACGGTGTGCAACCTGTGCCGCAAGATCAGCCGGGGAGCCACCATTACCAGCCTCACCACCACCAGCATGCGCAGGCATATGATGGCCAAGCACCCCACAAGGTGGGACGAAGGCCATTCACCGCCTTCAGGTCACACCACTGCCTCTTCCCCTGTGCCCCAACCTGCAACACAGATCCAATCCCTCTCCCAGGACACAGGTACAAGTGCCACCCGGCCTGCACCCACACCCTCAACTCCACCGTTCTCCACTCCATCCAGCAATGTCTCTCAATGCAGCGTTCAGCTGTCACTAACACAAGCGTTGAAGCGAAAGCGCAAATACGCCACCACCCACCCACACGAACAAGCTTTAAACGTGCACATTGCCAAATTAATCTGCCTGGAGATGCTGCCGTACAGGCTTGTGGAAACGGAGGCTTTCAAAAACATGATGGCGACGGAGGTCCCACGCTACTCGATCCCCAGTCGCCACTATGTTTCCCGGTGTGCCGTCCCAGCCCTACACCAGCACGTCTCCCGCAACATAAATCGTGACCTCACCAACGTGGTTACTGGGAAGGTCCACTTAACAACGTACACGTGGACAAGTACTGGCGCGCAGGGCCACTATATCTCCTCGATGGCACATTGGGTGAATTTGGTCGATGCTGGGACCGAGTCAGAGCCTGGGACCGCTCACATCCTACCCACACCCAGAATAGCGGGTCCTACCTTGGTGCTGGTACCTGCAGCGTTTTATGCCACCTCCTCCAAACCCTCCCGCTCCTCCTCCTCCGCCACCTCTACCTCTCAATTAAGAAGTGTGAGCACGTCTTCAGCAGTCGGTAGCAGTCGCGAAGTGGCAGCACAGCGGTGGGCAAGCGTCAGCAAGCCGTGCTGAAACTAATCAGCTTAGGTGACAAGAGGCACACAGCCCCCGAGCTGTTGAAGGGTCTGACAGAGCTGACCGACCTCTGGCTTTCGCCTCTAAGCCTCCAACCGGGCATGGTCGTGTGTGACAAAGGCCGTAACCTCGTGGCGGCTCTGCAGATTGGCAGCCTCACATGCGTGCCATGCCTGGCCCACGTCTTCAATCTGGTGGTTCAGCGGTTTCTGAAAACCTACCCCCACTTGTCTGACCTGCTCGGCAAGCTGCGCCGCATCTGTGCACATTTCCGCAAGTCCACCATGGACGCTGCCACCCTGAGGACCCTGCAACATCGATTTCAGCTGCTAGAGCACCGACTGCTGTGTGACGTGCCCACACGCTGGAATTTTACGCTGCACATGTTGGCCAGGCTGTAAGACCAGTGTAGAGCAATAGTGGAATACCAGCTGCAACATGGGTGGCGTACTGGTAGTCAGCCTCCGCAGTTCTTTACTGAGGAGTGGGCATGGATGGCAGATATCTGCAAGGTCCTCAGAAACTTTGGGGAATCTACCCAGATGGTGAGCGGCGATGCGACAATAATTAGCGCTACCATCCCTATGCTTTGCTTGCTGAGAAGTCCGCTGCAAAGCATAAAGGCCGACGCTTTGCGGTTGGAACAGGAGACGGGGGATGACAGTATGTCGCTTGATAGCCAGACCACTCTCATGTCTATATCTCAGTGCATTTTGGAGGAGGAGGAGGGGGAAGAGACAGCTGGGCACACTGCAGAGGGTACCCATGTAGCTTGCCTCTCATCTGTTCAGCGTTTATGGGCTGTAGAGGAGAAGGAGGGGGATCCTGAAAGTCATCTTCCTAGTGAGGACAGCGATGTGTTGCGTACTGGTACCCTGGCACACATGGCTGACTTCATGTTAGGCTGCCTTTCTCGTGACCCTCGCGTTAGAAGCATTCTGGCCAACACTGATTACTGGGTGTACACCCTTCTCGACTCACAGTATAAGGAGAACCTATAGTTCCCATCCAACAGCACTAGTGGCAGAAGGCGCAGTTCCGAGGGCCAAGTAACAGGGGAGGTGCGGAGATCAGACAGCATGTCCAGCGCAGGCAAGGGAACACTCTCCAAGGCTTTTGCCAGCTTTATGGATCCCCAGCAAGACTGTGTCACCACTCCACAGTCAAGGGTGAGTCGGAGGGAGCACTGTAAAAAGATGGTGAGGGAGTACGTATCCGATCGTACCACTGTCCTCCGTGATGCCTCTGCTCCATGCAACTATTTGGTGTCAAAGCTGGAGACGTGGCATGAACTAGCGCTGTACGCCCTGGAGGTGCTGGCCTGCTCTGTTACTAGCGTCTTGTCAGAGAGGGTGTTTAGTGCAGCTGGAGGAATCATCACGGATAAGCGTACCCACCTGTCAACTGCCAGTGCCGACATGCTTACACTCATAAAGATTAACAAAGCTCAATTTCCCCAGACTTCTCTTCTCCACCGGCGGAGAGCAGCGGAACCTAATGATACTTTTTGCTGCAACCGGAGAAAAAAGCATTCTTTATCACCGGAAAAAAGGGGGAATTAGCTTTGTCAATTACTCTCAGATATTATTACTCCTACTCCTACTCCTCCTCCTAAAACAGCATTTCATCAAGCTGAACTGCCAATTTTTCTGCGCCCCAAAAGGTTCAGCTTATTTTTTTTACAATTTTTCAAAGTTTCAAAAGTATTGATACTTTAACAGAATCTGTTGTTTTTCACAGGGCTGCCTCCAGGCTTTGTTGCAAATTAAAGGGGTTGTCCCGCGAAAGCAAGTGGGTCTATACACTTCTGTATGGCCATATTAATGCACTTTGTAATATACATTGTGCATTAATTATGAGCCATACAGAAGTTATTCACTTACCTGCTCCGTTGCTAGCGTCCTCGTTTCCATGGAGCCGTCTAATTTTCAGCGTCTAATCGCCAAATTAGATGCGCTTGCGCAGTCCAGGTCTTCTTCTTTTCTCAATGGGGCTCCATGTAGCTCCGTGTAGCTCCGCCCCGTCACGTGCCGATTCCAGCCAATCAGGAGGCTGGAATCGGCAATGGACCGCACAGAAGCCCTGCGGTCCACCGAGGGAGAAGATCCCGGCGGCCATCTTCACAAGGTAAGTAAGAAGTCACCGGAGCGCGGAGATTCAGGTAAGCGCTGTGCGGTGTTCTTTTTTAACCCCTGCATCTGGGTTGTCTCGCGCCGAACGGGGGGGGGGGGGGGGGGGGGTTGAAAAAAAAAAAACCTGTTTCGGCGCGGGACAACCCCTTTAAGCAACAGTGAGCTGTATCTTTAAACAATGTTTATGGGTTTCATCTGCCCTCGCGGTTGAGCAATTTTTCAGGGGTACACTTGTACTTTTGGTGCACCAATTTTTCTGGCCCTCGCCTATACTCTTATGTAACTATTTTTTCCGGCCTTCGCCCATACTCATGGTACACCAATGTTTTAGGGGTCCACCTATACTCTTGCTACTGAAATATTACAGTGGTCTGCCTATACTTCTGCTACAGAAATGTTACAGGGGTCCGCCTATACTCTTGCTACAGAAATGTTACTGGGGTCTGCCTATACCTTTGCTACAGAAATGTTACTGGGGTCCGCCTTTACTTTTACTACAAAAATGTTACTGGGGTCTGCCTATACCTTTGCTACAGGAATATTACAGGGGTCTGCCTATACTTATGCTACAGAAATGTTACAGGGGTCTGCCTATATTTTTGCTACAGAAATGTTACAGGGGTCTGCCTATACTGCTGCTACAGAAATGTTACTGGGGTCTGCCTGTACCGTTGCTACAGAAATGTTACAGAGGTCTGCCTATACTTTTACTACAGAAATGTTACTGGGGTCCGCCCATACTTTTACTATAGAAATGATACTGGGGTCTGCCTATACTTTTACTACAGGAATGTTACAGGGGTCTGCCTATACTTCTGCTACTGAAATATTACAGGGGTCTGCCTATACTTCTGCAACAGAAATGCTACAGGGGTCCGCCTATGCTCTTGCTACAGAAATGTTACTGGCGTCTGCCTATATTTTTGCTACAGAAATGTTATAGGGGTCTGCCTATACTGCTGCTACAGAAATGTTACAGGGGTCTGCCTATACATCTGCTACAGAATTGTTACAGCGGTCTACCTATAATTTTGCTACAGAAATGTTACTGGTGTCTGCCTATACCTTTGCTACAGAAATGTTACTGGGGTCTGCCTATACTTTTACTACAGGAATGTTACAGGGGTCTGCCTATACTTCTGCTACTGAAATATTACAAGGGTCTGCCTATACTTCTGCAACAGAAATGTTACAGGGGTCCGCCTATACTCTTGCTACAGAAATGTTACAGGGGTCTGCCTGTATTTTTGCTACAGAAATGTTATAGGGGTCTGCCTATACTGCTGCTACAGAAATGTTACAGGGGTCTGTCTATACTGCTGCTACAGAAATGTTACAGGAGTCTGCCTACACTTTTGCTACAGAGATGTTACAGAGGTCTGCCTATACTGTTGCTATAGAAATGTTACAGAGGTCTGCCTATACTTTTACTACAGAAATGTTACTGGGGTCCGCCAATTCTTTTACTATAAAAATGATACTGGGGTCCGCCTATAGTTTTACTACAGGAATGTTATAGGGGTCTGCCTATACTTCTGCTACAGAAATGTTACAGGGGTCTACCTATAGTTTTGCTACAGAAATGTTACTTGTGTCTGCCTATACCTTTGCTACAGGAATGTTACAGGGGTCTGCCTATACTTTTACTACAGGAATGTAACAGGGGTCTGTCTATACCTCTGCTACAGAAATGTTACAGGAGTCTGCCTATACTTTAGCTACAGAAATGTTACTGGGGTCTACTTATACCTTTGCTACAGAAATCTTACTGAGGTCCGCCTATACTTTTACTGCAGGAATATTACTGGGGTCTGCCTATTCTTCTGCTACAGAAATGTTACAGTTCTCTGCTTATACTTTTGCTACAGAAATGTTACAGGGCTCTGCTTATACTTTTGCTACAGAAATGTTGCAGGGGTGTGCCTATAGTTTTGCTACAGAAATGTTACTGGAGTCTTCCTATACCGTTGCTACAGAAATGTTACTGGGGTCCGCCTATACTTTTACTACAGGAATGTTACAGGGGTCTGCCTACACTTCTGCTACAGAGATTTCCAATAGGTTCACCATTTTGTATGTATTTTCTTTTGTCAACTGTAAAGATACCATATTTTGTCTATAATGTAAACCTCTGGGGGAAGGGAACATCGGCCCCCCACCACCACAAGAATTTAAGGAGCAGTGCTTATTGTCCATAAACTGATCAAACCGGTTCTAACTGGCAGAAACCTATCAAGGAAGGTCTTTGTCTTGGTCAAGCAGAGAGGAGAAACAGGATATTCTTCTCATGAGACCAAATTCAAGAATGAACTGAGCGTGCTCAACGAAGTTCCTCCCAGATGGATGACATCACAAGCTACCTCACAAATACCTCCCTCTGAGAACGATCAGCACGCTAAATAATGTAACTGTATCCTAAATTACTTCACTTCCTGTGTTGAAACATTTGAAACTTTTACGCGTGTTAATAAAGACAGACTCTTTGGGGACACATGATGTAGACTTGTGGTCTTTGAAAGGCTCTCCAGGCCGGCACATATTATCTAATTTGAAACACACAGTATATCTGAAATAGCGAAAATTGCGCTAACACTGGGGTCTGCCTATACTTTTACTACAGGAATGTTACAGGGCTCTGTCTATACTTCTGCTACAGAAATGTTACAGGAGTCTGCCTATACTTTTGCTACAGAAATGTTACTGGGGTCCGCCTATACTTTAACTACATAAAGGTTAATGCGTTCTGCCTATACTTTTGCTACAAAAATGTTACTGGGGTCTGCCTATACTGTTGCTACAGAAATGTTACAGGGATCTGCCTATAGTTTTGCTATAGAAATGTTACTGGGGTCTGCCTGTACCTTTGCTACAGAAATGTTACTGGTGTCTGCCTATTCTATTACTACAGAAAGCTTACAGGGCTCTGACTATCATTTTACTACAGAAATGTAACTGGGGTCTGCCTATCCCTTTGCTCCATAAATAAATAGAAGAATGAGATTAGCGCTCCAATGTGAGGTGGAGAAAATGGCAGGGTGAAGAGAAATAGAAAAAGGAGGAAAGGGAAATCCAATTGGACTCACCCCAGACGTACCGGACCCTGTGTAAGGTCACGGTGCGTCTAATGATCCTGGAAGGCAATAATCTCCATGGTAGAAGTTATTGTGTCATCAAGGGATCCTGATCGCTGGTCAAAATGACATCCCAATGGGGGAGAGCATCGCAGGGTGACTCTCGGTAGAATGTATACCAGAGGCAGCAAAGGGAGTAGACAACAAATTAGAAAAAAACCCCGTGCTCCAGTAATCGGATAGGTGAAATGAGAAGGCAGAAGGAACTTGCTTAGCAGGGGTGTCAGTGCAAATGACACCCCTGAAAATCCAGGTCAGCTTGTAGAAATGAATCTTGTCCAAGTTATGATGTTATAAAAGTTCTTTATTCACAGGGTGCAACGCGTTTCGGCTGAAACATCAGCCTTTATCAAACATCAATGCTTGATAAAGGCTGATGTTTCAGCCGAAACACGTTGCACCCTGTGAATAAAGAACCTTTATAACGTCATAACTTGGACAAGATTCATTTCTACAAGCTGACCTGGATTTTCAGGGGTGTCATTTGCACTGACACCCCTGCTAAGTAAGTGCCTTCTGCCTTCTCATTTCCCCTATCCGATTACTGGAGCACGTTTTTTTTTTCTAATTTGTTGTCTACTGCCTTTGCTCCATAAATGTTACAGGAGTCTGCCTATACTTCTCCTACAGGAATGTTACTATACTTTTACTACAAAAATGTTACTTGGGTCTGCCTATACTTTTGCTACAGAAATGTTACAGGGCTCTGCTTATACTTTTGCTACAGAAATCTTGCAGGGGTCTGCCTATAGTTTTGCTACAGAGATGTTACTTGAGTCTGCCTATACCGTTGCTACAGAAATGTTACTGGGGTCCGCCTATACTTTTACTACAGGAATGTTACAGGGGTTTGCCTACACTTCTGCTACAGGAATGTTACTGGGGTCCGCCTATACTTTCTCTACAGGAATGTTACAGGGGTCTGTCTATACTTCTGCTACAGAAATGTTACAGGAGTCTGCCTATACTTTTGCTACAGAAATGTTACTGGGGTCTGCCTATACCATTGCTGCAGAAATGTTACTGGGGTCCGCCTATACTTTAACTACATAAAGGTTAATGCGCTCTGCCTATACTTTTGCTACAAAAATGTTACTGGGGTCTGCCTATACTGTTGCTACAGAAATGTTACAGGGGTCTGCCTATAGTTTTGCTATAGAAATGTTACTGGTGTCTGCCTGTACCTTTGCAACAAAAATGTTACTGGCGTCCGCCTATTCTATTACTACAGAAAGATTACAGAGCTCTGACTATAATTTTACTACAGAAATTGTAACCGGGGTCTGCCTATCCCTTTGCTTCATAAATGTTACAGGAGTCTGCCTATACTTCTGCTACAGGAATGTTACTATGTTACTATACTTTTACTACAAAAATGTTACTTGGGTCTGCCTATACTTTTGCAACAGAAATGTTACAGGGGTCTGCCTTTACTGTGGGTGCACAAAGACTTCCCATCACGGCGTTTTACCTATCTGGCACAAATACACTGACTGACTAGGGCAGAAATGTGGGCCGAGGCCAAGGTCCTTGGCGGGGCGAAACTCTGCCATATTTGGGCACTCTGATTCCTTTCTGTGTAATACCATTTTTGTGCATTGACAGTATAGGCAAGCCCAAGGAACTCACAGAGTTCCCCTTGCGGTGTTGAGCTGTCTGACACCTACATAGAATGAATTGTGTGGGGACACAAGGATTTCCCATTGCTATGTAACTTAGGGCACATTGGGTCACAGGCTGCGACTGAGCCTGACCCAGGGCCCGCTCACATACTTCCCACACAGACTATTGCGGGTCCTCCTCGGTTATAGTTTCTTGGCTCTGGGGATCAGCACTGGGCAACATGTATTTTCTCTCGTGTTACCACAGTTATCTGTGAAACTGCAACGTTACTGCATTAATGAGACGTTCACAGCTGTACTAGCATCGGAGTCCGCTTTATGCTCACGATTGCTGAGGGTGTGAGCAGAGGACAAATTCCTGGGGGAAATGCAACTGCGCCAGGTTTGGCCCGTGGAACTTCTTCCTGGTTCATCCAGTCTTTGGAGTGATGAAAGCAACCGCAACTAATTTAATGAGACGTTCACAGCTGTACTAGCACCGAAGTGCGCTTTATGCAAACGATTGCTGAGGGTGTGTGCAGAGGTCGAGGTCCTCAGCGGAGTGAAAGTCTGCCATGTTTAGGCACTGTAATTGCTTCATGTTTAATACTTTCCTTGGGTTCCTTTAGCTCGCCTATGCTGTGGGTGCACAAAGATCTCCCATAGCGCTGTTTTACCTGTCTGGCACAAATACACTGACTGACTTGGGTAGGGTGCAAAGTGCAGATGGCTTTCCAATTGCATTGTTCAGCTATCTGACACCTACACAGAATGAATTGTGTGGGGACACTTGAATTTCCCATTGCTATGTAACTCAGAGCACCTTGGGTCACACAAGGTGGAGGCTGGTACCGAGCCTGACCCAGGGCCCGCTCACGTGCTTCCCACACAGAGTATTGCGGGTCCTACCTTGGTCATGGTTTCTCAGGCTTATTATGCCACCTCCTCCTCCTGCTTGGGGTCTGGGGATCTGCGTTGATCTTCATGTATTATCTCTCGTGCTACAAATTACCAAAGTTATCCGAGATACAGGATTGGAGCATTCACAGGAAGCGTTAGTGATTTTATGAGACTTTCACAGGGTCACTGTATGCCTGTGGTGGTTATTTTTGCGACAGCTCCTGCTTCAAACCAGTCTTTGGTGTTAGTATGTGCTGCTGTATTGTGGAGATATGTAGAAGTGCTTGCACCTGAGTCCCCTTTATGCCCACCTTTGCGGCTCCTGACAATTTTGTGACAGAGGTGGCACAGGATTGGAATGATGATCGTACGTCAATTTATCATCAATTCTCAACAGCACTGTGGGCTATCGCCCACACTTTCAGAAAGGGTCGCTGCCTGGCCCTGCCAGCCCTCTGCAGTGTGTGCCTCCGGTACCTCGTCATCCAGTATACACTTAAATAGACATGAGGGTGGTGTGGCTATGAAGCGAGCGTGTGGCATGAGGCCAGCTGAAAACTGCGCAGGGACAATTTTGTGTGCGCTGTGGACACAAGGTCATGCGGGGGGTTGGACAGCAATGCCAGCATGTAACCCAGGAGAAGAGGCAGCGGTGTCACCCGCAGGCAGTAATTGTCCTTGGTTGCAGGTAGTGTGGTGCTTGGGTAAGATGTGCCAGCGCGTGTGCCTTGCTAATGAGGGTTTGTCCCAAGTAAATTGTTAGGGGGGTGACCGCCAGACTCTTGTCCCCATTTTAGCTTAATAGTGGGACCTGGGAGCCTCAGATGCAGCCAAGTGTTATTCCTCCAGCTTCCAAACCGTGGTACCCGGGGACCCATGTTTTGGAACACTAACTTGTAAGGGTTAAATAAATGAGCCTTTTTGGGGGGCTTTGAATAAATCCCAGCTTTTGTTGGAAAGGCCATGGTTTGGGGGGGGGGGGGGTAATAACAGTTCGGCCAACTATCAGATGCCACCCATTAGTGTGGTCTGAGGACCGCAAAATGTTCTGTTAACTTTCAGGTATGTATGCCATCAGGGGAGAATCATTAAACCTCTAATCACAGATTTGTGAGCATTCCATAGAATGGATCGACACGTTCCTGTCAAGTCGTTATGTTTGAAGTACTCCACAAGAGCTTCCCTGACCACCTTCTGGAAATTGTGGTTTTTCAGTAAATAAGTGTTATTCCTTCAGTTTCCAAACTGTGGAACCCGTGGACCCAACTTCATTTGATAGTTATTGGAGCGTGATCTGACCACGTGGTCGTGCCCACTCTTGCTTCTTGGATTCTCTGCAAAAGTGAGAAGTCTACCAGGAACATGTTGATCCTAGAAAACGTTTTATGGAGAGGAGAATAGAAGGTGTACTCTATAGAGTTGACATTTAAACATCAAAAGGGGTCATATAGATTCACACTATGGATCCAGGAGGACAAAGCAGGGCCTCCCCTTCTGCTTGTGGAGCACATGTAAAGTGTATTATCCGCTACAAGGTTCAAGTCTCCACATAAAATCAAGTTGCCCTGTTGGATTTTCTTTAATTTCCTTATCGCCTTGTTCAGGAAATTTATTTGCTTTGTGTTTGGAGTGTAAATATTGGTAATAGTCATGAGGTGGCCCTCAATTCTGCAAATAATGATCAGAAATAGAGATGAGCGAGCACCAAAATGGTTGGGTGCTCATTGCTCGAGTCGAACTTTCCGCGATGCTCGAGGGTTCGTTTCGAGTAATGAACCCCAATGAAGTCGATGGGCGACTCGAGCATTTTTGTATAACAGCCATGCTCCGCTAAGGTTTTCATTGGTGAAAATCTGCAAAACCCAAGAAAGTGATGGAAACGACACAGAAACGGATAGGGCAGGCGAGGGGCAACATGCTGGGCTGCATTTCAGGTTCCCAGGTCCCACTATTCAGCCACAATAGTGGCAAGAGTGCCCCACCCCCCAACAATTTTTACTTCTGAAAAACCCTCATTAGTAAGCCACACCTTAGCTAAGCACCACACTACCTCCAACTAAGCACAAGCACTGCCTGCGGGACACACCCCTGCCTCTTCTCCTGGGTTACATGCTGCCCAACCCCCCCCCCCCCCCGCACAACCCAGTGTCCACAGCGCACACCAAAGTGTCCCTGCGCAGCCTTCAGCTGCCCTCATGCCACACGCTGGCCTTACAGCCACACCACCCGCATGTCTATTTATAAGTGCGTCTGCCATGAGGAGGAACCGGAGGCACACACTGCAGAGGGTTGGCAGGGCCAGGCAGCGACCCTCTTTAAAGGGGGCGGGGCGACAGCCCAAAATGCTGTACAGAAGCAATGATACATCCAATCCTGTACGACCTCCGTCAGGAGCTGCAAACGTGGGCATAGCAATGGGGAATCCATGTGCCACACAGTATTCATTCTGTCAAGGTGTCGCATAGCTCAATCCACACTGCAAGGGGAAAGCCGTCAGCGCTCTGCCCTCTACCCAAGTCAGTCAGTGTCTTTGTGCCAGACAGGTCAAACACCGCGATGGGAACTAAGTTTGCAGCAACAGCATAGGTGGATCCTAGGAAGCCCAAGACATGAACAAAAAATTGATCTGAGCGGCCAAACATGGCAGACTTGCACCACTCCCACGACATAGGCCTCGGCCCACAGATTCAGCAATCCTTGGCAGGAAGCGGACTTTCACTGCACTCAGGACATAGGCCTCTGCACAAACCCTTAGCAATCGTGGGCCTACAGCGGACTCCTATGCTAGCGTAGCTTTGCACGTCTCATTAGCTCTGTATTGCTCCTGTAGTTTGTCCCAATGCAGTGCCATGGATAGTAGAGCTAACGTCAGATTAAATACAGGTGGGCTTCGGCCCACACTGCATGCCCCAGTCTGACCGAGGTTTTTTATAAATAGTCACAGGCAGGTACAACTCTGCAATGGGAATTCCATGTGCACCCACAGCATGGGTGGCTCCCTGGAACCCACTGGCGGTACATAAATATATCCTATTGCAGTGCCCAGCACAGCTGAGGTAACATCAGATTAAATGCAGGTGGGCTTCGGCCCACACTGCATGCCCCAGTCAGACTGGGGTTTTTTATAAGTAGACACAGGCAGGTACAACTCCCTATTCTGAAGTCCGTGTGGACCAACAGCATGGGAGGGTCCCAGGAAGCCACCAGCGGTACATAAATAAATCCCATTGCAGTGCTCAGCACAGCTGAGGTAACGTCAGATTAAATGCAGGTGGGCTTCGGCCCACACTGCATGCCCCAACCTGACCGGGGTTTTTAATTCATAGACACAGGCAGGTACAAATCCCCTATGTGAAGTCCCTGTGGACCCACAGCATGGGTGGCTCCCTGGAACCCACCGGCGGTACATAAATATATCCCATTGCAGTGCCCAGCACAGCTGAGGTAACGTCAGATTAAATGCAGGTGGGCTTCGGCCCACACTGCATGCCCCAGTCAGACTGGGGGTTTTTCTAAGTAGACACAAGCATGTACAACTCCCTATTATGAAGTCCGTGTGGACCGACAGCATGGGTGAGTCACAGGAAGCCACCGGCGGTACATAAATATAACCTATTGCATTGCCCAGCACAGCTTAAGTAACGTCAGATTAAATGCAGGTGGGCTTCGGCCCACAGTGCATGCCCCAACCTGACCGGGGTTTTTAATGCATAGACACAGGCAGGTACAAATCCCCTATGTGAAGTCCCTGTGGACCCACAGCATGGGTGGCTCCCTGGAACCCACCGGCGGTACATAAATATATCCCATTGCAGTGCCCAGCACAGCTGACGTAACGTCAGATTTAATGCAGTTTGGCTTTGGCCCACACTGCATGCCCCAGTCAGACTGGGGTTCTTTATAGGTAGACACATGCAGTTACAACTCCGTGTGGACCGACAGCATGGGTGGGTCCCAGGAAGCCACTGGCGGTACATAAATATATCCCATTGCACTGCCCTGGACAGCAGAGCTAACGTCAGATTAAATGCAGGTGGGCTTCGGCCAAGAAAGTTTTCATTGTTGGAGGAGCAGGACGGAAAAGTTTTTCAGGCAGTACGTGTCCTGTCCCCGTGTCCGTGGTTATATGCACCTTCCCAGTGACCGCGTCGCTGAAAAGTTGTCGCGCCTGTGGAACCTAGTAGCATGGCCTCGCCACCATCATGTCTTTGGGAAGCCTCTGTTTCCCCTACCCTGTAACATTGCAGTAGCAGCAGTATAGACAGAGCCGAGAATTAGTAACATTTCAGCGGTAAGAGTATGCACAAACCCCTGTAACATTTCATTGGCAGCAGTGAGGACAGACCCCACTAACATTTCATTTGTAGCAGTATACACAGACCCCAGTAACATTTCAGTAGTATCAGTATAGACAGACCCCAGTAACAGTAACGTAGAAGCAGTAGGGACAAAGCAGCAGATTCACATTTCCCTGGCAGCAGTGTAGGGAGAGCATAGTATTGGTAAGATTTCAGTAGTAGGAGTATAGTCAGGCCCCAGCAACAGTAACGTAGAAGCAGTAGGGACAAAGCAGCAGATTCACATTTCCCTGGCAGCAGTGTAGGGAGAGCATAGTATTGGTAAGATTTCAGTGGTAGGAGTATAGTCAGGCCCCAGCAACAGTAACGTAGAAGCAGTAGGGACAAAGCAGCAGATTCACATTTCCCTGGCAGCAGTGTAGGGAGAGCATAGTATTGGTAAGATTTCAGTAGTAGTATAGACGGGCCCCAGCAACAGTAACGTAGAAGCAGTATGGGCAAAGCAGCAGATTCACATTTCCCTGGCAGCAGTGTAGGGAGAGCATAGTTTTGGTACGATTTCAGTAGTAGGAGTACAGTCAGGCCCCAGCAACAGTAACGTAGAAGCAGTAGGGACAAAGCAGCAGATTCACATTTCCCTGGCAGCAGTGTAGGGAGAGCATAGTATTGGTAAGATTTCAGTAGTAGGAGTAGAGTCAGGCCCCAGCAACAGTAACGTAGAAGCAGTAGGGACAAAGCAGCAGATTCACATTTCCCTGGCAGCAGTGTAGGGAGAGCATAGTATTGGTAAGATTTTAGTGGTAGGAGTATAGTCAGGCCCGAGCAACAGTAACGTAGAAGCAGTAGGGACAAAGCAGCAGATTCTCATTTCCCTGGCAGCAGTGTAGGGAGAGCATAGTTTTGGTACGATTTCAGTAGTAGGAGTACAGTCAGGCCCCAGCAACAGTAACGTAGAAGCAGTAGGGACAAAGCAGCAGATTCACATTTCTCTGGCAGCAGTGTAGGGAGAGCGTAGTATTGGTAAGATTTCAGTAGTAGGAGTATAGACAGGCCCCAGTAACATTAACGTAGAAGCAGTATGGGCAAAGCCCACAATTAGTTACATTTCTGTTATAGCAGTATAGATCTGCCCCAGTAACACTTCCGTTGAAGCATTATGGGCAGAGCCCAGTATAAGTAAAATTACAGTAGTAACAGTATACACCAACCAAGGTAACACTTGAGGAGCAGAAGTAACAGAAGTAACATTTCTGTTGCTGAAGTATAGTCAGACCCCTGTAGCATTCCTGTGGCAGAAGTATAGGTAGGCAGAACAGAGTTACATTTCTGTAGCAAAAGTGTAGGCCAACCCCAGACACATTGGTGTACCATGAGTGCAGGCGAAGCCCATAAAAATTACTTGGATTACATTCTAGGCGAGGGCCCGAAAAATTGTTGTACCGACAGTACAAATGTACCCCAGAAAAATTCCCCATGCCCAACCCAGAGAGTAGGTGAAACCCATTAATCGCTTAGCGTACTGTGGCTTAATTTTTAACTAGGCCTGGAGGCAGCCCAGTCTAAAAGACAATTGGTTCAGGTGGAAGTTTCAATGCTTTAATGAGAATTGAAACAGATAAATATTATTTAGAAAAGTTATATGAGCCTTTTGGCCCACAGAAAAATTGCCCATTCGCGGTGATTACGAGAGGTTTCAGGAGGAGGAGCCGGAGGAGGAGGTCGAATACCATACACAGATTGACAAAATTCTTTAGGTAGCGCTGCTGTCCGCTGGTGGAGAAGAGAAGTCTGGGGAAATCCAGGCTTTGTTCATCTTTATGAGTGTAAGCCTGTCGGCGCTATAAGTTGACAGGCGGGTATGCTTGTCCGTGATGATTCCCCCAGCTGCACTAAACACCCTCTCTGACAAGACGCTAGCCGCAGGGCATGCCAACACCTCCAGGGCATACAGCGCGAGTTCGGGCCATGTGTCCAGCTTTGACACCCAGTAGTCGTACGGACCAGAGGCGTCACGGAGGACGGGGGTACGATCGGCTGCATACACCCTCACCATCTTCTTACAGTGCTCCCTCCGACTCAGCCTGGACTGGGGAGGTGAGAGACAGTCTTGCTGGGGAGCCATAAAGCTGGCAAAGGCCTTGGAGAGTGTTCCCCTTCCTGCGCTGAATATGCTGCCTGATCTACGCATCTCCCCTTCTACGTGGCCCTTCGAACTGTGCCTTCTGCCACTAGTGCTGTCAGATGGGAAGTTTATCATCAGTTTGTCCTCCAGGGCCCTGTGGTATTGCATCACTCTCAAACCCCTTTCCTCTTCGGGAATGAGAGTGGAAAGGTTCTCCTTGTACCGTGGGTCAAGCAGTGTGTACACCCAGTAATCCGTAGTGGCCAGAATGCGTCTATCGCGAGGGTCACGAGAAAGGCATGCTAACATAAAGTTAGCCATGTGTGCCAGGGTACCTGTACGCAACATATGGCTGTCCTCACTAGGAAGATCACTTTGAGTATCCTCCTCCTCCTCCTCAGGCCATACACGCTGAGTGGATGAGAGGCAAGCAGCATGGGTACCCTCGGCAGTGAGCCCAGCTGTCTCTTCCTCCTCAGGCTCCTCCCCCTCCTCCTCCTCCTCCTCCTCGTGCTGAGATATAGACATGTGGGTGCTCTGACTATCCAGCGACATACCGTCTTCCCCGCCTCCGTTTCCGCCCGCAAAGCATCAGCCTTTATGCTTTGCAGGGAACTTCTCAACAGGCATAGCAGGGGAATAGTGACGCTAATGATTGCAGCATCGCCTCTCACCATCAGGGTGGACTCCTCAAAGTTTCCAAGGACCTGGTAGATATCTGCTATCCAGGCCCACTCCTCTGTAAAGAATTGAGGAGGCTGACTCCCACTTCGCCGCCCATGTTGGAGTTGGTATTCCACTATAGCTCTACGCTGCTCATACAGCCGGGACAGCATGTGAAGCGTAGAGTTCCACCGTGTGGGCACGTCGCAAAGCAGTCGGTGCACTGGCAGATTAAACCGATGTTGCAGGGTGCGCAGGGTGTCAGCGTCCGTGTAGGACTTGCAGAAATGTGCGCTGACCCGGCGCACCTTGCCGAGGAGGTCTGAAAAGTGTGGGTAGCCTTTCAGAAACCGCTGAACCACCAAATTAAAGACTTGGGCCAGGCATGGCACGTGCGTGAGGCTGCCGAGCTGCAGAGCCGCCACCAGGTTACGGCCATTGTCACACACGACCATGCCTGGTTGGAGGCTCAGTGGCGAAAGCCAGCGGTCGGTCAGCTCTGTCAGACCGTGCAACAGTTCGTGGGCCGTGTGCCTCTTCTCTCCTAAGCTGAGTAGTTTCAGCGCAGCCTGCTGGCGCTTGCCCACCGCTGTGCTGCCACACCGCGCAACACCGACTGCTGGCGACGTGCTGCTGGTGACAAGTCTTGATTGCGAGGTAGAGGTTGCGTTGGAGGAGGAGGAAGGTTTAGTGGAGGTGGCATACACCGCCGCAGATACCAGCACCGATCTGGGGCCGGCAATACTGGGGGTGGGTAGCACATGAGCGGTCCCAGGCTCTGACTCGGTCCCAGCCTCCATTAAATTCACCCAATGTGCCGTCAGGGAGATATAGTGGCCCTGCCCGCCTGTGCTTGTCCACGTGTCCGTTGTTAAGTGGACTTTGGCAGTAACCGAGTTCGTGAGGGCGCGTACGATGTTGCATGAGACGTGGTCGTGCAGGGCTGGGACGGCACACTGTGAAAAATAGTGGTGACTGGGGACAGAGTAGCGCGGGGCTGCTGCCACCATCATGTTTTTGAACGCCTCAGTTTCCACCAACCTGTAGGGGAGCATTTCCAGGCTGATCAATTTGGCTATGTGGACATTTAAAGCTTGAGCGTGCGGGTGCGTGGCGGCGTATTTGTGCTTTCTCTCCAATGATAATCTTAGCGACAGCTGAATGCTGCGTTGAGAGACATCGCTGTCCTCGGCCCCATCCATCAGAGGTGAGGGTGTGGGTCCAGTCCTGGAGACGGTCGTGCCTGTGTCCTGAGAGGGGGGTTGGATCTCAGTGGCAGGTTGGGGCCCTGGGGGAGAGGTAGTGTCGCAAGCTGGAGGCGGTGAACGGCCTTCGTCCCACCTTGTGGGGTGCTTGGCCATCATATGCCTGCGCATGCTGGTGGTGGTGGCTCCCCGGCTGATCATGGCACGACAAAGGTTGCACACCACTGTTCGTTGGTCGTCCGGCGTCTCCATGAAAAACTGCCACACCTTAGAGCACCTTGGCCTCTGCATGGTGGCTTGGCGCGAAGGGGTGCTTTGGGAAACAGCTGGTGGATTATTCGGTCTGGCCTGCCTCTACCCCTGGCCACCCCACTGCCTTTTCCAACCTGTCCTGCGGCTGCAATTGCCTCCCCCTCTGAAGACCTGTCCTCAGTTGGCTTATTACACCAGGTGGGGTCAGTCACCTCATCGTCCAGCGGCTCTTCCTCCGAATCATCTGTGCGCTCCTCCCTCGGACTTACTGCCCTTACTACTACCTCACTGATCGACAACTGTGTCTCTACATCATCATCCTCCTCATCCACTGAAAGCTCTTGATACAGTTGCTGGAAGTCCCCAGCCTCATCCCCCGGACCCCGGGAACTTTCCAAAGGTTGGGCATCGGTCACGACAAACTCCTCCGGTGGGAGAGGAACCATTGCTGCCCAATCTGGGCACGGGCCCGAGAACAGTTCCTGGGAGTCTGCCTGCTCTTCAGAATGTGTCATTTTCATAGAGGGAGGAGGCTGGGAGGAAGGAGGAGCAGCAGCCAGAGGATTCAGAGTTGCAGCAGTGGACGGCGTAGAAGACAGGTTGGTTGATAGATTGCTGGATGCACTTTCTGCCATCCACCACAGGACCTGCTCACACTGCTCATTTTTTAATAAAGGTCTACGACGTGGACCCAAAAATTGCGATATGAAGCTGGGGACCCCAGAAACTGTCCTCTCCCCTAATCCCGCAGCAGCCGGCTGCGATTCACCTGGACCAGGAACTCGTCCTATGCCCACACCCTCACTTGGGACTCCGCGTCCTCGACCGCGACCGCGTCCATGTCCTCTGCCCCTACCCCTACCCCTCAGCATGCTGGATTAAGAATTGAGCAGAGACAGAGCGGTGTAAAAATGTTTGTGAATTATTGCCGCGCAGTTGCTGGCTGCCAGCGGTAATATAACGCTAAATGAAGCTACAGATAAATTATAAGGAAGGCTGCACGCAGGCTAGACTGTGAACTATGCAGCTTGGATGGACGTGAAGTCCCACAGGCCACGCAGGCACATGCACTGGGTAACCGTTAGCCGTAAAAAGGAATTTTTGTTTAAATCTCCTTATTTTACTCTGCAATGCAGGCTGAGGCTAGGCAGTGTGTATTGCACTTTCAATCTATGGGCGTCAGGCAGACAGTGAACGTCTGAGACAGCACACGTATGACAGAGCGTTGTAGAAAATGTGTGGTTTCTTGGCGTACACTTAGAGGCACACTGCAGTGAGGCTACGCGAAGTGCGGATAGAAAAATATTTCTAAATGAAGGCTGCACGCAGGCTAGGCTGTGAACTATGCAGTTTGGATGGACGTGAAGACCTACAGGCCACGCAGGCACATGCACAGGGTAACCGTTAGCCGTAAAAAGGAATTTTTGTTTAAATCTCCTTATTTTACTCTGCAATGCAGGCTGAGGCTAGGCAGTGTGTATTGCACTTTCAATCTATGGGCGTCGGGCAGACCGTGAACGTCTGAGTCAGCACACGTATAACAGAGCGTTGTAGAAAATGTGTGGTTTCTTGGCGTACACTTAGAGGCACACAGCAGTGAGGCTACGCGAAGTGCGGACAGAAAAATATTTCTAAATGAAGGCTGCATGCAGGCTAGGCTGTGCAATGCAGAGGTACTACAACTCCCAGCAACCACGGTGTTAAATGCACACGGTCGCAGGTTGCCCTAAGAAGAACTGTTGGGGTACTTGTAGACAGGATTCTACACTACCACTGTCCCTGCCTGACCAATAGTGCCCCTATACTGAAGTACAGACTGCAGCCTGAGAACGCTACAGCCTGCACGCCCGATATACATTAAAAAAAAAAATTGTGCAAAAGGGATCACAGCACTCACTACAGGTACTACAACTCCCAGCAACCACAGAGTTAAATGCACACGGTCGCAGGTTGCCCTAAGAAGAACCGTTGGGGTACTTGTAGACAGGATTCTACACTATCACTGTCCCTGCCTGACCAATAGTGCCCCTATACTGAAGTACAGACTGCAGCCTGAGAACGCTACAGCCTGCACGCCCGATATACATAAAAAAAAAAAAATTGTGCAAAACTGCTCACAGCAGCCACAACAGTAATGCACTAGGTGAGCTGTGGCCCTAAGAAGGGCCGTTGTGGTTCTTGAAGACGCTAACACTGTCCCTATAGCAGCAGCAGCATCAGCAGCACTGTCTCTGATCTCTCTTAGCATGTGTCTGTGGCGAGCCGCGGGTGGGGCTGATTTAAATACTCAGGGGTCACTTGATCTCACCAGCCACTCACTGCAGGGGGGTGGGATAGGGCTGGAACGTCACAGGAGGAAGTTGTAATGCCTTCCCTGTGTTTCTATTGGCCAGAAAAGGGCGCAAATTTCTCAGGTAAGGAAATGTAATGGAGTCGAGTGCCGCGTGGTGCTAGTCTCGAGTAACGAGCATCTCGAACACCCTAATGCTCGAACGAGCATCCAGCTCGGACGAGTGCGCTCGCTCATCTCTAATCAGAAACCTTCCCCTGGGATACGCAAATTCTTCAACAAGTTGGACGTCTAATGATTCTTTGAAAGCTGTAAAACTCCAGCCTTCTTTTTAGGTGCATTGGCAAAGAATATTTTGGTAAATTTTGAATAAGAAAAGGTGGGAGCCCTATTTTGGGCGAAGTGGGTCTCTTGGGCGCAAACAATGTCCACTTTAGAGGACAGGGCTTCTCTCCACAATGCCGATCTCTTATGCGGTGAGTTGAGACCCTTGACATTTAGTGATAGTATGTTTAGCTCCATTTGACCATAATAGCTCATAATAGCTATTTTGACTCTTGGCTTTGTGTCTTGTTTGTAGTAGGTTTCCTGGGCGACAAGATGTGTTGATAAAAAAAAAAAAAAATCAAGAAGATGATCCTATTTTGAACTGGGAAGGGTGGAGGAAAGTAACTTTTTTTGAGAACTAGATTGCCGGTTTCTGTGTTTTGGAACACTAACTTGTAAAGGTTAAATAAATTAGCCTTTTTTCGGGGCTTTAAATAAATTCAAGCTCTTGTTGGAAAGGCCATGGTTTAGGGGGGTAATAACAGTTCGGCCAACTAGCAGATGTCACCCATTAGTGTGGTCTGAGGACCTCAAGATGTTCTGTTAACTTTCAGGTATGTATGCCATCGGCGGGGAGGAAGGGGGGGGGGTGTTGTTTGTTGGTTCAAGGTGCTTGTTTGTGTGACCAGTCTTTAGTGACGCAAGTAAGCGCCATCTCTTGATCCCATTTCTCCAACAGGCTAAGGCCTTCTACGTAGGAGTAGATGGTGGTGAAGGTGCCCTCTTTGTTAACGTGCAGTTTTGTCAGGAAGCCACATCTGTATAGGATTTTATGCTCCCGCAGCACTGCTGTTATAGCTGAGAATTTTTTCTGTGCTTGCATGGTAACTTGTGAAAAATCAGAGAACAATTGGGGTAATGCTTTAAGGTTTCGAGAGATTCTCATTAGATCATCTTTAACATGGAAGAAGTAAACCTTAGCAATAACATCTCTTGGAACATTTTTAGGGATACCCTTAGGTTTAGGTAGTCTGTGGATTCTATCAGGATGTGTTTTTCTCATTTTGAGTTTGGGAGAAGAGTTTTAATTAGATCTTAAGCATAATTATTGAGCTGTTCTGGTTTCACCGTCTCCGGTATCCCTATGAATTTTATGTTGTTGCCCCTATTATAGTCCTCCAGGTCCGCCATTTTTTGTTCTAGCGCTTCAAAGTTTTCCTCTAATTTATAGTGGACATCGATCAGCTCATTGTGAGAGGTTGTGATTTCACTGGTTTTATTTTACAGGTGGTCAACTCTGTCTCCTAAGCTTGGTATGGCAGAGCCTACTCTGGTGCTGATATCCATAAGGACTTGTTTGAGAGAGCCTCTCAGAGCTAGCACCATATTTCTCATGAAAAGCTCAGAGACAGCCTGCCCAGACCACTCTATATTTAGTATAGGATTCTCTGTGGCTTCTGAAGTGTTAATACTGTATAGAGAGGTGTTGTAATGTGCATCATTCTTCCTGTTTCTCCTTTTCTCAAGGTTTATACTTGGAGAAGCTGCATTTATTACACTCTCTCCCTGGATTAATTGAGAGGAGGAAGATGACGCTCCCTCACCCAGCTCCTCCCACTTTTCTTGCACTGCCTGGGGCCATGTTAGCTAAGCCCATCTCCTGCAGCTCTGTGTCTGGCGTCTTCTGGAGAAGGAACTGCACGGTATGATTGTGCTTAACATGTAGGGGAGGCGGGGGGCCGGAGGAAGCCCACTTACCGATCCGTCTGGGTGCGGGGTCCCCCCCTCCCGCCAGCTCCATCTCCTTGACGCTCTAAGTACAGCTTGCCGCGTCCTCCATTAGCAGCTCACCCTCCGCTCTGGCTCCTAAAAAAAACTCTGTTAGGCGCTTGGGTCCTGTTTTCATCAGCCTTCTCCTTGACATCCTTAGGTTCCACAGATCTTCCGATGCCTTTTAGGAAAGGCGAGGTCCTTTTTTCTTGTTGCTAGTGGTTGCTTGGGGTGGAAATAAAAAGCGGAGCTTAGGAGCAAGTGTCCGCCATCAAAGCTATCCAGGCCATGCTACCAAGAGGTGCATTTTTAAGGTGCGTCTGAAGTTTTGTGCATCAGGAATTGTCTGGATGCCTTGGGGTAGAGCGTTCCAGAGGATAGGTGCTGCTCTGGTGAAGACCTGTAGGCGAGCATGTGATGTTCATATTAGAGGGGTGTTTAGTCTGAGTGTGTTAGTGGATCGGAGTGTGCAGGCTGGTGGCAATTTACTTTGCAGCACCACAGTACATTACTTCCCTCCTGCCCGTACAGGAGGGAAGTAATGTACTGTAGTGCAACACCATGGAGAGCTTTGTGGGTGAGGGTGAGGAGTTTAAATTTAGTTCTGCAGTGACTGGAAACAGATGGATAGAAAAATGAGCCCAGCTACCGTGTTTAGTATGGATTAGAGAGGGGAGAGTCAGGTGCGGAGAAGGCCAGTGAATAGCAAGTTGCAGTGTCGAGTCAGGAGTGGATGAGGGCGACAACAAGTGTCTTTAGCGTGTCCATAGTTTGGAATGCCCGGATTTTAGCAATATTTCTGAGCTGAAGGTAGCATGCTCAAGCCAGAGATTGCATGTGGTGGGTAAAGGAGAGATCAGAGTGCAGTGTGACTCCAAAGCAGCGGGCATGCTGTCTGGGGATTATGATGGTGCTAGACACTGGAATGGAGATGTTGATGGGAGGTCGGTTGAAAGGCGGAAAGACAAGAAGGTCAGTTTTAGAGAGGTTAAGTTTGAGAAAAAGGGAGGACATAGTATTAGAGACAGCGGACAGTCAGTCATATTTTGGAGGAATGATTCAGAGACGTCATGGGAAGAGGTTATAGTTGGGCATCGTCAGCACAGAGATGGTATTGGAGGTCGAATTTGTGGATGGTTTGTCCAATTGGGGCTGTGTAAATAGAAAAGAGAAGGAGACTAAGGACCGAGCCCTGGAGGACCCAAACAGCGAGAGGAAGTTGAGTGGAGATAGAGCCAGCAAAGGACATGCAAAAAGAGTGGTCAGAGAGGTAGGAGTAGAACCAGGAGAAAGCAGTGTCCTTTAGGCCGAGTGGAGCATAGTGAGAAGGAGGTCTTGGTAGACAGTGTCAAATGCAGCATAGAAGTCAAAGAGGATTAGAAGGGAGTAGTCGCCTCTAGACTTTGCCATCATCAGGTCATTTGATACTTTTGTGAGGGCGGTTTCAATCAAGCGTAGAGGATAGAAACTGGACTGGAGGGGCTCGAGGAGAGAGTTTTCAGAATGAAAGCATATGAGGTGGGAGTAGACCAGGCATTCTAGTAATTTGGAGATGAAGGGGAGGTTTGAGACGGGTCAGTAGTTGATAGCATCAGTCGGGTAAAGGATTTTTTTTTTTTTAGCACGGGATATGATGGAGTGTTTGAATGAGGAGGGGAAGGTGCCAGAGGTTAGGGAGAGGTTGCAGATGGTAGTGAGGTGGATAATGACAGCTAGTGAGAGGGACCGGAAGAGGTGAGAGGGTCACTAGTACAGGTGGTGGGGCGAGCAGCAGAGAACAATCTGGAGACTTCTTCCTCTGTCATTGGTTCTAACATTTAATTTTCTCTATTTTTCATTGTTTTTTTAATGTATTGTATTCTTTACTGCCTTTCCCTGGGTTTGAACATAAATTGTACAATCTTTTGTTCTTTAATTTCCATGTGCTTTCAGGACTAAGGGTCTTTAAAGCATTTTGGACTAATACATTCTGAAGTAGACTTTCATAGTCTACCAGTATTTTTTCTGTCAGATATTTCTTAAAGGATCAAAAAGGCACCACCATCTTTTTGATTTGTCTTGTTTGTGTTTTTAAAGAAAAAAAGACACAAATTGGAAAAAAAAACTTTCCTCAGTCCCTTTCCCTTGTAATGTAGCTGGTACAACCAATGACATTTACTGCATAAAATAAGTCATTAATTCTCCCAAGTATAAAAATAGCAATAATCAAGGAGAGCACCTGGCACGCAATTTGAAAACAGAGATAAAAATTACAGTTTTAACTCACCAGGTGCTTGGCGTGTTACCACAGTAACATGCCTGCACCAAGGATCCAAGTGCGCTTGTAATGGTATCTTTAAATAGGTTCCTTCAAAATCCAATGAATTGGAGAGCTGCAGTACAGGATAACCCGGTTTCCAAAGAAAAACGGATAAATAACAGAAGTAAAAGAAAAAAAAAAAAAGAAAAAACCCTTCACTGCGCTTCTGATGGAGTTGCCTTCAAGAAGTAACCACCAGTAGATGTAGTCCACAAGTAAAGGTTTTAATATTTAAAACCACTGAGGTAGAAAAAAACTCTTAAAAAGACAAACAGCAACAGACAGGATATAAATGCATGCAACATGTTTCGGCGGAAGAATCCGCCTTTCTCAAGCATCAAGCCATGTAATTAGTGCGGTCCGGCCGACAGGACGAGCTGGAGAAGAGAAGAAGGAAGGAGGAAGGACTTGGACGGAAGACGGGGGAGAAGGAGGGGGTACACAGACACACGGCACTGCACAGCAAGGCATGGCATGAAGTGGAGGAAGCATAATGATGTCATCTCCATGCTGCTCCCCTCCTGCTGACACTGTGTACAGCTCCTCACCTCACACAGAGAAGTGGTCCGGGCCCCGAGGTACGTTAAGTGGTCCGGGCCCCGGTTGATATTTATCTATCTGCTTATCTGTCTGTCTCTCTATCTATATGTCTATTTTTATCATGTATGTCTATCTATCATCTATTTATTTCATATGTATATCTCTCTCTCATATCTATCTATCTCTCTCATATCAATCCATCTGTTTATCTACCTTTCACTAACTTTCATATCTATCTATCTCTTACTACCTCTCATATCTATCTGTTTGTTTATCTCTCTCATGTCTGTCTGTCATCTATCTATCTCATATCTATCTATTTCTCTCTCACACATCTCTCTCTCTCTCTCATGTCTATCTATTTCTCTATCTTTCACTCTATCTCATATCTATCTATCTATCTCTTTCTGATTTCTCTCTCTCTCATATCTCTCTCTCATAACTATGTCTCTCTCTCATATCTTTCTATCTATCTATCTATCTATCTATCTCATGTCATCTACCTATCTATCTATCACTCTCTCTCATATCTGCTTATCTCTCTCTCATATTTATCTCTCTCTCATATTTATCTCTCTCATATCTATCTCTCTCATATCTATCTATCTGTCTGTTTGTCTATCTCTCACTCTCACTCATGTCTATCTATCTCTCACCCTTTCTCATATCTATTTGAAATCAGAAAGGGGATTGGATGTTCTTAAGGACAGAAATGTCCAAGACGGTTGGGAAATATTGCGAAATGAAATTCTCAAAGCACAATCTTTATCAATTCCTAAAAGACGTAAGAATGGAAAGCAGTTAAAGAAACCAGGATGAATGAACAAAGAACTTGCACATATGTTGAAAAGGAAGAAAAATATGTTTATCAAATGGAAAGAAGGGGAAATATCCAAAGAAGAATATAATGCGGTCTGCAGAAACTGTAGGGCAGGTGTCAGAAATGGCATGTATGCAAGCACTTGGATAAAAATGGAGTAATTAATAGAGATGAGCGAGCACCAAAATGCTCGGGTGCTCGTTACTCGAGACGAACGTTTCGCGATGCTCGAGGGTTCGTTTCGAGTAACGAACCCCATTGAGGTCAATGGGCGACTCGAGCATTTTTGTATATCGCCGATGCTCGCTAAGGTTTTCATTTGTGAAAATCTGCAAAACCCAAGAAAGTGCTGGAAACGACACAGAAACGGGTAGGGCAGGTGAGGGGCTACATGTTGGGCTGCATTTCAGGTTCCCAGGTCCCACTATTAAGCCACAATAGCGGCAAGAGTGGGCCCCCCCCTCCCAACAATTTTTACCTCTGAAAAACCCTCATTAGCCAAGGCATACCTTAGCTAAGCACCACACTACCTCCAACAAAGCACAATCACTGCCTGCATGACACTCCGCCGCCACTTCTCCTGGGTTACATGCTGCCTAACCCCCCCCCCCCCGCATGACCCAGTGTCCACAGCGCACACCAAAGTGTCCCTGCGCAGCCTTCAGCTGCCCTCATGCCACACACTGGCCTAATAGCCACACCACCCTCATGTCTATTTATAAGTGTGTCTGCCATGAGGAGGAACCGGAGGCACACTCTGCAGAGGGTTGGCAGGGCCAGGCAGCGACCCTCTTTAAAAGGTGCGGGGCAATAGCCCACAATGCTGTACAGAAGCAATGAGAAATCCAATCCTGTGCCACCTCTATCAGGAGCTGCACTATTCATTCTGTCAAGGGGTCTGCATGCCCCAGTCAGACCGGGTTTTTTTATAAATAGTCACAGGCAGGTACAACTCCGCAATGGGAATTCCGTGTGCACCCACAGCATGGGTGGCCCCCTGGAACCCACCGGCTGTACATAAGCAAATCCCATTGCAGTGCCCTGGACAGCAGAGCTAACGTCAGATTAAATGCAGGTGGGCTTCGGCCCACACTGCATGCCCCAGTCAGACTGGGGTTCTTTATAAGTGGACACATGCAGTTACAACTCCGTGTGGACCGACAGCATGGGTAGGTCCCAGGAAGCCACCGGTAGAACATAAATATATCCCATTGCATTGCCCATCACAGCTGAGGTAGCGTCCGATTAAATGCAGGTGGTTTTCGGCCCACACTGCATGCCCCAGTCTGACCGGGGTTTATAATACATAAACACTGGCAGGTACAAATCCCTAATGTGAAGTCCCTGTGGACCCACTGCATGGGTGGCTCCCTGGAACCCACCGGCGGTACATAAATAAATCCCATTGCAGTGCCCAGCACAGCTGAGGTAACGTGAGGTTTAATGCAGGTGGGCTTTGGCCCACACTGCATGCCCCAGTCAGACTGGGGTTCTTTATAAGTAGACACATGCAGTTGCAACTCCGTGTGGACTGACAGCATGGGTGGGTCCCAGGAAGCCACCGGCGATACATAAATAAATCCCATTGCATTGCCCATCACAGCTGTGGTAACGTCCGATTAAATGCAGGTCGTCTTCGGCCCACACTGCATGCCCCAGTCTGACCAGGGTTTTTAATATATAGACACTGGCAGGTACAAACCCCTAATGTAAAGTCCCTGTGGACCCACAGCATGGGTGGCTCCCTGGAACCCACCGGCGGTACATAAACGTATCCCATTGCAGTGCCCTGCTCAGCAGAGCTAACGTCACATACAATACAGGTGTGCTTCGGCCCACAGTGCATGCCCCAGTCAGACTGGTAATATGTACCTTAACAGTAAACGCGTTGGTGGGAATGTGGTGGCGACTGCGGACCTAGTAGCCTGGTTTTATTTAGTTGCTTTTCGGAATGTGGCCAGGATTAAGTGGGCCGTGGCGGGGGGGTGGTGGGTGGGCTCTCTTGTTGTGTCGGTAAAGGTGAAATTCTTCGACTGCCACCAGACGGACAAATGCAAAGGTATTTGGCAAGAATGTTTTCATTGTTGGAGGAGGAGGGGGATGTTTTTGAGGCACTACGTGTCCTCTCCACGTGTCCGTGGTTATATGCACCTTAACAGTAACCGCGTTGGTGGGAAATGGCCTTGCCACCATCATGTCTTTGGGAAGCCTCCGTTTCCACACCCCAGTGAGATAGCATTAGCAGCGGTATAGGCAGAGCCCAGAATTAGTAACATTTCAGCGGTAGCATTAGGGACAGGCCCCAGTAACATATCACTAGCAGCATTATGGGGGGAGCACAGTATTAGTTCCATTTCAGTAGTAGTAGCAGTCCAGACAGGCCCAAGTAACAATCCCGAAGCAGCAGTATAGGGGGAGCCCATCTTAGTTCCATTTCAGGAATAGTAGCAGTCAAGACAGGCCCCAGTAACAATTCAGAAGTAGCACTATAGGGGGAGCACAGTATTAGTTCCATTTCAGTAGTAGTAGCAGTCAAGACAGGTGCCAGTAACAATTCAGAAGCAGCAGTATAGGGGGAGCACAGTATTAGTTCCATTTCAGTAGTAGTAGCAGTCAAGACAGGCCACAGTAACATTCCCGTTGCAGCAGTTTAGGGAGATAACAGTCTCTTTCACATTTCAGTAGTTGCAGTATAGACAAGGCCCCAGTTACATTTATGTAGCAAAAGTGTGGGCCAACCCCACACACCCTGCTGTAGCATGAGTGCAGGCGAAGCCCATAAAAATTACTAGGATTACACTGTACGCGAGGGCCCAAAAAAAATGGTGTGCCAACAGTACTAATGTACCTCAGAAAAATTGCCCATGCCCAACCAAGAGGGCAGGTGAAACCCATTAATCGCTTTGGTTAATGTGGCTTAATTTCTAACTAGGCCTGGAGGCAACCCAGTTAAAATAAAAATTGGTTCAGGTGCAAGTTTCAACGCTTTAATGAGAATTGAAACGTATAAACATTGTTTACAAAAAGTCATATGACTGAGCCTTGTGGGCCTAAGAAAAATTGCCCGTTCGGCGTGATTACATGAGGTTTCAGGAGGAGGAGCAGGAGGAGGAGGATGACTATAATACACAGATTGATGAAGCTAAAAGGTCCCCATATTTTATGGTGATAGAGAACGATGCTTCCATCCGCGGGTGCAGCCTACGTATTGTTTAGGTACCGCTGCTGTCCGCTGGTGGAGAAGAGAAGTCTGGGGAAATCCAGGCTTTGTTCATCTTTATGAGTGTAAGCCTGTCGGCACTGTCAGTTGACAGGCGGCTACGCTTATCCGTGATGATTCCCCCAGCCGCACTAAACACCCTCTCTGACAAGACGCTAGCCGCAGGGTATGACTGAGCTACTGGAATTCACAGCGCAGAAGCAGTCAAGTGGCCAAAGGGCAGTGGTAGGCCTTAAGTATTTTGCTTCAATTTTTTAAAAAGGTGAGCTGAAACACCAGACAGATACTGTATGCAGCATATATTATGTATACTGTTTCCCTCTGGCGCAATGACGGCGGTGATGTAACGGGCACAGCAGAGCCAGGAAACAATTTTTTCGCACGCCTGTAGTGAGACGTAGGTGCGTAGGACTGAGCTAGTGAAATTCACAGCGCAGAAGCAGTCAAGTGGCCAAAGGGAAGTGGTAGGCCTTAAGTATTTTGCTTCAATTTTTTAAAATGGTGAACTGAAACACCAGACAGATAGTGTATGCAGCATATCTATTGTATGCCGTTTCCCTCTGGCGCTATGACGGCGGTGATGTAACGGGCACAGCAGAGCCAGGAAACAATTTTGCGCAAGCCTGCTGTAATGCTTAGCTGCGTATTAATTAGGACTACTACCCCCAGCAGACACGCAGTACACTGAAGACGGTCACAGGCAGCCCAAAGATAGTATTTTTCCCCAATTTTTTTTAAAAAGCCCACTGCCTATATAGACAGTATATCTCTTTCACCTTTCTCTCTTTCCCTGCCTCACCAGTACTGCCCCTATACTCTGTACAATGACTGCAGACTGAGGACGCAATGGTCTGCATGCCCGATATACAAAAAAAAAAAGTGCAACACTGCTAAAAGCAGCCTCAACAGTACTGCACACGGTCAGATGTGGCCCTAAGAAGGACCGTTGGGGTTCTTGAAGACTAAAATAAGACCTAACACTCTCCCTATAGCAGCTACAGCAAGACAGCACTTTCCCTGATCTCTGTCACCATGCATCTGTGGCGAGCCGCGGGCGGGGCAGATTTAAATACTCGGGTATCATCTGATCTCGCCAGCCACTCACTGCAGAGGGGTGGTATAGGGCTGGAACGTCACAGGAGGAAGTTGTAATGCCTTCCATGTCTTTCTACTGGCCAGAAAAGCGCGCAAATGTCTCAGTGATGAAAGTGAAAGTAACTCGAACATCGCGTGGTGCTCATCTCGAGTAACGAGTATCTCGAACACCCTAATACTCGAACGAGCATCAAGCTCGGACGAGTATGCTCGCTCATCTCTAGTAATTAACCAGAGGCAGCATGGGTTTGAAACAAACAATTCATGCGTGACAAACCTAATTTCCTACTATGACAGAATCTCTGACTGGGTTGATTAGGGAAATGCGGTAGATATAGTATATCTTGACTTTAGTAAAGCATTTGACAATGTATCTCATACCATACTTATTGAAAAAATTACCAAATATGGGATTGACAAGGCAACTGTTAAGTGGACTCACAAGTGGCTGAGTTATTGTACTCAAAGAGTAAATCAATAATAAATGTTGCAGCATCCATGGGTGTATTAAATCACAACAAATTTATTCTCCCATGGTAAAAGAAAGCAGCGGCATTTCGGTCAGCAATTTGACCTTTGTCAAGCAAATCAAACTCAATTACAAACTTTGTTTAAATAGCATGTAGAGATGAGTGAGCACACTCGTCCGAGCTTGATGCTCGTTCGAGCATTAGGGTACTCGAGATGCTCGTTACTCGAGACGAACACCACGCGGTACTCGAGTCAATTGCATTTCCTTCCCCGCATGTTTAGCGCCATTTTCTAGCCTATAGACATGCGGGGAAGGCATTACCACTTCCTCCTGTGACTTGCCAGCCCTATCCCACCCCCCAGCAGTGAGTGGCTGGCAAGATCAAGTGACCGCCGAGTACTTAAACTGGTCCCGCCCGCGGCTCGCCTCAGACACATGCTGGCAGAGGTTAGGGAAAGTGCTGCTGCTGATATAGGGAAAGTGTTAGTGTAGGATCCTGTCTTCAAGAACCCCAACGGTCCTTCTTAGGGCTACATCTGACCGTGTGCATTACTGTTGTGGCTGGCAGGGAGCAGTGGTGCACAATCTTTTTTTTCATCTTGGGCTGTGCAGGCCATTACATCTATAGCGTTATCAGTCTGCAGTGTATTATACAGAGTTTAACATCTGACCGTGTGCATTATACTTGTGGCTGGCTGGGAGTAGTAGTGCATCCATTTTTGCATTACGCATCTAGAGGCCTGTTCGCAGACTTTCAGTAATAGTTTTTTCAGGCTGCAGTGCTGTACAATCCCGTTCTCACCGTGAAACAGCACTCAAACATTTCCTAGCCTGCTGCGAACGACTTCATTTATACCGTTTTCTGTCTGCAGTGACTTAGACAGAGTGTTGGGGCACAGACACTTCTGTAGGGAAAGTTATATTCACTATACAGTCCGTATCCTCCGTGCAAAAACCCAAAAGCTCCTTCGTTGGGCTACATCTGACCGTGTGCATTTTAGTTGTGGCCTGCTGGGAGTTGTAGTGCATCCATTTTCGTATTACGCACCTAGGCCTGTTCGCAGCCTTTCAATAGTAGTTTTTTCAGGCCGCAGTGCCGTACAATCCCGCTCTCACCGTGAAACAGCACTCAAATATTTCCTAGCCATCTGCGAATGACTTCATTTATACCGTTCTCTGTCTGCAGTGAATTCGGTCTCACCGCTAAACAGTACTGTAATATTACTGGGAGCCACTGCAAAGTATTTCAGCTCTGCCGCTGTGCGCTCTCACAATACCCTTTCCTTGGTGGGGTTGAGATAGCCGCAGTTATCAGCACTATCCACTGGCTTTAGAGTCTTCTCCAATCCTCAAAGCCTCTATTATCTACAAGTCTCTGCAAGCAGTAAATTACCCCTAGGTATCAGTGCAAGACAGCGGGTTACTTTTTTCAAGTCACAGCATAGAGCCTCCGCTATCTACAAGTCTCTGTGTGCAGTGAATTAAGCCGCAGTTGTCAGGGCTGTACAGTGGGGTAATTTATTTGGGCCCTGCTCCATTCTTAATCCGCCATGATGAGGAGTTGGTGTAAGGGTCGAGGATGTGGACGTAGATGCGGACGTCCAAGTGAGGGTGTGGGCACAGGCCGAGATCCTGATCCAGGTGAATCACAACCGGCTGCTGCGGGATTAGGAGAGAGGCAAGTTTCATTTCACAGCTTTATATATCACAATTTTTGGGTCTGCGTGGGATCTTTATTACAAACAGAGCAGTGTGAGCAGGTCCTGTCGTGGATGACAGAAAATGTGTCCAGCAATGTATCGACCACCCTGTCTTCTACGCAGTCCACTACTCCCGGCCTAGGGACTGCAACTCTGAATCTTCTGGCTGCTCCTCCTTCCTCCCAGCCTCCTCACTTCATGAAAAAGACATGTTCTGAGCAGGCAGACTCCCAGGAACTCCTCTCGGGTACCTGCCATGAGTGGAAAAAACTGGTTCCTCTCTCACCTGAGGAGTTTGTCGTGACCGATGCCCAACCTTTGGAAAGTTCCCGGAGTCCGGGTGATGAGGCTGGGGACTTCCAGCAACTGTCTCAAGAGCTTTTTGTGGGTGAGGAGGATGATGATGTTGAGACACAGTTGTCTGTCAGTTAGGTAGTAGTAAGGGCAGTAAGTCCGAGGGAGGAGCGCTGAGAGGATTCGGAGGAAGAGCAGCTGGATGATGAGGTGACTGACCCCACCTGGTTTGCTAAGCCTACAGAGGACAGGGCTTCAGAGGGGGAGGCAAGTGCAGCAGCAGGACAGGTTGGAAGAGGCAGTGGAGTGGCCAGAGGTAGAGGCAGGGCCAGAGCGAAAATCACCCAACTGTTTCCCAAAGCACCCCCTCGAAGCAAGCCTCCGTGCAGAGGGCTAGGTGTTCAAAGGTGTGGATGTTTTTCAGGGAGAGCGCGGACGACCGACAAACAGTGGTGTGCAACCTGTGTCGCACCAAGATCAGCCACGGAGCCACCACTACCAGCCTCACCACCACCTGCTTGCGCAGGCATATGATGGCTAAGCACCCCACAAGGTGGAACGAAGACCGTTCACCACGTCCGGGTCACACCACTGCCTCTTCCCCTGTGCCCCAACCTGCCACACAGATCCAACACCCCTCTCAGGACACGGGCACGAGCGCCTCCTGGCCTGCACCCACACCCTCACCTCCACTGTCCTCCACCCCATCCAGCAATGTCTCTCAGCGCAGCGTTCAGCTCCTGCAACATTAATCGTGCCCTCACCAACGTGATTACTGGGAAGGTCCACTTATCCACGGACATGTGGACAAGTACTAGCGGGCTGGGAAGACTTCTCTTCTCCACCGGCGGAGAGCAGCAGAACCTAAAGATTCTTTACACTGCAACCGGAGAAAAAATCATTCTCTATCGCCTGAAAATAAAGGGGGAATTAGCTTTGTCAATCACTCTCGGATATTAGTACTCCTACTCCTCCTCCTAAAAGGCTCTGCTTACATTTTTTTTACAATTTTTTAAAGTTTCAAAAGTATTGTATTGATACTTTAACAGTCAGAAACCAAATTTTTTTTTCACAGGGCTGCCTCCAGGCTCAGTTACAAATTAAGCAACAGCGAGTTGTATCTTTAAAAAAATTTTTAATGTGTTTCACCTGCCCTCGCGGTTGAGCAATTTTTAAGGGGTACACTTGGTACACAAATTTTTTTGGCCCTCGCCTATACTGTTATCTAAGTAATTTTTCCCGCCTCCGCCTACACTCATGGTACACCAATGTTTCAGGGGTTCGCCTATACTCTTGCTACAGAAATGTTACCGGGGTCTGCCTATACCTTTGCTACAGGAATGTTATTGGGGTCTGCCTATACTTCTGCTACAGAAATGTTACAGGGGTCTGCCTATACTTCTGCTACAGAAATGTTACAGGGGTCTGCCTATACTTCTGCTACAGAAATGTTACTAGGGGCCGTCTATACTTTTACTACAGAAATGTTACTGGGATCTGCCTATACTTCTGCTACAGAAATGTTATTGAGGGCCGCCTATACTTTTGCTACAGAAATGTTACTGGGGTCTGCCTATACTTCTGCTACAGAAATGCTACTGGGGTCTGCCTATATCTTTGCTACAGAAATATTACCGTGATCCGTCTATACTTTTAATACAGAAATGTTACTGGGGTCTGCCTGTACCTTTGCTACAGGAATGTTACAGGGGTTTATCTATACTGTCGGTGCACAAAGACTTCCCATTGCAGTGTTCTACCTATCTGGCACAAATATACTGACTGACTTGGGTATGGTGCAGAGTGCAGATGGTTTCCCCTTGCGGTGCTGATTGAGCTATCTGACACCTACACAGAATGAATTGTGTGGGGACACATGGAATTCCCATTGCTATGTAACTCAGGGCACCTTAAGTCATGCAAGGTGGAGGCTGGAACCGAGCCTGACCCAGGGCCCGCTTGCATACTTAACTAACGTAACTGATTTAATGAGCCGTTCACTGCTGTACTAGCATCGGAGTCTGCTTTATGTCCACGATTGCTAAGGGTGTGGGCAGAGGCCTATGTCCTGGGGGAAATGCAACTGTGTGAGGTTTGGTCCGTGGAACTTCTTCCTGCTTCATCCAGTCTTTGGAGCGATGAAAGCAACCGCAACTAATTAAATGAGACGTTCACAGCTATACTAGCATCGGAGTCTGCTTTATGCCCACGATTGCTGAGGGTGCGTGCAAAGGCCGAGGTCCTCGGCGGAGTGAAAGTCTGCCATGTTTGGGCACTGCAATTGCTTCATGTTTAATACTTTCCTTGGGTTCCTTTGGCTCGCCTATGCTGTGAGTGCACAAAGACTTCCCATAATGGTGTTTTACCTGTCTGACAAACATACACTGACTGACTAGGGTAGAAATGTGGGCCGAGGTCCTTGGCGGGGTAAAACTCTGCCATGTTGGGGCACTCTGATTTCTTCTTGCGTAATTCCATCTTTGTGCACCGACAGCATAAGCAAGTCTAAGGAACTCAAAGACTTTCCACACCTACACAGAATGAATTGTGTGTGGACGCATGGATTTCCCATTGCTATGTAACTCGCGGCACCTTGGGTCACACAAGATGGAGGCTGGGACCGAGCCTGACCCTGCGCCCACTCACGTGCTTCAGACACAGAGTATTGCTGCATTGTGGAGATGTGTAGAAGTGCTGGCACCTGAGTCCCCTTTATGCCCAAGTGAATCAGTTGGGAGAGGAAATCTTTTAGGTTTGCTTGAGTGACCGTTTCTGGGATTCCTCGGAATTTGATGTTATTACATCTGTTTCTGTCCTCTAATGTGGCAAGTTTGCTTTTTATGGCGACTACTTCCTTCTCTAAGGCGTAATGCGAGTCAATTAGGTTGTTATGCGAGGAGGTCAGCTCCGCCATTTTATTTTCAACATGATCCGTTCGGTCGCCCAGTTCTTGGATTGAGGAGTTAACTGAGGAGGACAGCTTTTGGAGATCTTTTTGCATAGAGTCTCTCAGTGCCATTACTAGGTTTTTGATAAACAGCTCTGAAGCTGGTTGGTTTGTGGAGGGGAGACTCATGATGGGATCCCCAGAGAAATTTATATTGGAGTCTGAGGGAAAGGGAGACGACACTCTCTGCCTCTGCTTCTGCGGGCTAGCAGTGGGGGAAGGGTTTGCCTCCCACTGAGGTCTGTGGCTGGGCGCCATTTTATCTGCTACACCCTCCCCAGGGGTCTTAATTGAGACTGCACTCACCCCTCCTTGTGTTGTAGTTGAGGGCTGCTGGTCTCCAGAGGCTTCTGTGAGGTCTTCTGCTGTGGTAGCTGTAGGGGATGCCGCTCTGTCGGGTGAAGAAGCAGCCGCTGACTCGTCTTCTGAAAAGGAGCTGGAGAGCAGGGAAGTGCTGCGTGCCACCACGGTCTCCTCTCTGTCGGTGCCCCGGGCTTTAAAGAAGTCCGAAACTCTCGGCGGAGGAGCCTTGGAGATCCTCCGTTTGGTTGTCACTGTACTCCCACCGGTAAGTGGAGCAGCAGGATATGATTTTCCCCTTCTGGAATGCATTTTAGTTGCTGTAGAAGTCTTAAACGAGCAGAGCTTACAGAAGTGTATCCAGCTCGGTCGGCAGTCAAGCCACGCCCCCCAAAACTATCCACACCTTTGAACACCGAGCCCTCTGCACGGAGGCTTGCCCCGAGGGGGTGCTTTGGGAAACAGTTGGGGGATTCTTCACTCTGGCCCAGCCTCTACCCCTGGCCACTCCACTGCGTATTCTAACCTGTCCTGCTGCTGCACTTGCCTCCCCCTCTGAAGCCCTGTCCTCAGTAGGCTTAGCAAACCAGGTGGGGTCAGTCACCTCATCGTCCAGCTGCTCTTCCTCCAAATCCTCGGTGCGCTCCTCCCTCGGACCTACTGCCCTTACTATTACCTCACTGACAGACAACTGTGTCTCATCATTCTCATCCACAAAAAGCTCTTGAGACAGTTGCCGGAAGTCCCCACCCTCATCACCCGGACCCCACGAACTTTCCAAAGGTTGGGCATCGGTCACGACAAACTCCTCAAGTGAGAGAGGAACCATTTTTTCCCACTCATGGCAGGGACCCGAGAACAGTTCCCTTTTGCTCATCAGAATCGGTTATTTTCATGGAGTGAGGAGGCTGAGAGGAAGAAGGAGCAGCCAGAGGATTAAGAGTTGCAGTCCCTAAGCCAGGAGTAGTGGACTGCGTAGAAGACTGGGTGGTCGATACATTGCTGGACGCATTGTCTGCCATCCATGACAGGACCTGCTCACACTGCTCTGTTTGTAATAAAGGTCTACCACGCGGACCCGTAAATTGGGATATGAAACTGGGGAGCCCAGAAACTAGCCTCTCTCCTAATCCTGCAGCAGCCAGCTGTGTTTCACCACGACCCGGAACTCAGCCTGTGCCCACATGCTCACTTGGACGTCTGCGTCCTCAACCCTTACCCCTACTCCTCATCATGACGGATTAAGAATAGAGCGGTTCCAAATAAATTACCCCACTGTACAGCACTGACAACTGTGGCTAAATTTACCGCACACAGAGACTTGTAGATAGCGGAGGCTCTATGCTGTGACTTGAAAAAATTAACCCGCTGTCTTGCGCTGATACCTAATGGTAGTTTACTACTCGCAGAGAGTTGTAGATAATAGAGGCTTTGTGGAATGGGAGAAGACTCTAAAGCCAGTGGATAGTGCTGGTAACTGCGGCTATCTCAACCCCACCAAGGAAAGGGTATTGTGAGATGCTTTGCACAGCGGCAGAGCTGAGTAAAGACCAGTAAATATTAGAGAGCAATTTCACAGTGAGAGCTGGTTGTACAGCACTGCAAGCTGAGAACACAATTATTGAAAGGATGGGAACTGGCCTAGATGCGGAATACAAAAATTGATGCACTACTACTCCCAGCCAGCCACAACTAAAATGCACACGGTCAGATGTAGCCCTAAGAAGGAGCGGTGGGTTTCTTGCACGGAGAATCAGGATTGTATAGTGTATAACTTTCCCTATAGAAGTGGCTGTGCCCCTACACTCTGTGTCTAATGCGCTGCAGACACAGAATGATATAACTGAAGTCTTTTGCAGTAGGCTAGGAATTTAGGATATATTGGAGTGCAATTTCATGGTGAGAGCTGGTTGTACAGCACTGCAGCCTGAGAACGCAATTACTGAAAGGCTGGGAACAGGCCTAGATGCGTAATACAAAAATTGATGCACTACTACTTCCAGCCAGCCACAACTATAATGCACACGGTCAGATGTAGCCCTAAGAAGGACCTTGAAGACAGGATCTGGGGTTGGCAAGTCACAGCAGGAAGTGGTAATGCCTTCCCCGCATGTCTATTGGCTAGAAAATGGCGATAAACATGCGGGGAAGGAAATGCAATTGACTCGAGTACCGCGTGGTGTTCGTCTCGAGAAACGAGCATCTTGAGTACCCTAATGCTCGAACGAGCCTCAAGCTCAACTCTAAACATCAATGAAAAATAGGGAAAGGAATTTATAGTATACTAGCTTACCCGTCGCGCGTTGCTGCGAAAACAGACAGACATACATTCATTCGTTTTTATATATCTGGACAACAACCAATCACAGCGCAGCTTTCATGTTACCTAAGCAGTATAAAATATAACAACCAATCACAGCGCAGCTTTCATGTTACCTCAGTGGTATAATATATAACAACCAATCACAGTACAGCTTTCATGTTACCTTAGCAGTATAAAATATAACAACCAATCACAGCGCAGCTTTCATGTTACCTCAGCAGTAAGAGAAATAACAACCAATCACAGCGCAACTTTTATTCTGCCTCAGCAATATAAAAAATAGCAACCAATCACAGCGCAGCTTTCATGTTACCTCAGTGGTATAATATATACCAACGAATCGCAGCACAGCTTTCATGTAACCTCAGTAGTATAAAAAGTAGCCACCAATCACAGCACAGCTTTCATGTTACCTCAGCAGTATAAGAAATAGCAACCAATCACAGCACAGCTTTCATTTTACCTCAGCATTCTCAATATCCAGCAATTGTCAAGCGAAACGTTCGGCGGATGTTTCATTTTGTAGTTGAACACTCATCCCGTTGCTCATAATGCCTTTTGCTTTCGTGCTTGAGATGGAAATCAAACGATCTTTGTCTGGGGGGCATAACTGTCGACGATGCTCGTACGCGTGCCACCTATCGTAGGATAGATGTACTATGCCAGTAATCTTCCCAGGAGTGTACTCAGCGACTTCCCAAAGTCTCATGGCAATTGGATGAATGGTGTAGTAATGCATAAAGTACAGACAGACAGACATACATTCATTTATATATATCAGGAAGTGAGAGAATTAGATTCCGTACGTAAAATTTGGACGCTAATTGTTTTGCGCTTAGAATTGAATAATCGACTTGGGACCCATTAACTTTTCCTATTTATGGCATAATCAATGCCCGTGCCAAATTTCAAGTTTCTATGTGAGAAAATGACATTCCGTATGTAAACTTTGGACGCTAATTCTTTTGCGCATAGAATCGAATAATCGAGTTGGGACCCATTAGCTTTTCCTATCTATGACATATTCAATGCCCTTGCCAAATTTCAAGTTTCCATGACATTGGGAAGCGAGAAAATTAGATTCCGTACGTAAAATTTGGACGCTAATTCTTTGGCGCTTAGAATTGAATAATCGAGTTGGGACCCATTAGCTTTTCCTATTTATGACATAATCAATGCTCGTGCCAAATTTCATGTTTCTACGACATCGTGAAGTGAGAGAATTAGTGGCAACGATGGAAATCGAAGATCTACGTGGGGGGTGTGTAACTGTCGACGATGCTCGCATGCGCGCCATTTATCATAGAATATTTGTACTATGCCTATTATCTTCCCAGAAGTGTACTCAACAACTTCCCAAAGTTTCATGGCGATCGGCTGAATGGTGTAGTAGCGCATAAAGGACAAACACACAGACACGTAGACAGACACACAGACACACATGCATACATTCAATTTTATATATATAGACTAGCTGATATACCCGGCTTCGCCCGAGTTAATTTGGTACTGGTGTTTATCTGGTGTTCAAACGGAAAATCTTATGAAGTCGTTGTTACTTTAGAGATACTGAGGAAAAACATATGTTCACCATTTTGCATAGTTCTCTGCGTTACCCAGGAAACACCACGTGGAGGTAACCATGCGACGTTTTCTTCATATAAAATGACATCAGGAAGTGAGAGAATTAGATTACGTACATAAAATTTGGACACTAATTCTTTTGCGCTTAGAATTGAATAATCGAGTTGCGACCTATTAACTTTTCATATTTATGACACAATCAATGCTCGTGCCAAATTTCATGTTTCTATGACATTGGGAAGTGAAAGATTTGGATTATGTACGTAAAATTTGGACGCTAATTCTTTTGCGCATAGAATCGAATAATCGAGTTGGGACCCATTAGCTTTTCCTATTTATGACATATTCAATGCCCGTGCCAAATTTTAAGTTTCTATGTGAGAAAATTAGATTCCGTACGTAAAATTTGGACGCTAATTCTTTTGCGCATAGAATCGAATAATCGAGTTGGGACTAGAGATGAGCGAGCACCAAAATGCTCGGGTGCTCGTTACTCGGGACGAAATTATCGCGATGCTCGAGGGTTCGTTTCGAGTAACGAACCCCATTGAAGTCAATGGGCGACCCGAGCATTTTTGTATTTCGCCGATGCTCGCTAAGGTTTTCATATGTGAAAATCTGGGCAATTCAAGAAAGTGATGGGAACGACACAGCAACGGATAGGGCAGGCGAGGGGCTACATGTTGGGCTGCATCTCAAGTTCACAGGTCCCACTATTAAGCCACAATACCGGCAAGAGAGCCCCCCCCCCCCTCCCAAAAACTTTTACTTCTGAAAAGCCCTCATTAGCAATGCATACCTTAGCTAAGCACCACACTACCTCCAACAATGCACAATCACTGCCTGCATGACACTCCGCTGCCACTTCTCCTGGGTTACATGCTGCCCAACCCCCCCCCCCCCCCCCCACACACACACACACACACAGCGCACACCAAAGTGTCCCTGCGCAGCCTTCAGCTGCCCTCATGCCACACCACCCTCATGTCTATTTATAAGTGCGTCTGCCATGAGGAGGTACCGCAGGCACACACTGCAGAGGGTTGGCACGGCTAGGCAGCGACCCTCTTTAAAAGGGGCGGGGCGATAGCCCACAATGCTGTACAGAAGCAATGAGAAATATAATCCTGTGCCACCGCCATCAGGAGCTGCACACGTGAGCATAGCAATGGGGAACCTATGTGCCACACACTATTCATTCTGTCAAGGTGTCTGCATGCCCCAGTCAGACCGGGCTTTTTAATTCATAGACACAGGCAGGTACAACTCCCTATTGTGAAGTCCCTGTGGACCGACAGCATGGGTGGCTCCCTGGAACCCACCGGCGGTACATAAAAATATCCCATTGCAGTGCCCATCACAGCTGAGGTAGTAATGTCATGTTTAATGCAGGTGGGCTTCAGCCCACACTGCATGCCCCAGTCAGACTCGGGTTCCTTAGAAGTGGAAACCAGATGCATTTACAACTCCCTGTGGACCCACAGCATGGGTGGGTGCCAGGAAGACACCGACGGTACATAAATATATCCCATTGCATTGCCCAACACAGCTGAGGTAGTAATGTCGTGCTTAATGCAGGTGGGCTTCGGCCTACACTGCATGCCCCAGTCAGACTGGGGTTCTTTAGAAGTGGAAACAGATGCATTTATAATTCCCTGTGGACCCACAGCATGGGTGGGTGCCAGGAAGCCACCGGCGGTACATTAATATATCCCATTGCATTGCCCAACACAGCTGAGGTAGTAATGTCGTGCTTAATACAGGGGGGCTTCGGCCCACACTGCATGCCCCAGTCTGACTGGGGTTCTTTACAAGTGGACAGATGTAGGTTAAACTCCGTGTGCACCTACAGCATGGGTGGCTCCCTGGAACCCACCGGCGGTACATAAAAATATCCCATTGCATTGCCCAACACAGCTGAGGTAGTAATGTCGTGCTTAATACAGGTGGGCTTCGGCCCACACTGCATGCCCCAGTCTGACTGGGGTTCTTTACAAGTGGACAGATGTAGGTTAAACTCCTTGTGGACCCACAGCATGGGTGGGTGCCAGGAAGCCACCGGCGGTACATAAATATATCCCATTGCATTGCCCAACACAGCTGAGGTAGTAATGTCGTGCTTAATGCAGGTGGGCTTCGGCCCACACTGCATGCCCCAGTCTGACTGGGGTTCTTTACAAGTGGACAGATGTAGGTTAAACTCCCTGTGGACCCACAGCATGGGTGGGTGCCAGGAAGCCACCGGCGGTACATAAATATATCCCATTGCATTGCCCAACACAGCTGAGGTAGTAATGTCGTGCTTAATACAGCTGGGCTTCGGCCCACACTGCATGCCCCAGTCTGACTGGGGTTCTTTACAAGTGGACAGATGTAGGTTAAACTCCCTGTGGACCCACAGCATGGGTGGGTGCCAGGAAGCCACCGGTGGTACATAAATATATCCCATTGCATTGCCCAACACAGCTGAGGTAGTAATGTCGTGCTTAATGCAGGTGGGCTTTGGCCCACACTGCATGCCCCAGTCAGACTGGGGTTCTTTAGAAGTGGAAACAGATGCATTTATAATTCCCTGTGGACCCACAGCATGGGTGGGTGCCAGGAAGCCACCGGCGGTACATAAATATATCCCATTGCATTGCCCAACACAGCTGAGGTAGTAATGTCGTGCTTAATACAGGTGGGCTTCGGCCCACACTGCATGCCCCAGTCTGACTGGGGTTCTTTACAAGTGGACAGATGTAGGTTAAACTCCGTGTGCACCTACAGCATGGGTGGCTCCCTGGAACCCACCGGCGGTACATAAAAATATCCCATTGCATTGCCCAACACAGCTGAGGTAGTAATGTCGTGCTTAATGCAGGTGGGCTTCGGCCCACACTGCATGCCCCAGTCAGACTGGTAATATGTACCTTAACAGTAACCTCGTTGGTGGTAATGTGGTGGTGACTGCGGACCTGGTAGCGCGGTTTTATGTAGTTGGTTTTCGGAATGTGGCCAGGATTAAGTGGGCCGTGGTGGGGGGATGGTGGTGGTGCTCTCTTGTTGTGTCGTTAAAGGTGAAATTCTTGGACTGCCACCAGACGGACCAATGCAAAGGTATTTGCCAAGAATGTTTTCATTGTTGGAGGAGGAGGGCGATGTTTTGGAGGCACTATGTGTCCTCTACACGTGTCCGTGGTTATATGCACCTTAACAGTAACAGCGTTGGTGGGAAATGGCCTCGTCACCATCATGTCTTTGTGAAGCCTCTGTTTCCACACCCCAGTGACATACCATTAGCAGCGGTATAGGCAGAGCCCAGAATTATTAACATTTCAGCGGTAGCATTAGGGACAGGCCCCACTAACATATCACTAGCAGCAGTATAGGGGGAGCGCAGTCTTAGTTCCATTTCAGTAATAGTAGCACTCAAGACAGGCCCCAGTAACATTCCCATTGCAGCAGTTTAGGGAGATAACAGTCTCTTTCACATTTCAGTAGCTGCAGTATAGACAAGGCCCCAGTTACATTTATGTAGCTAAAGTGTAGGCCAACCCCACACACCTTTCTGTACCATGAGTGCAGGCGAAGAACATAGAAATTACTATGATTACACTGTAGGTGAGGGCCCAAAAAAATTGGTGTACCAACAGTAGTAATGTACCTCAGAAAAAATTGGCCATGCCCAACCAAGATGGCAGGTGAAACCCATTAATCGCTTTGGTTAATGTGGCTTAAGTGGTAACTAGGCCTGGAGGCAGCCCAGTTTAACGAAAAATTGGTTCAAGTTAAAGTTTCAAAGCTTTTAAGAGCATTGAAACGAATAAAAATTGTTTAGAAAAATTATATGAGTGAGCCTTGTGGCCCTAAGAAAAATTGCCCGTTCGGCGTGATTACATGAGGTTTCAGGAGGAGGAGCAGGAGGACGAGGAGGAATATTATACACAGATTGATGAAGCAGAAATGTCCCCGTGTTGGATGGTGAGAGAGAACGATGCTTCCATCCGTGGGTGCAGCCTACGTATTGCTTAGGTATCGCTGCTGCCCGCTGGTGGAGAAGAGAAGTCTGGGGAAATCCAGGCTTTGTTCATCTTGATGAGTGTTAGCCTGTCGGCACTGTCGGTTGACAGGCGGGTACGCTTATCTGTGATGATTCCCCCAGCCGCACTAAACACCCTCTCTGACAAGAAGCTAGCCGCAGGACAAGCAAGCACCTCCAGGGCATACAGCGCTAGTTCAGGCCACGTGTCCAGCTTCGATACCCAGTAGTTGTAGGTGGCAGAGGCGTCACGGAGGACGGTCGTGCGATCGGCTACGTACTCCCTCACCATCCTTTTACAGTGCTCCCGCCGACTCAGCCTTGACTGGGGAGCGGTGACACAGTCTTGCTGGGGAGCCATAAAGCTGTCCAGGGCCTTAAAGACAGTTGCACTGCCTGTGCTGTACATGCTGCTCGATCTCCGCACCTCCCCTGCTACCTGGCCCTCGGAACTGCGCCTTCTGCCACTAGCGCTGTCGGATGGGAATTTTACCATCAGCTTGTCCGCCAGGGTCCTGTGGTATAGCAACACTCTCGAACCCCTTTCCTCTTCGGGAATGAGAGTGGAAAGGTTCTCCTTATACCGTGGGTCGAGCAGTGTGTAATCACCCAGTAATCCGTAGTGGCCAGAATGCGTGTAACGCGAGGGTCACGAGAAAGGCATCCTAACATGAAGTCAGCCATGTGTGTCAGGGTACCTGTACGCAACACATGGCTGTCTTCACTAGGAAGATCACTTTCAGGATCCTCCTCCTCCTCCTCCTCAGGCCATACACGCTGAAAGGATGACAGGCAAGCAGCATGGGTACCGTCAGCAGTGGGCCAAGCTGTCTCTTCCCCCTCCTCCTCATCCTCCTCATGCTCCTCCTCCTCCTCCTAAACGCGCTGAGATATAGACAGGAGGGTGCTCTGACTATCCAGCGACATACTGTCTTCCCCCGCCTCCGTTTCCGAGCGCAAAGCATCTGCCTTTACGCTTTGCAGGGAACTTCTCAAGATGCATAGCAGAGGAATGGTGACGCTAATGATTGCAGCATCGCCGCTCACCACCTGGGTAGACTGCTCAAAGTTTCCAAGGACCTGGCAGATGTCTGCCAACCAGGCCCACTCTTCTGAAAATAATTAAGGAGGCTGACTCCCATTGCGCCGCCCATGTTGGAGTTGGTATTCCACTATAGCTCTACGCTGCTCATAGAGCCTGGCCAACATGTGGAGCGTAGAGTTCCACCGTGTGGGCACGTCGCACAGCAGTCGGTGCACTGGCAGATTAAACCGATGTTGCAGGGTCCGCAGGGTGGCAGCGTCCGTGTGGGACTTGCGGAAATGTGCGCTGAGCCGGCGCACCTTTCCAAGCAGGTCTGACAAGCGTGGGTAGCTTTTCAGAAAGCGCTGAACCACCAAATTAAAGACGTGGGCCAGGCATGGCACGTGCGTGAGGCTGCCGAGCTGCAGAGCCGCCACCAGGTTACGGCCGTTGTCACACACGACCATGCCCGGTTGGAGGCTCAGCGGCGCAAGCCAGCGGTCGGTCTGCTCTGTCAGACCCTGCAGCAGTTCGTGGGCCGTGTGCCTCTTATCTCCTAAGCTGAGTAGTTTCAGCACGGCCTGCTGACGCTTGCCCACCGCTGTGCTGCCACACCGCGCGAGACACGGACTGCTGGCGACGTGCTGCTGCTGCTGACACATCTTGATTGCGAGACAGAGGTTGCGTTGGAGGAGGAGGAGGAGGGTGCTTTAGTGGAGCAAGCATACACCGCCGCAGATACCACCACCGAGCTGGGGCCCGCAATTCTGGGGGTGGGTAGGACGTGAGCGGTCCCAGGCTCTGACTCTGTCCCAGCCTCCACTAAATTCACCAAATGTGCCGTCAGGGAGATGTAGTGGCCCTGCCCGCCTGTGCTTGTCCACGTGTCCGTTGTTAAGTGGACCTTGGCAGTAACCGCGTTGGTGAGGGCGCGTACAATGTTGCGGGAGACGCGCTCGTGCAGGGCTGGGACGGCACATCGGGAAAAGTAGTGGCGACTGGGAACTGAGTAGCGTGGGGCCGCCGCCGCCATCATACTTTTGAAGGACTCCGTTTCCACAACCCTATATGGCAGCATCTCCAGGCTGATAAATTTGGCTATGTGGACGGTTAACGCTTGAGCGTGCGGGTGCGTGGCGGCGTACTTGCGCTTGCGCTCCAACACTTGCGCTAGCGACGGCTGGACGGTGCGCTGAGAGACATTGGTGGATGGGGCCGAGGACAGCGGAGGTGAGGGTGTGGGTGCAGGCCAGGAGACGGTAGTGCCTGTGTCCTGAGAGGGGGGTTGGATCTTAGTGGCAGGTTGGGGCACAGGGGGAGAGGCAGCGGTGCAAACCGGAGGCGGTGAACGGCCTTCGTCTCACCTTGTGGGGTGCTTGGCCATCATATGTCTGCGCATGCTGCTGGTGGTGAGGCTGTTGGTGGTGGCTCCACGGCTGATCTTGGCGCGACAAAGGTTGCACACCACTGTTCGTCGGTCCTCAGGCGTCTCTGTGAAAAACTGCCAGACCTTAGAGCACCTTGGCCTCTGCAGGGTGGCATGGCGCGAGGGTGCGCTTTGGGAAACAGTTGGTGGATTATTCGGTCTGGCCCTGCCTCTACCCCTGGCCACCGCACTGCCTCTTGCAACCTGCCCTGCTGCTGCCCTTGCCTCCCCCTCTGAAGACCTGTCCTGAGTAGGCGTTGCAAACCAGGTGGGGTCAGTCACCTCATCGTCCTGCTGCTCTTCCTCAGAATCCTCTGTGCGCTCCTCCCTCGGACTTACTGCCCTTACTACTACCTCACCGATAGACAACTGTGTCTCATCGTCATCGTCCTCCTCACCCACTGAAAGGTCTTGAGACAGTTGCCGGAAGTCCCCAGCCTCATCCCCCGGACCCCGGGAACTTTCCAATGGTTGGGCATCAGTGACGATAAACTCCTCTGGTGGGAGAGGAACCACTGCTGCCCAATCTGAGCAGGGGCCCGAGAACAGTTCCTGGGAGTCTTCCCGCTCCTGAGCATGTGTCATTGTAGTGGAGTGAGGAGGCTGGGAGGAAGGAGGAGCAGCAGACAGAGGATTCAGATTTGTAGCAGTGGACGGCGCAGAACTGTGGGTGGACGATAGGTTGCTCAAAGCACTTTCTGCCATCCACGACAGGACCTGTTCACACTGCTCATTTTCTAATAAAGGTCTCCCGCGTGGACCCATTAATTGTGCGATAAATGTGGGGACGCCAGAAACGTGCCTCTCTCCTAATCGCGCAGCAGTCGGCTGCGATACACCTGGATCAGGAGTTCGGCCTGTGCCCACACCCTGACTTGGCCCTCCGCGTCCTCGGCCGCGTCCACGTACGCTAGGCCTACCCCTACCCCTCAGCATGCTGTATTACCAGTGATTTGATTTCCCAGGCAGGAAATAAATTGGCGCAAGCCTGCAGGCCAAATAGAATTTTTTCCCTTTTTTTTAAAGGAATGGCCCACTGCGTATATTCAATCAATAATAAATGTGTTGTGGCCCTGCAAATGTGTCACAGAACTGCAGTGTTGCAGAGTTATTAACTACAGCAGAGCGGTGATTTCCCAGGCAGGAAATAAATTGGCGCAAGCCTGCAGGCCAAATAGATTTTTTTCCCTTTTTTTAAAGGAAAGGCCCACTGCGTATATTCAATCAATAATAAATGTGTTGTGCCCCTGCAAATGTGTCACAGAACTGCAGTATTGCAGAGTTATTAACTACAGCAGAGCGGTGATTTCCCAGGCAGGAAATAAATTGGCGCAAGCCTGCAGGCCAAATAGAATTTTTTCCTTTTTTTTTTTAAAGGAAAGGCCCACTGCGTATATTTAATCAATTATTTTCCCAGGCAGGAAATAAATTGGCGCAAGCCTGCTGTTAAACTTAGCTGGCTGCGTATGATTTTTTTTACGTTCTCCACCCAGCACACACGTACCCAGAACGCTGAGGACTGTCAGAGGCAGGCCAAATAGAATTTTTTCCCTTTTTTTTAAAGGAAAGGCCCACTGCGTATATTCAATCAATAATAAATGTGTTGTGGCCCTGCAAATGTGTCACAGAACTGCAGTGTTGCAGAGTTATTAACTACAGCAGAACGGTGATTTCCCAGGCAGGAAATAAATTGGCGCACGCATGCAGGCCAAATAAATTTTTTCCCTTTTTTTTAAAGGAAAGGCCTACTGCGTATATTCAATCAATAATAAATGTGTTGTGGCCCTGCAAATGTGTCACAGAACTGCACTGTTGCAGAGTTATTAACTACAGCAGAGCGGTGATTTCCTAGGCAGGAAATAAATTGGCGCAAGCCTGCTGTTAAACTTAGCTGGCTGCGTATGATTTTTTTTACGTTCTCCACCCAGCACACACGTACCCAGAACGCTGAGGACTGTCAGAGGCAGGCCAAATAGAATTTTTTCCCTTTTTTTTAAAGGAAAGGCCCACTGCGTATATTCAATCAATAATAAATGTGTTGTGCCCCTGCAAATGTGTCACAGAACTGCAGTGTTGCAGAGTTATTAACTACAGCAGAGCGGTGATTTCCCAGGCAGGAAATAAATTGGCGCAAGCCTGCAGGCCAAATAGAATTTTTTCCCTTTTTTTTTAAAGGAAAGGCCCACTGCGTATATTCAATCAATAATAAATGTGTTGTGGCCCTGCAAATGTGTCACAGAACTGCAGTGTTGCAGAGTTATTAACTACAGCAGAGCGGTGATTTCCCAGGCAGGAAATAAATTGGCGCAAGCCTGCAGGCCAAATAGAATTTTTCCCCTTTTTTTTTAAAGGAAAGGCCCACTGCGTATATTCAATAAATAATAAATGTCTTCTGGCCCTGCCTACACAATTCTGTCCCTGTAGTATTACTGCAGGGCGCAATGCTCTGCACAGCCGATTTGGAAAAAAAAAAAAAGTGCAACACTGCTAACTGCAGCCTGCACACTACTGCACACTGTTAGATGTGGCCCTAAGAAGGACCGTTGGGGTTCTTGAAGTCTACACTAACTCCTAACGCTCTCCCTACAGCAGCTCCGGCACCAGTAGCACTGTCCCTCAGCTATCTCACAAGGCATCTGAGACGAGCCGCGGGAGGGGCCGACTTTTATACTCGGGTGACATCAGATCTCCCCAGCCACTCACAGCAGGGGGGTGGTATAGGGCTGGAACATCACAGGGGGAAGTTGTAATGCATTCCCTGTCTTTCAATTGGCCAGAAAAGCGCGCGAACGTCTCAGAAAGGAAACTAAAAGTAACCCGAACATCGCGTGGTACTCGTTACGAGTAACGAGCATCCCGAACACGCTAATATTCGCCCGAGCATCAAGCTCGGACGAGTACGTTCGCTCATCTCTAGTTGGGACCCATTAGCTTTTCCTATTTATGACATATTCAATGCCCGTGCCAAATTTCAAGTTTCTATGTGAGAAAATTACATTCCGTACGTAAAATTTGGACACTAATTCTATGGCGCATAGAATTGAATAATCGAGTTGGGACCCATTAGCATTTCCTATTTATGACATATTCAATGCCTGTGCCAAATTTCAAGTTTCTATGTGAGAAAATTAGATTCCGTACGTAAAATTTGGACGCTAATTCTTTGGCGCATAGAATTGAATAATCGAGTTGGGACCCATTAGCTTTTCCTATTTATGACATAATCAATGCTCGTGCCAAATTTCAAGTTTCCATGACATTGGAAAACGAGAAAATTAGATTCCGTACGTAAAATTTGAACGTTAATTCTTTGGCGCTTAGAACTGAATAATCCAGTTGGGACCCATTAGTGTTTTCTATTTATGACATATTCAATGCCCGTGCCAAATTTCAAGCTTCTATGTGAGAAAATTAGATTCCGTACATAAATTTGGACGCTAATTCTTTTGCGCATAGAATTGAATAATCGAGTTGGGACCCATTAGCTTTTCTTTTTTATGACATAATCAATGCTCCTGCCAAATTTCACGTTGCCAAATATGACATTGGGAAGTGAGTGATTTAGATTATGTACGTTAAATTTCGACGCCAATTCTTTTGCGCTAGAATTGAATAATCGAGTTGGGACTAGAGATGAGCGAGCACCAAAATGCTTGGGTGCTCGCTACTCGAGACGAAATTTTCGCGATGCTCGAGGGTTCTTTTCGAGTAACGAACCCCATTGAAGTCAATGGGCGACCCGAGCATTTTTGTATATCGCCGATGCTCGCTAAGGTTTTCATTTGTGAAAATCGGGGCAATTCAAGAAAGTGATGGGAACAACACAGAAACGGATAGGGCAGGCGAGGGGCTACATGTTGGGCTGCATATGAAGTTCACAGGTCCCACTATTAAGCCACAATAGCAGCAAGAGTGCCCCCCCCCAACAACTTTTACATCTGAAAAGCCCTCATTAGCAATGCATACCTTAGCTAAGCACCACACTACCTCCAACAAAGCACAATCACTGCCTGCATGACATTCCGCTGCCACTTCTCCTGGGTTACATGCTGCCAAATCCCCCCCCCCCCACGACCCAGTGTCCACAGCGCACACCAAACTGTCCCTGCCCAGCCTTCAGCTGCCCTCATGCCACGCCACACTCATGTCTATTTATAAGTGCGTCTGCCACAGGAAAAGCAGGCACACACTGCAGGGGGTTGGCACGGCTAGGCAGCGACCCTCTTTAAAAGGGGCGGGGCGATAGCCCACAATGCCGTACAGAAGCAATGAGAAATCCAATCCTGTGCCACCTCCATCTGGAGCTGCACACGTGGGCATAGCAATGGGGAACCTATGTGCCACACACTATTCATTCTGTCAAGGTGTCTGCATGCCCCAGTCAGACCGCGTTTTTTATATATAGTCACAGGCAGGTACAACTCCGCAATGGGAATTCCGTGTGCACCCACAGCATGGGTGGGTGCCAGGAAGCCACCGGCGGTACATAAATATATCCCATTGCAGTGCCCATCACAGCTGATGTAATGTCGTGCTTAATGCAGGTGGGCTTCGGCCCACACTGCATGCCCCAGTCAGACTGGGGTTCTTTAGAAGTGGAAACAGATGCATTTACAACTCCCTGTGGACCCACAGCATGGGTGGCTCCCTGGAACCCACCGGCGGTACATAAAAATATCTCATTGCAGTGCCCAACACAGCTGATGTAACGTCAGCTGTAATGCAGGTGGGCTACAAATTCATTTGATTACACTGTAGGCGAGGGCCCACAAAAATTGCTGTATCAACAGTACTAATGTACATCAGAAAAATTGCCCATGCCCAACCAAGAGGGCAGGTGAAACCCATTAATCGCTTTGGTTAATGTGGCTTACTTGGTAACTAGGCCAGGAGGCAGCCCAGTTAAAATAAAAATTGGTTGAGGTGAAAGTTTCAACGCTTTAATGAGCATTGAAACGTATAAAAATTGTTTAGAAAAATTATATGACTGAGCCTTGTGGGCCTAAGAAAAATTGCCCGTTCGGCGTGATTATGTGAGGTTTCAGGAGGAGGAGCAGGAGGAGGAGGAGGAATATTATACACAGATTGATGAAGCGAAAAGGTCCCCGTTTTTGATGGGGATACAGAATGATGCTTCCATCCGCGGGTGCAGCCTACGTATTGCTTAGGTATCGCTGCTGTCCACTGGTGGAGAAGAGAAGTATGGGGAAATCCAGGCTTTGTTCATCTTGATGAGTGTTAGCCTGTCGGCACTGTCAGTTGACAGGCGGGTACGCTTATCTGTGATGATTCCCCCAGCCGCACTAAACACCCTCTCTGACAAGACGCTAGCCGCAGGACAAGCAAGCACCTCCAGGGCATACAGCGCGAGTTCAGGCCGCGTGTCCAGCTTCGACACCCAGTAGTTGTAGGGGGCAGAGGCGTCACGGAGGACGGTCGTGCGATCGGCTACGTACTCCCTCACCATCCTTTTACAGTGCTCCCGCCGACTCAGCCGTGACTGGGGAGCGGTGACACAGTCTTGCTGGGGAGCCATGAAGCAGTCAAGGGCCTTAAAGAGTGTTGCCCTGCCTGTGCTGTACATGCTGCCTGATTTCCGCGCCTCCCCTGCTACCTGGCCCTCGGAACTGCGCCTTCGGCCACTAGCGCTGTCGTATGGGAATTTTACCATCAGTTTGTCCGCCAGGGTCCTGTGGTATAGCAACACTCTCGAACCCCTTTCCTCTTCGGGTATGAGAGTGGAAAGGTTCTCCTCATACCGTGGGTCGAGCAGTGTGTACACCCAGTAATCCGTAGTGGCCAGAATGCGTGTAACGCGAGGGTCACGAGAAAGGCATCCTAACATGAAGTCAGCCATGTGTGCCAGGGTACCTGTACGCAACACATGGCTGTCTTCACTAGGAAGATCACTTTCAGGATCCTCCTCCTCCTCCTCCTCAGGCCATACACGCTGAAAGGATGACAGGCCAGCAGCATGTGTACCCTCGCCAGTGGGCCAAGCTGTCTCTTCCCCCTCCTCCTCATCTTCCTCCTCCTCCTCACCGCGCTGAGATATAGACAGGAGGGTGCTCTGACTATCCAGCGACATACTGTCTTCCCCCGGCTCTGTTTCCGAGCGCAAAACGTCTGCCTTTATGCTTTGCAGGGAACTTCTCAAGAGGCATAGCAGAGGAATGGTGACGCTAATGATTGCAGCATCGCCGCTCACCACGTGGGTAGACTCCTCAAACTTTCCAAGGACCTGGCAGATGTCTGCCAACCAGGCCCACTCTTCTGAAAATAATTGAGGAGGCTGACTCCCACTGCGCCGCCCATGTTGGAGTTGGTATTCCACTATAGCTCTACGCTGCTCATAGAGCCTGGCCAACATGTGGAGCGTAGAGTTCCACCGTGTGGGCACGTCGCACAGCAGTTGGTGCACTGGCAGATTAAAGCGATGTTGCAGGGTGCGCAGGGTGGCAGCGTCCGTGTGGGACTTGCGGAAATGTGCGCTGAGCCGGCGCACCTTTCCGAGCAGGTCTGACAAGCGTGGGTAGCTTTTCAGAAAGCGCTGAACCACCAAATTAAAGACGTGGGCCAGGCATGGCACGTGCGTGAGGCTGCCGAGCTGCAGAGCCGCCACCAGGTTACGGCCGTTGTCACACACGACCATGCCCGGTTGGAGGCTCAGCGGCGCAAGCCAGCGGTCGGTCTGCTCTGTCAGACCCTGCAGCAGTTCGTGGGCCGTGTGCCTCTTATCTCCTAAGCTGAGTAGTTTCAGCACGGCCTGCTGACGCTTGCCCACCGCTGTGCTGCCACGCCGCGCGACACCAACTGCTGGCGTCGTGCTGCTGCTGCTGACACATCTTGATTGCGAGACAGAGGTTGCGTTGGAGGAGGAGGAGGAGGAGGAGGGTGGTTTAGTGGAGGAAGCATACACCGCCGCAGATACCACCACCGAGCTGGGGCCCGCAATTCTGGGGGTGGGTAGGACGTGAGCGGTCCCAGGCTCTGACTCGGTCCCAGCCTCCACTAAATTCACCCAATGTGCCGTCAGGGAGATATAGTGGCCCTGCCCGCCTGTGCTTGTCCACGTGTCCGTTGTTAAGTGGACCTTGCCAGTAACCGCGTTGGTGAGGGCGCGTACAATGTTGCGGGAGACGTGGTCGTTCAGGGCTGGGACAGCACATCCGGAAAAGTAGTGGCGACTGGGAACTGAGTAGCGCGGGGCCGCCGCCGCCATCATACTTTTGAAGGACTCCGTTTCCACAACCCTATACGGCAGCATCTCTAGGCTGATAAATTTGGCTATGTGCACGTTTAACGCTTGAGCGTGCGGGTGCGTGGCGGCGTACTTGCGCTTGCGCTCAAACACTTGCGCTAGCGACGGCTGGACGGTGCACTGAGAGACATTGGTGGATGGGGCCGAGGACAGCGGAGGTGAGGGTGTGGGTGCAGGCCAGGAGACGGTAGTGCCTGTGTCCTCAGAGCGGGGTTGGATCTCAGTGGCAGGTTGGGGCACAGGGGGAGAGGCAGCGGTGCAAACCGGAGGCCGTGAACAGCCTTCGTCCCACCTTGTGGGGTGCTTGGCCATCATATGTCTGCGCATGCTGGTGGTGGTGAGGCTGGTGGTGGTGGCTCCCCGGCTGATCTTGGCGCGACAAAGGTTGCACAGCACAGTTCGTCGGTCGTCTGCACTCTCAGTGAAAAACTGCCAGACCTTTGAGCACCTCGGCCTCTGCAGGGTGGCATGGCGCGAGGGGGCGCTTTGGGAAACAGTTGGTGGATTATTCGGTCTGGCCCTGCCTCTACCCCTGGCCACCGCACTGCCTCTTGCAACCTGCCCTGCTGCTGCCCTTGCCTCCCCCTCTGAAGACCTGTCCTCAGTAGGCGTAGCAAACCAGGTGGGGTCAGTCACCTCATTGTCCTGCTGCTCTTCCTCTGAATCCTCGGTGCGCTCCTCGGACTTAATGCCCTTACTACTACCTCACTGATAGACAACTGTGTCTCATCGTCATCGGCCTCCTCACCCACTGAAAGGTCTTGAGACAGTTGCCGGAAGTCCCCAGCCTCATCCCCCGGACCCCGGGAACTTTCCAATGGTTGGGCATCAGTCAGGATAAACTCCTCTGGTGGGAGAGGAACCACTGCTGCCCAATCTGAGCAGGGGCCTGAGAACAGTTCCTGGGAGTCAGCCCGCTCCTCAGAATGTGTCATTTTCATGCAGTGAGGAGGCTGGGAGGAAGGAGGAGCAGCAGCCAGAGGATTCTGAGTTGCAGCAGTGGACGGCGCAGAACTGTGGGTGGACGATAGGTTGCTGGAAGCACTTTCTGCCATCCACGACAGGACCTGCTCACACTGCTCATTTTCTAATAAAGGTCTACCGCGTGGACCCATTAAATGTGCTATGAATGTGGGGACGCCAGAAACGTGCCTCTCTCCTAATCCCGCAGCAGTCGGCTGCGATACACCTGGATCAGTAGCTCGGCCTGTGCCCACACCCGGACTAGGGCCTCCGCGTCCTCGGCCGTGCCCACGTCCTCTAGGCCTACCCCTACCCCTCTGCATGCTGTATTACCAGTAATGCAGAAACAGAACGCTGTAATTAAATGTGCCGCTTATTGGCCTGTGGTTGGAGGCTGACTTCGCTTACGGAACGCCAGGAAATAATTTGGCGCACGCCTGCTGTAACACTTAGCTGCCTGCGCATTTATTTGTAGAACTACTACACCCAGCACACATGGACCCAGAACACTGAGCACAGTGACAGGCAGGCCAAATAGATTTTTTGCCCAATACTTTTTTGAAAAGGACCACTGTGTATATTTAGTCAATAATATATGTCTTCTGGCCCTGCCTACACAATTCTGTCCCTGGAGTGTGTGACAGAACTAAAGAGTGTCGCACTGTTATTAACTGCAACAGAGCGGTGATTTCTGAGCCAGGAAATAATTTGGCGCACGCCTGCTGTAACACTTAGCTGCCTGCGTATTTATTTGTAGAACTACTACACCCAGCATACACGGACCCAGAACACTGAGCACAGTGACAGGCAGGCCAAATAGATTTTTTGCCCAATATTTTTTTGAAAAGGACCACTGCGTATATTCAGTCAATAATATAAGTCTTCTGGCCCTGGAGTGTGTGACAGAACTAAAGAGTGTCGCACTGTTATTAACTGCAACAGAGCGGTGATTTCTGAGCCAGGAAATAATTTGGCGCACGCCTGCTGTAACACTTAGCTGCCTGCGTATTTATTTATAGAACTACTACACCCAGCACACACGGACCCAGAACACTGAGCAGCACAGTGACAGGCAGGCCAAATAGATTTTTTGCCCAATATTTTTTTGAAAAGGATCACTGCGTATATTCAGTCAATAATATATGTCTTCTGGCCCTGCCTACACAATTCTGTCCCTGGAGTATTACTGCAAGGTGCAATGCTTTGCACGGCCGATTTGGAAAAAAATAAAAATGTGCAACACTGCAAAAAGCAGCCTCCACAGTACTGCACACGGTTAGATGTGGCCCTAAGAAGGACCGTTGGGGTTCTTGAAGCCTACAATCACTCCTAACACTCTCCCTGCCTAACCACCACTTGTGTCCCTGTAGTATTACTGCAGGGCACAATGCTCTGCACGGCCGATTTGGAAAAAAAAAAAAAGTGCAACACTGCAAAAAGCAGCCTCCACAGTACTGCACACCGTTAGATGTGGCCCTAAGAAGGACCGTTGGAGTTCTTGAAGCCTACACTAACTCCTAACACTCTCCCTACAGCAGTTCCAGCACGATAGCACTTTCCCTCAGCTAAGTCACAACGCATCTGAGGCGAGCCGCGGGAGGGGCCGATTTTTATACTCGGGTGACACCTGATCTCGCCAGCCACTCACTGCAGGGGGGTGGTATAGGGCTTGAACGTCGCAGGGGGAAGTTTTAATGCCTTCCCTGTCTTTCAATTGGCCAGAAAAGCACGCTAACGTCTCAGAGATGAAAGTGAAAGTAACCCGAACATCGCGTGGTGCTCGTTACGAGTAACGAGCATCTCGAACACGCTAATACTCGAACGAGTATCGAGCTCGGACGAGTACGTTCGCTCATCTCTAGTTGGGACGCAATTTCTTTTCCTATTTTGGAGATAATCTATGCTTGCGCCAAATTTCATGTTTCTACGACATCGGGAAGTTGGAGAACTTTTGGCGAGTCAGTCAGTCAGTCAGTCAGTCAGTCAGTCAGTCAGTCAGTGAGTCAGTGAGGGCTTTCAGCTTTATATATATATAGACTAGCTGATATACCCGGCTTCGCCCGAGTTAATTTGGTACTGGTGTTTATCTAGTGTTCACACGGAAAAGCTTATGAAGTCGTGGTTACTTTAGAGATACTGAGGAAAAAAAATATGTTCACCATTTTGCATAGTTCTCTGCGTTACCCAGGAAATACCACGGGGAGGCAACCATGCGACGTTTCCTTTATATAAAATGACATCACAGAGTGAGAGAATTAGATTACGTATGTAAAATTTTGCGCTAGGATTGAATAATCGAGTTGGGACCCATTAGCTTTTCCTATTTATGACATAATCAATGCTCGTGCCAAATTTCCCGTTTCTATGACTCCGGAAACTGAAAAAATTACATTCCGCACGTAAAATTTTGACGCCAATTCTTTTGCGCTAGAATTGAATAATTGAGTTGGGACCCATTAGCTTTTCCTATATATGACATAATCAATGCTCGTGCCAAATTTCACGTTTCTATGACACCGGAAAGTGAGAAAATTAGATTCCGTACGTAAAATTTGGACGCTAATTCTTTTGCGCATGGAATTGAATAATCGAGTTGGGACCCATTAACTTTTCCTATTTATGTCATAATCAATGCCCGTGCCGAATTTTAAGTTTCTAAGGCATTGGGAAGTGACAGATTTAGATTATGTACGTAAAATTTCGACGCCAATTCTTTTGCGCTAGAATTGAATAATCGAGTTGGGACCCAATTACTTTTCCTATTTTGGTAATAATCTATGCTCGTGCCAAAATTCATGTTTCTATGACACCGGAAAGTGAAAAAATTACCTTCCGCACGTAAAATTTCGACGCCAATTCTTTTGCGCTAGGATTGAATAATCGAGTTGGGACCTATGAACTTTTCCTATTTATGACATAATCAATGCCTGTGCCAAATTTCGTGTTTCTGACACCGGAAAGTAAAAAAATTACATTCTGCACGTAAAATTTAGACGCTAATTCTTTTGCGCATAGAATTGAATATTGGAGTTGGAACCCATTAGCCTTTCCTTTTTATGACATAATCAATGCTCCTGCCAAATTTCACGTTTCTATGACATTGGGAAGTGAGAGATTTAGATTATGTACGTAAAATTTTGACGCCAATTCTTTTGCGCATAGAATTGAACAATCGAGTTGGGACCTATTAACTTTTCCTATTTATGACATAATCAATGCTCGTGCCAAATTTCCCGTTTCTATGACATTGGGAAGTGAGTGATTTAGATTATGTACGTTAAATTTCGACGCCAATTCTTTTGCGCTAGAATTGAATAATCGAGTTGGGACCCAATTTATTTTCCTATTTTGGAGATAATCTATGCTTGCGCCAAATTTCATGTTTCTTCGACATCGGGAAGTTGGAGAACCTTTGGCGAGTCAGTCAGTGAGTGAGTGAGTGAGTGAGTGAGTCAGTTAGTCAGTGAGGGCTTTCAGCTTTATATATATAGACTAGCTGATATACCCGGCTTCGCCGGAGTTAATTTGGTACTGGTGTTTATGTGGTGTTCACATGGAAAATCTTATGAGGAAAAAGATATGTTCACCATTTTGCATGGTTCTCTGCGTTACCCAGAAAACACCACGTGGAGGTAACCTTGCAACGCTTCCTTTATATAAAATGACATCAGGAAGTGAGAGAATTAGATTACATACATAAAATTTGGACACTAATTCTTTTGCGCTTAGAATTGAATAATCGAGTTGGGACCCATTAACTTTTCATATTTATGACACAATCAATGCTTGTACCAAATTTCATGTTTCTATGACATTGGGAAGTGAGAGATTTAGATTATGTACATAAAATTTGGACACTAATTCTTTTGCGCATAGAATTGAATAATCGAGTTGGGACCCATTAGCTTTTCCTATTTATGACATAATCAATGCTCGTGCCAAATTTCACGTTTCTATGACACTGGAAAGTGAGAAAATTACATTCCACACGTAAGATTTGGACGCTAATTCTTTTGCGCATAGAATTGAATAATGGAGTTGGGACCCATTAGCTTTTCCTATTTATGACATATTCAATGCTCGTGCCAAATTTCCCATTTCTATGACACCGGAAAGTGAGAAAATTACATTCCGCACGTAAAATTTGGACGCTAATTCTTTTGCGCATAGAATTGAATAATGGAGTTGGGACCCATTAGCTTTTCCTATTTATGACATAATCAATGCTCGTGCCAAATTTCACGTTTCTATGACACCGGAAAGTGAGAAAATTACATTACGCACGTAAAATTTGGACGCTAACTCTTTTGCGCATAGAATTGAATAATGGAGTTGGGACCCATTAGCTTTTCCTATTTATGACATAATCAATGCTCGTGCCAAATTTCCCGTTTCTATGACACCGGAAAGTGAAAAAATTACATTTCGCATGTAAAATTTGGACGCTAATTCTTTTGCGCATAGAATTGAATAATCGAGTTGGGACCCATTAGCTTTTCCTATTTATGACATAATCAATGCTCGTGCCAAATTTCCCGTTTGTATGACACCGGAAAGTGAAGAAATTACATTCCGCACGTAAAATTTGGACGCTAATTCTTTTGCGCATAGAATTGAATAATGGAGTTGGGACCCATTAGCTTTTCCTATTTATGACATAATCAATGCTCGTGCCAAATTTCACGTTTCTATGACATCGGAAAGTGAAAAAATTACATTCCGCACGTAAAATTTCGATGCCAATTCTTTTGCGCTAGAATTGAATAATCAAATTGAGACTTATAAACTTTTCCTATTTATGACATAATCAATGCTCGTGCCAAATTTCACGTTTCTATGACACCGGAAAGTGAAAAAATTACATTCCGCACGTAAAATTTGGACGCTAATTCTTTTGCGCATAGAATTGAATAATGGAGTTGGGACCCATTAGCTTTTCCTATTTATGACATATTCAATGCTCGTGCCAAATTTCCGGTTTCTATGACACCGGAAAATGAGAAAATTACATTCCGCACGTAAAATTTGGACGCTAATTCTTTTGCGCATAGAATTGAATAATGGAGTTGGGACCCATAAGCTTTTCCTATTTATGACATAATCAATGCTCGTGCCAAATTTCCCGTTTCTGTGACACCGGAAAGTGAGAAAATTACATTACGCACATAAAATTTGGACGCTAATTCTTTTGCGCATAGAATTGAATAATGGAGTTGGGACCCATTAGCTTTTCCTATTTATGACATAATCAATGCTCGTGCCAAATTTCACATTTCTATGACACCGGAAAGTGAAACAATTACATTTCGCACGTAAAATTTGGACGCTAATTCTTTTGCGCATAGAATTGAATAATCGAGTTTGGACCCATTAGCTTTTCCTATTTATGACATAATCAATGCTCGTGCCAAATTTCCCGTTTCTATGACACCGGAAAGTGAAAAAATTATATTCCGAATGTAAAATTTGGACGCTAATTCTTTTGCGCATAGAATTGAATAATGGAGTTGGGACCCATTAACGTTTCCTATTTATGACATAATCAATGCTCGTGCCAAATTTCCCGTTTCTATGACACCAGAAAGTGAAAAAAATTACATTCCGCACGTAAAATTTCGACGACAATTCTTTTGCGCTAGAATTGAATAATCGAGTTGGGACTTATGAACTTTTCCTATTTCTGACATAATCAATGCTCGTGCCAAATTTCCTGTTTCTATGACACCGGAAAGTGAGAAAATTAGATTCCGTACGTATAATTTCGACGCTAATTCTTTTGCGCATAGAATTGAATAATCGAGTTGGGACCCAATTTCTTTTCCTATTTGGGAGATAATCTATGCTCATGCCAAAATTCATGTTTCTACGATATCTGGAAGTTGGAGAACTTTTGGCGAGTCAGTGAGTCAGTCAGTCAGTGAGTCAGTCAGTCAGTCAGTGAGGGCTTTCAGCTTTATATATATAGATAACACTACACAATTATTAGAATGCTTCAAAAAATTCCTTTATTGATACAATGATAAGTCCAGAAGAAATATAATCATGTGCACAAAAATTGGATCCAGATGCCTGGGTGAGCAGTCCACAATCTACAAAACAAAACAATAACAACATCAACATGACATAAATACACACAAATAGAACATCCTAACGAATGTTAATGCCGTTTGGCGTTACAATTCCCATATTTAAATAGAAGGCATAAAATCATACTCTTGATTCAATCCTTTTGGTGACATTGTGTCTAATTCATACATCCAAAAGAGCTTCTTTCTTTTTAGTAGTGACACCCTATCTCCACCTCTCGTTTATGCTGAAATATGATCTATGATACGAAATTTAAATTGACAACTCGCATGATTTTGTATGAATGATGAATGAAGGATGAATGGTAGATATGTGTTTTACTATATGGGAACGAATGTCCGTGGTGGTTTCCCTTACATATGCAAAACCGCATGCACAAGTAATCATATATATATAACAAAATTTTGAGGTACATGTAAATCGTTTCTGTATGTAATATTTCGCACCACGAAGAGGATGTCTGAAACTATTGCTGCAGACAGAGCAGCTAAAACAGGGAAAGTTCCCCTTCCTAGTCTCCTAATCCTAATCTACCATATCTCGAAACCACTTTTTTTTTTTTCATATTTTCCAAACCCTCTTTATATCTAGTGAAATTCAGGAGTTTTTTTGTCCCGAATGGCCTCCCACTCAGCTTGTGGTAAAATCTCCAAAATGGTTTTCTCCAAAGCCATCAGATGGTCAGCACTGACACCCACTTCCATTTGTAGAAATTCAATGTTCAATAAAATCAGGTCAAATGCACACTTATTGAGGATACCTTCAAATCTCGTGCAAAAGGTGGCATTACCTGACATCAATGTAGGCTGGATGTGGGGTCACAGTCGTCTCGGGATACGTTTACTCCTGAAATATTCGCTTAGTGTGGTCATATGTAAGACCAAGGAGGTGTTCCATTTGTGCTCAGATTGCCAACGCCTCAAAAACATCTTGTAGTTGGCGCTGACAGGCATGTTCCGTCATTCATGGCTCCTGCCAAAATCCTAGCGGCATCTGCATCTGAATAGGAAAATACTATGGGAGTACCTGTTACACCCTCAGACAGGTATTCTTCCATCTTTGATGCAGTAAAGTGTGCGCTTGAAATGGTCCGGATGGTCAATCTATAAGAAAGGAATCCCAACAGCATGAGAAATACACCACTCCTGTGATTGGACCAACTTCGATGGATGCAACAGCCACTCAGAGCCAGACCACCTCCCTAGCATATCATCAATCCATAATAAATGTGGCAGCATCCATGGGTGTATTAATATAGTAAAAGAAAGCAAAGACGTTTTGGTCAGCAATTACAGCATTTGACAGTGCTTTAAATGCACCCCATCATTGTGATGGGTGAAGAGTTGCATTGAAAACTGCAAAAACGCAAAAATAGAGCAAGCGGCTCTCAAAGATTGCGCTGTTAGAAACACCACATTCGAGCTCAGGTCTGAGTAACCCTATTAAGATCCATGGGAGCATTGTTCCGCTGTTAGCACGGTGCTCGGTTCGCTTCGCTAATAACTAAAAAAAGTTGTGTGTGTGTGCGTGAAAGTGGCCTAAAAGGATGCAAACTAAGTTTCATGTAGTACTGGAAATGAGCCATGTTTGGAGAGATTACACCCAGGGGCTAGATCATGTATGGAAATTCATTTTTCAGCTGTATGCAGCACGATTTAGGTGTGGGTACGAGGGGGACCCGAGCTGAACTTTTGCACACGGGCCCCTGAGCTTTTAGATACGCCCCTAGTAGTGATGATTTTGTAGCGAGATTTTGTAGCCCACGTGAAAGAGGCCTAAAGCTGCCCTATTAACTGCAGGACACAGAATACAGTCACAATGCTGAGGGGAGAAGAAAAGTATGGTATAAATAGTCTGGAGGGGAGAGGCTACCGAACTGAATTCTGCACAGCAGAGATCACTGATACTGTGATGGATGCCTCAATAAATAAACCCAGAGTACTGCTTTAAGGTTTTATGGCTATCTCCCTTATCTGTCAGCTATGCAGCATCTGCACATGGTGGTAAAGCATTTGGGTAGAGTTTTTTTTTTTTTTTAAATCAATGTTTATTGAAAATTTTACCATATATACATATAGTGCAACAAATAAAACAACAAATACGAAGTCTAAGCTCTGTACACACCGGGCTCGACAGTCTCCGAACATATTTCTCATAAGGTGCCAGAAACACTACCGGCCGACATTGAACTTTAAGCTTAAAGTGTCACAATACGGCGAACTGGAGCTATGTAAAACATTCTCTATTATAGAATGAAATACTTTCCTAAACAGGTGAAAACAGGAGGGGGGGTGCAGGGGGAAGGAGAGTAAGGGAGGGTCGGGGAGGAGGGGGGAGGGGGTAGCTAGGGGTGCAAGTGAGAATCCCACTCTGCTCCGAGAAATGGTGCTCGACGGAGCCTCCGCGCGAGCTCTTCATAGAGATCGAGCTTAAGCCCATAAGCGAGTCCGGCGACGGGTGTCCTGTTGATTCAACAACCCCGTAGTACCATCCGGCCCCATCACACATGACCGGGGGTTGATGGTATGAATAAGGGGGTTCAGTATTGCGAGCTTAGCCCAACGTTCCGTCAGCTCTGCTTAGAAAATCCGGAAATCAGATCAGGCAGCTCTGTTCCAAACCACTGCTCTCCAGGGGTACCATGTTTCTATGAATTTTCCGTGTGTACCCTTAGTCCAGCTCGAGAGTTCCTCTAGATTTGTGAGGAGATTTACTCTGTCTCTCCAGAGGTCCACCGAAGGAGGATCTTTTTGTTTCCACATTAGTGGAATTAATGCCTTCGCTGTATCGATTAATAGGGCTATCAATTTGTGTTTAATGAGGTGAAAGGTGGGGGTCGGCCTCCACAGGAGAACCACCTCAGGGGAGAGCGTCAAACCTGGTCGGAGCTGCCCAAGGATCTTGCCCACCTCGCCCCAGAAGGGAGCGATGCGGGGCATTCCCACCAAATATGCAGGTATGAGCCAGTATCCATCTCGCATCTCCAGCAACAGTCCTGTGTGAGTAATTTGTGTTCTGAGAGCCATTGTGGGGTTCTATACCATCTTGCCATGAGTTTATAGTGCGCTTCCTGGGAAGTAACGCAGGGGGAGAGACCAAAAGCAGTCTTCAAAATGAGTTTGATTTCACTAGGGGACAGAGATATCTTGAGCTCTCTCTCCCACGAGACGAGGAAGGCAGGCTTCGTCTCCCTCGGAGGGGAAACAAAGTGTTTGCGAATATAGGATACCTTTCTAGATGCATTGGTGGGTCCCTCTAGTACCGTCTCAAATGGTGTGGGTGGTCTGGTGTCTTTGTGCTTTTTCAGAAATTCATTTATGACTTTTAGTAAGTGAATGGATATAAGGTACGGAACAGGGCGGTCGAGGAGGATGTCTTTCAAGGTAGATAGGGGGGCCTGATTTGCTAAAGATTGAACATCTTGAAAGTTTCTGTTGTCTAGGGTCCTCCAAATTCTTGCTGAGCAGGGGTCTAATGGATAGTCCATATATCTATATAAAACTGAGAGAGGGGTATAGGGGGAGGGGCTGGGAGCCAGAGATTTCCCTAGAGCTGACCAGGCCTCAAAAGTTCCTCTCAGGAGTGGATCGCCTCCCCTCTTCCCCTTGCCTCTTCCCTCTGGGAACCAGAGATCTGCCTCAAAGCCCGGGCCATAGGCGCCCCTGGCAAAAAGCTGTATCAAAGGGTCTCTGCTGGGATGAGCTAATTCTAGCCAATGGTTTAGCTGGGTAGCCAAATACAACTCCCTTGGGCATGGCAGGTCCACTCCCCCTTTCGATCGCCGCTTGATCAACATACAATGCGCCAGCCTGGGTCTCTTACCTCTCCAGAGGTACCTGGAGAAAATTGTGTGCAAAGTCTTGAAAAAGTTAGAGGGGATAAAAATCGGTAGAAGCCTGATTTTGTAAAGGATAATGGGAATGACGTATGATTTTAGTATATTTTTTCTTCCCAGCCACGAGATAAAGGGCTGGTCATAGGAACGTAAAAGTTTCTTGACTTTGGGCAAAAGCGGAAGAAAGTTTGTTGGATATAAGTCCTCAGTCTTTTTTGTTTATGCCCAAAAATTCGATTGCTGAGTCCGACCAAGTGAAAGGGGATTTGTTTCTAATGACCTTAAAGCGGTTAGGTGGGATGGATATATTTAGGGCTATTGATTTGGCAATATTAATTTTAAAGTTGGAGAGGCTTCCAAAGTCCTCTAGCAAAGTGATCTGGCGAGGGAGGCCAGCCTCCGGATTTGTAATGAGAAAAATGATATCGTCTGCATAAGCTGTGGACGAAAGTGTTTCTCCTCCAACTCCAAGGCCTTGTATCAAGGGATCTAACCTGACTTTCTGTAAAAAGGGTTCCAGGGCAAGAATAAATAAAGAAGGAGAAAGGGGGCACCCTGCCTCGTGCCATTACTTATATTAAACGGGGGAGATAAAGAGTCATTAATTTTAAGTCGTGCATATGGCGTTGCGTATAGGGAAAATATTGCTGAAATAAATTTTGGGGGGATGTTGTAATGCGTTAGAACATGCTCCATGTAAGTCCAATTGACCCGATCAAACGCCTTTTCGGCATCTGTGCCGATGAAGGCAAGCGGGATATTATGGACTTGGGCGTATTTAGCAGCATGGAGCAGCCTAAGGCAGTTGTCTCTGCCCTCCCTGCCCTTAACAAAGCCAGATTGCTCGGGATTAATTAATTTTGTGATGTATTTTTCAAGACGCTTGGTTAGAATTTTGGCCCAGAGCTGTACATCAAAATTGATAAGGGAGATAGGGCGATAGCTCCCACAGGACTTAGGATCTTTGTTTTCCTTGTATACTAGGGTGATGTGAGCTTCCTGCGCCTGTCTTGGTAGGGGAGCACCGTTCATTAATGAGTTAAAGAGTTCGGTTAATTTGGGTAAAAGGGCAGACTTGAAAGTCTTGTAGTAAGTGAGAGGCAGTCCATCAGGGCCGGGGCTTTTGCCTGGTGGGGCAGAGTTTATGAGCTTTTCTACTTCTTGGGTAGTAATAGGAGTCAGGAGATCTACCGACTCCTCCGCATTTATTTTTGGGAGGTTTAGATCCTTAAGGAAGGAGTCGACCTGTGTCTTAAAGTCCAGGGTAGACTCTGGAGAGAGGGGGTCTCGAAGGTTGTATAGGCTGGAATAAAAACCTTGAAATTTCCTAGCAATTTCAGGTGTGGAGAGGACCTTTTTCCCCTCTGTTGTCTTGATGTATTTTATAAGGTTCCTCGTACGGGCCTTCTTAATTAGTGCAGACGTGTATTTGCTCCCTTTGTTGCCCTGAGCATAGTTGACATGCTTAAGGTATAGGTATTTTTTATTATATTTGGACTCAAGGATAAGTTTAAGTTCTCTTCTGCAGGATATTAATTCCTCAGAAGATGATTTACTTAAGGTTTGTTTTGAGGTACGTTCGAGCTTGGAAATTTGAGCTAGTTTCTCATCAATTTCCATTCGTTGTTTTTTCTTTACTCTAGCATCGGTTGCGATCAAGAGCCCTCTCATGTAGGCCTTATGGGCCTCCCAAATCATCGGGATTGATAGGTCTTCTGATTTATTTAGTTATAAAAATTCCTCAAGCGAGTCATTTAATCGGGTTCTCTCCTCCTCCCGGTCAAGAAGGGAGGGATTGAGTCTCCACCACCACTCCTGGGGGGAGGGATCTAGAAGGTGAAGGTCTAAATGAACTGGGGCGTGGTCAGTGACCGCTATGGGATCTATTAAGGCCCTCTCTGCTCTCGAGAGGAGAGGTAACATAGTAACATAGTATGTAAGGCTGAATGAAGACAATGTCCATCTAGTCCAGCCTATCTATCCTCCCGTGTTGATCCAGAGGTAGGCAAAAAACCCAAGGGCAGAAACCAATTTAGCCCTTTTGGGGAAAAAATTCCTTCCTGACTCCCTAATGGCAATCAGACTGTTCCCTGGATCAACCCCTAATAGTTCCTACCTGCCTGTATACCCAGATTAACAATTAACCTAAGACTTGTATCCTATAATGTCCTTCCTCTCCAGAAAGACATCAAGTCCCCTTTTAAACTCCTCTATGGATTTTGCCATCACCACTTCCTCCGGCAGAGAGTTCCACAGTCTAACTGCTCTTACAGTAAAGAATCCCCTTCTATGTTGGTGATGAAACCTACTTTCCTCTAATCGTAGCGGATGTCCTCTTGTTACCGTCACGGTCCTGGGTGTAAACAGATCTTGGGAGAGATCCTTGTATTGTCCCCTCATGTACTTATACATGGTTATTTGATCACCTCTTAGCCGTCTTTTTTCCAGGGTGAATAATCCCAATTTGGATAGCCTCTCTGGGTATTCCAGTCCCGTCATTCCATGTATTAGTTTAGTTGCCCTTCTTTGAATCCCCTCAAGCACCGTGACATCTTTCCTGAGCACCGGTGACCAGAACTGTACGCAGTATTCCATGTGAGGCCTGACAAGTGCCTTATATAATGGAAGGATAATGTTCTCATCCTTCGTCCCTATACCTCTTTTAATGCACCCCAAGACTTTATTTGCCTTTGCAGCAGCTGACTGGCATTGGTTACTCCAGTTCAGTCTACAATCCACTAGTACCCCCAGATCCTTTTCCATATCACTTTTCCCTAGTGATACCCCATTAAGTGAATATTGGTGACATCCGTTTCTCCTGCCCATGTGCATAGTCTTACATTTTTCAACATTGAACTTCATTTGCCATTTTTCTGCCCAAGCCCCCAGCTTATCCAGGTCCATTTGTAGCCGCACATTGTCCTCCGTTGCATTAATAATATTGTATAATTTTGTGTCATCTGCAAATATTGATATTTTGCTGTGCAGCCCCTCTATCAGGTCATTGATAAATATGTTGAACAGAGTGGGGCCTAATACTGAACCCTGTGGCACCCCGCTAGCGACTGTGGTCCAATCAGAGTACGAACCATTTATTACTACCCTCTGTTTTCTATCTCTGAGCCAATTTTTTACCCATTTACACACGTTTTCGCCCAGTCCGAGCTGCCTCATTTTGTATATTAGCCTATTATGTGGCACGGTGTCAAAGGCTTTAGAGAAGTCCAGATATACGAGATCAATAGATTCTCTGATCAGATTTGTCTGACATGAGCGACCCTTCATGAATCCATGCTGGTGAGGAGTTATTCCCTTGTTCTCCTTGAGGTACTCATCGACGGCGTCTCTCAGAATCCCCTCGAAAATTTTTCCCGTTACTGAAGTGAGACTTACTGGCCTGTAGTTACCAGGCTCACTTTTGCTCCCTTTTTGTAAATTGGAACCACGTTGGCAATGCGCCAATCCAATGGTACTACACCGGTCTTGATAGTGTCTAGAAATATTAGATATAGCGGCCTAGCTATCTCGTCACTTAGTTCCCTTAGTATCCTTGGGTGTAATCCATCTGGGCCCGTCGACTGATCAATTTTAGTCTTCTTTAGTCGCTTCCGCACCTCCTCCTGCGTTAGGTATGAGATATTTTGTGATGGGTTCATTTTATTCCCCTGCATCTCGTGTGGCATTTCTTTTTCGTTTGTGAATAAACTTGAGAAGAAACTGTTTAGTAGATTTGCTTTCCCTCCGTCATCATCAATGATCTCTCCTGCATTATTTTTTAAAGGGCCAGTGCTCTCCCTGCAAATCCTTTTGCTGTTAATATAGTTGAAAAATAGCTTTGGGTTCTTTTTGCTCTCTTTGGCGATCAATCTTTCTGCTTCCTCCTTGGCAGTTTTGATCTTATCTTTGCATATTTTGTTTTTTTTTTCCCTGTATGATTTTAGCGCTGCTTCGCTGCCTTCTTGCTTTAGTAGTTTGAACGCTTTCTTTTTTTTCGTTTATTGCCCCTCTTACCTTCTTGTTGAGCCACATTGGTTTCCTTTTAGTTGAGTTTCTTTTTTTATTTTTAAAGGGAATGAACTGCTCACATGAGGTGATTAGGATCCTTTTAAACTTTTCCCATTTGTCCTCTGTACCGTCATTTTTGAGGATGTTGTCCCAATTAATGTTACCGATAGTAGTTCTGAGCTGATCAAATTTTGCTTTACTAAAGTTTAGTTTCTTTGTCGCTCCTTGATAAGGCTTCTTATTGAATGACAGCTGGAAGTTGATTATATTGTGGTCACTGTTCCCCAAGTGTCCCTCAACCTGCACCCCCTTTATACGTTCCGGTTTGTTAGTTAGTACTAGGTCCAGAATGGCCCTCCCTCTTGTTGGTTCCTGTACCAGTTGGTTCAGGTAATTGTCTTTAATTACTCTCAAAAACTTATCACCCCTGTGTGATTTGCAGGACCCCTGTGTGATTTGCAGGTTTCGTTTTCCCATGTTATATCTGGATAATTAAAGTCCCCCAAGATTACTTTGTTGCGGTTTGACACCTCTTCTATCTGCCTTAATAGTAAGTTATCAGTTTCTTCTGTTGCTTTTGGTGGTCTATAGAAGACCCCTATCAGGATTTTGTTATTTTTTCCTCCCTGTATTTCTACCCACAGAGATTCCACTTGTTCTTCTCCTACCCCTATATCCTCCCGTAACCTCGGCTTCAAGTTCAAGTTGATGTACAGACATACCCCTCCCTCTTTCTGGTTCCTTCGGTCCCTTCTGAAGAGATTGTACCCCTGCAAATTCACCGCCCAATCGCACTTATCATCAAGCCATGTTTCCGTTATTCCGACTATATCATAATTTTCATCAGTCATTCTCACTTCAAGCTCACCCACCAATCAGACTTCTTGCATTTGTGGTCATACAATTTATATCGTTTTTTTTGTTTTTTAAATTTGTTTTGTTGCTATTCGTACTAATGGCTGATCTATCACTTCTAACTGTACTAACCCCACCCCCTGCTCGACCCCCATTCCCTTTGCTTGGACCCGGGTCGCTAGTTACACTGGCTACCCCACTATTTCTCTTTTTGCCCTCCCCCCCAGTCCTTAGTTTAAACACTCCTCCAGCCTCCTAGCCATCTTATCCCCCAGCATAGCTGCACCCTCCCCATTAAGATGCAGCCCGTCCCTATGGTAGAGCCTGTAGCCGACAGCAAAGTCAGCCCAGTTCTCCAGGAACCCAAATCCCTCCTTCTTACACCAACTCCGGAGCCACTTGTTTACCTCCCTAAGATCCTGCTGCCTTTCTAGTGTGGCTTTAGGTACAGGTAGTATTTCCGAGAAAACTACCCTGGAGGTCCGTGCCCTGAGCTTGGACCCTAGGTCCCTGAAATCATTTTTGAGGGCCCTCCATTGACCTCTAACTTGTTCATTGGTGCCAACGTGCACCATGACCGCTGGATCCTCACCAGCCCCTCCCAGTAATCTGTCAATCCAATCCGCGATGTGTCGAACTCGAGCGCCAGGAAGACAACACACCGTTCGACGATCCCGGTCTTTATGGCAGATTGCCCTCTCTGTCCCCCTAATAATTGAGTCCCCCACCACTAGAACCTGTCTAGCCTGCCGTGCACTCCCCGTCCCCGTCTCACTGGAGCAGTCATCCCCCTGGCGTTCAGAGGGCCTGTCGTGCTGCAGCGGTGCTGGCTCTGTAATGGCATCGCCCTCATCTGCCAACGTTGCAGACATGTTGGGTTGTGCCAGTTCAGGACCAGCCTCCCTGGATCTATTCCCTCTACGCCTCCTTCTATCTGACACCCAGCTTCTTGCCTGCTCCCCCTGCTCTTCCGTAGCACCATCCGCCCCAACCTCTACCCCAGCGAGTGTCTGCTCAGTGAGCACAAACTCCTTTCCATGATGTCACTGGCTCTCAGTGTTGCCAGTTGCTGATTTAGATCCAGAATTTGGATTTCTAAATGTGCGAAGTGCACGCATCTTGCGCAACAGTATGCACCCTCGATCGGCTGATCAAGGACCGCATACATTGCACAAGTAGCACACTGGATGGCATTGCCAGGCATGGAGCTTATCCTAATGGGGCTTTAAAATTTACTTGTGGAAGTAGTGAAGATAGACTTGTTCACACTCCGCTCACACGCTGCCGCAACCGCTCACACGCTGCCGCAACCGCTCACACGCTGCCGCAATTGCTCACACGCTGCCGCCTCCGCTCACACGCTGCCGCCTCCGCTCACACGCTGCCGCCTCCGCTCAAACGCTGCCACCTCCGCTCAAACGCTGCTGCCTCCGCTCAAATGCTCACACGCTGCTACAACCGCTGACATGCTGCTGCCTCCGCTCAACCGCTCACACACTGCTGTCTCTGCTCACACGCTGCTGCCTCCGCTCACACGCTGCTGCCTCCGCTCACACGCTGCTGCAACCGCTCACACGCTGCTGCAACCGCTCACACGCTACTGCCTCCGCTCAACCGCTCACACGCTGCTGCAACCACTCACATGCTGCTGCAACCGCTCAACCGCTCACACGCTGCTGCAACCGCTCAAAAATCCCCCCCCCCTCACAAACACTTAGACCCACAGACACACACACACACACACACACACAAAAGACACAACTAGGGCACACCAGATACACAGAAGACACACACTTAGCTCACAAACACACACAGAAGATACTTATCAGCTCCTGTGGCTCCTCCGCTCCTCCTGGTGACGTCACCCGCTCTCCCGGCGGCCTCTCACTCTCACCTCCTGTCTCAGCTGTTCTGCTGCTCCGTTCCGGTCCCCTCCGCTGCTGCAGGCGCTGGACTCCTGGTGGCCTCTTGGCGCCGGCTACTTCTCTGCTCCGCTCACCTTACTGCCCCCGCACCTGCTTCGGCGCCGGTATCGGCTCCTGCGCTGCTGCGCTGTCCCCTTCAGTCCCCCGCTCGTGCCTCTGTCTCGGCGCGCTGCTCCTGGCGTCTGATGTCACTTCCGTAGGTGCCGACACAAAAACGTAGTCAAGGCGTTGGAAGGAGGAGTGGACCTGTGAAAGGAAAGTATAATCCCTGGAGGTCGGGTTTAAGCTTCTCCAGCTATCCACCAGCTCTAACCCAGAGAGGGTCCGAATAAGTTTAGCTAATTTCCTTTGGGATAGGTGCGATTTTCCGGTAGAGGAATCTGTTAGGGGGCACAGGGTGAGATTAAAATCCCTTCCTAAGATGATCTGGCCGTCAGCAAAATGTCTGAGAGCTTCCAGTTGTTTAACTAGCCAGGTCACCTGGTCAGTATTTGGGGTGTATAGGTTTGCTAGAGTTATCTTATTGTTATTTAAAAAAAAACCCTTAGGAAGAGAACACTGCCCTCCTCGTCAAAGTGTTTTGCCTCACATGTAAAATTTAGAGACTTGTGAAGCAAGATAGAGACCCCTTTTGAGGCAGATGAAGGATGTGGGTTGTGGAATGCGAGTGGATACTGCTTACCTGGTAGAGCCAAGCATCTGTCGCCCCTGAAGTGGGTCTGCAGCAGAAAAACCAGGCCGGAGTGGTACCTTTTCAGCAAGAGTGCTATATGGTGCCTCTTTTGGGGAGTGCTCAGTCCGTTAACATTGAGCGTCGTGATCCATACAAGGTCATCCATGTCTCAACCGCGAGGTAGATGGATGTTTCTTCTCTTTGCCGGAAAAGAAAGGGGCAGAGGTTAAATGTCACACAAAAGTTAAGCTTATCTCGCAAAGTTAGATCTTCCTTTCTCACACTGGAGGGGCAGAATGAGTTGGAAGAGGTTTGGGTAGGTTAAGATAGGGGGAAGAAAGAGGAGGTAGGTTCGGGAATTGACAATCAAGGAAAAGTTAAGACAATACGTAAATAACAAACAGTTACAATAGTGCAACAGGTGGAACTAGCATCCCCGAGTCCAAAAGGATGGGCTTGGTTCTAGATGGGGCGAGTCGTCTGTACTCTCAGCAAGAGGACAGAGAACTATAAAGTCAGCCTGGCCAGACAGACGCCCAACAAGGTCCCGTAAGAGGACAAAACAGTTATAGCAGTTACGGCAGTTACGGAGAGAGGAGATCCTCTCGGAAGAGAAAATAGGAGAATAGGCAGAGTGATACATCAGTTAACTATCAAACAGCTGTGCAATAGAACAGTAGAACAGCAGAACAAGAGAACAAGAGAAACCGTGTCCCCCTGAGACTCTATGGTGGTGAGTGAGTCTCTTGGGGAATCCGACAAGAAGGTAACTCCTTTAAGGTGGGAACATTTCTTATCCCTCACGAGGAAGGAAGCCTTCTCGTGTTCAGGTGTCAGAGTTAGCGCCAGGGTCCTTGGCCTTTTTCTTTTTCCCTTTGGGGGATTTCATACTACCCGCCGTCTGCCAGGCCTCTGGAGGAGAGAGCTCCGGCAACCTAGGGGACTCCGGGAGGGGTAGCCAACATGGGAGTTCAATAGGGTCCATCTCCAGATGTTCCCAGCATCCGCGCAGATCCTCCTGGGAACGAATCATGAGTTGGCGATTCTTATGGAAGAGGAAGATGCTGATACCAAAAGGGAATAGCCAGGCGTAGCGTATATCTCTTGCCCTTAATGCCTCTAATAGAGGGCGGAGAGTGCGGCGTTTCGCAAGAGTAGCTGGCGAGAGATCTTGAAAGATCTGAACGGGGGAATCTCCGTACTTAAGTTCTTTACAGAGTCTGGCAGCTTTAAGTACAGCAAAAGTGTCCTGAAAGGATAACAATTTGCAGACAACATCTCGCGGCGGATCAGATGGTGGAGGTAGGGGTCTAAGGGCTCTGTGGACCCATTCGACGGTTATCAAGGCTGCTTTATCTGCCCCCAGGAGCTGCACAAAAATTTCTGCAGTGACCTTGCGGAGGGACTCTCCCGCCCAGGATTCCGGGAGGCCCTTAAAACGCAAATTACATCTGCAATTTCGGTTTTCCAGATCTTCCTGGAGGATTAGCGCACGATTCAGGTGCTCATGTTGTTCTTTCAGTATGCTGGCAACAGCTAGGGCATGGGAGGTGACAGAGGCAGAGGTGGTTTCTAGGTTCTCTATTCTGCGGCCCATATGTTTAAAGTCATTTTCTGCAAGGTCTGCTATAAGGGGGCTCAGGGCACTCCTAATCAGCTCCTTCATGAAGCCCTTTGACACGTTTTCAGTGTCCTCCTCATCCGATGAGGACTCCCCCTCCTTACTGAAGTTAGATGCAGCTCCCTGAGCCAGCACCATCTTGGAGTGCAGGTGCGGGGAGCGGGAACTCCGTTCTTTAAGGAAGCACTGCATGCCCGTTTGATTTTTGGAGGCTTTCGGTGTGCAGGGTTGCTCTCCCCCTCTGTACTTTGCTATTCTCCTCATCTCCGCTGCCGTGGGTGAAGCTAGGAGACCTTCCTGAGCGCTGTGCTGCGGGAGCTCCGGTCTCAAACGGCCATGTTGCTCCTCGGTCAGGCTCCGCCTCTGGAGGTTTTTTTTTGTTACATTTAAGAACAGATAGGAAAAAGACAAAACATGCATAACAGTTATTTTTGTGCATTTGGGATGTCTTCATTCTGCACCAAATGGACACATTGTGGCACGTGGCATTTTGTTAGGGCATCTACTTAGGGCGACCTGCAGGTGGCCGGGTCGGATCCCGCTGCAAGAATTCTCGCAGTGGGATCCAACCTGCGCCCTTGCAGTGAGCAGTGCGGCTCACCTTCTTTCGTGTCTTTTCCTCTCTGATGTGCCGGCTGCCGCACAGCCGGCAGATGCGCAGAGTGGAGCCGGCGAGACCCGCACAGAAATAGAACATGCTGCGATTTGTTTTTCGCGTGTGTTTTTATGTGGACAAATCACGGCTGTCTGCGTAGGATTCCGTTTTGTAATGCAATCCTATGCAGGCGGGCATGGGTGGAAATTCTATGGGAAATCCTGTTGCAGAATTTCCGCCCATGTGCATGGGGCCTAATTCAGAATTTATGATAAATGTGTCTGCACTGCAAGGTGAGGAGCTTTGATTGAGAAAAAATATCACATTTAATTTTGGAGACCTGTCTGACTCTATTTTTATCATTTTAACAACAAACACATAATTATTTCACTTTTTGTCACATTATTAAAGTCCGTTTATCGCTTTGATAACCTGCTCTGGAGAACTTAAAAAAAGCAGATTGTAGAATTGAAGAGAATATATTATATAATGCTCCTAGAATTTATATTCCACCTCTGATATTTCTAGCAATGCTATTAATTATTTTTTACCTGCTAATCCATCACATTTGATGTAGTGCTCTCTTCCTCATATTTTACCATCATCTTTCTTAATCTCACTTCTCTCCTCCACCTCCATTTTCTCCTCTCATTCTGTAGTCTCGTTTCTGAATTTCCCTGAAGTGCTGATAGAATTAGATTTTCTAGGCAAGCTCTTAACAAACAGTAATGCAGCTTGCAAAGCCTATAATAAATAATTAATAGAGGGAAGAAAGACAGCAGAAGAAAAGCAGGCAAAAATGAGATATAAAAAATTCTAGTATGTGTGTTACATACCTCTGCCATTACTTTCTATCTATAATAGCTGACGTTTCATTTAATTACTTTTTAGAGTGCCTCTGATCTGCATTGATTTTGCAATATTTTTTTTTTAATTTAAAAAATCTAAAAGTATCCTGAGGGTGGCCTCACACAAGTGTGTGTGCAAAAACGCACAAAGTGGCACAATGTTTTTGTACTGTGAACCACATGTATCTGCGCATTTTACTGTATTTTTTTGCAATATTCTGGACCATTCATATCAGCACAGGAAACACCTACAGCCTAATTAGTATTATATACATTCGATTTCCCACAAAATTGTGCAGCATATCGCGTAATTATGCCAGTATCATGCATTTGCGCAACCCCATAGGCTCTTATAGGGCCTTTGGTCCACAAACGCACACTAAATTAGAGTATGCTGCGAGAAATAAGAGTGAACTCATTGAAAACAATGGGTCCTATTTGTATGCGCAAATTGTAAGCAACTAAATGCGCATACAAATACGCTTGTGTGATTCTGCCTTAAAGGGGTTGTCCCGCGCCGAAACGGGTTTTTTTTTTTCAAACCCCCCCCCCCCCCCGTTCGCCGCGAGACAACCCCGATGCAGGGGTTAAAAAAGAACACCGGAGAGCGCTTACCTGAATCCCCGCGCTCCGGTGACTTCTTACTTACCTGATGAAGATGGCCACGGGGATCTTCTCACTCGGTGGACCGCAGGGCTTCTGTGCGGTCCATTGCCGATTCCAGCCTCCTGATTGGCTGGAATCGGCACGTGACGGGGCGGAGCTACACGGACCGGCATCCAGCACGAACAGCCCCATTGAAAAAAGAAGAAGACCGGGACTGCGCAAGCGCGGCTAATTTGGCCATTAGACGCCGAAAATTAGTCGGCTCCATGGAAACGAGGACGCTAGCAACGGAGCAGGTAAGTGAAAAACTTCTTATAACTTCTGTATGGCTCATAATTAATGCACAATGTACATTACAAAGTGCATTAATATGGCCATACAGAAGTGTATAGACCCACTTGCTGCCGCGGGACAACCCCTTTAAGGGTCTATTAATACGGGATGAGTGTCAGGCAAACAATGCTTTTCAAAATTCAAAACACAGCAGCCAGCAGGGGGATGGGGCAGTGCAGGCGATTTATCTCCTCTTGCTCCCCCATCCCTCTCCATTGACATAACACAGCGGCCATTCACTACTAAACAGCCGCTATTTAAATTGAACGTTGAGCGTTAAGCTCATCATCCATCGCTTATGCAACATAAATATCGCAGTGCCAAACACTACATTACTTTCAATTGTGCCTTTCACACAGAGTAAAACATGCATCCACAAAAGAGATTGCAGTGTGCACTATCTTGGCATGTATTGTGCACGCACTCATGCCAAGATAGTGTATGAGGATTGTCAGAACACAGCAAGTACGCAATGAATTGTGTTCTGCTGCGTGCTAGCGCACAGGAGATATGTGTATGGTGTGCTGTATTTCAACGCTCTCACCATTATGATCAAAAGATGACCATAGATAGCTTGTCAGGCCAAGGATTTATTCTGATTGTCCAAATTTTCAAAAGCATTTTTCAGATAAGATGAGAAAAAATTGGCTTCTGCTCCATGGTGATTTTTGCCTACTTTTGGATCATTGTTGAAGAAGAACAGGCTGAACTGGATTGATATCTTTTTTCAGCCTTACAAAATATGTGTTGTGTCAGTTTGAGCTTGAGTGTGCATTTCATCTTTTTTGTCTCTTATGGATGTGTTAGCTGTTGGTGTACACCTGGGGGCATTTGAGGCAGGTTTTCAGTACTTTCCTGACCTGGGTTCTGTGCTGGTCAATTTCAGTGCAGTCTCCTTCTGATTTGGAGTAAGAATATCTCAGGATCTAGTTTCCGTGGTATTTTCAGCAGCTCTTCAGAGAAGTTTAGAGATTTATTAGTAAGATTTATTCTTTGAGGTTTTAGTTTACTCCTAGGGCTTAATCAGACGACCGTATAATGGGTATTCACGCCGGACGATATACGGTGTCCCTCTCTGCAGGGGGAGAAGGCTGGAAGAGTTAGGAGCAGTGCATTGACCTCCCACCCCCTCTCCGCCCCTCTGCACTATTTGCAATGAGAGGAGGCAGGAGGGGGCGGGGCTAAGTTCTGGGAATTAGCTCAGCATCCGTCTCGCGTCCCCTCACTAATCTGACAAAAACATAAGGTTTCTGGAGGCTGCACCTGTCCAACGGAAGAGAAGAGGGGGTCTGCATATGATGGAGACGAGGGCTACAGGTAGGTTTGCCACTTTTGTCACGAAAAAATACTGGTCATGGTAAAAAAAGAGGGCAGGTCGATGCGTGACTTGGGGGCTTGGCTTATCACACCATTTTTTTCCTCCTTTATCTCCTGGATCCCATCCAGCAGTTGTGTGCATGCGCGGGATCGAGGCCAAGGTGTTCTTGCGAGTAAATCACACTAAACGTCATCTACTCGCAAGAACACGCTGCAGTCTGAGGACGCTCGCATCACATACAATCTTCATGCAGGCGCGTGTAACATCTCTCAGAGCCACCCCAGTGGTAATAGTGACACCCCACAGCGGCCCCTGTAGTAATTGTCACAGCCAGCCAATCAGACGCTGCAGCATCACCATTACGATCTTCTACTCACTGGACCCCGAAGCGCTTTCCCTGTGGCCGTGTTCCCCTTGCTACAGTTCTTGACCCCCTCACATGTGCGATCACCGGATGGGCCAAACGCTGTCCCTGCGGCCATGTTCCCTGCTTCTGGCCTGCTATAGTCCCCAGCACCCTCAGATGTGCACTCTCCGGCTTACAAGCACTCTCCCTGGGGCCATGCCCCCCGTGCTCTGCAAGAACTGTAGGGAGCCCTTTAGTCTTCTGTCCCATCCGGTGCCGCTGCTTCTTCCCTGCTCCACCGAACTACACTTGAGTTTGGAGGGGATGTTTGCTCAGGTGTCCAGTCCATTGCACTGTCCACGCCCCGCTGTGCTGCCGAGGGACCCGGGCGCCTGCTCACTGTTGTGCTGTCCAGGCCCCCTCGCCACCAAGACAGCAGCAGCCGCAGGCAATGGAGCGGCCATGCGGCTGTGGCACCCTGCCGCCAAGACAGCCACAGCCGACAGAGCGTTTGTAAGACTACTGCAGCTGATGGAGCGGCCGTGCTGCCGAGGCGCCCTGCCGCAGAAACAAGTCAGCAGCAGTTGAGGGAGTGGCACAAAAAGCCAAAGCAGCAGCCGGGTGGTGAGTTAGATAGCTGGGCGGATGGAACAGCACACTCCAAACAATTTTAAGTTTTTGAGCCAATGTCCTTGATTTATCAGGGCAGTTGCACCAGCTTTCTAGCTTTAAAAAGGTTTTAAATACTTTTTTTGTGGAAAAAAATTGTGACATTTTTTACAAAAAGTGAGTATGACAATGTGTCATGGGTGCAGCAAAATATTTTTACCATAATTTAAGCTAGAAGCTGGCATAATTAATGGCACAAATCTACGTTAACCTATAGATGGCGTAAATTTGAATTCTGGCACATTGATTGCTGTAGACCTGCCAATTTTGTTACGTGCGCCTCTCAAGAAATTACACTTTTTATTTCAGTGCAGTTTATATTAAGACAGGCACAGGAAGCATCTTTGTTAATCAATCAGGGCTGATGACTACCGGTCCAAGGTTCGAATCTCAGGATTATTATTCACTGAAACAGTTGATCAGTAAACCAAAAAACTTGCCTCCATTGGTAGTTTCTTCTATGGGTTCTAGTAAGGACTAGACCAAATCCTGAAAATATAGCAGACGATTATTAGCATGCAATGTGTTCGCTGTGTCTACCAGTCAGCTTTATGAGACTAATTACAGGAGGAGAATATACAGTGAAGCCTATAAAGGAAAAACGTTCAAATCACGTTTGGCCCATATGTCAGATGTATTCTTTTTATGCCAAAAAATTGTATGCATTCCCTAAGCTTTCTATGGGATAAATGCAAGCCTTTTTGGCATACATTTGGCATGTGTCCTTTGGGATAGTGTTTTGTTACATATTGAAAAGAGTAGCCTGTTACACTAGCTAACATGGAAAACAAAATTGTGCATTTAATTACGGTTATATGCATTTTTACAATGAAAGTCAATAGGTAGTTGTTTATGGAATACAGTTGCATACCATACATTATATGAATATCATTTCTATTTGTTTGAAAAAAATAAATAAATAAATATATATATATATATATATATATATATATATATATATATATATATATATAATCTGTATTTAGAGCAACCTTTATCTTTATCACTCATGCACCTGGGCCCGGTGTTGTTAAACATTTCTATAAATAATCTAAAGGATGGAATTGAGGGAAACTGATCAAGTTTGCCGACAGCACAATGCTAGAAGGGATAGATAACACTAGAGGAGAGATTAGACTAAATGGAACAGTGGCCACAACTAACAGAATGGTATTTACCAAGGAGAAATGTGTTCCTACATCTGGGCAAGATAAATGAAAAAAGAACATAGCAAAAAAAGGCACAAATCTGGAATGTATTAAGAGAAGCATAGAGTCTAGATCTCGTGAGGTAATTATCCTTCTCTACTCTTCTTTGGTCAGACTTCATCTAGGCACCCCAATTTAAAAAAGAGATTGACAAACTGGAGCAAGTTCAAAGAAATGTCGCCCAGTGACCCGGGTGGTGGTACTTGCCGTCCGGCAGTGGTTGGAGCAGTGGCGGAAGCTGGCACTTTGCCAGCTTCTGCCTTGCGATAGAAAGGCTGCAGGAGGAACAGGAGAAGAGCGGCAGCTACCTTGTGAACAGCCCGGCAAGGCACAGCTGAGTATAATTTTTTTTATTTTCCCGACAGAACCCCTTTAAGTATCTCCTAACTTTATCTCAAAAAGGTAAGAAGCTTCTGTCAAAAATTAAAGATAATTAACTTACTTGTACAGGACCCAACTAGAGACAATTAAATACTAAGAACTTGCTAGCAGTTTGAGACAAGAGCATTGCATTATATAGCTTGCAGATTTATATGATCGATTCTCAGGATGGAAAATGTTTGGCATACAACATCAAATTTTTGCAAAAATTCTGAACTTTTTCGCTTGTTTCTGCTGCCCTAGTTATCGGCATGGCTTTGTGGAAATGGCAATCTGCAACTCTAAAAATTCACTATATTTAATGCCAGAAACTGAAATAAATTATAGAAGAGCTGCAATACCGAAAACACAAGAACAGGTGTGGCGCTGTTTTTTGGAGAAATGCAGCCATGTTTACTTATTTCTGTACACCCCTTTAACCAGTGACTTTGGGTCTGTAGTTGATACGTTTACATGTTTAATTCCATTGCAGAAATAAAATAGTTTTATTATGCCTGTCTGTGTTTTCTGATTTTATTATTGGTCAGCTTCAGGATCAGTGTATTCTACTATTTTTAAACTAACATTCAGTAACTTAATTTAATCCTTTCCCACTACTGGACGTACATTTACTTCCTAGGCAGGAAGTACTTAGTGTAAACAGACAAAAATGTATTCTGTGTTTAAAGTAGAATCATAGAATGGTAGAGTTGGAAGTGACCTCCAGGGTCATCTGGTTCAACCCCCCTGCACAGTGCAGGATTCACTAAATCATGCCAGATATTTGTCCAACCTTTGTTTGAACACTTCCATTGAAAGAGAACTCACCACCTCCTGTGGTAACCTGTTCCACTCATTGATCACCCTCACTGTCAGAAAGTTTTTTCTAATATCTAATTTGTGTCTCCTCTCTTTCAGTTTCATCCCATTATTTCTAGTCTTTCCTTGTGCAAATGAGAATAGGGCTGATGCCTCTGCATTTTGTCAGCCCTTCAGATATTTGTAGACAGCCATTAAGTCTCCTATCAGCCTTCTTTTTTGCAAGCTAAACATTCCTAAATCCTTTAACCGTTCCTCATAGGACATGATTTGCAGACCACTCACCATCTTGGTAACTCTCCTCTGAACTTATTCCAATTTGTCTATGTCTTTGTTATGTGGGGTGCCCACAACTGAACACAGTATTCCAGATGAGGTCTTAATAAGGAACAGTAGAGGTGAATAATTACCTCATGTGATCTAGACTCTATGCTTCTCTTAATACATCCCAGAATTGTGTTTGCCTTTTTGGCTGTTGCATCACATTGTTGACTCATGTTCAGTCTATGTTCTATTAGTATACCCAAGCTTTTTCACATGTGTTGCTTAACCCAGTTCCTCCCATTCTGTATGTGCTTTTGTCATATTTTTGCCCAGATGTAGGACTTTGTTGTTGTTTTGCCAATTGCAATGATAAGTGTTGATGCGGTGATGACTGCGACAGTATTTTATTGATGGTTGCTGACATTTCTATACACCCCTTTAACCAGTGAATTTGGGTCTGTGGTTGATACATTTACATGTTTAATTCTGTTGCAAAAATAAAATTGTTTTATTATGCCTGTCTTTATTTTCTGATTTTAGTAGTTGATAGGGTAACAATCAGAGTGGTCCTGCCCCAGCAGTGTAGTGATCTATCAGTTTATTAGTCAGTGTAGTTAGTGTAAAGTGTGATCAATCAGTGCCTCAGTCAGTGTAGTGATAATTTATTGTCTGATCTGTTAGTATATTAGTCAGTGTTGATAATGTAGTGTCTGATTTCGGCATTGTGGCAACTGATTTGTCAGTGTGTAGTGTAGTGTGTGTCTAGTCAGTGAATTGTCAGCATATTAGTCAGTGAGTTGGTCAATGGAAAAAACAAAAACAGGTACTATTGTGTTCCCATGTTTCTATCCCTGTAGCGTCTTACGGGCACTGGATAGAAGCCACGGGCATAGTGGCTGAGCAGGACTGGAGAGTAGTAAGGAGGAAGCCAGAGTTGTTATCAAGTGGTCACGTTTGCAGTATAAAGGATGAGGCGGGAAGCATAGTCAGGTTAAAATCAAGAGTCCTTATCGGATAGTCTTTGCAGTAATAGTCGAGGAACAGGTAATGGGGAGATTCCCTAAATGGTACTGTGAAGCAGAATAGTCATGCACTGGGGAAGTGACAGGGCCAGGCTTTTATAGGAGATGCAATCAAGGCAAGACGTGGAGACAGGACCAGGAGATAGAAGATAGATAACTGTGAACAGTGTTCTAACTGGAAAGTGTTCACAAGCTGGATAGCTCAATAAGAAGGATCAATGTTTGCAGTACAAGAGGTTTTTGGTTCGAGTCCTGTCAGTAGCCCCCTCTTCCTGGATAGCCACCAGATGTCCCAGGGGCTGGCTTACTGGGAATTCCCTTGTGAGTTTTGGGCGATGTTTCCATGAATTCTACTCTGGTCCATAGCCTTTCCACTGCACCAGATACTGTAATCTACCTCTGTACATTCTCGCATCTTCTCTACTATATATTCTTCTTCCCCTTGGACTTTTACTGCTGGAGGAGGAGGCTAATTTCTTCCAGCAAACGTGTTCTCCTTGAATAGTTTCAGCAAGGACACATGAAAGACTGGGTGGATGCTCAGGCTGTCTGGGAGCTTTAAACGGAAAGCCACCTGGCCAATCTTTTGCAATGATTGGGAAGAGGCTGATGAATCTTTGCCCAAGTTTGTGAGAGGGTACTTTGGCCTTAAAATTCTTAGTGGATAACCACACCTTCTCTCCAACCTGGAACATAGGAGCTGCTTGGCGGTGTCTGTCTGCTATTTTCTTATAAACATCCTGGACTTTCTTCAACTACTTCTGAGTTTCTGCTAATTCCGTCAGTCTGTGATTAATAGTTGGGAAAGGAAGAAGACGAGATGGGTACCATAATAAGTGTAGAATGGGCTCAGAGCGGTTGATCTGTGCTTGGCATTATTGTAAAGGAACTCTGCCATTGGTAGGTAGTCCACCCAGTCATCTTGAAGATGGGAAATGAAGCAGTGAACATACTGCCCAGGGTCTGGTTCATCGTCTCAGTCTGGCTGGGGATGAAAGACAGATTTACGGTGGTTTCTAGGACTGTGCAGAAGTGTCTCCAGAACTTGGAGGTGAACTGGACCCCTCTGTCAGAGACCACATCATCAATAATCCAAAAATATACCAATTTTATTCAATCCATAAAAAAGAAAGGGCAGCAACATTTTAACTCAAGAGAGTCTTTTTCAAGCTAAGCCATAATACATGCATCACAGACTTTATACAGATGTACACCAATCACTAACATCTAATTAAAACAGGATTTCACCTGCGGACGCTATTGCTGGTTCCCTGTGACGTACATGTAATCGGGAGTGGCTACGGCATATGTGGCAGTTCAATACGGAGGAACCGATCCCTAGTGCACATGCATGAAGCTATAGTAGCTCCCGCGATAGCTAGAAAATGACATCATTAACATACATACCGCGCCTGCCCAGAGTATATCGGGCTTTCTAGGTTATGGCAACAATCGGTTGTCTTGGTAACAAGGCACAACATTATTTAAAGTGCACAAACTGCTACAAAATGAACAAATTTAGACAAAGCTAAACAATTGTCAGCTTATCAGTATAGTGCCACATAATCATTTCATATAATGAATATAGAGAAATAAATACCAATATCATATTGCCACATATCAAATGCATAATATCTTTATTAGAATACAACAAACTAAATATTACAAAAGATGCAAAAGATAAATGCGACCAATCGTCAGGACGCAACTGCATCTATCACATTATCTAAGAGAGAGCCCGATGTCACAGCCACAGGGATCCTGTCAAAATAAATAAACATATAATTAAGATCAATATAAACATGCTGGTTACAAAATCAATAAATCTATATAAACAGAAGAGGATTATATTCTAAATTAGGGCCAATGGGTGGAGTGTATTCAATTCGAAAATCCATTTGCATTCCAGATACTTGAGTTTCTTTTCCCTGTTTCCGCCCCTAAAAAGGGGAGGTACAAAATCAATAATCTGGAAACGCAATTGACTAATACTATGTTCTTTCTCAAGGAAATGGCGTGCTACCGGTACATCGATTTTAACCCGTTCGAATAGTGCTTTTGTGCTTTGAGAAACGAGATCTGCATTCTTGAATTGTTTCACCTACATAAAACAATGCGCATGGGCACGAAATGACATACACCACATACGAAGTATTGCAAGTGAAACAAGATTTAATGGAGTATTTTTTACCCGTTCTAGGATGCGTAAAGCTATCACCTTTAACCATATTGTGACAACTTAGGGCTACATCTGACCGTGTGCATTTTACTTGGGGCCTGCTGGGATTTTTAGTGCTTCAATATTTTTGTATAACACAGCTAGGCCTGTTTGTAGCCTTTCAGTTAGCCTTTTTTCTGGCTGCAGCGCCATACAATACCGCTCTCATCGTGAAAGTGCACTCAAATTATTTCAAGGCTGCTGCGAACTACCTCATTTATACCATTCTCTGTCTGCAGTGAATTAGACAGCGGTCTCACCGCTAAACAGTACTGTAATATTACTGGGGCCACTGCAAAGTATTTCAGCTCAGCCGCAGTGCAGTTCATCTCACAATACCATTTCCGTTGGTGGGGTTGAGATTGCCGCAGTTACCAGCACTATCCACTGCCTTTAGAGTCTTTAGAGTCTTCTCCTACTCCACACAGCTCCTATTATCTACAAGTCTCTGCTAGCAGTAAATTACCCTAGGTCACAGCATAGAGCCTCCGCTATCTACAAGTCTCTGTGTGTGGTGAATTAAGGCCCAGTTGTCAGTACTGTACAGTGGGGTAATTTATTTGGGCCCTGCTCTATTCTTAATCCGCCATGATGAGGAGTAGGGGTAAGGGTCGAGGATGTGGACGTCCAAGTGAGGGTGTGGGCACAGGCCGAGTTCCTGGTCCAGGTGAATCACAGCCGGCTGCTGCGGGATTAGGAGAGAGGCAAGTTTCTGGGGTCCCGAGCTTCATATCACAATTTATGGGTCCGCGTGGTCGACCTTTATTACAAACAGAACAGTGTGAGCAGGTCCTGGATGGCAGAAAATGCACCCAGCAATGTATCGGCCACCCAGTCTTCTACGCAGTCCACTACTCCCGGCATAAGGACTACAACTCTGAATCCTCTGGCTGCTGCTACTCCTTCCTCCCAGCCTCCTCACTCCATGCAAATGACATATTCTGATGAATAGGCAGACTCTCAGGAACTGTTCTCAGGTGCCTGCCATGAGTGGGAAAAACTGGTTCCTCTCTCACCTGAGGAGTTTGTCGTGACCGATGCCCAACCTTTGGAAAGTTCCCGGAGCCGGGGTGATGAGGCTGTGGACTTCCGGCAACTGTCTCAAGAGCTTTCAGTGATGATGATGATGAGACACAGTTGTCTGTCAGTTAGGTAGTAGTAAGGGCAGTAAGTCCGAGGGAGGAGCGCACAGAGGATTCGGAGGAAGAGCAGCTGGACAATGAGGTGACTGACCCCACCTGGTTTGCAAAGCCTACTGAGAACAGGGCTTCAGAGGGGGAGGCAAGTGGAGCCGCAGGACAGGTTGGAAGAGGCAGTGGGGTGGCCAGCGGTAGAGGCAGGGCCACAGCAAAGAATCCCCTAACTGTTTCCCAAAGCACCCCTTCGCAGCAAGCCTCCGTGCAGAGGGCTAGGTGTTCAAAGATGTGGATGTTTTTCAGTAAGAGCGCGGACGACCGACGAACAGTGATGTGCAACCTGTGTCGCACCAAGATCAGCCGGGAAGCCACCACTACCAGCCTGACCACCACCAGCATGCGTAGGCATATGATGGCCAAGCACCCCACAAGGTGGGACGAAGGCCGTTCACCGCTTCTGGGTCACACCACTGCCTCTTCCCCTGTGCCCCAACCTGCCACACAGATCCAATACCCCCCTGTCAGGACACATGCACGAGCGCCTCCCGGCTTGCACACACACCCTCATCTCCACTGTCCTCCACCCCATCCAGCAAGGTCTCTGCGCAGCGTTCAGCTGTCACTAACACAAGCGTTGGAGCGAGAGCACAAATACGCCACCACGCACCCGCACGCACAAGCTTTAAACGTGCACATTGCCAAATTATTCAGCCTGGAGATGCTGCCGTACAGGCTTGTGGAAATGGAGGCTTTCAAAAACATGATGGCGGCGGCGGTCCCGCGCTACTTGGTCCCCAGTTGCCACTATTTTTCCCAGTGTGCCGCCCCAGGGGGCAGGGCCACTATATCTCCCTGACGGCACATTGGCTGAATTTGGTGGAGGCTGGGACCGAGTCAGAGCCTGGGACCGCTCACGTCCTACCCACACCCAGAATAGCGGGTCCTACCTCGGTGCTGGTATCTGCGGCGGTTTATGCCACCTCCTCTAAACCCTCCCCCTCCTCCTCCTCCTATGCAACCTCTACCTCTCAATTAAAAAGTGTGAGCAGCATGTCGCCAGCAGTCGGTATCGCGCGGCGTGGCAGCACAGCGGTGGGCAGGCGTCAGCAGGCCGTGCTGAAACTACTCAGCTTAGGTGACAAGAGGCACACGGCCCCCGTACTGTTACAGGGTCTGACAGAGCAGACCAACCTCTGTCTTTCGCCGCTGAGCCTCCAACCGGGCATGGTCGTGTGTGACAACGGCTGTAACCTGGTGGTGGCTCTGCAGCTTGGCAGCCTCACACACGTGCCATGCCTGGCCCCCGTTTTCAATCTGGTGGTTCAAAACTACCCCCACTTGTCTGACCTGCTCGCATGGACGCTGCCACCCTGAGGACCCTGCAACATCGGTTTAATCTGCCAGAGCACCGACTGCTGTGCGACATGCCCACACGGTGGAAGTCTACGCTGCACATGTTGGCCAGGCTGTATGAGCAGCGTAGAGCAATAGTGGAATACCAACTCCAACATGGGTGGCGTAGTGGTAGTCAACCTCCCCAATTCTTTACTGAGGAGTGGGCCTGGATGGCCGCTATCTGCTAGGTCCTCGGAAACTTTGAGGAGTCTATCCAGATGGTGATCGGCGATGCTGCAATCATTAGCGTTACCATCCTGCTGCAATGACTGCAGAGAAGTTCGCTGCAAAGCATAAAGGTCGATGCTTTGCGGTTGGAACAGGATACGGGGGATGAATGTATGTTGCTTGAAAGCCAGACCACCCTCATGTCTATATCTCAGCGCATTTTGGAGGAGGAGGAGGAGGGGGTGGAGCAGGAGGGGGAAGAGACAGCTGGGCCCACTTCAGAGGGTACCCATGCTGCTTGCCCCTCATCTGTTCAGAGTGTATGGCCTGTGGACGAGGAGGAGGATCCTGAAAGTCATCTTCCTAGTGAGGACAGCCATGTCTTGCGTACTGGTACCCTGGCACACATGGCTGACTTCATGTTAGGTTGCCTTTCTTGTGACCCTCGCGTTAGACGCATTCTGGCCACTACGGATTACTAGGTGTACACCCTTCTCAACCCACGGTATAAGGAGAATCTTTGCACTCTCATTCCCGAAGAGGAAAGGGGTACAAGAGTGATGCAATACCACATGGCCCTGGTGGAAAAAGTGATGCTAAACTTCCCATCTGACAGCGCTAGTGGCAGAGGGCGCAGTTCCGAGGGGCAAGTAGCAGGAGAGGCACGGAGATCAGGCAGCATGTCCAGCGCAGGCAGGGGAACATTCTCCAAGACCTTTGCCAGTTTTATGGCTCCCCAGCATGACTGTGTCACCACTCCCCAGTCAAAGCAGAGTCAGAGGGAGCACTGTAAAAGGATGGTGAGGGAGTACGTAGCCGATTGTACCACCGTCCTCCGTGATGCCTCTGCTCCATTCAACTATTGGGTGTCAAAGCTGGACACGGGGCACGAACTTGCGCTGTACGCCCTGAAGGTGCTTGCTTGCCCTGCCGCTAGCGTCTTGTCAAAGACGGTGTTTAGAGCAGCTGGGGGAATCATCACAGATAAGCGTACCCACCTGTCAACTGCCAGTGCCGACATGCTTACACTCATAAAGATGAACAAAGCCTGGATTTCCCCAGACTTCTCTTCTCCACCAGCGGAGAGCAGCACAACCTAAAGATACTTTTTGCTGCAACCGGAGAAAAAAGCATTCTCTAATACCGGAAAAAAAGGGGGAATTAGCTTTGTCAATCACTCTCGGATATTAGTCCCCCCCCCCCCCTCCTACTCCTCCTGAAACATCATGTCATCATGCTGAACTGCCAATTTTTCTGTGGCCCAAAAGGCTCTGCTTACAATTTTTTTTCTAATTTTTAAAAGTTTCAAAAGTATTGATTCTTTAACATGAACCAATTTTTTTTAAGCAACAGCGAGCTGTATCTTTAAAAAATATTTATGGGTTTCACCTGCCATCTCGGTTGAGCAATTTTTCAGGGGTATACTTGTACTCTTGTTACTCTAATTTTTCTGGTCCTCGCCTATACTGTTATCTAACTGTTATCTATCATGGTACAACAATGTTTCAGGAGTTTGCCTATACTCTTGCTACAGAAATGTTACTGGAGTCTGCCTAAATTTCTGCTACAGAAATGTTACTGGGGTCCGCCTATACTTCTACTATAGAAATGTTACTGGGGTCCGCCTATACCTTTGCTACTGAAATGTTACTGGGGTCTGCGTATACTTCTGCTCCAGAAATGTTACTGGGGTCCGCCTATACCTTTGCTACATAAATGTTACTGGGGTCCGCCTATACCTTTGCTACAGAAATGTTACTGGGGTCTGTTTATACCTTTGCTACAGGAATGTTACAGGGGTCTGTCTATACTATGGGTGCACTAAGTCTTCCCATCACGGTGTTTTACCTATCTGGCACAAATACACTGACTGACTAGGGCAGAAAAGTGGGTTGAGGCCAAGGTCTTTGGCGGGGTGAAACTCTCCCATGATTGGGCACTCTGATTTCTTCCTGTGTAATACCATCTTTGTGCACTGACAGCATAGTCGAGCCCAAGGAACTCAAAGACTTCCCCTTGCAGTGTTGAGCTATCTGTGTGGGATACATGGATTTCCCATCGCTATGTAACTCGCGGCACCTTGGGTCAGACAAGGTGTTTGCTGGGACTGAGCCTGACCCTGGGCCCGCTCATGTGCTTCCCACACAGACTATAGCAGGTCATGGTCATGGTTTCTTGGCCTTGTAATGCCACCTCCTCCTCCTGCTTGGGGTCAGGGGATCAGAACTGGGTAACATGTATTTTCTCTCATGTTATCACAGTTATCTGAGACACTGGTTTGGGCCCAACAAGAGGAGCATTAGTGCATTAATGAGACGTTCACTGCTGTACTAGCATCAGAGTCTGCTCTATGCCCGCGATTGCTGGGGGTTTGTGCAGAGGCCTATGTCCTCGGCACAGTGAAAGTCTGCCATGTTTGGGCACTGTAGGTTCTTCTTCAGGTTTAATAGTGTCTTTGGGTTCCTTTGGTTCGCCTATGCAGTGGGTGCACAAAGACTTCCCATAACAGTGTTTTACCTGTCTGGCACAAATACACTGACTGACTTGGGTAGGGTGTAGAGTGCAGATGGCTTTCCAATTGCGTTGTTCAGCTGTCTGACACCTACACAGAATGAGTAGTGTGTGGACACATGGATTTCCCATTGCTTTGTTACTCGCAGCACCTTAGGTCACACAAGGTGGAGGCGGGGACTGAGCCTGGCCCTGGGCCCGCTTACGTGCTTCCCACACAGAGTATTGCTGCATGGTGGAGATGTGTAGAAATGCTGGCACCTGAGTCCCCTTTATGCCCAGGTTTGCAGCTCCTGACAATTTTGCGACGGAGGTGGCACAAGATTGGAATGATGATCGAACATCAATTTATCATCAATTCTCAACAGTATTGTGGGCTATCGCCCACACTTTCAAAGAGGGTCGCTGCCTGGCCCTGCTAACCCTCTGCAGTGTGTGTCTCCCGTTTTTCCTCATCCAGTACGCGCTTATAAATAGACATGAGGGTGGTGTGGCTATGAAGCGAGCGTGTGGCATGAGGGCAGCTGAATGCTGTGCAGGGACTCTTTTGTGTGTGCTGTGGACGCAGGGTCGTGCGGGGTTGGACAGCATGTAACCCAGGAGAAGAGGCAGCGGTGTCACCCGCAGGCAGTGATTGTCCTTGGTTGCAGGTAGTGTGGTGCTTAGCTAAGCTGTGCCTTGCTAATGAGGGTTTGTCCGAAGTAAAAATTGTTAGGGGGGTGACACCAGACTCTTTCCCCCATTTTAGCTTAATAGTGGGACCTGGGAGCCTCAGATGCAGCCATGCATGCTGCCCTGCCCTTTCCTATCCAGTTTTGTGGTGTTTCCATGACTTTCTGAGGTTTTCCAGAGTTTCACAAGCCATGACCTATGAGGAGCATCGGTCCCATACAAAAATGCGCGAGTCGCCCATTGACTTCAATGTAGTGCGTTACTCGAAACGAGCTCTCGAGTATTGCGAAACGTTCGACTCGAGCAACGAGCACCCGAGCATTTTGGTGCTCGCTCATCTCTAGCGTACAACCCTAAGAAAAACATTTGTGCAGACAAGTTCCTGATGCATTTCAGAGGAAGGCTTCAATTCCATCAGGTTCTGCCCAGTAAGAGGGCAAGGTATGACATGAAAATGTACAAGCTGACATAATGATCATGGGAGATTTGTTGGGAATCTCTCTCAGGTAAAGGGTTCCACAAATTTTTATCCTCTCTTGCTGACAACTTTATCTTCCAAAAAGTAGAAGATAAAACAAGGGGATGATTTGCTATCTTAGAACTAATTTTTACCAACAGAGAGAAAATGGTTATCCCTTTCCAATCCACTGTCTGACCTCTGAAGACATGATTTAAGGCTGTACAGCTACGAAGTTGGAAGAAATCCATCAGGTTTCTCTTACTGTATATTGCAAGCCTCTCTGCTGTCAGAGCCTATCCAATGTGTCACCTCATGCAGTACTGGCTCTAGCCAGCATATGGCACCATTGTATAACAGCAAAAAAAAGAGTAAGCCTCCTAGGAAAACCACGATACAAATTGGATTGGAAAGGGTTAAGGTAGTAAGGGTGGTTAGAACTTTAGGAGTTAATGATCATGCTATCCTTGAATTTTGGGTAAAAAGGGGAAGAAGAGTCGAAAAGACTCAGACTTCAAGGTTGGATTTTAGAAAGCCAGATTTTAATGGATTCAGAAAGAGGGTAGGAAGGATCCAATGGATGGATGTTCTTAAGGACAGAAATTTCCAATAAATTTGGGCAATATTGTGAAATTAGATTCTCAAGGCACCATTGTTAACAATCCCTAAAAGAAGGAAGAGTGGGAAGCATTTAAAGAGACCAGGATGTATGAATACAGAACTTACACACATGTAAAAAAAGAAAAATATGTTTATCAAGTGGAAAATGGGGGCATATCTATAGAATATAATGCAAGTGTCAGAAAATTTAAAGGTTTGATGAACTGAGTCTTGCAGAGAGGCAAAAAGCAGTAAAAAATTATTTTAGGTGTATGTCAAAAGCAAAAGAAAATTCAAAGATGCTATAGGATGTTTAGAGGATGAAAATGGTGAATTGTCTAAAAATTATGTTGAGAAGGCTGATCTTTTAATCCTTTCCAATGCACTGTCTGACCTCTGAAGACATTATGATTTAAGGCTGTACAGCTCTGATGGTAGAAGACATCAGTCGGGGTTCTCTTACTGTATCTTGCCAGCCTCTCTGCTGTCCGAGCCTATCCAACGTGTCACCTCAAGCAGTACTGGCTCTAGCCAGAATATAGCACCATTGGATAATGGCAGAAAAAGAGTAAGCCCCTTAGGAAAACCAGGATGTTTTTTCTCAGAAAGTAAATTTAACACCAGCTCATCTTCCCTGTGATATTGAAGGAATTAAACAATGTATGCTATCTATAAGTAGAGCGATGGCGAGGGAACACTTAGCTATCTTAAATTAGGTCAAGATTCCAGGTCTAAATGAATTACATCCTAGAAAACTAAAGGAAGCAGCAGAGCTAATTGGTGAACCACTCACTTTAATCTTTGAAAATTCCTGAAGAGCAGGAGAAGTCGCAAAAGACTGGAGTAGGGAAAATGTTTTCCCTATCTTCAAAAAAAAGGTTGAGCCAGTAAACTACAGACCTAAGATCCTGACTTCTATGATGGGAAAGATCTTGGAACAAATTAGTAAACAGCATATATGCACGTACTTGGATAAAAATAGAGTAGTTAAAAGTGGGGCGTGGCCTGACTGCCTGGCATGGTGAAAGTTCTGCACTGAGCTCTGCCAAACTTCAGCCTAAAAGCTACTAATATACAGCACCAGCAGCAAATCCAACTAAGTAAAGAAAAATAGGCACTTACCTAGTGACCAGGATGCCGAAGGGGAGATCGCTGAAACAGTCACAGCGAGTCTCTGACTTTTTTTTTACAAAGAAGACCGCAAGACAGCTGCAGGACATGCACTCCCGAAGCCTTCTCTTCCCCACCGTCTCTACCTTAAGCGAGGAGAGAGAACGGAGTCCCTCTGGGTATTAGTGTATCTTAACGCCACCATAAGCCAGGGGTTTGACAGGAGGAACACCCCTGTCACACCTCTAGCTCCCGATTGGCGCAAGCCTCCAAGGTCCTACGATTGTCTCCATTGCTTTTAGCCATCCCCGATGCCTTAGGGTGAGGGTTGTTTTTGCATTTAGCCTTACATTAGCAGCTTTACACTGAATAATGTATGGCTAAGAAGAAAAGAAGCCATCACCCTAAAATAGCACAGCCGGCAAAAAAAAATGGAGACGCTGCAGCTGTAACTCTCACCCATGTCCACGGCGCCGCTTGTGTGGAATGCCTTCTGGACACCCGGCAGTTGAGCCATCAGTTACTGCCGATGGCTGTGTGTTTTGTCCCGCTCAGGGCCCGCCTGCTCCCTGCTGGGCCGTGGCTCTCTGCTCCTTGAGGTCCCGTCCCCCGCAGCCATGTTCTGCCAATGTGCAACTGCAGACTCTGCTGTTGCTCCTACTGCTGTGCCACGGTTGTGCATTGGATTCGCTGATCTCCTGCTGCAAAGTGTCTGCTGCCGCCCGTGCTCTACCTGCGGAAGCGGAACATGACATCGGGGTGGAGGGGGTTTCGCCCTGAGTTTACTGCTGCCGCCGGCTACTTCCACGTTAGTTCTATGAGAAGCCTACAAGACCTGGCCTGGCGTGCCTGCAACTGGGAACCACTGTAAGCTGCAATAAAGTCTTTATTAGTGGGCTGCCAGGACCAGCAGGCCAGCCAGCTGTGCAGCCAATCAGGTACAGGGGGCCTCACCCCCTGTCAATGTTGCCGCCACCAGGTCTTTCTGGTGGCGTCAAGATACACTAATACCGTCCCTCTGCTACGTCTGACAAAGCTGCGGGGTCCATTTTGCAGGACAAAATGCCGCAGAGAGGAGAACAGAGAGCCAAGGTGACAGGTAGGGTGAGTGAGGAAAGAGGGAAAGCTCCCATTGCTTCTCTCGTGGCTCTCAAAATGGCACCTGAATTTATCTCTAATCCCCCATCCCTAGCATCATCACTAGAAAGAGCTACTGCCAGCATAATGATTCTTGCTGCAAAGAAGAAGGGAGGAAGTGACCCTTACAGGAGGATAAGGGGGAAAGGATGATCAAAGAGACGCTCTGTGCCCCTGTAAGACCCCACAAAATGGCTACTGGGCACCCTTTTCATCCCTCTTCTTGTACTTCTCCCTCATGCCCTACAATAAGCCAAGAAAATAGAGACCAAGGCGTTCACCCCCATCCTTTTCACAAGCAAGCAATGCTCTGGATTAGGAAGATCTCATTATACGTGTCCCCACATCCAATGCACCAGCTACAGAGGACTTTATTAATAACATGATAATAGCATTGAGGGGATCGCTGCAAAGTGATATTAAGCACATTTCTTCAACATTTAATAAACCCCTACAGGAACTAGGGGAGCGTACCGACCATGTGGAAAATAAAATGGCAGAATTTACAACATCTCATAACAATTTACTCAAAGTGGTTTCGCTCAAAAACAAAATAGCTGAATTGGAAGACAGAAATAGGAGGAATAATGTTAAATTCAGAGGAATTTCTGAAATTATCACCCAGGTCGAGTTAAAAGACTACCTATCGGGGGCGTGGCCAGCAGTGCATGGCAGAGGACGTGTAGATCCTAAGCTGCCAGCATACACGGCAATTCAGCGGCACAAACAAGGTCAGAAACACCCGATCTACAGCTCACTCACCTCTCCCCAGCTCCGCTGACAGTCCTGACTGTGGAGAACATCATGGTTCATGGCAGGGTTAAGAAAAGTCCTCTAAAAGTGACAAAGTTCTTCCCGGCCAGCAGGGCTCTGCAAGATGGCGCTGCCCAGCAGCAGGGAAGCACGGCACTCTCTCACAGTGTTATCTCAGGCAGCCACTCACAGGCAGTGAGTGACACACTGCTATCTGAAGCTGATAAGGCAGGGAATGATACAGCAAGCAGACCTTCATCTGTAGCTGTAATAATTAACCCAGCAGCAGAAGTAGAAGGAAAGAGCTCAGTAACAGCAACAGTCACTGCATTAACCCCTTCATTGCCTACTGCTCCATGTACTTGGGGGAAGCAGGATGTTACACACTCCAAAAGCAATCCAGCACAGAATATGGATTCCCAAAGTGCAGATATGCCCATAACTGAAGCAACAATGCGTCTGCTACTCACAGACCTCAAACTCTCCATTCAAAAAGATATACAACAAGCAATTTCTTCTATACAAGCCGACATTACATCACTCGGTGACCGAACATGCCATATTGAAAATAAAGTGGCTGAATTGACGTCAGCCAACAATGGGTTAGTTGACGCTACTAACAACATGGAGGAAGAAGTGGAAGCTCTAAAACTAAAACTAGCAGACATCAAAGACAGGTCTAGAAGGAACAATATTAGATTTAGAGGGATACCTGAATCTGTCAAAACAGAGGATCTTGGGGAATTCCTCACTGATTTTTTTCACTGTCCTCCTCCCCAACGCATCTCACTATGATCTAGCAATCGATCGAGCACACCGGCTCCCTAAGCTTAAAGCTTTACCCGCATCTGTACCAAGAGACGTCATTGCACGTATACACTTTTTCCAAATTAAAGAAAAATTGATGGAAACCGCTAGAACCCCACCTACTCTTCCAGACCGCTTTAAAAATGTTACACTGTTTGCAGACTTGTCAGCGGCGACACTTTTACAAAGGGGAGCATATGCTACGAGCACAAAAATACTTCGCGAACACGGCATTATGTACAAATGGGGCTTCCCGGTGAAACTTATTATCACTAGAAATGGCACTAAATTCTATGCACAATCTCCGGAAGAAGCCTTACAGTTTTGCAAAGACTGGGATATTCTCCCACAGGGCCACCCTGGACCACTTGGATCTAATGGAAAAAGGAATTCCCCATCCCTACAGGAGGAATGGTCCACAGTTCCATATAGCAAGAAATGCACTGAAGAACATTCTGTGGCCAATTAACACAACCTCCTACGAAACAATCATTACAGGACTGGGGACTCTCCTTACTCGGGTTGTTTCTCTTCTAAAACTGCCGTATCTGGCACGTAAACTACTGGTAACCGGTAAATCCAGTCACCCGCGAGAACTATGGTAATATGTGTACCATTTATCTCAATGTTTCTTTTGTTGGCCTTACAGGCCCATATTTCTAGCCATTGTGTTTGGTATTTTGAGTTTACTTTGTTTCCCTTTGCTAAAAGGTCTGGGATGTGGTTGTATGTGATGGAACTGTGGTCGTATTGTGGTCGGGGGTGGAGCTGGGGGGCCCCACATAATAGAGATAATTCTCTTGGGCCCCACAGATCCCTCCCTGAATTCGGTGCACCTAACTTCTTGTATTATGGTACTTAAAATATTATCGATCAATGCCAAAGGTCTAAACTCACCCTTTAAAAGATCAATGGTGTGGAAGGAGGCTCATACAACTAATACAGACATACTATGCATTCAGGAAACGCATTTAAACAAAGAAGACATATTTAGGCTGACACACAAGCGGTTCCCCCATATTTTCTCTTCTCCTGCAACACATAAAAAATGTGGTGTGTCCATAGCCATCAAGGCTACAGTTGCACTTACGGTCCATAAAGAGATTATAGATGACAATGGACACTACGTCATACTGATATGCTCTGTTAATAGCCTTAAGTATACTCTAGCCTCAATATATGCCCCTAATTCTAAGCAACATACATTTATTAAAAACATCTTAAAAACTATAGATCAGGTTAAAGAAGGCCCATTAGTGCTACTGGGCGACTTCAATAAAATTCTAGGGCCCTCTGTAGACACTTCATCCACTACTCAGAATACAAACCAACCAACCTTTATTGTTCCCCTACTAAACGACAAAAATCATTTGATATTTGGCGCCTACAACATCCGACTGAGCGCGACTATACCTATTTTTCACACCCTCACAAAGTATATAGTAGAATTGATTTTATTCTGATAGATCAAAACCTTATAAAAAACGTTACATGTACGACAATAGGTGCCATAACATGGTCAGACCACGCGCCAGTAGCAATGTTTCTTCCAGAACAATTTAATCAACCACCTATTGTGACTTGGCGCCTTAACAATTACATACTACAACACCCAAAATATGCACCCCAGTCGCTGCAGGCCCTCCTAGATTACTTCGATCTCAATGACAATGGCGAGATCTCTGACCCAACTTTATGGTGCGCACATAAGGCTAATATTAGAGGTCATTTTCTTAAACAAGCTGCTTACGATAAAAAGCGCAGGAATGCCTTGCTACTGTCTTTACAAACGCAACTAGGTACATTACACAGATTAAATAAAACATCCTACTCCATAGATAGAGCTAGAGAGATATCAGCTTTACACCAGCAGCTCCAGGAGCTTCGTATCTATGAACACGATCTAGCTCTAAGGAAATTAAAATTAACATACTACTGGCAAGGCAATAAGACTGGATCTACATTAGCGAAACAAGCAAAAATCCGTACAGCTAAAGCGCGCATACCCTTCCTTTATGACACTCAGGGCGTTAAGATATATGACCCTCAAGGCATTGTTGATGTACTGGCAGGCTACTACAAGACTCTATATAACTTAAAGGAAGATTGTTCAATCACCCAACCCATAAATACTGAAATATCCTAGTTTTTGGACAACGTACAATTGCCCACACTATCTTCCGCGGAGTTGAATGCCGTTTCTCAGCCATTTAACTCAGCTGAGGTTCTCAAAGCAATAAAAGCACTGAAATCTAACAAATCTCCTGGACCTGACATTTTGGCCCCTTATCTCACCAGAGTATTTAATGATATAGCTATGAAGGGGCAAACCCCTCCAGAAATGTTGAGAGCTCTCATTATTACTCTACCCAAACCTGGCAAAACTCCTGATACCCCTACAAATTTTAGGCCAGTCTCCCTCCTAAACACGGATATAAAGCTATATGCTAAAATACTGGCAAACAGATTAATGATAATCATGCCAAATCTAATCGACAAGGTCGTCAAACTACTAATGGCACACGCCGTTTCATTAATATCATTTCTGTAGCTTGTGCCCGTGGAACCCCTTCTCTGCTCCTTACTCTGGATGCAGAGAAGGCGTTTGATCGCGTACACTGGGGGTATCTTAAAAAAGTGCTTCTGAAATTTGGCTTTGGCAGTCATCTGACTTCCTCTATAATGGCCTTGTACTCTTCCCCTTCTGCTCAAGTATATACCTCTGGTTCTATCTCTAAACCATTTCATATTTCAAACGGAACTAGACAAGGTTGCCCACTATCGCCAACAATATTCGCTCTGGTGATGGAGCCCCTCGCCCATATGATTCGCTCATCTCCAGACATTTCCGGCATCGTAATAGGTAGCACTGCACACCACATAGAATAAGATCATCTGCAAATAGGCCTTAGTCTAACATCCCCAGAATCCTCCCTCAGTACTTTATCAGAAATTATAGAAAAATTTAGTCGAGTCAGTTACTACAAAATCAATGCTTCCAAATCTCTAATTCTCAATATGGGAATTTCTACAAACACCCAAGCAAAACTACAATCCCTATACCCCTATCAGTGGGTAGATGGACAAATCCCCTATTTAGGTATTACCCTAACATTCCCTACTAGCCAATTAGGGCATATCAATTTAAACATTTTACTGTCTGGTTTAGAAAAAGACATTCAAAACTATATTAAATTACGAATCCTGGATAGGCCGCATTGCCCTTGTTAAAATGTTGTTGCTTCCAAAAAAATTTATATTTATTCTGTAACCTCCCTGTGGTTATACCTAATAGCACTTTAAATAGAATACAAAGTTTGTTGATGCACTATATTTGGGGCAATAAGAGAGCGCGTGTGCCGGACAAAGTATTATACCTCCACCCATCCCAAGGAGGGCTAGGGTGCCCTTGTATAAAGGATTATTACTATGCATCATTACTTGATCAACTTAAAAGCTGGTGGATAAACGATTGTTCTAAACACTGGATTCAAATTGAGTCTGATATTACTGGATACTCTAAACTATCAAATCTCCTATGGGTCTCTAGACTAACTAAGAGTTTCCCTACATCTTTTTCCCCTACTATCACTGCTACCCTTCGCATGTGGAAAATAATGACTATAGTAACTAATTTCCTTCCCTGCCGAATCTTTAAAATGCCTTTGGAAGTGATCCAATCACTAATACCAGATATAAACCTTGACATTTGGCTCAATCTGGGCATCGGAAATATAGAGGATTTATTTGAAGGACCTGTTATGAAATCTTTTGCTCAGCTACATGCAACATACCTATTACCACATAAAGAATTCTATAAATACCTTCAAATACGACACTAGCTCTCATCACTAAAACCCCCGCCTACAACCTTACTTACAAAGTTTGAGTCATTCCTATACAAGAGTGGGGAGCAAGCTGGAGGCATATCTAAAGCCTATGCGTCCCTATCATCTGGCTTACACCTAAAGAATTTTCTTTTTCAAATCAAATGGGAAAGAGATTTTCAGAAATCTTTCAACTCCGATCAATGGTCGCTAGCATTCCAACTCAGTTTGAAGACCTCTCACTGTGCAAATCACCTAGAAACCAATAGGAAGCTTTTATACAGATGGTACCTGACTGCTTATCGTCTAGCAAAGATTTCACCACAGCATTCACACCTATGTTGGAGATGCCACAAACAAGCAGGCACACTGATTCATGTCTGGTGGTTGTGTGATTTGCTCAAGCCTCTATGGGAGCGAATACATCTATCACTTTGCTCCATTCTACAGATTGACTTCCATTGGAGTGCAAGTGTGGCTCTTCTATCGATAGGGATTGAACAGTGCAATCCCCCTGACCTTGTGATCTTATCCCATGTACTGACAGCAACTAGATCAGCTATTGCTAGAAGATGGAAAAGCTCTGATATTCCCTCCTTATCCGAAATTTTCTTAATGGTCCAACACAACTGCGTAATGGAACATTTAATTGCCACTAAACTAGACCAGGTGGGAAAATTCAAAAACAACTGGGCAAAGTGGCTTCAATTCTCAGGTTATTCCTGTTAAGTCTTTTTCCCCGCACTATGATCATTGGGTTTAGGAAGGAAGAAGATGGGTGGTGTGTTGTAGCATTTGGCATGTATCTTACATAATCGACCACACTCAGCAGTATGGCCTGTCTTGGTGGCGCTTAACCCAGACCAACAGTTCTTAACTTTAAAATGTTGTTCTTAATAGTTATTGTTGTTACTGTTTTCCACAGGAGTTATACTCTTGCATGGTGATTTCTCATCAGCTTTATGTCCACAACTGATAGGAAATAGGCATTATGGCTACCCTATAAGTGGTTATGCATATATGAGATCTGAATAAATATGAAAACCCTAACAAGACATTTTTCATGTCTTGCCACTACTGGGTACATGATAGACCCCCCTTTTAGAACATAGTTATAATGGAAATATTCATCCAATGTTTATCAATATTGTGGACAGATATGCACATCTGTATGTATCAGAATCTCTATGCTTGTTTATAATGTACTTTATTTCCACTGTGAAAATTAATAAAATATTTGTTTAAAAAAAAAAAAAAAAGACTACCTATCTAAGTATATGGCAAGACTTCTCCTAAATAGCACTGACCAAGAATGCACAATTGATAAGGCACACAGACGGCCGAAATCTAAGTTTCTTTCAGAAGCAACCCCGTGAGATGTAATTGCGAGAATTCATTTTTTCCATATTAAAGAAGAGTTCATGTCTGACACCCATCTCTATGCAGACTTATCTTCAACCACAATTCAAAACAGGCGAGCCTACTCCCATGTTACTGCATCCCCAAGAGCGACCAATACGCCCTACAAATGGGGTTTTCTCATGAAAGTGCTTATCCACAAGGACAATGCCCTTCATATTATAGCCACGCCGACATATGGGAAAAAAACTTCTAACTATATGGGGAATCCAAATAATGGAAAAATACCTAATGACATTCCCGTCTAGACCACAAAAGACACCCAGATCCTGGGCCTGTGACCCTTCTACCTGAAATATACGGCTTTATACGGATCTGTTGTAGCTTAACTTCTGGTGCACTTCTATAGCATCTGATTTAAGAGGCTGAAGTCTCTCAGGCGAACTTTTCTCTTCCCCCATGAATATGCAGGTGTTCATACCTGTTCTGTTTTTTTGTTTTGTTCTTGTTTTTTATTTTCCAGATTTGCAGGCAAAACTACCAAGATGGTTCAACAACAAGATCAATAATTGAGAGGCCTATTATCTGGTATTTAATGTTTGATGTGAATGTTAAGTGTGATACCAATATCATTAAACTACAGGTTCAGGATACAAATGTAGATATTTTCATGTGTTGTGTCAATTAAGTTACTATCACAAAATGCTAAAGGGTTAAACTCCCCTTTTAAGAGAGCAATGATGTGCACAGATGCAAGGGATTCTAATATAGCTGTCTTGTGTCCACAAGAGGCATATTTCACAGAAGCAGCTTGTCCAAGATTTTCTAATAAAAGGTACCTCCAAATTTATATATCTTGCACAAAAAGAGAACAGGCAGAAGTCTTAATTGCTTTTAGAGATAAGATAAATTTTGTCTTAACAGAACAAGTGATAGACCTGCAAGGCAGATATATCATGCTAGTCTGTACTTTAAAAGGAAATGTAATTACCCTAGTGAACATATATGCGCCAAATACTGCACAATCTCTTTTTAAACAAGATTATAAGGAAAATCCAAAAAGGGAAATTGATATTGTGGGGAAAATTTTACATTATCCCTGACAAATCAATTTACTCCACTCCTAGTCACACTACACCCTTGGCTTCACAAAGAAAATGTATACAATTCTTTCAGGTTTCTTAAATGTTCATCCAAGGAATAAATGTATTATTTCCCACGCCAAAAAACCTTCACTGGCATAGACCTTTTCCTGGTTGACAGATGGACTCTACCAGTGGTCCAGTCAGCTGATATAGGTTCAACTACTTGGTCTGATCATTCTCCAATATACTTGAAACTTGCTTTACGTCCCCCCCATAGCACCAATAAGATTTGGCGAAACAATATAACTTTGCTTAAATAACACAATAGCCAATCACTAATTAGTGAAGCTATAAAAAAACATTTTGACGTAAATTTAAAACCAGAAATAAATAATTTTACCTTGTGAAATGCGCATAAAGCAGTTATTAGAGGAGTTTTGCTAAAGCTTAGCGCACAATGTAAAAAGAACAAAAAAATATACATAGACAAACTACTTGAAAAAATAAAGGAACAAGAATGGGTTCTGCGAAGTTCCCTTTCAAACACACAGCAGTCAGATTTAATGGCGCTAAGACGGTCCCTGAGGTCAGCTCTGTCGGAGGGCTGTAATAGAAACTCCATGTAGTGGAGGGCAAATTTTTACTTGTATATGGACAAACCCTTAAAATTAATGGCAAACTAGAAAGAAGTCAATTAAAACAAAAATACCTTATATAGTTAAAGGAAATGACCCTACAACCAGTGACGCATCCTCAGCTGATAGCCGAGGAGTTCAAAGCTTTCTATGCTAAGCTGTATAACTTAAAAGATGATCCCTTCATTCACCAACACAGCTCCACTATTATAGAGGATTTCTTCAAAAAATCACCCTACCTACTATAGATAACAAGGTACAGAAACTGGATGCATCCATCTCTCTGCTGGAAGTAACTAAAGCTATTGAGGGTCTAAACAATTTTAAATCCCCTGGACCGGATGGGTTTTCGAATGAATATTATAAACTATTCTCCCGAATGCTTTTACCACACCTTGTCTCTATATTTAATGACGCTATGACGGGTGGGGCCTTGTCAGCTGAAATGATACAACCGACCATTGATACTATTCTCAAACCGAGAAAAGCAACTACTACCCCAGCAAACTTTATACCAATATCCCTCCTTAATTCAGACACCAAAATTTACTCAAAAATATTAGACCATTGGAGGTCATGCCAGAAGTAATTCACAAAGATCAAGTGGGCTTTATAAAGGGAAGACAGGCGGTGGATGGCACAAGGAGAGCATTAAACCTACTTTTAGAGGTGGGGTTGAGTCGGACGCCTTCTCTCCTCCTTACCCTGAATGTAGAGAAGGCGTTCGATAGACTCCACTTCGGGTTTGCGTTAGCCGCCCTTGAAAAATTTGTGATAGGAAAAAACTTCCTACAGGCAATTCAAGCCTTATACTCCTCACATCCGCCTGGGTTCTCAAAGAGCGGACCTTATCCACACCCTTTGACATAACAAATGCAACTCGACAGGGGGGGGGGTCCCCTTTCCCCATTGTTATTTATAATGATTATGGAATCTCTGGAGGAATTAATCAGAATCACATCACAGATCAGGGGAGCACCATTTGGATTTAGACAACATAAAATTGGACTTTTTGCTGATTGCGTTCTATTATTTTTAACTAGACTCTTTTGAGAAGGGTAACAGAGAACATATTGCTGTTTAGTAAGGCTTCATATTATAACTTGAATATAGACAAATCACAAATATTGGGAATCAATGTGGATAAGCAGTTGAAAGCGGATATCAAGAGAGAATTTAACTTTCAGTGGCAGCCTGAAATTCCATACTTAGGAATAAAACTTTGTGATCCACTGTCAAATATAGTTTCTGCAAATCTTGGCCCTCTGCTCCCCACTCTCCAAAGAGACTTAGATCACTTGGGGAAAATTGAACACTTTTGGTTTGTGAGAATTGTCCTAAACAAGATGTTAATTTTACAAAAAATTCTATACTTTTTTTGCACTCTAGCATATCCAATCCCACAGACGACTATGGGCTTCCAGAAACAATTAATGCATACTATTTGGAACATCAAGAGACCTAGAGTGGCAGCCCAGATTATGTACTTACCTTGTGAACAGGCTGGGTTGGGAGTCCCAAATCTATATGCATACTATCAATCAATTACTTTAAACCAAATTACTTGTTGGTTGAGTGACTTCTGGCAAACAACATGTAGCCATATTGAAAAATACCTAAATAAAAACAGGTCATTGGATTCGCTACTTAAAGCAACCATAATTGGCATTCTTTTTCCAGAAGTGACCCCACCCTTGAATATCCAAGGTATGTATCCTCCTATGCTAGCAACACTCTACAGGCCTGGAATTTATGTGTATACAAATTTAAAGAATCACGAATGAAAAACCTCTTGAGCTACCTCTAGAAATCCTCCATATTTTATCCAAGATTTAAAGTAGATGGGGTGCCAGGGGTCACAAGTCTATATCTGACCTCCGAGATAGAAAGAGGTTCTGCACATTTGAGTACATTAGAGAAACGTATGATCTAGGAAATAATAAAATAAACCACTACTATTAGATAAAATCTTTTTTACACAACGCTCACGTAAATGACTTGGCCTTTCCAGAGGAATTGAAAATCAAAGACTAAGATATTTTATAGTGTTCCGTCAGGGGACATTGTAGACTCAGAAAGGGTCCATTTAGTAAATTGGGAGACAGACCTGAAGAGCAGATTCTCTCCATCTCAATGGCTGATATTCTTTGAATGGACTAACAAATCCACTCTATCGGCTAGTCTTTTACAAATTAACTATAAAGTCTCGACAAGGTGGTACTATACTACTAAATTAGCGAAAAATTCTCCACAATGAGTAAAGAATGTTGGAGAATTGTATCACATTTTCTGGGAGTGCCCTCAAATTCCAAAATTCTGGAAAGATGTATTTAACCACATTCAAAAAATAACTGGAATTCATGTGAGGAGTAGCCCACATTTGGCACTTTTACTGCTGGAGAGTTATCTTATCGCTACGTTACATAGAAAATGGACCTGCCACTTCCTTCTGTCAGCGAAACTTATCATAGCTAGAGATGAGCGAACGTACTCGTCCGAGCTTGATATTCGTGCGAATATTAGGGTGTTCGGGATGCTCGTTACTCGTAACGAGTACCACGCGGTGTTCCGGTTACTTTCAGTTTCCTCTCTGAGACGTTAGCGCGCTTTTCTGGCCAATTGAAAGACAGGGAAGGCATTACAACTTCCCCCTGTGACGTTCAAGCCCTATACCACCCCCCTGCTGTGAGTGGCTGGGGAGATCTGATGTCACCCGAGTATAAAAATCGGCCCCTCCCGCGGCTCGCCACACATGCCTTGTGACTTAGCTGAGGGAAAGTACTATCGTGCTGGAGCTGCTGTAGGGAGAGCGTTAGGCGTTAGTGTAGGCTTCAAGAACCCCAACGGCCCTTCTTAGGGCCACATCTACTAGTGTGCAGTACTGTGTTAGCACAGTATTTTTTTTTTTTTTCCAAAATTGGATCTGCAGAGCATTGCGCCCTGCAATAGGGACAGAAGTGGGGGTTAGGCAGGGAGAGTGTTAGGAGTTAGTGTAGGCTTCAAGAACCCCAACGGTCCTTTCTAGGGCCACATCTATCCGTGTGCAGTACTGTCCAGGCTGCTGTTAGCAGTGTTGCATTTTTTTTTTTTTTCTCAAAACCGGCTGTGCAGAGCATTGCACCCGGCATTAATACTACAGGGATAGAATTGTGTAGGCAGGGCCAGAAGACATACATTATTCATTGAATAGACGCAGTGTGGGTGTTCCTTGTAAAAAGCAGGGAAAAAATTCTATTTGCCCTGCCTGTGTCAGTCCTAAGGGCTCTGGGTACGTGTGTGCTGCGTGGAGAACATAAAAAAATCAGACGCAACCAGCTACGGTTGAGTGCAGCCTTGCGCCAATTTCTTTCCTGCCTGGGAAATACCTGCTCTGCCACAGTTAGTAACTCTGCAACAGTAAAGTTCTGTGACAGTTTTGCAGGGCCGCAACACAGTTATTAAACTTATTATTCAGTGAATAGACGCAGTGGGACTATCCTTTTAAACAAAAGGGAAGAAAGTATATTTGCCCTGCCTGTGTCAGTCCTAAGGGCTCTGGGTACGTGTGTGCTGCGTGGAGAACGTAAAAAAATCAGACGCAGCCAGCTACGGCTGAGTGCAGCCTTGCGCCAATTTCTTTCCTGCCTGGGAAATCAAATCACTGGTAATACAGCATGTTGAGGGGTAGGGGTAGGCCTAGAGGATGTGGACGCGGCCGAGGACGCGGAGGGCCAAGTGAGGGTGTGGGCACAGGCCGAGCCAGTGCGGTGGCCAGGGGTAGAGGCAGGGCCAGACCGAATAATCCACCAACTGTTTACCAAAGCGCCCCCTCGCGCCATGCCACCCTGCACAGGTCAAGGTGCTCTACGGTGTGGCAGTTTTTCACAGAGACGCCTGACGACCGACGAACAGTGGTGTGCAACCTTTGTCGCGCCAAGATCAGCTGGGGAGGCACCACCAACAGCATGCGCAGGCATATGATGGCCAAGCACCCCACAAGGTGGGACGATGCCCGTTCACCGCCTCCGGTTTGCACCACTGCCTCTCCCCCTGTGCCCCAACCTGCCACTGAGATCCAACCCCCCTCTGAGGACACAGGCACTACCGTCTCCTGGCCTGCACCCACACCCTCACCTCCGCTGTCCTCGGCCCCATCCAGCAATGTCTCTCAGCGCAGCGTCCAGACGTCGCTAGTGCCACAGTTTGAGCGCAAGTACGACGCCACGCACCCGCACGCTCAAGCGTTAAACGTGCACATTGCAAAATTGATCAGCCTAGAGATGCTGCCGTATAGGCTTGTGGAAACGGAGGCATTCAAAAGCATGATGGCGGCGGCTGCCCCACGCTACTCGGTTCCCAGTCGCCACTACTTTTCCCGATGTGCCGTCCCAGCCCTGCACGACCACGTCTCCCGCAACATTGTACGCGCCCTCACCAACGCGGTTACTGCCAAGGTCCACTTAACAACGGACACGTGGACAAGCACAGGCGGGCAGGGCCACTATATCTCCCTGACGGCACATTGGGTGAATTTAGTGGAGGCTGGGACAGAGTCAGAGCCTGGGACCGCTCACGTCCTACCCACCCCCAGAATTGCGGGCCACAGCTCGGTGGTGGTATCTGCGGCGGTGTATGCTTCCTCCACTAAAGCACCTTCCTCCTCCTCCTCCTCCTCCAACGCAACCTCTGTCTCGCAATCAAGATGTGTCAGCAGCACGTTGCCAGCAGTCGGTGTCACGCGGCGTGGCAGCACAGCGGTGGGCAAGCATCAGCAGGCCGTGCTGAAACTACTCAGCTTAGGAAAGAAGAGGCACACGGCCCACGAACTGCTGCAGGGTCTGACAGAGCAGACCGACCACTGGCTTGCGCCGCTGAGCCTCCAACCGGGCATGGTCGTGTGTGACAACGGCCGTAAGCTGGTGGCGGCTCTGCAGCTCGGCAGCCTCACGCACGTGCCATGCCTGGCCCATGTCTTTAATTTGGTGGTTCAGCGCTTTCTGAAAAGCTACCCCCACTTGTCATACCTGCTCGGAAAGGTGCGCCAGCTCTGCGCACATTTCCGCAAATCCCACACACACGCTGCCACCCTGCGGACACTGCAACATAGGTTTAATCTGCCAGTGCACCGACTGCTGTGCGACGTGCCCACACAGTGGAACTCTACGCTCCACATGTTGGCCAGACTCTATGAGCAGCGTAGAGCTATAGTGGAATACCAACTCCAACTTGCGCGGCGCAGTGGGAGTCAGCCTCCTCAATTATTTACAATAGAGTGGCCCTGGTTGGCAGCCATCTGCCAGGTCCTTGGAAAATTTGAGGAGTCTACCCAGGTGGTGAGCGGCGATGCTGCAATCATTAGCGTCACCATTCCTCTGCTATGCATCTTGAGAAGTTCCCTGCAAAGCATAAAGGCAGACGCTTTGCGCTCGGAAACAGAGCCGGGGGAAGACAGTATGTCGCTGGATAGTCAGAGCACCCGCCTGTCTATATCTCAGCGCGTTGAGCAGGAGCATGAGGAGGATGAGGAGGAGGGGGAAGAGACAGCTTGGCCCACTGGTGAGGGTACACATGCTGCTGGGCTGTCATCCTTTCAGCGTGTATGGCCTGAGGAGGAGGAAGAGGAGGATCCTGAAAGTGATCTTCCTAGTGAAGACAGCCATGTGTTGCGTACAGGTACCCTGGCACACATGGCTGACTTCATGTTAGGATGCCTTTCTCGTGACCCTCGCGTTACACGCATTCTGGCCACTACGGATTACTGGGTGTACACACTGCTCGATCCACGGTATAAGGAGAGCCTTTGCACTCTCATTCCCGAAGAGGAAAGGGGTTCGAGAATGATGCTATACCACAGGGCGCTGGTGGACAAACTGATGGTAAACTTCCCATCCGACAGCGCTAGTGGCAGAAGGCGCAGTTCCGAGGGCCAGGTAGCAGGGGAGGCGCAGAGATCAGGCAGCATGTACAGCGCAGGCAGGGGAACATTCTCCAAGGCCTTTGCCAGCTTTATGGCTCTCCAGCAAGACTGTGTCACCGCTCTCCAGTCAAGGCTGAGTCGACGGGAGCACTGTAAAAGGATGGTGAGGGAGTACGTAGCCGATCGCACGACCGTCCTCCGTGACGCCTCTGCCCCCTACAACTACTGGGTGTCTAAGCTGAACACGTGGCCTGAACTCGCGCTGTATGCCCTGGAGGCGCTTGCTTGTCCTGCGGCTAGCGTCTTGTCAGAGAGTGTGTTTAGTGTGGCTGGGGGAATCATCACGGATAAGCGCACCCACCTGTCAACCGACAGTGCCGACAGGCTTACACTCATCAAGATGAACAAAGCCTGGATTTCCCCAGACTTCTCTTCTCCACCAGCGGACAGCAGCGATACGTAAGCAATACGTAGGCTGCACCCGCGGATGGAAGCTACGTTCTCTCTCACCATCCAAAACGGGGACATTTCTGCTTCATCAATCTGTGTCTAATATTCCTCCTCCTCCTCCTCCTGCTCCTCCTCCTGAAACCTCACGTAATCACGCTGAACGGGCAATTTTTCTTAGGGCCACAAGGCTCACTCATCTAATTTTTCTAAACAATTTTTATATGTTTCAATGCTCTTAAAAGCGTTGAAACTTTAACTTGAACCAATTTTTCGTTAAACTGGGCTGCCTCCAGGCCTAGTTACCACTTAAGCCACATTAACCAAAGCGATTAATGGGTTTCACCTGCCCTCTTGGTTGGCCATGGCCGATTTTTTGGATGTACATTAGTACTGTTGATACAGCAATTTTTGTGGGCCCTCGCCAACAGTGTAATCAAATGAATTTTGAGCCCACCTGCATTACAGCTGACGTTACATCCGCTGTGTTGGGCAATGCAATGGGATATTTTTGTGTATCGCCGGTGGGTTCCAGGGAGCCACCCATGCTGTAGGTGCACACGGAGTTTAACCTACATCTGTCCACTTGTAAAGAACCCCAGTCTGACTGGGGCATGCAGTGTGGGCCGAAGCCCACCTGTATTAAGCACAACATTACTACCTCAGCTGTGTTGGGCAATGCAATGGGATATTTCTATGTACCGCCGGTGGCTTCCTGGCACCTACCCATGCTGTGGGTCCACAGGGAATTATAAATGCATCTGTTTCCACTTGTAAAGAACCCCAGTCAGACTGGGGCATGCAGTGTGGGCCGAAGCCCACCTGCATTAAGCACGACATTACTACCTCAGCTGTGTTGGGCAATGCAATGGGATATTTTTATGTACCGCCGGTGGGTTCCAGGGAGCCACCCATGCTGTAGGTGCACATGGAGTTTAACCTACATCTGTCCACTTGTAAAGAACCCCAGTCTGACTGGGGCATGCAGTGTGGGCCGAAGCCCACCTGTATTAAGCACAACATTACTACCTCAGCTGTGTTGGGCAATGCAATGGGATATTTCTATGTACCGCCAGTGGCTTCCTGGCACCTACCCATACTGTGGGTCCACAGGGAATTATAAATGCATCTGTTTCCACTTGTAAAGAACCCCAGTCTGACTGGGGCGTGCAGTGTGGGCCGAAGCCCACCTGCATTAAACATGACATTACTACCTCAGCTGTGATGGGCACTGCAATGGGATATTTTTATGTACCGCCGGTGGGTTCCAGGGAGCCACCCATGCTGTCGGTCCACAGGGACTTCACAATAGGGAGTTGTACCTGCCTGTGTCTATGAATTAAAAACCGCGGTCTGACTGGGGCATGCAGACACCTTGACAGAATGAATAGTGTGTGGCACATAGGTTCCCCATTGCTATGCCCACGTGTGCAGCTCCTGATGGCGGTGGCACAGGATTATATTTCTCATTGCTTCTGTACAGCATTGTGGGCTATCGCCCCGCCCCTTTTAAAGAGGGTCGCTGCCTAGCCGTGCCAACCCTCTGCAGTGTGTGCCTGCGGTTCCTCCTCATGGCAGACGCACTTCTAAATAGACATGAGTGTGGCGTGGCATGAGGGCAGCTGAAGGCTGCGCAGGGACACTTTGGTGTGCGCTGTGGGGGGGAGGGGGGGGGCGGTTGGGCAGCATGTAAGCCAGGAGAAGTGGCAGTGGAGTGGCATGCAGGCAGTGATTGTGCTTTGTTGGAGGTAATGTGGTGCTTAGCTAAGGTATGCATTGCTAATGAGGGCTTTTCAGAAGTAAAAGTTTTTGGGAGGGGGGGGCCCACTCTTGCCGCTATTGTGGCTTAATAGTGGGACCTGTGAACTTGAGATGCAGCCCAACATGTAGCCTCTCGCCTGCCCTATCCGTTGCTGTGTCGTTCCCATCACTTTCTTGAATTGCCCAGATTTTCACACATGAAAACCTTAGCGAGCATCGGCGAAATACAAAAATGCTCGGGTCGCCCATTGACTTCAATGGGGTTCGTTACTCGAAACGAACCCTCGAGCATCGCGATAATTTCGTCCCGAGTAACGAGCACCCGAGTATTTTGGTGCTCGCTCATCTCTAATCATAGCTAAAAAATGGAAAACATGCTCCCCTACATACATTAAAAAATTTACTAGACACTTTGGCAGATCATTATATATTCGAAAAAAATACATGTTAAGTCTAACAACAGCCTAAATAGCTTTAGTTCCATGTGGAATCCTTGGCGGCAATTTTATGGTATCAGTTGATTTGAGTAACTGTTGAACTGAGTTGTGTGTTAAAACTTTGAAATTTTTCCAATAATAGATATTATTTGGAAAAGCTAAGTTCAATTTAATGCAAATGTACAGGACAATGTGAATTATGTTGTATGCGACCTTTACTAAATGATTAGTGTAATCTAATCTATTTGAGTTGCAAGATTGAGGTCCAGTTAATCTTTCTTTTCTGATTACTAGTGTTGTAATGCTGTATTATGAAAATCAAATAAAAATGATTTGGAAAAAATAGAGAAATTAACCAGAGCAAGCATGGGTTTGTAACAAGCAAGTCATTCCAGACAAATCAAATTTCTTGCTATGACAAAATCATCAACTGGGTTGATCAGAGAAATACAGTAGATATAGTATATCTTAACGTTAGTAAACCGTTTGACATACTCTTTCTATCTTCCTTATTGAAAAAAATGACCAAATATGAGAGTTGTTAGGCGGATTCACAACGGGCTGAGTGATCATACTCAAAGAGTGGTCATAAATGGCTAAACATCCAAGTGGAAGAATATCATAAGTTGGGTACCATAAGGCTCTGTCCTGGCCTCAGTGTTGTTCAACATTTTTATAAATGATCTGGAGGAGGGAATTGTGGGGAAACTGATCAAATTTGCTGATGACACAAAGCTTAGAGGGATAGCTAACAATAAAGAAGAGAAAGGATTGAAATAGATGTAGAGAAGTTTGAACAGTGGGTGGCAACTAACAGAATGGTATTTAAGAAGGAAAAATGCAAAGTCCTAAATCTAGAAAAAAAAAAGAGCACATACAGAATTAGAAGTAAGCAGCAGGGCACGTGAAAAAGACTTGGGTATACTAATAGATCACAGACTGAACATGAGTCAACAGTGTGATGCAGTAGCACAAAGGGCAAATACAATTCTGGGATGTATTAAGAGAAGTAAGTATCCCCATCTACTCTTCCTTAGTAGGGAGAGTAGATTGGACTAGTAGTAGTTTGTCCTGAGCCCCGTAGTTTTAATTTTTTACTTATTAAAAGTTATATTTCAAGGGTTTCTATTCTGTCATTTGGAATACATACTAGAACAAGTTTGGAGAAGAGCTGCCAGGTTGGTGAGCAGTCTGCAAACCATGTCCTGAGAGGGATATAAGAACTGTCTACAAATATCTGAAGGGCTATCACAGTCCAGAAGAATCAGCCATGTTCTGACTGCAAGAGAGGCCTGGATGTTTTTCTTGAACGATACAATATTATATCATTAATATTATATCAATAATAACTTCAAAAGGGTTGTTGATGCAGGGATTATTCTGACTGCCAGATTGGAGTCAGGAAGGAATTTTTCCCTTAAATAAGGAAAATTGGCTTCTACCTGATTAGGTTTTTTTTTCTTCCTCTGGATCAGTATTGGGGGGTAAAAGGCTGAAATGGCTGGACATATTTTTTTTTTCGGGCCTTTCATACTATTAGAGATGAGCGAGCACCAAAATGCTTGAGTGCTCGTTGCTCGAGTCGAACTTTTCGCGATGCTCGAGAGCTTGTTTCGAGTAACGAACCCCACTGAAGTCAATGGGGGACTCGAGCATTTTTGTATATGACCGATGCTCCGCATAGGTCTTCACTTGTGAAACTCTGGAACGCATCTGAATGTCATGGAAACACCACAGATACGGATAGGGCAGGGGCAGCATGCAGGGCTGCATCTCAGGATCCCAGGTCTCACTATTTTTGCTTCGGACAAACCCTCATTAGCAAGGCACACCTTAGCTAAGCACCACACTACCTCCAACCAAGCACAATCACTGCCTGCGGTTCACACTGCTGCCTCTTCTCCTGGGTTATATGCTGCCCAACCCCCCGCACGACCCTGCGTCCACAGCGCACACAAAAGTTTCCCTGTGCAGCCTTCAGCTGCCCTCATGCCACACGCTCGCTTCATAGCTACACCACTCTCATGTCTATTTATAAGTGTGTCTGCGATGAGGAGGAACCGGAGGCACACACTGCAGAGGGTTGGCAGGGCCAGGCAGTGACCCTCTTTGAAAGGAGGGGGGGACGATAGCCCACAATGCTGTTGAGAATCGATGATAAATTGACTTTCGATCATCATTCCAATCCCGTGCCACCTCCGTCGTAAAATTGTCACCAGCCGCAAACGTGGGCATAAAGGGGACTTAGGTGCCAGCACTTCCACACATCTCCACAATGCAGTAATATTCTGTGTGGGAAGCACGTGAGCGGGCCCAGGGTCAGGCTTGGTCCCAGCCTCCATCTTGTGTGACCCAAGGTGCTGCAAGTTGCATAGCAATGGGAAATCTATGTGTCCCCAGACTCCCCAAACAATTCATTCTGTGTAGGTGTTAGATAGCTCAATACCACAAAGGAAAGTCTTTGAGTTCCTTGGGCTTGCCTATGCTGTCGGTGAACAAAGATGGTATTACACAAGAAGAAATCAGAGCGCCCAAATATGGCAGACTTTCACCCCGCCAAGGACCTCGGCCCACATTTCTATCCTAACCAGTCAGTGTATTTGTGCCAGACAGGTAAAGCAATGCAATGGGAACTCATTGTGCACTCACAGCATAGGCGAGCCCAAGAAACTCAAGCATGGTATTACACATGAAGAAATCAGAGTGGCCAAACATGCCAGAGTTTCACCCTGCGAAGGGCCTCGGCCTACTTTTCTGCCCTAGTCAGTCAGTGGGTTTGTGTCAGACAAGTAAAACACCGCAATGGGAAGTCTTTGTGCTCCCACAGCATAGGCAAGCCCCAGGAACTTAAAGATGGTATAACACATAAAGAAATCACAGCGCCCGAACATGGCAAAGTTTAACCCCTCCAAGGACCTCGGCCCACACCCTCAGCAATCGTGGTCATAAAGCGGACTTCGATGCTAGTACAGCTGTGAACGTCTCATTAAATTAGTTGCGGTTGCTTTCACTGCTCCAAAGACTGGATTAACCAGGAACAAGTTCCACAGGCCCAACCTGGCGCAGTTGCATTTCCCCCAGGACATAGGCCTCAGCCCACACCCTCAGCATTCGCGGGCATGAAGCGGACTCCAATGCTAGTACAGCAGTAAATGTCTCATTAATGCAGTAACACTTGTCTTCTTTGGCCCAAACCAGTGTCTCAGATAACTGTGGTAACACGAGAGAAAATACATGATGCCTAGAGAGGAGTGAACGTACTCGTCCGAGCTTGATGCTCGCTCGAGTATTAGGGTACTTGAGATGCTCGTTACTCGAGACGAGCACCACGCGGTACCCGAGTCAATTCCATTTCCTGCCCTGCATGTTTAGCGCCATTTTCTGGCCAAAAGACATGCAGGGAAGGCATTACAACTTCCTCCTGTGACGTTCCAGCCCTATCCCACCCCCCTGCAGTGAGTGGCTGGCGAGATCAAGTAACCGCCGAGTATATAAAGCAGTCCCGCCCGCTGCTCGCCTCAGACACACGCTGGCAGAGATTAAGGAGAGTGCTGCTGCTGCTGCTGCTATAGGGAGAGTGTTAGCGTATTCAAGACCCCCAACGGTGCTTCTTAGGGCCACATCTGACCGTGTGCATTACTGTTGTGGCTGCTGGGAGCAGTTTTGCCCAATTTTTTTGTTTTCATCTTGGGCTATGCAGACTATTGCGTTCTCAATCTGCAGCCAATTATACAGAGTATAGGGGCAGTACTGGTCAGGCAGGGACAATGGTAGTGTAGAATCCTGTCAACAAGTACCCCAAAAAACCTCCTTCTTAGGGCTACCTGTGAGCGTGTGCATTACTGTTGTAGTGGCTCACTATTAGCCAGCTAGGCCTTTCTGCAGCCCAGCGTATAATTTTTTCGGCCTACAGTGTGCGTTACATAACCGCTGTGACCCTCCAATTGCAGGCCAAAAATTGCCTAATTTTTTACACCGCTCTGTGCGTCCCGTCTACTTCACGCACAGCGTACACTCACAGCCGCTGATAGAGGGAAAGATATATACACGCTATCTAGGCTGCTGTTTTTTTCCAAAAAATCTGAAAAAACACTCCTCTTTAGGGCTACCTGTGAGCATGTGCATTACTGTTGTAGTGGCTCAGTATTAGCCAACTAGGCCTTTCTGTAGCCCAGCACACTATCTAGGCTGTTTGCTTTTTCAAAAAAATTTGAAAAAAAGCTCCTTCTTAGGGCTACCTATGACCGTGTGCATTTTACTGCGTGACCGCTGGGAGTTGTAGTGGCTCACTATTACCCAGCTAGGCCTTTTTGCAGCCTAGCGTATAATTTTTTACGGACTGCAGTGTGCGGAACATAACCGCTGTCAGCCTCCAACTGCACGCCACTAATTGCATAATTATTCAGACCGCTCTGTGTCTGCTCTATTGGTAATACACCATGCTGAGGGGTAGGGGTAGGCCTAGAGGACGTGGCCGTGTATGTGGGCGAGGACGCAGAGGTCCAAGTGAGGGTGTGGGCACAGGCCGAGTTCCTGGTCCAGGTGAATCGCAGCCGGCTGATGCGGGATTAGGAGAGAGGCAAGTTTCTCGGGTCCCCAGCTTCATATCACAATTTATGGGTCCACGCGGTAGACCTTTATTACAAAATGAGCAGTGTGAGCAGGTCCTGTTGTGGATGGCAGAAAATGCATCCAGCAATGTATCGACCACCCAGTCTTCCACGTAGTCCACTGCTGCAACTCTGAATCCTCTCGCTGCTGCTCCTCCTTCCTCCCAGCCTCCTCACTCCATGAAAATGACACATTCTGATGAGCAGACAGACTCTCGGGCCCCTGCGCTGATTGGGAAAAAATGGTTCCTCTCCCACCTGAAGAGTTTGTTGTGACCGATGCCCAACCTTTGAAAAGTTCCCGGGGTCCGGATGATGAGGCTGGGGACTTCCGGCATCTGTCTCAAGAGCTTTCAGTGGGTGAGGAGGTCGATGATGATGAGACACAGTTGGCTATCTGTGAGGTAGTAGCAAGGGCAGTAAGTCCGAGGGAGAAGCGCACAGAGGATTCGGAGGAAGAGCAGCTGGACAATGAGGTGACTGACCCCACCTGGTTTGCTAAGCCAACTGAGGAGAAGTCTTCAGAGGGGGTGGCAAGTGCAGCAGCAGGACAGGTTGGAAGAGGCAGTAGGGTGGCCAGAGGTAGAGGCAGGGCCAGAGCGAAGACTCCCCCAACTGTTTCCCACTGCACCCCCTCGCGCCAAGCCACCCTGCAGAGGCCTAGGTCTTCAAACGTGTGGATGTTTTCCAGTGAGAGTGTGGACGACCGACGAACAGTGGTGTGCAATCTGCGTCGCGCCAAGATCAGCCAGGGAGCCACCACCACCAGCATGCGCAGGCATACGATGGCCAAGCACCCCACGAGGTGGGACGAAGGACGTTCACCGCCTCCGGGTCACACCACTGCCTCCCCCCCGTGCCCCAACCTGCCACTCAGATCCAACCCCCCTCTCAGGACACAGGCACCTGCGCTTCCCGGCCTGCACCCACACCCTCACCTCCGCTGTCCTCGGCCCCATCCAGCAATGTCTCTCAGCGCAGCATCCAGCTGTCGCTAGCGCAAGCGTTAGAGCGCAAGCACAAATACGCTGCCACGCACCCGCGCGCTCAAGTTTTGAATGTGCACATGCCAAATTAATCAGCCCGGAGATGCTGCCGTACAGGCTTATTGAAACGGAGGCTTTCAAAAACATGATGGCGGCGGTGGTCCCCAGTCGCCACTATTTTTCCCGGTGTACCGTCCCAGCCCTACACCAGCAAGTCTCCCGCAGCATAAATCGTGCCCTCACCAATGCGGTTACTGGGAAGATCCACTTAACCATGGACACGTAAACGAGTACTGGCGTGCAGGGCCACTATATATCCCTGACGGCACACTGGGTGAATTTGGTGGAGGCTGGGACCGAGTGAGAGCCTGGGACCGCACACGTCCTACCCACACCCAGAATAGCGGGTCCTTCCTCGGTTCTGGTATCTGCGGCAGTCTATGCCATCTCCTCTAAACCCTCCTCCTACGCAATCTCTACTTCTCAATTAAGAAATGTGAGCAGCACGTCGCCAGCAGTCGGTGTGGCGCGGCAGCAAAGCGGTGGGCAAATGTCAGCAGGCTGTGCTGAAACTACTCAGCCTAGGTGACAAGAGGCACATGGCCCCCGAGCTGTTGCAGGGTCTGACTGAGCAAACCGACATCTGGCTTTCGCCGCTGAGCCTCCAACCGTGCATGGTCGTGTGTGACAACGGCCGTAACCTGGTGGCGGCTCTGCAGCTCGGCAGCCTCACACATGTGCCATGCCTGGCCCACGTCTTTAATCTGGTGGTTCAGCAGTTTCTGAAAAACTATGCGCATTTGTCAGACCTGCTCGGCAAGGTGAGCCGCGTCTGCGCACATTTCCACAAGTCCACCACGGACGCTGCCACTCTGTGAACCCTGCAACATTGGTTTAATCTGCCAGAGCACCGGCTGCTGTGCGACGTGCCCATGCGGTGGAGTTCTACGCTCCACATGTTGGCCAGGCTCTATGAGCAGCGTAGAGCAATAGTGGAATACCAACTCCAACATGGGCGACAAAGTGAGAGTCAGCCTCCCCAATTCTTTACCGAGGAGTGGGCCTGGATATGAGACATCTGCCAGGTCCTCAGAAACTTTGAGGAGTCTACCCAGATGGTGAGCGGCGATGCTGCAATCATTAGCATCACCATTCCTCTGCTATGCCTGCTAAGAAGTTCCCTGCAAAGCATAAAGGCTGACGTTTGCGGTCGGAACAGGAGATGGGGGAAGAGAGTATGTCGCATGATAGTCAGAGCACCCTCATGACTATCATGCGGGGGAGGAGGGGGAAGAGACAGCTGGGCCCACTGCAGAGGGTACCCATGTTGCTTCCCTCCCATCTGTTCAGCGTGTATGGCCTGTGGACGAGGAGGAGGAGGAGGATCCTGAAAGTGATCTTCCTAGTGAGACCAGCCATGTCTTGCATACTGGCACCCTAGCACACATGGCTGACTTTATGTTAGGCTGCCTTTCTTGTGACCCCCGCGTTAGACGCATTCTGGCCACTACGGATTACTGGGTGTACACCCTTCTCAACCCACGGTATAAGGAGAACCTTACACTCTCATTCCCGAAGAGAAAAGGGGTTCGAGAGTCATGCAATACCACAGGGCCCTGGTGGACAAACTGATGGTAAACTTCCCATCTGACAGCGCTAGCGGCAGAAGGCGCAGTTCCGAGGGCCAAGTAGCATGGGAGGCGCGGAGATCAGGCAGCATGTTCAACGCGGGCAGGGGAACACTCTCCAAGCCCTTTGCCAGCTTTATGGCTCCCCAGCAAGACTGTGTCACCACTCCCCAGTCAAGGCTGAGTGGGAGGGAGCACTGTAAAAAGATGGTGAGGGAGTACGTAGCCGATTGTACCACCATCCTCCGTGATGCCTCAGCTCCATACAACTATTGGGTGTCAGCGGGACACGTTGCACAAACTTGCGCTGTATGCCCTGGAGGTGCTGGCTTGCCCTGCCGCTAGCGTCTTGGCAGAGAGGGTGTCTAGTGCAACTGGGGGAATCATCACAAACAAGCGTACCCGCCTGTCAACTGCCAGTGCCGACATGCTTACACTCATAAAGATGAACAAAGCCTGGATTTCCCCAGACTTCTGTTCTCCACCGGCAGAGAGCAGCGCTACCTAAAGAATCTTTTCGCTGCAACCGCAGATAAAAGCACTCTTCTGTATCACCGGGAAAACGGGGCATTTATTTTTGTCAATCTGTCTCTGACATTAGTCCTCCTCCTGCTACTCCTCCTCCTGAAACAACATGTAATCGCGCTGAAGGGCCAATTTTTCTGCGTCCCAAAAGGCTCATCTACATCTACCAATTTTTTACAATTTTTCTAAGTTTCAAAAGTATTGAGACTGTTAAATGAACCAATTTTTTCAACAGGGCTGCTTCCAGGCTCTGTTACAAATTATGCAACAGTGAGCTATATCTTTCAAAAAAATGTTTATGGGTTTCACCTGCCCTCTCGGTTGATGAATTTTTCAGAGGTACACTTGTACTCTTGGTACACTAATTTTTGGGGCCCGCGCCTACACTCTTATCCAACTAATTTTTCCGGCCTTCGCCTACACTCATGGTATCCCAATGCTTCAGATGTTTGGCTATACTATTACTACAGAAATTTTACTGGGGTCTGCCTGCCTGCCTATACTTCTGCTACGAGAAAGTTACAGGGGTCTGCCTATACTGCTGCAACTTACATATTACAGGGGTCTGCGTATACTGCTGCCACTTGAATGTTACAGGGGTCTGCCTATACTTCTGCTACAGAAATGTTACTGGGATCTGTCAATAGTGTTACTAATGAAATGATACAGGAGTCTGCGTATACTTCTGCTACAAAAATGATACTGGGGTCTGCCTATACTTCTGCCACATAAATGTTACAGGGGTCTGCCCATACTGCTGCTACAGAAATGATACTGGTTTCTGCCTATACTGCTGCTACATAACTGTTACTGGGGTCTGCCTATACTTCTGCCACATCAATGCTACAGGGGTCTGCCTATACCGGTGCCACTGAAATGTTACAGGAGTCTGCCTATACTTCTGCTACAATAATGTTACTGGGATCTGCCTATACCTCTGCCATGTAAATGTTACAGGGGGTCTGCCTATACTTCTGCTACAATAATGGTACAAGGGTCTGCCTATGCTTCTGCTACAGAAATGTTACAGGGGTCTGCCTATGCTTCTGCTACATAAATGTTTCAGGGGTCTGCTTATACTGCTGCTACTGAAATGTTACAGGGGTCTGTATATTTTGCTGCTACATTAATGTTTTAGGGGTCTGCTTATACTCCTGCTGCAGAAATGTTACAGGGGTCTGCCTATACTGCTGCTACAGAAACGTTACTGGGGTCTGCCTATATTGTTAATACAGAAATGTTATTCGGCTCTGTCTATACTGTTACAACAGAATTGTTACTGGGGTCTGTCTGTACTGTTACTACTGAAATGTTACAAATACTGGGCTCTGCCTGTACTGCTGCTACTGAAATGTTACTGGGGTCTGCATATACTGCTGCTACATTAATGTTTCAGGGGTCTGCTTATACTGCTGCTACAGAAATGTTACAGGGGTCTGCCTATATTGTTACTACAGAATTGTTACTCGGCTCTGTCTATAACGTTACAACAGAAATGTTACTGGGGTCTACCTATACTTCTGCTAATGAAATGTTACTGGGGTCTGTCTATACTGTTACTACAGAAATGTTACTAAGGTCTCCCTAGACTTCTGCAACATAACTGTTACTGAGGTCAGCTTATACCTTTGCTACAGGAATATTACAGGGGTCTGTGTATACTATGGGTGCACTAAGTCTTCCCATCGCGGTGTTCTACCTATCTGGCTCCCCCAAAAAACCCAGACTGACTAGGACACTGTCTGTGTGTACCTGCTAGCCACCCATGCTGCGGGTGCACACAGACTTGCCATAGCGGAGTTGTACCTGCCTGGCACTTGAAAAAAAAAAACAGAATGTCTAGGGCATGGCGTGTGGGCCGCAGCCAACATGTATTTCCTCTCACGTAACCTCAGCTATCCGGGGCACTGTAATGGGATTTCTTTATGTACCATCTGTGTGTTCCTGCTAGCCACCCATGCTGCGGGTGCACACAGACTTGCCACAGCAGAGTTGTACCTGCCTGGCACTTTTAACCAAAACCCAGAATGTCTAGGGCATGGGTTGTGGGCCGCAGCCAACATGTATTTTCTCTCACGTAAGCTCAGCTATCCGGGGCACTGCAATGAAATTTCTTTCTGTACCGTCTGTGTGTTCCTGCTAGCCACCCATGCTGCGGGTGCACACAGACTTGACATAGCAGAGTTGTACCTGTCTGTCCCCAAAACACTGACAGACTTGGGTAGGGTGCAGAGTGCAGATGGTTTACCCCTTGCATTGTCGATGAGGTATTCGACACCCAAACAGAATGAGTAGTGTGTGGACACATGGAGTCCCCATTGCTATGTCACTCGCAGCACCTTGGGCCACACAAGGTGTTTGCTGGAACAGAGTATTGCTGAATTGTGGAGATGTGTAGAAGTGCTGGGCTGGCAGCGGACTCCCCTTTATGCCCACGTTTGCACAGGATTGGAATGAAGATTGAACATCAATCTATTATCAATTCTTAACAGCATTGTGGGCTATCGCCGACACTTTCAGAGAGGGTCGCTGCCTGGCCCTGCCAACCCTCTGCAGTGTGTGCCTCCAGTTCCCCCTCATGGCAGACGCGCTTATAAATAGACATGAGGGTGGTGTGGCTATGAGGCCAGCGTGTGGCATGAGGGCAGCTGAGGGCTGTGCAGGGGCACTTTTGTGTGCGCTGTGGACACAGGGTCGTGCGGGGGGGTTGGGCAGCATGTAACCCAGGAGAAGAGGCAGCGGTGTGTCCCGCAGGCAGTGATTGTGCTTGGTTGGAGGTAGTGTGGTGCTTAGCTAAGGTGTGCCTTGCTAATGAGGGTTTGTCAGAAGTAAAAATTGTTAGGGGGGAGGGGGCTATTGTGGCTATTGTGGCCGCTATTGTGGCTGAATAGTGAGACCTGGGAACCTGAGATGCAGCCCAGCATGTTGCCCCTCGCCTGCCCTATCCTTTTCTGTGTCGTTTTCATCACTTTCTTGGGTTTTCCAGATTTTCACAAATGAAAACCTTAGCGGAGCATGGGTCATATACAAAAAAGCTCGAGTCGCCCATTGACTTCAATGGGGTTCGTTACTCGAAACGAACTCTCGAGCATCGCGAAAAGTTCGACTCGAGCAAAGAGCACCCGAGCATTTTGGTGCTCGCTCATCTCTAATAATTACTTTATTGCGGTTTGACACCTCTTCTATCTGCCTGAATAGTAAGTTTTCACTTTCTTCTGCTACTTTTGGTGGTCTATAGAAAACCCCTATCAAGATTTTGTTATTTTTTTTCCTCCCTTTATTTCTACCCACAGAGATTCCACCTGTTCTTCTCCTACTCCTATATCCTCCCGTAGTCCTGGCTTTAAGTACGATTTAACGTACAGACATACCCCTCCCCCTTTTTGGTTCCTTCGGTCTCTTCTGAAGAGATTGTACCCTGTAAATTCACCGCCCAATCGCACTTATCATCAAGCCATGTTTCCGTTATTCCGACTATATCATAGTTTTCATCGGCCATTCTCGCTTCAAGCTCACCCACTTTATCGATGAGACTTCTTGCGTTTGCGGTCATACAATTTATATAGTTTTTTTTTGTTCTTTAAATTCATTTTGTTGCTATTCTAACAGTTCTAACTGTACTAACCCCACCCCCTGCTCGACCCCCATTCCCCTTGCTTAGACCCGGGTCGCTAGCTACACTGGCTACCCCACTGTTTCTTTTTTTTTTTAAATTAATGTTTATTAGATTTTTTCATTACATGTATAGACAATTGTAACATTACAGAGAAGTCCAGGGGTCGCCTAGGGGGAACTTGTGTGGGCACAAGTTAGCCTCCATATCGAAGGAGAGCTGTATATAGCGGATGGTGAGTCTCTGGGTGGTGGTACGCATAGTAAACATAAACAGCATGATCAGCGTCAACACCTGGGGGCTGTGTCAATAGAAAGTACAGACCTACAGGACTCAGCATAGCTAAGCATGGCTAAGAGGGGGAGGGGGGGGGAGGCCAGTGGAGGCCGGGATGGATTCCCTGAAGTGTCGGATCGGGGGTTGAGCTAGTGGGCGCCCACTAGAGGAGGGGGGGACAGTTGGGAGCCGTCCACCTCCAGCAGGAGGCATCAAGTGATGGTGGGCCTGCCATAATCTCGGATCGCCGTCCGCTGCACGGCGGGAGCTCCCTAATGGTCGTCCCTTCTGAGCCGTCGCCATGGTCCCCAAATGTTTAGGAATTTATTGTGCGTTCCGCAGGACCAGCCTGAGAGCTCCTCTAAGTTTGCGAGCAGATCTACCCGGGCCCTCCAGAGAGCCACTGTGGGGGGGTCCTTCTGTTTCTACATCAAAGGAATGAGGGCCTTGGCTGTATCGATCAGGAGAGCAATCAGTCTGTGCCTAATCGGATGAAAGGCAGGGGTAGGCCTCCACAGGAGGACCACCTCAGGGGAGAGGACTAATTTAGGTGAAAGCTTTTTCATTACCTCGCCGACATCTCTCCAGAAGAGAATTAGGCCAGGGCAGTCCCACCAGATATGTAGAAAGGATCCCGAGGACTCCCCACATCTCCAGCACCGGTCTTGTGCTGCCAGTTTGTGATCGAACAGCCACTGCGGGGTCCTGTACCATCGCGTCAGTAGCTTATAGTGAGACTCCTGGGCAATGACACAGGGAGAGAGCCCAAAGGCTGTCTTTAAGATGAGTTTGGTCTCGCTTGCTGACAAGGAGATGTGGAGCTCTCTCTCCCAGGAGATGAGGAAGGCAGGCTTCGAGGATGTGGGGGGGGATATTAAACTGTTTGCGAATAGAGGATATTTTCCTAAAGGAGGAGGTAGAACCTCCAACCACGGTCCGAATGGGGTGAGCGGTCTAGTAGATTTGTGGATTTTTAGAAAGTCGTTTAAGACCTTCACCACGTGGGTGGAAACCAAAAAAGGCAGGGAGCGGTTTGGGAGGAGGTCCTCTAGAGAGGTGAGCTTTATGAGAAAGAATAATGGGAATGACATAAGATTTTAGAATGTTTTTACGGCCCAGCCATGCTATAAAGGGTAAATCATAGGATTGCAATAGGTTCTTGATCTTTGGAAGAATAGGAAGGAAGTTAGTTGAGAAAAGATCCTCCGTTTTATTTTTGCAAGCTTTATGCCTAAGAAGTCAATGGCCGAATCGGACCACGCAAAGGAGGATTTGTTTTTAATGGCGTTGAGGCGGTTAAGGGGGATGGAGACGTTTAAGGCAACGGATTTAGTAAAATTAATTTTAAAGTTGGAGAGGGTTCTGAAACTCTCCAGAAGAGAGATGAGGCGAGGGAGGCCCTCTTCAGGATTTGTGATAAGAAAGATAATATCGTCGGCGTAGGCCGCAGCCGAGATGGTTTCGTTTCCTATTCTCAGACCCTGTATGGAGGGATCTAGTCTAATTTTTTGGAGGAAGGGTTCCAGGGCAAGTATAAAAAGAGAGGGGGAGAGGGGGCACCCCTGCCTAGTGCCGTTCTTTATGTCAAAAGGTGGGGAGAAGGAGTTGTTAATTTTAAGCGTAGCATGAGGCATTGTATATAGAGAAAAAATTGCCAATACAAATTTTGGGGGGATATTAAATTGCAACAAGACAAATTCCATATAGAGCCAATTCACGCGGTCAAATGCTTTTTCGGCATCTGTGCCTACTAAAGCGAGTGGTATGTTGTGGGTTTGGGAATATCTTGTTGCATGCATAAGTCCCAGGCAATTGTCTCTCCTCTCCCTACCTTTGACAAAGCCTGTTTGTTCAGGGTTAATCAATCTAACGATATGTTTTTCAAGTCATTTTGTTAATATCTTGGCCCAAAGTTTCAAATCGAAGTTTATCAAGGAAATGGGGCGATAGCTTCCACAGGACTCGGGGTCTTTATTTTCTTTGTGCACTAGGGTGATGTGAGCTTCCTGTGCTTGTTTAGGGAGGGGGGGGGGGGGTCCCGCTTAAGTGTGAGTTGTATAGATCAGTTAACCTAGGGATAAGAGAGGTACTCAGGGATTTATAATAGATGAGGGGGAGGCCATCTGGGCCCGGGCTCTTGCCTGGGGGGAAAGATTTTAGGAGGTCCTCTACCTCTTGTGGGGTAATCGGAGTCAAGAAGGATGTGGCCTCATCATCATCTATTTTGGGGAGGCTTAAGTCTTTGAGGAAAGACTCGATCTGTTTTTTGGCGTTGGTGATGTTTTCCGGGGTAAGGGGGTCTCTAAGGTTATATAGACGGGAATAAAAGGTTTGGAATTCTTTAGCAATTTCCGGTGTAGAAGTAGCTCGGTGGCCCTTTGGGGATTTAATAGATTTTATGAGGTTTCTAGATTGGGCTTTTTTGATAAGGGCAGACGTATATTTGCTTCCCTTGTTCCCTTGGGCGTATGAGACGTGTTTGAGATAGAGATGTTTTTTTTATTAAATTTAGACTCAAGAAGGAGTTTGAGTTCTGTTCGAAGGGTGGCAACTTTCTCCGTAGAGGCTATGCCTAGGGAGAGTTTGGTCGCACATTCAAGTTTGGCAATTTGAGTGAGTTTGTTGTCGATATCTTTTTGCTGTTTCTGTTTCGCCCTGGAGCCCGCAGCAATCAAGAGTCCCCTCATGAATGCCTTATGGGCCTCCCAAACCAGCGGGACTGATAGGCCATCTGAGTTGTTAAGTTAAAAATATTCTTCTAAGGATTTGTTTAGTTGAGACCTGTCTTCAGCTGAGTCGAGGAGGGAGGGATTGAGTCTCCATCTCCATTCACGGGGGGAGGGATTTGGTAGGTGGAGGTTTAAATGAACTGGGGCATGGTCCGAGATGGCCATAGTGTCTATTGAGGCTTTTTTTATATACTGCAGGAGGGAGGAAGAGACAAAAACATAGTCTAGGCACTGGAAGGAGGAGTGCACCCGTGAGAAATAAGTGTAGTCTCTAGAGGACAGGTTGAGGCATCTCCAGGTATCCAGTATATTGAGCTGTGAAAGGGTGCGGATGAGATTACTCAATTTTCTTTGTGATATCTGGGATTTCCCGGTCGATGAGTCTAACCAGGGGGAAAGAGTGAGATTAAAATCTACACCCAGGATGATCTGGCCAGTGGCAAAGTGTCTGAGAGCTTCCAATTGTTTCGTCAGCCAGGATACCTGATCCGTGTTCAGGGCGTAGAGGTTTGCAAGGGTTATTTTAGTATTATTAAGTAGGCCTCTTAAAAAGAGAACCCTGCCTTCCTCATCCGAGTAGTGAGCCTCATGGGTAAAAGTGAGCGATTTATGAATTAGGGTTGAAACTCCTTTGGAAGCAGATGAGGGGTGGGAGCTGTGGAAAGCCATCGGGGACTGCCCACCAGGTATGGACAGACATCTATCTCCCTTGAAGTGGGTCTCCTGTAGAAACACTACCCCGGAGCCATACCTCTTCAGGAGAAGGGCAACTTGGTGCCTTTTGATCGGAGAATTCACTCCATTCACGTTAAAGCTGGTAACACGAAGGGGATTATCCATGTCGGTGGCGCGGAGCAGGACGGCGGTCTTCCTACTGAGAAGGGAAGAGAAAGAGAGGGATTATAAGTAAAGGATGCCTCTATATCTCGAATCCAGTCCACCGTCTCCTGAGTTAGAGCAAGGGGTGAGGTGGTGAGGGTAGAGGAAAGTGAGTGGAGGGAGAGCGGGGGGGGGGGGGGAGGAAAGTTGAAACAGGATAGTAGTTGGGTGCAGAAATCTAGCTGCACAACACAACACTGAAATAAGTGAGATTTTTTATCAGCGGGTCCGTGGGACACAGACCCGACAGGGGTGGGGGCGAGTTGTCTGGGCTTCACCAAAAGAAGGTCCAACGACTACGAAATCAGCCTGATCAGGCGCACACAGGTTCTTAAAACTAGAGAACGAGTGCTATTACCGCATATCATCTGCTTAAGGGAGAGAGAACAACAATCGCATTAAGGTAACAATAGGAACGTCATATTAATAAAGAGAGTAGCATGAGTCTTCCAGGAGGAGGGATGGAGCCTAGGAAGGGTGAGCCTCCAGGTAAGTGTGCGAACACATAAGGCTGCCAAGAGGATGGCCGGTGAAGCCGAGGAGTCGCCAGAGTGAAGACGGACAAGAAATGCGGAGCAGTTCTTCCATTCAGCCGTCCATGTTAACCGCAGGGTCTTTAACCTTCTTCTTCTTCCCTCTAGGTGATTTGGGGTGGCCAGCCAGTTGCCAGGTCTCCGGGAGAGTTAGCTTTGGGAGTTTAGGGAACTCTGGAAGGGGCAGCCAGTTTGGTAGGTCGATGGGATCCATCTCCAGGTGTTGCCAGCAGCTGCTCAGGTCATCCGGTGAACTAACCAAAAGTGTGCGGCCTTTGTACGAGATGTTAATGCCAAAGGGAAAAAACAATGTGTATCGGATGTCTCTTGCTCTGAGAGCCTCCAGCAAAGGGAGGAGGATGCGTCGCTTTGTTAGGGTGGCGGGAAATAGATCCTGGAAAATCTGTATTAGGGAGTCCCCGTATTTTAGGTCCTTGCAGAGTCTTGCAGCTTTTAGGACGGCAGAAGTGTCCTGAAAGGAGAGGAGCTTACAGACAACGTCTCTGGGGGTCTCTGTTGGGGGGGGGGGGGGGGTCTGAGAGCTCGATGCATGCGCTCGACTGAGATTGTCACTGCTCTGTCAGCCCCAAGTAACTGCTCAAAGATTTCGGAGGCTACCTTGCTCAGAACCTCAGTAGCCCAGGTCTCAGAGAGGCCCTTAAAACGGACATTGCACCTCCGATTTTCAAGGTCTTCCTGGAGAATAAGGGCTTTGTATAAGTTGTCGTGATGGTCCTTTAATATTTTGGCAATGGTCAGGGCGTGGGAAGTAACAGAAGTGGAGGCAGTCTCTAGATCTTCCACTCTGCGCCCCATCTGCTTAATATCTTCTTTTATTTCTGAAAGGTCATTCATTATGGGGTGCAGAGCATTTAGAATCAGCTCCTTCATAAATCCCCTCGACACATTTTCAGAGTTCTCCTCATCGGAGGAGAGCTCTCCCTCCCCCTCCTTACTGCAGGCAGAAGCAGCCACGTGGGCCAGCGCCATCTTGAGCGTCAGGTGAGGAGAGCAGGAGCCGCGCTCCTTCAGATAGCGCTGCATTCCCGTCTGGCTTTTGATTGCTCTGGGTGTGCAGAGCTGTTCTCCTCCCTTGTCCTTTGTGTTCTTTCTCATTGTGGCGGCTGTGAGCGGTGCTGTGAGTCCTCCGTGGGCGCCGTACTGCGGGAGCTCTGGTCACAAGCGGCCATCTTGCTCCGTGGTCAGGCTTCTCCCCCACTATTTCTCATTTTGCCCTCCCCCCCCCCCCCAGTCCCTAGTTTAAACACTCCTCCAGCCTTCTAGCCATCTTTTCCCCCAGCACAGCTGCACCCTCCCCATTAAGATGCAGCCCGTCCCTACGGTAGAACCTGTAGCCGACAGCAAAGTCAGCCCAGTTCTCCGGGAACCCAAATCCCTCCTTCTTACACCAACTCCGGAGCCACTTGTTTACCTCCCTAAGATCCTGCTGCCTTTCTAGTGTGGCTTTAGGTACAGGTAGTATTTCTGAGAAAACTACCCTGGAGGTCCTCGCCCTGAGCTTGGACCCTAAGTCCCTGAAATCATTTTTGAGAGCCCTCCATTGACCTCTAACTTGTTCATTGGTGCCAACATGCACCATGACCGCTGGATCCTCACCAGTCCCTCGCAGTAATGTGTCAATCTGATCCGCGATGTGTCGAACTCGAGCGCCAGGAAGACAACACACCGTTCGACGATCCCGGTCTTTATGGCAGATTGCCCTCTCTGTCCCCCTTATAATTGAGTCACCCACCACTAGGACCTGTCTAGCTTGCCCTGCGCTCCCCGTCCCCGTCTCACTAGAGCAGTCATCTCCCTGGCATTCAGAGGACATGTTGTGCTGCAGCGGTGCTGGCTCTGTAATGGCATCCCCCTCATCTGCCAACTTTGCAATCTTGTTGGGTTGTGCCAGTTCAGGACTAGCCTCCCTGGTTCTCTTCCATTTACCCGTCCTTCTTTCTGTCACCCAGCTTCTTGCCTGCTCCCCTCGCTCTTCCGTACTACCATCCGCCCATGCCTCTACCCCAGCGAGTGCCTGCTCAGTGAGCAGCAAACTCCTTTCCATGTTGTCAATGGCTCTCAGTGTTGCCAATGGCTCTTTTAGATCCAGGATTTGGGCTTCTAAATGTGAGACGCACACGCATCTTGCGCAACAGTATGCACCCTTGATCGGCTGATCAAGGACCGTATATATTGCACAAGTAGCACACTGGATGACATTGCCAGGCATGGAGCTCATTCTAATGGGGATCTACAATTTACTTGTGGAAGTAGTGAAGATAGACTTATTCACACTCCGCTCACACGCTGCCGCCTCTGCGCAACCGCTCACACACTACTGCCTCTGCGCAACCGCTCACACGCTGCCGCCTCCGCGCAACCGCTCACACGCTGCCGCCTCCGCGCAACCGCTCACACGCTGCCGCCTCCGCGCAACCGCTCACACGCTGCCGCCTCCGCGCAACCGCTCACACGCTGCCGCCTCCGCGCAACCGCTCACACGCTGCCGCCTCCGCGCAACCGCTCACGCGCTGCCACCTCCGCGCAACCGCTCACGCGCTGCCACCTCCGCGCAACCGCTCACGCGCTGCCACCTCCGCGCAACCGCTCACGCGCTGCCACCTCCACGCAACCGCTCACGCGCTGCCACCTCCACGCAACCGCTCACGCGCTGCCACCTCCACGCAACCGCTCACGCGCTGCCACCTCCACGCAACCGCTCACGCGCTGCCACCTCCACGCAACCGCTCACGCGCTGCCACCTCCGCGCAACCGCTCACGCGCTGCCACCTCTGCGCAACCACTCACACGCTGCCGCTCACCCACTGGTGCCTCTGCGCAACCGCTCTCGCACAACCGCTCACGCACAATCACTCACTCGCTGCGCCTCTGTGCAACAGCTCACACACTGACGCTCGCATGCAATCGCTCACACACTGACGCTCACCTGCTCACTTGCTGCCGCCTCTGCGCAACCGCTCACACAGTAATCCGTGTTGGCCAGAATGCGTCCAACGGAGGGTCACGAGAAAGGCAGCCTAACATGAAGTCAGCCATGTGTGCCATGGTGCTAGTACGCAAGACATGGCTGTCCTCACTAAGAAGATGACTTTCAGGATCCTTCTCCTCCACAGCCCATACACGCTGAACAGATGGGAGGCAAGCAGCATTGGTACCCTCTGCAGTGTGCCCAGCTGTCTCTTCACCCTCCTCCTGCTCCTCCACCTGCTCCTCCCCCTCCTCCTCCTCCTCCAAAACGTGCTGAGATATAGACATGAGGGTGCTCTGACTATCAAGCGACATACCCTCTTCCCCAGTCTCCTGTTCCAACCGCAAAGCGTCGGCCTTTATGCCTTGCAGCGAACTTCTCAGCAGGCATAGCAGTGGGATGGTAACGCTAATGATTGCAGCATCGCCGCTCACCATCTCAAAGTTTCCGAGGACCTGGCCTGCCATCCAGGCCCACTCCTCGGTAAAGAATTGGGGAGGCTGACTACCACTACGCCGCCTATGTTGGAGTTGGTATTCCACTATTGCTCTCAGTTCTCATAGAGCCTGGTCAACACGTGCAGCGTAGAATTCCACCGTGTACGCACAGCAGTCGGTGCTCTGGCAGATTAAACCGATGTTGCAGGGTCCTCAGGGTGGCAGCGTCCATGGTGGACTTGCGGAAATGTGCGCTAACGTGGCACACCTTGCCGAGCAGGTCAGACAAGTGCAGGTAGTTTTTCAGAAACCGTTGAACCACCAGATTGAAGACGTGGGCCAGGCATGGCACGTGTGTGAGGCTGCTGAGCTGCAAAGCCGCCACCAGGTTACGGCCATGCCCGGTTGGAGGCTCAGCAGTGAAAGCCAGAGGTCGGTCTGCTCTGTCAGACCCTGCAACAGTTGGGAAGCCTTGTGTCTCTTGTCACCTAAGCTGAGTAGTTTCAGCACGGCCTGCTGACGCTTGCTCACCGCTGTGCTGCCGCGCCACACTGACTGCTGGCGACGTGCTGCTCACACTTCTTAATTGAGAGATAGAGGTTGCGTAGGAGGAGGAGGAGGGGAGGGTTTAGGGGAGGTGGCATAGACCACCACAGATACCAGCACCGAGGTAGGACACGCTATTCTGGGTGTGGGTAGGACGTGAGCGGTCCCAGGCTCTGACTCAGTCCCAGCCTCCACCAAATTTACCCAACGTGCCGTCAGGGAGATATAGTGGCCCTGCCCGCCACTACTTGTCCACGTGTCCGTGGTTAAGTGGACCTTCCCAGTTGGTGAGGGCACGATTTATGTTGCGGGAGACGTGTTGGTGTAAGGCGGGGACGGCACACCGGGAAAAATAGTGGCGACTGGGGACAGAGTAGTGTGGGACCGCTGCCGCCATCATGAAAAGCCTCCTTTTCCACAAGCCTGTATGGCAGCATCTCCAGGCTGATTAATTTGGCAATGTGCACGTTTAAAGCTTGTGCGTGCGGTTGCGTGGTGGCGTATTTGCGCTTTCGCTCCAACGCTTGCGCTAGCAACAGCTGAACGTTGCGCTGAGAGACATTGCTGGATGGGTTCAAGGACAGTGGAGGTAAGGGTGCAGATGCAGGCCAGGAGGTGCTCGTGCCTGTGTCCTGAGAGGGAGTTTAGATCTGAGTGGCAGATTGGGGCACAGGGGAAGAGGCAGTGGTGTGACCTGGTGGTGGTGGTGAGGCTGGTAGTGGTGGCTCCCCGGCTGATCTTGGTGCGACACGTTGCACACCATTGTTCGTCGGTCGTCCGTGCTCTCACTGAAAAACATTCACACCTTTGAACACCTAATCCTCTGCAGGTAGGCTTGTCGCGAGGGGGTGCTTTGGGAAACAGTTGGGGGATTCTTTGCTCTGGCCCTGCCTCTACCCCTGGCCACCCCACTGCCTCTTCCAACCTGTCCTGCTGCTGCACTTGCCTTCCCCTCTGAAGGCCTGTCCTCAGTAGGCTTAGCAAACCAGGTGGGGTCAGTCACCTCATCGTCCAGCTGCTCTTTCTCCGAATCCTCTGTGCGATTCTCCCTCGGACTTACTGCCCTTACCACTACCTCACTGATAGACAACTGTTTCTCATCATCATCATCCTCCTCACCCACTGAAAAGACACTTGCCGGAAGTCCCCAGCCTCATCATCCGGACCCCGGGAACTTTTCAAAGGTTGGGCATCGGGCACGACAAACTTCTCAGGTGAGAGAGGAACCATTTTTTCCCACTCAAGGCAGGGACTCGAGAACAGTTCCTGGGAGTCTGCTTGCTCATCAGAATATGTCATTTTCATGGAGTGAGGAGGCTGGGAGGAAGGAGCAGCAGCCAGAGGATTCAGAGGTGCAGCAGTGGACTGCGTAGAAGAATGGGTGGCCGATACATTGCTGGATGCATTTTCTGCTATCCACGACAGGACCTGCTCACACTGCTCTGTTTGTAATAAAGGTCTACCACATGGACCCATAAATTGTGATATGAAGCTGGGGACCCCAGAAACTTGCCTCTGTCCTAATCCCGCAGCAGCCGGCTATGAATCACCTTGACCGGGAACTCGGCCTGTGCCCACACCCTCACTTGGACCTTCGCATCCTCGCTCGCGTCCACGTCCTCGACCCCTACCCCTACCCCTCATCATGGCAGATTACGAAGAGAGCAGGGGCCAAATAAATTACCCCACTGTACAGCATTGACAACTGGGCCCTAATTCACCGCGCACAGAGACTTGTAGATAGTGGAGGATCTATGCTGTGACTAGGAAAATAGTAACCCGCTGTCTCGCACTGATACCTTGGTGTAATTTACTGCTCGCAGAGACATGCAGATTATAGAGGCTGTGTAGAGTGGGAGAAACTGTAAAGCCAGTGGATAGTGCTGGTAACTGCGGCGATTGCAACCAAACCAACGGAAATGGTATTGTGGGACGCTTTGCACAGCGGCTAAGCTGAAATACTTTGCAGTGGCCCCAGTAATATTACAGTACTGTTTAGCGGTCTGAACAGTCTAATTCACTGCAGACAGAGAACAGTATAAATAATTATGGAATTATTTGCGTTCATTTTCACACTGAGAGCGGAATTGTAACGCAAACTTCAGCCAGAAAAAAAAATTACGGAAGGCTGCAAACAGGCCTAGCTGTGTAATGCTGAATCACTACAACACCCAGCAGCCACCCTGTAAAATGCACACAGTCATAAGCAGCCGAGCGAAGGAGCTTTTTTTTTTTTTTTTTTTTTTAAAGAATACAGGCTGTATAGTGTATATCACTTTCCCTCTATAAGTGGCTGTGTTGGCCCTACGCTGTGCAAAAGTATAGGCGAGCCCCTGTAGCACTTCTGTAGCAAGAGTATAGGTGGACCCCTGTAACATTTCTGTAGCAAGAGTTTAGGCGAACCCCTTAAACCATTCAGTAGAAGCTGTATAGCCGTACCCCTGTAATATTTCTGTAGCAAGACTATAGGCAGACCCCAGTTAGAAATCTGTAGCAAGAGTGTAGGCGGACCACTCAAACCATTCAGTAGAAACTGTATATGCGGACCCCAGTAACATTTTTGTAGCAAGAGTATAGGCAAACCCCAGTAACATTTCTGTAGCAAAAGTATAGGCGAACCCCTGTAACATTTCTGTAGCAAGAGTATACTGGAACCCCTCAAAGCATTCAGTAGCAACTGTATAGGCGGACCCCAGTAACATTTCTATAGCAAGAGTATAGGCAGACCACTGTAACATTTCTGTAGCAAAAGTAAAGGCGGACCTCAGTAATATTTCTGTAGCAAGCGTATAGGCGGATTCCAGTTATATTTCTGTAGCAAGAGTATAGGCGGACACCAGTAATATTTTTGTAGCAAGCGTATAGGCGGATTCCAGTAATATTTCTATAGCAAAAGTTTAAGCAGGCCTCGGTAACATTTCTGAAGCAAAATTATAGGCGAACCCCGGTAACATTTCTGTAGCAAGAGTATACTGGAACCCCTCAAATCATTCAGTAGCAACTGTATAGGCGGAGCCCAGTAAGATTTCTGTAGCAGGAGTATGAGCGGACCCTAGTAACATTTCTGTAGCAAGAGTATAGGCAGACTCCAGTAATATTTCTGTTGCAAAAGTATAGGTGAGCCCCTGTAACACTTCTGTAGCAAGAGTATAGGCGAACTTCTCAAACCATTCAGTAACAGACCCCAGTAACATTTCTAGAGCAAGAGTATAAGCAAACGCCAGTAACATTTCTGTAGCAAGAGTATAGGCGGAAGCCAGTAACATTTCTATAGCAAGAGTATAGACTCACCCCTGTAACATTTCTGTAGCAGAAGTATAGGCGAACCCCTGTAACATTTCTAGAGGAAGAGTATAGTGGAACCCCTCAAAACATTCAGTAGCAACTGATTAGGTGGACCCCAGTAACATTTCTGTAGCAACAGTATAGGCAGATCCCAGTAACATTTCTATAGCAAGAGTATAAGCGGACCCCTGTAACATTTCTCTAGCAAAAGTATAGGCGAGCCCCGGTAACATTTCTATAGCAAGAGTATAGGGGAACCCCTCAAATCATTCAGTAGCAACTGTATAGGCGGAGCCCAGTAACATTTCTGTAGCAGGAGTATGAGCGGATCCCAGTAACATTTCTGTAGCAAGAGTATAGGCAGACTCCAGTGATATTTCTGTCGCAAAAGTATAGGTGAGCCCCTGTAACACTTCTGTAGCAAGAGTATAGGTGGACCCCTGTAACTTTTCTGTAGCAAGAGTATAAGCGAACCCCTCAAACCATTCAGTAGAAACTGTAAAGGCAGACCCCAGTAACATTTCTGTAGCAAAAGTATAGGCAGACCCCAGAAACATTTCTGTAGCAAAAGTATAGGCGAACCTCTCAAACCATTCAGTAACAACTGTATAGGCGGACCCCAGTAACATTTCTGTAGCAAGAGTATAGGCGGACGCCAGTAACATTTCTGTAGCAAGAGTATAGACGGACCCCTGTAACATTTCTGTAGCAGAAGTATAGGCGAACCCCTGTAACATTTCTAGAGGAAGAGTATAGTGGAACCCCTCAAAACATTCAGTAGCAACTGATTAGGCGGACCCCAGTAACATTTCTGTAGCAACAGTATAGGCAGATCCCAGTAACATTTCTATAGCAAAAGTATAAGCGGACCCCGGTAACATTTCTCTAGCAAAAGTATAGTCGAGCCCCGGTAACATTTCTATAGCAAGAGTATAGGGGAACCCCTCAAACCATTCAGTAGCAACTGTATAGGCGGACCCCAGTAACATTTCTGTAGCAAGAGTATAGGCAGACCCCAGTAACATTTCTATAGCAAGAGAATAGACAGACTCCAGTAATATTTCTGTAGCAAAAGTATAGGTGAGCCCCTGTAACATTTCTGTAGCAAGAGTATAGGCGGACCCCAGTAACATTGCTGTAGCAAGAGAATAGGCGGATCCCAGTAGCATTTCTATAGCAAGCGTATAGGCGGACCCCAGTAATATTTCTGCAGCAAAATTATAGGCGAACCCCAGTAACATTTCTGTAGCAAAAGTATAGGCGAACCCCTGTAACATTTTTGTAGCAAGAGTATAGGTGGACCCCTCAAACCTTTCAGTAGAAACTGTATGGGCAGACCCCAGTAACATTTCTGTAGTAAGAGCCTAGGCGGACCCCAGTAACATTTCTGTAGCAAAAGTATAGGAGAACCCCTGTAACATTTTTGTAGAAAGAGTATAGGCAGACCCCAGTAAGATTTCTGTAGCAAGAGTATTGGCGGACCCCTCAAACCATTCAGTAGAAACTATATGGGCGGACCCCAGTATCATTTCTATAGCAAAAGTATACGCAGATCCCTGTAACATTTCTGTAGCAAGAGTATAGGCGGACCCCAATAACATTTCTGTAGCAAGAGTATAGGGGAACCCCTCAAACCATTCAGTAGCAACTGTATAGGCAGACCCCAGTAACATTTCTGTAGCAAGAGTATAGGCGGACCCCAGAAACATTTTTGTAGCAAGAGTATAGGCGGATCCCAGTAACATTTCTGAAGCAAGAGTTCAGGCGGACCCCAGTAACATTTCTATAGTAAGAGTATAGGCGGACCCCGGTAACATTTCTGAAGCAAAACAATAGGTGTACCCCTGTAACATTTCTGTAGCAAGAGTATAGGGGAACCCCTCAAACCATTCTGTAGCACATGTATAGGCGGAACCCAGTAATGTCACTGCTGGGTTGTGTCACAAAGACTTGTCGCCGTAAGTTTCTGTCATATAGACTTGTCACTGTGGGATATGGTCACATAGACTTGTCGCAGTCGGGGGTTCTGTCACATAGACTTGTCGCTGTAGGGGTTCTGTCACATAGACTTGTTACTGTGGGTGTTCTGTCACATAGACTTGTCACTGTGGGGGTTCTGTCACATAGACTTGTCGCAGGCTGGGGGTTCTGTCACAAACTGGTTGCTGTGGGGTTCTGTCACATAGACTTGTCACTGTGCGGTGCAGTCACATAGACTTGTCGCTGTGGGGTACAGTCACATAGACTTGCCGCTGTGAGGTGCGGTCACATAGAGTTGTCGCTGGGTGGGGGGTTCTGTCACAAAGACTTGTCACTGTGGGGTACAGTCACATAGACTTGTTGCTGTGGAGGGTTCTGTAATATAGACTTGTCGCTGTGGCGCGTTCTGTCACATAGAATTGTCGCCCGGGGGGCTGTCACATAGACTTGTCGCCAGGGGTGGGGGTGCTGTCACATAGACTTGTCGCTTTAAGTTGCTGTCACATAGAGTTGTCACTGAGGGTATGCTGTTACGTAGACTTGTCACCGTGTGGTGCTGTCACATAGTCTTGTCGGTGTAGGGTGGGCGTGCTGTCACATAGACTTGACACTGTTTGGTGCGGTCACACAGACTTGCCAGTCTGGGGGGTTCTGTCACATAGACTTGTCGCCGGGGGTGGGTGGTGCTGTCTCACAGACTTGTCGCTGTGGGCTATAGTCACATAGACTTGTCACTGTGGAATGCGGTCAATTAGACTTGTCGCTGTGGGGTGCGGTCAATTAGACTTGTCGCTGTGGGGTGCGGTCACATAGACTTGTCGCTGTGGGGTGCGGGGACATAGACTTGTCGCTGTGTGGGGGTTCTGTCACGTAGACTTGTTGCTGTGGGGTGTGGTCACAGACTTGTCGCTGGGTGGGGGGTTCTGTCACATAGACTTGTCACTGTGCGGTCACATAGACTTGTCGCTGTGGGGTACAGTCACGTAGACTTGTTGCTGTGGAGGGTTCTGTCACATAGACTTGTTGCTGTGGCGCGTTCTGTCACATAGACTTGTCGCCGTGGGGTGCTGTCGCATAGACTTGTCGCCGGGGGTGGGGGTGCTGTCACATAGACTTGTCGCTGTGGGGTGCTGTCAGACAGACTTGTCGCCGGGCGTGGATGTGCTGTCACAATGACTTGTCACTGTGGATATGCTGTTACGTAGACTTGTCACCGTGTGTTGCTGTCACATAGTCTTGTCGCTGTGGGGTGGGGGTGCTGTCACATAGACTTGTCGCTGTTTGGTGCGGTCACACAGACTTGTTAGTGTGAGCGTTCTGTCACATAGAATTATCGCCGGGGGGGGGGGGTGCTGTCACACAGACTTGCCGCTGTGGGCTGCGGTCACACAGACTTGTCGCTGTGGGCTACGGTCACATAGGCTTGTCGCCGCGCATGGGAGTCCTGTCACATAGACTTGTCGCCTTAAGTTGCTGTCACATAGACTTCTCACTGTGCGGTCACATAGACTTGTCGCTGTGGGGTACAGTCACGTAGACTTGTTGCTGTGAAGGGTTCTGTCACATAGACTTGTTGCTGTGGCGCGTTCTGTCACATAGACTTGTCGCTGTGGGGTACAGTCACGTAGACTTGTCGCCGTGGGGTGCTGTCGCATAGACTTGTCGCCGGGGGTGGGGGTTCTGTCACATAGACTTGTCACTGTGCGGTCACATAGACTTGTTGCCGTGGGGTTCTGTCACATAGACCTGTTGCTGGGGGGTGTGGGGGCTGTCACATAGACTTGTCGCTGTGGGATGCTGTCACATAGACTTGTCACTGTAGGGAGGCGGTCACATAGATTTGTTGCTGGGTGGGGGTTCTGTCACATTGACTTGTCGCTGTGGGGTGCTGTCAGATAGACTTGTCACTGTTGATTGCGGTCACATAGACTTGTCACTGTGGGGTGCGGTCACATAGATTTGTCACTGTGGGGTGCGGTCACATAGACTTGTTGCTGGTTGGGGGTTCTGTCACATAGACTTATTGCTGGGTGGGGGTTCTGTCACATAGACTTCTCACTGTGGGGTGCGGTCACATAGACTTGTTGCCAGAGGTGGGGGTGCTGTCACATAGACTTCTCACTGTGGGGTGCGCTCACATAGACTTGTCGCTGTGGGGTGCGCTCACGTAGACTTGTCGCTGTGGGGTACGGTCACATAGACTTGTTGCTGTGGGGGGGTTCTGTCACATAGACTTGCCGCTGTGGGGGGTTCTGTCACATAGACTCTTCGCTGGGTGGGGGTGCTGTCACATAGACTTGTTGCTGGGTGAGGGTTCTGTTACACAGCCCTGTCCCTGTGGGGGTTCTGTCACATAGATTTGTCACCGGGGGTGGGGGGTGCTGTCACACAGACTTGTCACTGTGTGGTGCAGTCGCATAGACTTGTCGCTGTGAGGGGCTCTGTCACATACACTTGTTGCTGTGTGGAGTGTTATGTCATATAGACTTGTCGCTGTGTGGGGGTTCTGTCATATAGACTTTTCGCTGTGAGGGGCGATCACATAAACTTGTAACTGTGGGGTGCGGTCACATACATTTGTCACTGTAGGGTGCAATCACATAGACTTGTCGCCGGACAAGGGTTCTGTCACATAGAATTGTCGCTGTGGGGGGGTTTGCGACATTGACTCTTCGCTGAGTGGGGGTTCAGTCACATAGACCTGTACCTGTGGGGGTTCTGTCACATAGATTTGTCGCCAGGGGTGGGGGTGCTGTCACACAGACTTGTCACTGTGGGGTGCGGTCACATAGACTTGTCACTGTTGGGGGTTCTGTCACATACACTTGTTGCTGTGGGGGTTCTGTCATATAGACTTGTCGCTGTGTGGGGGTTCTGTCACATAGGGTTTTCGCTGTAGGTGCTGTCACATAGACGTGTAACTGTGGGGTGCGGTCACACAAGCTTGTCACTGTGTGGTGCAATCACATAGACTTGTCGCTGTGGGTTACTGTCACATAGACTTGTCACTGTAGAGTGCGGTCACATAGACTTGTCACTGTGGGGTGCAATCACATAGACTTGTCGCTGGTTGGGGGTACTGTCACATAGACTTGTCGCTGTGAGGTGCGGTCACTGAGACTTGTCGCCAGGGGTGGGGTGCTTTCACATAGACTTGTCACTGTAGGGGGGCGGTCACATAGACTTGTTGTCACTGGGTGGGGGTTCTGTCGCATAGACTTGTCGCTGGGGGTTGCTGTCACATAGACTTGTCATTGTGGGGTGCGGTCACATAGATTTGTCGGTGAGTGGGGGTTCTGTCACATAGACTTGTCGCTGGAGGGTGCTGTCACATAGATTTGTCACTGTGGGTTGTGGTCACATAGACTTGTCACTTTGGGCTGCGGTCACATAGACTTGTCACTGTGGGCTGCGGTCACCTAGACTTGTCACTGTGGGCTGCAGTCACCTAGACTTGTCACTGTGGGATGCGGTCACATAGACTTGTTACTGGGTGGGGGTTCTGTTACATAGACTTCTCGCTATGGAGGTTCTGTCAAATAGACTTGTTGCTGTGGGGTGTGGTCACATAGACTTGTTGCTGGGGATGGGGATGCTGTCACATAGACTTGTCACTGTGGGTGTGCTGTCACATGGACTTGTCGCCGGGGGTGGGGGTGCTGTCACATAGACTTGTCGCTCTTGGGTGCTGTCAGATAGAATAGTCGCCGGGCGTGGGGGTGCTGTCACATTGACTTGTCGCTGTTGAGTCTGCTGTCACCTAGACGTGTAACTGTGGGTGTGGCTGTCACATAGACTTGTCGCCATCGGGTGCTGTCACATAGACTTGTCACTGTGCGGTGCTGTCACATAGACTTGTCACTGTTGGTGTGCTGTCACATAGACTTGTCACCGTGGGTTGCTGTCACATACACTTGTCGCCGTGGGTTGCTGTCACATAGACTTGTCAATGTGAGGTGCTGTCACATAGACTTGTCACTGTGGGTGCGCTGTCACATAGACTTGTCGCTGTGGGGTTTTGTCACATGGACTTGTCACTATGGGTGTGCTGTCACATAGACTTGTCACTATTGGTGTGCTGTCACATAGACTTGTCGCTGTGGGGTTTTGTCACATGGACTTGTCACTATGGGTGTGCTATCACATAGACTTGTCACTGTGGGGTGCTGTCACATTGACTTGTCGCCCGGGTTGGGGGTGCTGTCACTTAGACTTGTTGCCATGGGGTGCTGTCACATAGACTTGTCGCCGTGGGGTGTTTTCACATAGACTTGTGGCTGTGGGGTCCTGTCAGTGTACTTGTGTGTGGGCACTATGGTGGAGACACTGTGGAGGGGCACTGTGGGGGGGGGCACTGTGTGTGGGCACTATGGGTGACACTGTGGGGAGGGCATATGTGTGGGGGAACCGTGAATGGTGACACTGTGGGGGGGGGTCACTGTGGAAGGGACACTGTGGGGGAACTGTGGGGAGGGGAACTGAAGCTACATCTTTTCTAAAGACTACACTCCTAGATTGATTGAAAAACCTTTTTGGATAATCTTGAGGCAGAAGTCTGACCATACTGCAGGCGTTAAGAGTGACAGCAGGGCACTAGCTCTTACACCAGGGACAAAAAAAAACTTGACAGTGTTTAACCCTTTACACATCGCGGTCAGTGTGACTGCGGCATGTAAAAGGCTGATACAGGCAGGGTGCCCCCTTTGCCAACCATTATGCCCATGTGATAGCAGGGTCCTGATGGGTTTCGTATGGCAACCGGAGGCTTCATTATAGACTACAGGTTCCATAGGCTTTCTAATGCACTACTAAACTGAAGAATAGTAGTGTATTAGAAATTGATTAAAAAAATGCTAATATTCAAGTCCCATCATTGGTCAACAATAAAAAGTTAAAAAAGTATTTTAAAAAGTAAAAAAAAAAAAAAATACTGAAAGAAAATTTTCAAAACCTCACCTTTGCTCTTTTACTATGTAAAATATATAAATAACACGTAGTATTGTTGCGTTCGCAATGAACTAGAGAATAGAAGAGAAAAAACAAAAAACATGGAAAAAATAACTAATTTTGCCTATCTTGCCTTACAAGAAATAGAATAGACAGTGTTCAAAATGAATAAAAACGTACAACTCATCCCGCCGGAAAAAAAAAATCTCTTTTCACAGAACTGTTGACAAAGAAAGAAAAATGTTAGGGCTCTTTAAATGCCGCGATAAACAGAATATACATTTTTTTTTTAAACCCATGAAACAATTGAAAAAGAAAACATATATAAGTTTGGTATTTACATAATCATACTTTCCTGTAGAATTGTTTTAGCACATCATTTATATGGCACTGTGAACGCCTTTAAAAATTAAATTATTGAACATGGAAAAATTGCAGTCTTTATCCCATTTTTTTCTAGAGGCAAAATTAATAAACAGCAATCAAAATGTTATATGTAGAGATGAGCGAGCATACTAGTCCGAGCTTGATACTCGTTCGAGTATTAGGGTGTTCGAGATGCTCGTTACTCGTAACGAGTACCACGTGATGTTCGAGTTACTTTCACTTTCTTCCCTGAGAAATTTGCGCGCTTTTCTGGCCAATAGAAAGACAGGGAAGGCATTACAACTTCCCCCTGCAACGTTCAAGCCCTATACCACCCCCCTGCAGTGAGTGGCTGGCGAGATTAGGTGTCACCTGAGTATTGAAATCTGCCCCTCCCGCGGCTCGCCACAGATGCATTCTGACATTAGTTCAGGGAAAGTGCTACCGTGTTGGAGCTGCTATAGGGAGAGTGTTAGGAGTATTTTAGGTTTCAAGAACCCCAACGGTCCTTCTTAAGGCCATAAATCTTCTCTATATGCGCTCAATGGGGCCGGCGGCAGCAGCGCCGACCCCATTAAGAACATATAGAAGACAAATCCTTCTTCTCTGCCACAGCTGTAACAGCTGTGGCAGAGAAGAACGATGTTTTTTGCCCATTGAATTCAATGGAGCCAACAATACAGCAGGTTCCACTGAAAGCAATGGGCTGCCGGCGTGCGCGGGGATGAATTGTCGGGAAGGGGTTAAATATATAAGCCGTTCCCTGCAATTCATCCAGAAATGTGTTACAATAAAAATATATACCGGCGTATAAGGCGACGGGGCGTATAAGACGACCCCCCAACTGTCACCTTATACGCCGGCAATACAGTGGAGCAAAGAATAAAAATCATTACTTACTTCTTCTGACGTTCTGGGGCGCTCCTGCAGGCTGTTGCTCCCTCCTGGTTCCCGGCAGAGCATTGATTTCTCTACGAAGGGCTTTAAATCCCCGCCTCCAGAAACACACGTGCCTTCAGCCAATCACAGCCAATGACAATGATGTCATTGAATGGCTGTGATTGGCTGTGTTTCTGGAGGCTGGGATTTCAAGCCCTGCGTCCAGAAAGCAATACTCTGCCGTGGACCAGGAGGGAGCAACAGACTGCAGGAGCGCCGCAGAACGTCAGAAGAAGTAAGTAATGATTTTTATTCTTTGCTCCACTGTATTGCCGGCGTATAAGGTGACAGTTGGGGGGTCGTCTTATACGCCCCGTCGCCTTATACGCCGGTATATATTTTTATTGTAACACATTTCTGGATGAATTGCAGGGAACGGCTTATATATTTAAGCCCTTCCCGACAATTCATCCTGCGATCGCCGGCAGCCCATTGCTTTCAGTGGAACCTGCTGTATTGCTGGCTCCATTGAATTCAATGGGCAAATATCGTTCTTCTCTGCCACAGCTGTTACAGCTATGGCAGAGGAGAACGATCTTTACGCTGACAGTGCGGGGGGGGGGGGGGCACTCTTGCCGCTATTGTGGCTTAATAGTGGGACCTGTGAACTTGAGATGCAGCCCAACATGTAGCCCCTCGCCTGCCCTATCCGTTGCTGTGTCGTTCCCATCACTTTGTTGAATTGCCCAGATTTTCACAAACGAAAACCTTAGCGAGCATCGGCGATATACAAAAATGCTCGGGTCGCCCATTGGCTTCAATGGGGTTCGTTACTCGAAACGAACCCTCGAGCATTGCGAAAATTTCGTCCTGAGTAACGAGCACCCGAGCATTTTGGTGCTCGCTCATCTCTAGTTATATGTTCACACGTATTGGATAAATGAAGACTAGAGTTCATCCTGCAAAAAACAAGCCTTCCAGAGCTCTGGAAAAATAAGCATGTCCAGGCTCTTAGGGCTTATTTACACAAGCGGATATCGGACGGTGTTTTCACGGTCGGCCGATATACGCTTCCATCTAAGCAGTTTCCCCCTTCCCTCTCCTCCCCTCCAAGCAGTTTGCAATGGGAGTGGGCGGGATGGGGCGAGGCTAAGTTTCTCCCCCTCCCCACATCTTGTCTATAGCCATCAATGGGGGAGGGCGGGATAGAGCGGAGCTTAACTCCGCTTCATCCTGCCCCCTCCTATTGCAAACGCCTTAGTGGAGGAGAGAGGCAGAGAGCCGGTGAGGGGGAGGTAAGGCGGGAACTGCTAAGACGTATATCGTCTTAGCAGCTTCATGGAAGCGTCTTAGGAAGCGTATATCATCCGGCCATAAAAACGCCAGCAGATATAAGCTCATGTAAATAACCCCTTAAAATGCAGCAATACAAAAGCATATCTTTTTTTGAAAGAAGTTTTTGTGTACAAAAATAAAAGAAACATTAAAATACTGTATAAACTTGGTATTGCCAGATTTGTGCTGACACAGAGGATAATGCTATCACATTATTTATTTCACACATTGAATGATGTAAAAATGAAATTCAATAAACAAATTTAGAACTTTTTTACCCAATCCCCATGAAAAACTTTTACAAACGTTATACAGCAAATTCATGTACCCAAAAATGATTCAATTAAAACATACAACTTGCCCCGCAAAACAATAAGCTCTCATACGGCCGTGACAATCATGGCCGCATAAGGGAAGAAAATTACATTCGCCTGAAACCACCATATACACGCACATAAACATATAAACGGATAGACGCAGACTGATAGACGCATAAATGCAGACGGATAGATGCAGACGGATAGAATAAATAAATCTTGGTATTTGTATAGCGCCAACGTATTCCACAGCGCTTTCAGGTAATTATTACCCCCCACCAAGCTGGATTCTCATTTTACCAACCTCGGAAGGATGGAAGGCTGGGTGAACCTTGAGCGGGCTACCTGAAACTGCGGGGATCGAACTTGCAACCTTCAGGTTGCACCACACAAGGCTCATAAATACAGACGGATAGACGGATAAACACAGACAGATAAACATAGACGGACAGATGGATAAATACAGACGGATAGACGTAGACGGATAGACGGATAAATAAACGGAAACATGAAAACGGATAAACACAGACGGATAAATACAGACAGATAGACGGATAATTACAGACGGATAGACGCAGACGGATAAATACAGACGGATAGACAGATAAATACAGACGAATAGCCAGATAAATACAGACGGATAGACGGATAAATACAGACGGATAGACAGATAAATACAGAAGGATAGACACAGACAGACAGACAGATAGACGCAGGTGGAGAGACGCAGACGATTAGACGCAAACAGAAAGACGGATATACACAGACGGAAAGACGGATAAACACAGACGGATAGACAGATAAACACAGACTGTCACGTATGCAGGAGGGCGAGGAAGGAAGCTCTTAGATTGTGGAGTGACTGGTACCCAACTTTCCAGACTCCTGAAAAGCGACCATGAGCCACAGCCACACCTCTACAGCAATCCACCTGGCCCTTCACCTATTAACAATTTGTCCCTCGGGACAAGAGGAGAGAGGGTGAGGGACGATACCTATCGATCCCACCTCTGGTCCTCAAACACTCTGCAGTCTTGCAAGCTGGCAGTCGTTAGAATACAGGCTGATTTGTATTTAGCTTCCCCACACTTCGGCACGCATGCGAAGTGGAAGCTCAAATCACCCACCTGATCCGTTCTAACGCACTCCAGAGCTCTACAATCTGCATACAAAACGCTGCCACAACCAATTTCGTTACGGTAAATTGGAACATCTGCATACAAAACGCTGCCACCACCAATTTCGTTACGGTAAATTGGAACATCTGCATACAAAACGCTGCCACCACCAATTTCGTTACGGTAAATTGGAACCCGATTTCTGAATACAATCTTCAGAGAATATGGTTTCGTGTTAACACGGACGAGGCTCACTAATTAATTTAACGTTTAATTCTCAAAGAAAAGAGCAGTGCTTATTTACAGAAAAATACAAAAAATGATGTTACAAGGTAAATGGCAAGAGACTTACATATGATATCACAAACAGTAAAATAACAAGGATTAAAAGAAGAGTGTTACCATCTTTGGCGTGGAGTCGCGCCAGAACTGCGGACCAGACCTCACGTATAGTGACCTCCAAGGGGCTGACCCTGAGCACTCGTCCGTGTGCGACTTTTAAACTCTCACGGTGGTAACTCCCCTTTAGTTCCTTCCAGCCCTCTTAGGGGCTGGCTTATCTTGGGACACATAATTCCCTGAAATACATATTTCTTTATAACTCCGTGTGGGTGTGACCCACCATGAAAATATGACAACAATGTTTCCTGTTGCGATTTTACATGTGTTTTGAGCCCACACATGAGTAGTTTTGGACGCATCTGATCCGAGATACGCAATTCTCGGTTCCTGAGCGTCGTGCAAATATGGGAGTCACTGCATCTTATTCGCGGTGATGCAATGTTCCACCAAAATATCATCGTCCGCGGGATGCGACGTACAGATCTTTCATAGTTTTTGGCGCTATACAAATAAAGTTTATGATTTTTATTATTATTATAGTTTTTAAATTACATTTTCCTTTGTCTTAAGGGCACGTTCTTTTGTTAACTTTGCCTCCAAAAGTTATCAGGTCACTTACAACCATTTGGACCAGTAAGGGAGGGAAAGAGCTGCTGAGGTGTGAAGCCTATTTCCTCTCCTTATTTCCTAACAAACATTTGCTGGCTCTGGCTCCAGAGGGGCTGTAGGACATCAAAGACCCCCTGGGGGAGAAGTGTAACAGCCTTTGACTTCAAAGGTATTTCAGCCCCCAGCTCCTTCACCTACAGCACTCAGCTTTCCTATATGTGGAAAGATACCTAACTCTTCTCTCTACAAACTATACAAAATGACTGACAGACTACAACTTTCACATCACAATGCATATCCATCAATCTCATATCTTTATCTATCACTCTGGTATCTATCTACCCTTCCAATATCTATCTAGTAAGGGGAAAGGACGTCAGCTCAGCTTATCTAGTGTCCTGAGCGTCAGCTGATTGAGACTGGACAGCTGGGGGGGACACTTTATTCCTCTCTTTTTACTACACTCTTTTTACTGCACAGACAGATAGACGCAGACGGGTAAACACAGATGGATAGACGGATAAACACAGACAGATAGACTGATAAATACAGATGGATAAACGCAGACAGGTAGACGCAGACGGACAAAAGGATAAACACAGACAGATAAATGCAGACAGATAGACACAGACGGATAGACGGAGACCGAAAAACACACACAGATAAATGCAGACGGATAGATAGATAAATACAGACAGAAAGACGCAGACGGATAAATACAGACGGATAGACGGATAAATACAGACGGATAGACGCAGGCGGATGGACAGATAGACATAGGCGGATAGACGCAGGCGGAAAGACGGATAAACACAGACGAATAGATGGATAAACACAGGCGGATAGACGGATAGACGCAGATGGATAGATGGATAAACGCAAACAGATAGACAGATAAATACAGACGGATAGACACAGATGAATAGACGCAGACGGATAGACAGATAAATACAGAAGGATAGGTGCAGGCGGATAGACGCAGATGGATAAACACGGACCAATAGACAGATAAACACAGACAGATAGATGGATAGACTGATAAATTCAGACGGATAGACGGATGAATACAGATGGATAAACGCAGACGGATAGGCGCAGACGGACAAACGGATAAATGCAGACGGATAAATACAGACTGATGGGCGCAGACAGATAGACTGATAGACGCAGGTGGATAGACGCAGACGATTAGACAAAGGCGGATAGGCGCAGACGATTAGACGCAGACGGAAAGACGGATAGACGCAGAAGATTACACGCAGACGGAAAGATGGATAAACACAGATGGAAAGACGGATAAACACAGACGGATAGAATGGATAAACACAGACGGATAGACGGATGAATACAGATGGATAGACGCAGACGGATAGACGCAGACGGATAAACGGATAAATACAGATGGATAGACGGATAAATACAGACGGATAGTAACATAGTAACATAGTATGTAAGGCTGAATGAAGACAATGTCCATCTAGTCCAGCCTGTCTATCCTCCTGTGTTGATCCAGAGGAAGGCAAAAAACCCCAAGGCCAGAAGCCAATTAGCCCTTTTGGGGAAAAAATTCCTTCCCGACTCCCTAATGGCAATCAGACTGTTCCCTGGATCAACCCCTAATAGTTCCTACCTGCCTGTAAACCCGGATTGACACTTAACCTAATATTTAGATCCTGTAATATCCTTCTTCTCCAGAAAGACATCAAGTCCCCTTTTAAACTCTTCTATGGATTTTGCCATCACTACTTCCTCCGGTAGAGAGTTCCACAGTCTAACTGCTCTTACAGTAAAGAATCCCCTTCTATGTTGGTGATGAAACCTACTTTCCTCCAATCGTAGCGGGTGTCCTCTTGTTACCGTCGTGGTCCTTGGTGTAAACAGATCGCGGGAGAGATCCATGTGTTGTCCCCTCATGTACTTATACATGGTTATTTTGTCGCCTCTTAACCTTCTTTTTTCAAGAGTAAATAGTCCCAGTTTGGATAGCCTCTCTGGGTATTCCAGTCCCGTCATTCCATGTATTAGTTTAGTTGCCCTTCTTTGAACCCCCTCAAGCACTGTGACATCTTTCCTGAGCACCGGTGACCAGAATTGTACGCAGTATTCCATGTGAGGCCTGACAAGTGCCTTATATAATGGGAGGATGATGTTCTCGTCCTTCGCCCCTATACCTCTTTTAATACATCCCAAAACTTTATTTGCCTTTGCAGCAGTTGACTGGCATTGGTTACTCCAGTTTAGTCTATTATCCACTAATACCCCCAGATCCTTTTCCATATCACTTTTCCCTAGTGGTACCCCATTAAGTGAATATTGGTGACATCCGTTTCTCCTGCCCATGTGCATAGTCTTACATTTTTCAACATTGAACTTCATTTGCCATGTTACTGCCCAAGCCCCCAGCTTGTCCAGGTCCGTTTGTAGACGCACATTGTCCTCCGTTGCATTAATTATATTGTATAATTTTGTGTCATCTGCAAATATTGATATTTTGCTGTGCAGACCCTCTATCAGGTCATTGATAAATATGTTGAACAGAGTGGGGCCTAATACTGAACCCTGTGGCACCCCGCTAGCGACTGTGGTCCAATCAGAGTACGCACCATTTATTACCACCCTCTGCTTTCTATCATTGAGCCAATTTTTTACCCACGTACAGACGTTTTCGCCTAGTCCGAGCTGCCTCATTTTGTATATTAGCCTATTATGTGGCACGGTGTCAAAGGCTTTAGAGAAGTCCAGATATACAAGATCAATAGATTCTCCCTGGTCCAGCTTAGAGCTTACTTCATCGTAGAAACTGATCAGATTTGTCTGACATGAGCGACCCTTCATGAATCCATGCTGGTGAGGAGTTATTCCCTTATTCTCCTTGAGGTATTCATCAATGGCGTCTCTCAGAATCCCCTCGAAGATTTTTCCCGTTACTGAAGTGAGACTTACTGGCCTGTAGTTTCCAGGCTCACTTTTGCTCCCTTTTTTGTAAATTGGAACCACGTTGGCAATGCGCCAATCCAATGGTACTACACCGGTCTTGATAGTGTCTAGACATATTAGGTATAGCGGCCTAGCTATCTCGTCACTTAGTTCCCTTAGTATCCTTGGGTGTAATCCATCTGGGCCCGGCGATTTATCAATTTTAGTTTTCTTTAGACGCTTCCGCACCTCCTCCTGCGTTAGGTATGAGATATTTTGTGAGAGGTTTGTTTTATTCCCCTGCATCTCGTGTGGCATTTCCTTTTCTTTTGTGAATATACTTGAGAAAAAACTGTTTAGTAGATTTGCTTTCCCTTCGTCATCATCAATGATTTCTCCTGCATTGTTTTTTAAAGGGCCATCGCTCTCCCTGCAAATCCTTTTGCTGTTGATGTAGTCGAAAAATAGCTTCGGGTTGTTTTTGCTCTCTTTGGCGATCCGTCTTTCTGCTTCCTCCTTGGCAGTTTTGATCGTATCTTTGCATATTTTGTTTTTTTCCCTGTATGATTTTAGCGCTTCTTCGCTGCCTTGTTGCTTTAGTAGTTTGAACGCTTTCTTTTTTTCGTTTATTGCCCCTCTTACCGTCTTGTCGAGCCACATTGGTTTCCTTTTACTTGAGTTTCTTTTATTTTTAAAGGGAATGAACTGCTCACATGAGGTGATTAGGATCCTTTTGAACTTTTCCCATTTGTCCTCCGTACTGATATTTTTGAGGATGTTGTCCCAATTAATGTTACGATAGTAGTTCTAAGCTCATCAAATTTTGCTTTACTAAAGTTTAGTTTCTTTGTCACTCCCTGATAAGGCTTCCTATTGATTGATAGCTGGAAGTTGATTATATTGTGGTCACTATTCCCCAAGTGCCCCTCAACCTGTACCCCCTTTATTCGGTCCGGTTTGTTAGTTAGCACTAGGTCCAGAATGGCCCTCCCTCTTGTTGATTCCTGCACAAGTTGGTTCAGGTAATTATCTTTAATTACTCTCAAGAATTTATCACCCCTATGAGATTTGCAGGTTTCCTTTTCCCATGTTATATCTGGATAATTAAAGTCCCCCATGATAATTACTTCGTTTCGCTTTGACACCTCTTCTATCTGCCTTAGTAGTAAGTTCTCAGTTTCTTCTGTTGCTTTTGGTGGTCCTATCAGGATTTTGTTATTTTTTCCTCCCTGTATTTCTACCCACAGAGATTCCACCTGTTCGTCTACTACCCCTACATCCTCCCGTAGCCTCGGCTTCAAGTTTGATTTGACGTACAGACATACCCCTCCCCCTTTCTGGTTCCTTCGGTCTCTTCTGAAGAGATTTTACCCCTGCAAATTTGCCGCCCAATCGCACTTATCATCAAGCCATGTTTCCGTAATTCCGACTATATCATAGTTTTCATCAGTCATTCTCGCTTCAAGCTCACCCACTTTACCAATCAGACTTCTTGCATTCGTGGTCATACAATTTATATCATTTTTTTTTTGTTTTTTAAATTTGTTTTGTTGCTATTCGTACTTATGGCTGATCTGTCAGTTCTAACTGTACTAACCCCACCCCCTGCTCGACCCCCATTCCCTTTTGCTTGGACCCGGATCGCTAGTTACACTGGCTACCCCACTATTTCTCATTTTACCCTCCCCCCCAGTCCCTAGTTTAAACACTCCTCCAGCCTTCTAGCCATCTTATCCCCCAGCACAGCTGCACCCTCCCCATTAAGATGCAGCCCGTCCCTACGGTAGAGCCTGTAGCCGACAGCAAAGTCAGCCCAGTTCTCCAGGAACCCAAATCCCTCCTTCTTACACCAACTCCGGAGCCACTTGTTTACCTCCCTAAGATCCTGCTGCCTTTCTAGTGTGGCTTTAGGTACAGGTAGTATTTCTGAGAAAACTACCCTGGAGGTCCTCGCCCTGAGCTTGGACCCTAAGTCCCTGAAATCATTTTTGAGAGCCCTCCATTGACCTCTAACTTGTTCATTGGTGCCAACATGCACCATGACCGCTGGATCCTCACCAGCCCCTCCCAGTAATCTGTCAATCCGATCCGCGATGTGTCGAACTCGAGCGCCAGGAAGACAACACACCGTTCGACGATCCCGGTCTTTATGGCAGATTGCCCTCTCTGTCCCCCTAATAATTGAGTCCCCCACCACTAGAACCTGTCTAGCCTGCCCTGCTCTCCCCATCCCCGTCTCACTGGAGCAGTTATCCCCCTGGCGTTCAGAGGGCATGTCGTGCTGCAGCGGTGTTGGCTCTGTAATGGCATCGCCCTCATCTGCCAACGTTGCAGACATGTTGGGTTGTGCCAGTTCAGGACCAGCCTCCCTGGTTCTCTTCCCTCTACGCCTCCTTCTACCTGACACCCAGCTGACTGTCTGCTCCCCCTGCTCTTCCGTACTACCATCCGCCCCCTCCTCTACCCCAGCGAGTGTCTGCTCAGTGAGCACCAAACTCCTTTCCATGATGTCAATGGCTCTCAGTGTTGCCAGTTGCCCATTTAGATCCAGAATTTGGGCTTCTAAATGTGCGATGTGCACGCATCTTGCGCAACAATATGCACCCTCGATCAGCTGATCAAGGACCGCATACATTGCACAAGTAGCACACTGGATGACATTGCCAGGCATGGAGCTCATCCTAATGGGGATCTACAATTTACTTGTGGAAGTAGTGAAGAAAGACTTGTTAACACTCCGCTCACCCGCTGCTGCAACCGCTCACCCGCTGCTGCAACCGCTCACCCGCTGACCCGCTGCTGCAAGCGCTGACCCGCTGCTGCAACCGCTCACACTCTGCTCACACTCCGCTCACACGCTGCTATAACCGCTCAACCGCTGACCCTCCGCTGCAACCCCTCACCCGCCGCTGCAACCCCTCACCCGCCGCTGCAACCGCTCAACTGCTCACACGCCGCTGCAACCGCTCACACGCTGTTGCCTCTGTGCAACCACTCACACGCTGCCGCTCTCGCACAAACGCTTACCCGCTGACACTTACGCGCTACTTGTCACAGACAGATAGACTGATAGACGCAGTTGGATAGACGCAGACGATTAGACAAAGGCGGATAGGCGCAGACAGATAGACGCAGGCGATTAGGCGCAGAAGATTACACGCAGACGGAAAGATGGATAAACACAGACGGAAAGACGGATAAACACAGATGGCTAGAGGGATAAACACAGACGGATAGACGGATAAACACAGACGGATAAACACAGATGGATAGATGGATAAACACAGACGGATAGACGGATAAATTTAGACGGATAGATGGATGAATACAGATGGATAAACGCAGACGGATAGACGCAGACGGATAAACGGATAAATGCAGATGGATAGACGGATAAATACAGACAGATAGACGCAGACAGATAGACAGATAGACGCAGGTGGATAAACGCAGACGATTAGACAAAGGCGGATAGGCGCAAACGATTAGACGCGGACGAAAAGACGGATAGACGCAGGCAGATAGATGCAGAAGATTACACGCAGACGGAAAGATGGATAAACACAGACGGAAAGACCGATAAACACAGACGGATAGATGGATAAATACAGATGGATAGACGCAGACGAATAGACGGATAAACGCAAACGGATAGACGGATAAATACAGACGGATAGACACAGACAATTAGACGAAGACGGATAAATACAGAAGGATAGGTGCGGGTGGATAGACGCAGACGGATAAACACGGACGGATAGATGGATAAACACAGACGGATAGACGGATAAATTCAGACGGATAGACGGATGAATACAGATGGATAGACGCAGACGGATAGATGCAGACGGATAGACGGATAAATACAGATGGATAGACGCAGACAGATAGACTGATAGACGCAGGTGGATAGATGCAGACGATTAGACAAAGGCGGATAGGCGCACACGATTAGACGTAGACGGAAAGACGGATAGACGCAGGCGGATAGACGCAGAAGATTACACGCAGACGGAAAGATGGATAAACATAGACGGAAAGACAGATAAACACAGACGGATAGACGGATAAACACAGATGGATAGATGGATAAACACAGACGGATAGATGGATAAACACAGACGGATAGATGGATAAACACAGACCGATAGATGGATAAACACAGATGGATAGATGGATAAACACAGATGGATAGATGGATAAACGGATGAACACAGACGAATAGATGGATAAACACAGACGGATAGACTCAGACAAATAGACTCAGGCGGATAGAGGCAGACGGATAGACAGATAAATACAGATAGCATATATGTATGCCTGCATGCATATACGTATATATACATACACATATGTATGCATATATATATATGAATGATATATATATATATATATATATATATATATATATATATATATATATATATATACACACACACACATATACATATAATATTTGAAAGGCCAGGTGTCAGCAGAAGCTTGGACTTCTATTGGCTAATAGAAATGTATTCTGCCTGACAACAATGTCAGGGATTAGAGATGAGCGAGCACCAAAATGCTCGGGTGCTCGTTGTTCGAGTCGAACTTTCCGCGATGCTCGAGAGTTTGTTTCGAGTAACAAACCCCATTGAAGTCAATGGGCGACTCGAGCATTTTTGTATATGACCCATGCTCTGCTAAGATTTTCATTTGTGAAAATCTGGAAAACCCAAGAAAGTAATGGAAGTGACACAGAAATGGATAGGGCAGGCGAGGGGCAACATGCTGGGCTTCATCTCAGGTTCCCAGGTCCCACGATTAAGCCACAATAGCCGCAAGATTGCCCCCCCTAACAATTTTTACTTCAGACAAACCCTCATTAGCATGGCACAATTTAGCTAAGCACCACACTACCTCCAACTAAGCACAATCACTGCCTGCGGGACACACCGCTGCCTCTTCTCCTGGGTTACATGCTGCCAACCCCCTGCATCCGCAGCGCACACAAAATTGTCCCTGTGCAGCCTTCAGCTGCCCTTATGCCACATGCTGGCCTCATAGCCACACCACCCTCATGTCTATTTATAAGTGCGTCTGCCATGAGGAGGAACTGGAGGCACACATTGCAGAGGGTTGGCAGGGCCAGGCAGCGACCCTCTTTAAAAGGGACGGGGCGACAGCCTACAATGCTGTACCGAAGCAATGAGAAATCCAATCCTGTGCCACCTCCGTCAGGAGCTGCAAACATGGGCATAGCAATGGTGAATCCATGTGCCCACACAGTATTCATTCTGTCAAGGTGTCACATAGCTCAATCGACACCGCAAGGGGAAAGCCATCTGCACTCTGTCCCCTACCCAAATCAGACAGTGTCTTTCTGCCAGACAGGTCAAACACCGCGATGGGAACTAAGTGGGCACCAACAGCATAGGTGGGTCCTAGACAACCCAAGACATGAACAATTAATAAATCTGAGCGGCCAAACATGGCAGACTTGCACCGCCCCCACGACATAGGCCTCGGCCCACAGCTTCAGCAATCGTAGGCAGGAAGCAGACTTTCACTGCACCCAGGACATAGGCCTCTGCACAAACCCTCAGCAATCGTGGGCCTAGAGCAGACTCCAATGCTAGCGTAACTGTGAACGTCTCATTAGCACTGTATTTCTCCGGTAGTTTGTTACAATGCAGTGCCCCAGATAGTTGAGCTAACGTCAGATAAAATACAGGTGGCCTTTGGCCCACACTGCATGCCCCAGTCAGACTCGGGTTTTTTCTAAATAGTCACAGGCAGGTACAACTCCGCAATGGGAATTCCGTGTGCACCAACAACACGGGTGGCTCCCTGGAACCCACCGGCGGTACATAAATAAATCCCATTGCAGTGCCCTGCACAGCTGAGCTAACGTCAGATGAAATACAGGTGGACTTTGGCCCACACTGCATGCCCCAGTCAGACTGCGTTTTTTTTAGAAATAGACCAGACAGGTACAACTCCCCTATGTGAAGTCCGTGTGGACCCACAGCATGGGTGGCTCCCTGGAACCCACCGGCGGTACATATATAAATCACATTGCGGTGCCCTGGACAGCAGAGCTAACGTCACATTAAATACAGGTGCGCTTCGGCCCACATTGCATGTCCCAGTTAGACTGGGGGTTTTTATAAGTAGACACCGGCAGGTACAACTCCCCTATGTGAATTGCGTGTGCACCCACAGCATGAGTGGGTCCCAGAAAGCCACCGGCGGTACATAAATAAATCCCATTGCAGTGCCCAGCACAGCTGAGCTAACGTCAGATTAAATACAGGTGGCCTTTGGCGAACACCGCATGCCCCAGTCAGACTGGGTTTTTTTATAAATAGACACAGGAAGGTAAAACTCCGCAATGGGAATTCCATGTGCACCCACAGCATGGGTGGCTCCCTGGAACCCACTGGCGGTACATAAATAAATCCCATTGCAGTGCCCTGGAAAGCAGAGCTAACGTCAGATAAAATACAGGTGGGCTTCGGCCCACACTGCATGCCCCAGTCAGACTGGGTTTTTTATAAGTAGACACAGGCAGGTACAACTCCCTTTTGTGAATTGCGTGTGCACCCACAGCATGGGTGGGTCCCAGGAAGCCATCGGCGGTACATATATAAATCACATTGCAGTGCCCTGGATAGCAGAGCTAACGTCACATTAAATACAGGTGGGCTTCGGCCCACACTGCATGCCCTAGTCAGTCTGGGTTCGTTTTTTTGGGCCATGTACGTTGAACACCACGATGGGAACACTTAGTGCAATCCATAGTATGCACAGACCCCTGTAATACTCCTGTAGCAAAGGTATAGGCTGACCCCACTAACAGTTATGTTGCAGAAGTCTAGGGAGACCCTATTAACACTTCTGTAGTAATAGTATAGACCGGACCCCAGTAACATTTCAGTAGCAGCAGTATAGGCAGAGCCCAGTATCAGTTACATTTCAGTAGTAACAGTATCGACAGACCCCTTTAACATTTCCGTAACAGCAGTATAGGCAGAGCCCAGTATTAGTGGGATTTCAGTAGTAACAGTATAGACAGATAGACAACACCTATGTGGAAAAGCTAGTATTTTCTGAGACAAGAGAGGGGCATTTGATTGCAATGAAAAGGATATTCAATGTACTGAAAGTCTGCACTCCTCCTCATCTCAAGCAGTACCAACAAGTGGGAAGCCACCACTGCTCTACCAGTCTGCTGAAAGCTTCAGCTAGGGATAACGGACTACTATCACGGTTTTGTTTAGTTTGTTTTCGGAATGCGGCCAGGATAAAGTTGTGGAGTGTAGACATAGTAGCGCGGTTTTATTTAGTTGGTTTTCGGAATGTGGCCAGGATTAAGTTGTGGAGTGTGGACCTATTAGCCCGGTTTTATTTAGTTGGTTTTCGGAATGTGGCTAGGATTAAGTGGGCCGTGGCGGGGGGTGGTGGTGGTGGTGGTGGTGGTGGGGGGGGGGCTTTCTTATTGTGTCGTTAAAGGTGAAATTCTTGGACTGCCGCCAGACGGACCACTGCGAATGCATTTGTCAAGAATGTTTTCATTGTTGGAAGAGGGGGGAGGAGGGGTAAGTTTTTGAGGCGGTACGTGTCCGTGGTTATATGCACCTTCCCAGTAACCGCGTTGGCGGAAAATTGTCGCGACTGTGGACCTAGTAGCACGGTTTTATTAAGTTGGTTTTCGGTATGTGGCCAGGATGAAGTTGTGGTGTGTGGGCATAGTAGCGCGGTTTTATTTAGTTGGTTTTCGGAATGTGGTCAGGATGATGTTGTGGAGTGTGGACATAGTAGAGCCGTTTTATTTAGTTGGTTTTCGGAATGTGGCCAGGATTAAGTGGACCGTGACGGAGGGGCGGGGGGAGGCTTTTTTGATTGTGTCGTTTAACCCCTTGAGTGGCGGGTTTCCTACCCTCCTGTCGTGCCCATCAGGGCAGGTTTTTTAAATGGGCCAATCATTTAATTTCAACTAATTTTGCAGTCGCGTTCCAAGAGCCATAACTTTTTCATTTTTCCATTGACACGGCCATGTGAGGGCTTGTTTTTTGCTGGAGAAGTTGTACTTTTTGATGGCATCATTTTTGGGTATATATAATGTATTGCATAACTTTTGTGAAAAAATTTGTAGGGAGATTAGGGAAAAAAGTAATACAAGTTAAATCACCCTCCTTTTGCCATATCTATAATAAAAAAATCTAAATCATAAAAGAAAAATACATATTTGGTATGGCCACATCCACAAATGTCTGATCTATCAAAATAGTGCATTATTTACCCCCCACGGTGAACGTAATCCGAAAAAAAAATAAAGAACACCAGAAATGCACTTTTTCAGTCACTTTGTCTCCCAGAAAAAATGCAATAAAAAGCTATCAAAAAGTCGTATGTATTCCAAAATGGTACCATCATTAACCACAGGATGTTCCGCAAAAAATGAACCCTTGCTCAAGTTTGTCGATGGAAAAATAAAAAAGTTATTGCGCGCAGAAGATGCAGCAGAAAATAATTTTAAAAAATTAAATGTCTTTGAAAAAAAATACAAGTGCTATAGTAAAAAAAACTATACACATTTGGTATCGTAGTAATCATACGGATCCATAGGATAAAGTTATCATGTCATTTTTGTTGCAGTTTGTGTGCCGTAGAAACAAAACGTACTGAAGTATGGTGGAATGTCATTTTTCTTTCATTTTACTCCACTTAGATTTTTGTAAAAGTTTTTCAGTACAATATATGGTTCTTTAAATGGCACCATTGAAAAATATAACTCATTCCGCAAAAAAACAAGCCCTCAAACAGCGACATCAATGGATAAATAAAGGAGTTATGATTTTTTAAACGGGGGAGGAAAAAAAGAAATGGGGAAAGAAGAAAAAAAGGGACCGTGTCATTCAGGGGTTAAATAATGTACTAGCTTTAGAGATGAGCGAGCACCAAAATGCTCGGGTGCTCGTTACTTGAGATGAACTTTTCGCGATGCTCGAGGGTTCGTTTTAAGTAACGAACCCCATTGAAGTCAATGGGCGACCCGAGCATTTTTGTATATCGCCGATGCTCGCTAAGGTTTTTATTTGTGAAAATCTGGGCAATTCAAGAAAGTGATGGGAACGACACAGAAACGGATAGGGCAGGAGAGTGGCTACATGTTGGGCTGCATCTCAAGTTCTCAGGTCCCACTATTAAGCCACAATAGTGGCAAGAGTGCCCCCCCTCCCAACAATTTTTACTTCTGAAAAACCCTCATTAGCAAGGCATACCTTAGCTAAGCACCACACTACCTCCAACAAAGCACAATCACTGCCTGCATGACACTCCGCCGCCACTTCTCCTGGGTAACATGCTCCCCCCCCCCCCGCACGACCCAGTGTCCACAGTGCACACCAAAGTGTACCTGCGCAGCCTTCAGCTGCCCTCATGCCACACGCTGGCCTCATAGCCACACCACCCTCATGTCTATTTATAAGTGCGTCTGCCATGAGGAGGAACCGCAGGCACACACTGCAGAGGGTTGGCAGGGCCAGGCAGCGACCCTCTTTAAAAGGGGCGGGGCGATAGCCCACAATGCTGTACAGAAGCAATGAGAAATCCAATCCTGTGCCACCTCCATCAGAAGCTGCACACGTGGGCATAGTAATGGGGAACCCATGTGCCACACACTATTCATTCTGTCAAGGTGCCTGCATGCCCTAGTCAGACCGGGTTTTTTTTATAAATAGTCACAGGCAGGTACAACTCCGCAATGGGAATTCCGTGTGCACCCACAGCATGGTTGGCTTACTGGAACCCACCGACTGTACATAAATGTATCCCATTGCAGTGCCCTGGACAGCAGAGCTAACGTCAGAATAAATGCAGGTGGGCTTCGGCCCTCACTGTATGCCCCAGTCACACTGGGGTTTTTTATAAGTAGACACAGGCAGGTACAACTCACTATTGTGAAGTCCCTGTGGAGCCACAGCATGGGTGGCTCCCTGGAACCCACCGGCGGTACATAAATAAATCCCATTGCAGTGCCCAGCACAGCTGAGGTAACGTCAGTTTAATGCAGGTGGGCTTCGGCCCACACTGCATGCCCCAGTCAGACTGGGGTTCTTTAGAAGTGGACACATGCAGTTACAACTCCGTGTGGACCGACAGCATGGGTGGGTCCCAGGAAGCCACCGGCGGTACATAAATATATCCAATTGCATTGCCAATCACAGCTGAGGTAATGTCCGATTAAATGCAGGTGGTCTTCGGCTCTCACTGCATGCCCCAGTCTGACCAGGGTTTTTAATACATAGACACTGGCAGGTACAAATCCCTAATGTGAATTCCCTGTGGACCGACAGCATGGGTGGGTCCCAGGAAGCCACCAGCGGTACATAAATATATCCCATTGCATTGCCCATCACAGCTGAGGTAATGTCAGGTTTATTGCAGGTGGGCTTCGGCCCACACTGCATGTCCCAGTCAGACTGGGGTTCTTTAGAAGTGGGCACATGCAGTTACAACTCCGTGTGCACCCACAGCATGGGTGGGTCCCAGGAAGCCAACGGCGGTACATAAATATAACCCATTGCATTGCCCATCACAGGTGAGGTAACGTTCGATTAAATGCAGGTGGTCTTCGGCCCACACTGCATGCCCCAGTCTGACCGGGGTTTTTAATACATAGACACTGCCAGGTACAAATCCCTAATGTGAAGTCGCTGTGGACCCACAGCATGGGTGGCTCCCTGGAACCCACCGGCGGTACATAAATATATCCCATTGCATTGCCCATCACAGCTGAGGTAACGTCAGGTTTAATGAAGGTGGGCTTCGGCCCACACTGCATGCCCCAGTCAGACTGGGGTTCTTTATAAGTAGACACATGCAGTTACAACTCCGTGGGGACCGACAGCATGGGTGGCTCCCTGGAACCCATCGGCGGTACATAAATGTATCCCATTGCAGTGCCCTGGACAGCAGAGCTAACTTCACATGCAATATAGGTGTGCTTTGGCCCACAGTGCATGCCCCAGTCAGACTGGTAATATGTACCTTAACAGTAACCGCGTTTGTGGGAATGTGCTGGCGACTGCGGACCTAGTGGCGCGGTTTTATTTAGTTGGTTTTCGGAATGTGGCCAGGATTAAGTGGACCGTGGCGGGGGGATAGTGGGGGGGGGGGGCTCTCTTATTGTGTCGGTAAAGGTGAAATTCTTGGACTGCCACCAGACGGACCAATGCAAAGCTATTTGCCAAGAACGTTTTCATTGTTGGAGAAGGAGGGGGATGTTTTTGAGGCACTACGTGTCCTCTCCTCGTGTCCGTGGTTATATGCACCTTAACAGTAACCGCGTTGGTGGGAAATAGTCTCGCCACCATCATGTCTTTGGGAAGCCTCCTTTCCACACCCCAGTGACATAGCATTAGCAGCGGTATAGGTAGAGCCCAGAATTAGTAACATTTCAGCGGTAGCATTAGGGACAGGCCCCAGTAACATATCACTAGCAGCATTATAGGGGGAGCACAGTATTAGTTCCATTTCAGTAGTAGTAGCAGTCCAGACAGGCCCCATTAACAATTCCGAAGCAGCAGTATAGGGGGAGCACAGTATTAGTTCCATTTCAGTAGTAGTAGCAGTCAAGACAGGCCACAGTAACATTCCCGTTGCAGCGGTTTAGGGAGATAACAGTCTCTTTCACATTTCAGTAGTTGCAGTATAGACAAGGCCCCAGTTACATTTATATTCATGTAGCAAAAGTGTAGGCCAACCCCACACACCTTGCTGTACCATGAATGCAGGCGAAGCCCATAAAAATTACTAGGATTACACTGTAGGCGAGGGCCCAAAAAAATTGGTGTACCAACAGTACTAATGTACCTCAGAAAAATTGCCCATGCCCAACCAAGAGGGCAGGTGAAACCCATTAATCGCTTTGGTTAATGTGGCTTAATTTGTAACTAGGCCAGGAGGCAGCCCAGTTAAAATAAAAATTGGTTCAGGTGCAACTTTCAATGCTTTAAAGAGCATTGAAACGTATAAAAATTGTTTACAAAAATTATATGACTGAGTCTTGTGGGCCTAAGAAAAATTGCCCGTTCGGTGTGATTACGTGAGGTTTTAGGAGGAGGAGCAGGAGGATGAATATAATACACAGATTGATGAAGCTAAAAGGTCCCCGTTTTTGATGGTGATAGAGAACGATGCTTCCATCCGCGGGTGCAGCCTACGTATTGTTTAGGTATCGCTGCTGTCCGCTGGTGGAGAAGAAAAGTCTGGGGAAATCCAGGCTTTGTTCATCTTCATGAGTGTAAGCCTGTCGGCACTGTCGGTTGACAGGCGGGTACGCTTATCCGTGATGATTCCCCCAGCCGCACTAAACACCCTCTCTGACAAGACGCTAGCCGCAGGACAAGCAAGCACCTCCAGGGCATACAGCGCGAGTTCAGGCCACGTGTCCAGCTTCGACACCCAGTAGTTGTAGGGGGCAGAGGCGTCACGGAGGACGGTCGTGCGATCGGCTATGTATTCCCTCACCATCCTTTTACAGTGCTCCCGCTGACTCAGCCTTGACTGGGGAGTGGTGACACAGTCTTGCTGGGGAGCCATAAAGCTGTCAAAGGCCTTAGAGAGTGTTCCCCTGCCTGTGCTGTACATGCTGCCTGATCTCCGTGCCTCCCCTGCTACCTGGCCCTCGGTACTGCGCCTTCTGCCACTAGTGCTGTCGGATGGGAATTTTACCATCAGCTTGTCTGCCAGGGTCCTGTGGTATAGCATCACTCCCGAACCCCTTTCCTCTTCGGGTATGAGAGTGGAAAGGTTCTCCTTATACCGTGGGTCAAGCAGTGTGTACACCCAGTAATCCGTAGTGGCCAGAATGCGTGTAACGCGAGGGTCATGAGAAAGGCATCCTGACATGAAGTCAGCCATGTGTGCGAGGGTACCTGTACGCAACACATGGCTGTCCTCACTAGGAAGATCACTTTTAGGATCCTCCTCCTCAGGCCATACACGCTGAAAGGATGACAGGCAAGCAGCATGGGTACCCTCAGCAGTGGGCCAAGCTGTCTCTTCCCCCTCCTCCTCATCCTCCTCATGCTCCTCCTCCTCCTCAACGCGCTGAGATATAGACAGGCGGGTGCTCTGACTATCCAGCGACATACTGTCTTCCCCTGCCTCCGTTTCCGAGCGCAAAGCATCTGCCTTTATGCTTTGCAGGGAACTTCTCAAGAGGCATAGCAGAGGAATGGTGACGCTAATGATTGCAGCATCGCCGCTCACCATCAGGGTAGACTCCTCAAAGTTTCCAAGGACCTGGCAGATGTCTGCCAACCAGGCCCACTCTTCTGTAAAGAATTGAGGAGGCTGACTCCCACTGCACCGCCCATGTTGGAGTTGGTATTCCACTATAGCTCTACGCTGCTCATAGAGCCTGGCCAACAGGTGGAGCGTAGAGTTCCACCGTGTGGGCACGTCACACAGCAGTTGGTGCACTGGCAGATTAAACCGATGTTGCAGGGTGCGCAGGGTGGCATCGTCCGTGTGGGACTTGCGGAAATGTGCGCAGAGCTGGCGCACCTTTCCGAGTAGGTCTGACAAGCATGGGTAGCTTTTCAGAAAGCGCTGAACCACCAAATTAAAAACGTGGGCCAGGCATGGCACGTGCGTGAGGCTGCCGAGCTACAGAGCCGCCACCAGGTTACGGCCGTTGTCACACACGACAATGCCCTGTTGGAGGCTCAGCGGCGCAAGCTAGCGGTCGGTCTGCTCTGTCAGACCCTGCAGCAGTTCGTGGGCCGTGGGCCTCTTCTCTCCTAAGCTGAGTAGTTTCAGCACGGCCTGCTGACGCTTGCCCACCGCTGTGCTGCCACGCCGGGCGACACCGACTGCTGGCGACGTGCTGCTGCTGACACATCTTGATTGCGAGACAGAGGTTACGTAGGAGGAGGAGGAGGAGGGTGGTTTAGTGGAGGAAGTATACACCGCCGCAGATACCACCACCGAGCTGGGGTCCGCAATTCTGGGGGTGGGTAGGACGTGAGCAGTCCCAGGCTCTGACTCTGTCCCAGCCTCCACTAAATTCACGCAATGTGCCGTCAGGGAGATATAGTGGCCCTGCCTGCCTGTGCTTGTCCACGTGTCCGTTGTTAAGTGGACCTTGGCAGTAACCGCGTTGGTGAGGGCACGTACAATGTTGCGGGAGACGTGGTCGTGCAGGGCTGGGACGGCACATCGGGAAAAGTAGTGGCGACTGGGAACTGAGTAGCGCGGGGCCGCCGCCGCCATCATGCTTTTGAAAGCCTCCATTTCCACAAGCCTTTATGGCAGCATCTCCAGGCTGATCAATTTGGCTATGTGAACGTTTAACGCTCGTGCGTGGCGGCGTACTTGCGCTTGCGCTCCAACACTTGCGCTAGCGATGGCTGGACGGTGCGCTGAGAGACATTGGTGGATGGGGCCGAGGACAGCGGAGGTGAGGGTGTGGGTGAAGGCCAGGAGACGGTCGTGCCTGTGTCCTGAGAAGGGGGTTGGATCTCAGTGGCAGGTTGGGGCACAGGGGGAGAGGCAGTGGTGCAAACCGGAGGCGGTGAACGGCCTTCGTCCCACCTTGTGGGGTGCTTGGCCATCATATGTCTGCGCATGCTGGTGGTGGTGAGGCTGGTGGTGGTGGCTCCCCGGCTGATCTTGGCGCGACAAAGGTTGCACACCACTGTTCGTCGGTCGTCTGCACTCTCAGTGAAAAACTGTCAGACCTTTGAGCACCTCGGCCTCTGCAGAATGGCATGGCGCGAGGGGGCGCTTTGGGAAGCAGTTGGGGGATTATTCGGTCTGGCCCTGCCTCTACCCCTGGCCACCGCACTGCCTCTTCCAACCTGCCCTGCTGCTGCACTTGCCTCCCCCTCTGAAGACCTGTCCTTAGTAGGCTTAGCAAACCAGGTGGGGTCAGTCACCTCATCGTCCTGCTGCTCTTCCTCCGAATCCTCTGTGCGCTCCTTCCTCGGACTTACTCCAATTACTACTACCTGAGTGATAGACAACTGTGTCTCATCGTCATCGTCCTCCTCACCCACTAAAAGCTCTTGAGACAGTTGCCGGAAGTCCTCAGCCTCATCCCCCGGACCCCGGGAACTTTCCAAAGGTTGGGCATCGGTCACGACAAACTTCTCCGGTGGGAGAGGAACCATTGCTGCCCATTCTGGGCAGGGGCCCGAGAGCAGTTCCTGGGAGTATGTCTGCTCCTCAGAATGTGTCATTGTAATGTAGTGAGGAGGCTGGGAGGAAGGAGGAGCAGCAGCCAGAGGATTCAGAGTTGCAGCAGTGGACGGCGCTGAACTCTGGGTGGTCGATAGATTGCTGGATGCACTTTCTGCCATCCATGACAGGACCTGCTCACACTGCTCATTTTCTAATAAAGGTCTACCGCGTGGACCCATTAATTGTGAGATTAATCTTGGGACGCCAGAAACGTGCCTCTCTCCTAATCCCGCAGCAGTTGGCTGCAATACACCTGGATCAGGAGCTCGGACTGTGCCCACACCCTGACTTGGGCCTCCGCGTCCTCGCCTGCGTCCACGTCCTCTCGGCCTACCCCTACCCCTCAGCATGGTGTATTACCAGTAGTGCAGAAACAGAACGCTGTAATTAAATGTGCTTCTTATTGGCCTGTGGTTAGAGGCTGACTTCGCTTACGGAACGCACAGCAGAGCCAGGAAAGAATTTTGTGCAAGCCTGCTGTAACACTTAGCTGGCTGCGTATTAATTAGGACTACTACCCCCAGCAGAGACGCAGTACACTCAGGACGGTCACAGGAGGCCCAAATAGATTTTTTTGTCCCAATTTTTTTTGGAAAAGCCCACTGCCTATATAGACAGTATATGTATTTCACCTTTTTCACTGTCCCTGCCTCAGCACTACTGGCCCTATACTATGTAAAATTACTGCAGACTGAGGACGCAATGCTCTGCACGGCCGATATACCAAAAAAAAAAGTGCAACACTGGAAAAAGCAGCCTCAACAGTACTGCACACGGTCAGATGTGGCCCTAAGAAGGACCGTTGGGGTTCTTGAAGCCTAAAATCACTCCTAACACTCTCCCTATAGCAGCTCCAGGATCAGCAGTACTTTCCCTGAGCTATGTCAGAATGCATCTGTGGCGAGCCGCGGGAGGGGCCGATTTATATACTCGCCAGCCACTCACTGCAGGGGGGTGGTATAGGGCTGGAACATCGCAGGAGGAAGTTGTAATGCCTTCCCTGTCTTTCTATTGGCCAGAAAAGCGCGCTAACGTCTCAGAGATGAAAGTGAAAGTAACTCGAACATCGCGTGGTGCTCACCTCTAGTAATGAGCATCCCGAACACGCTAATACTCGAACGGAGATGCGCCCCCCGCTGTTAACCCCTGCCCTGCCGCGATCTAAGTAGATTGCGGCAGGGAAAGAGTTCACAGAGGGATCGCGCTCCCTCTGTGTCTCCGGCCGGCTCTCGCGATGTCATCGCGAGAGCCTGGCCTGTCACCATGGCAACAGGATGCCAGACACTGGCGTCCTGTATTGCCAATGCCTATAATCGCTGTACAAGCGATAAGGCATGGCAGAGCAGTAGCTCTGCCATGCCTTATGACAGCGATCATAGGCATAGTGTTGTAAGTCCCTCAGAGGGACTCAAATAGTGTAAAAAAAGAAAAGAAAAACGTAAAAAAAAGAAAAATGTAAAAAAAATATATAAAAACCCCCCTTTTTTATGCTTTTTCTAATATTAGCATAAAAAAGGGAAAAAAAAATTAAACCCCCACATATTGGGTATTGACGCGTCTGTAACGACGTGTACAAAAAGTTGAACATGCTTTTTATTTTGTACGACAAAAAGTGTAAAAAAAACGCTAAAAAACAGAGGCAAAATGCTAATTTTTACCATTTTGCCTCACAAAAAATGCAATAAAAGTGATCAAAAAAGCCGTACATTCCCCAAAATGGTACCAATAAAAACTACAGCTCGTCTCGCAAAAAATAAGCCCTCATAGAGCTCCATACATAGAAAAATAAAAAAGTTACAGGACTTTGAATGCAGCTATAGAGAAAAAAAAAGATTTCCAAAAAAAGGGGGTTTTATTGCAAAAAAGTGTAAAAACCTAAAAAAAATAACAATTTTGGTATAGTTGTAAACGTATCGACCCGCAGAAAAAATTTAGTGTGTCATTTATGCTGCATGATTAACGCTGTGAAAAAAAAGAAAAAGAAATCTATGGCAGAATTGATGCGTTTTCTCTCCCTGTTATTAAAAAAAAAAAAAAAAAAAAATTCACGATATTGTCTATGTACCCAAAAGTGGCACCGATAAAAACTACAGATAGCCACACAAAAAACAAGCCCTTATACGGCCGCGTCCACGGAAAAATAAAAAAGTTATGGCTTTTGAAAAATGGAGATGGAAAAATACCAAAAAAAAAAAAAAATCGCTTGGTCCTCAACGCCAAAATAGGCCATGTCATTAAGGGGTTAATGAAAGTGATTTTACTTTATTATTGCTGATGCTTGTACCTTTTAGCCTTGATTTCCCTTTTTATTTATTCTGCACTGTCTGTAGCACTAAATTAACATAGCAAGAGAGTGTATTAGACCAAGAAAAGACATATGTCCATCAGGTTCAACATATTTCCGCCGCAATGTGGATCCAGAGGAAGACAAAAAAAACCCATACAAATAAAGGCCAAATTTCCCTATTTAAGGGAAAAAAATCTTTCCCAACTCCAATCTGGCAATTAAAATAATCCTGGCACAATCCTCACTAGAGATGTATGCATAGCTCTCCCCCCTAGATTGCAAGAATTTGATGTCTGTCTTGCAATTACCATATCAATGACAATTGCATACCCGGTAATGGAAACAGAAATGTACCTCCCTTTGTTTGTTTAAATATAATTTCTTTGTATGGAAATTTTTTTTTTTTGTTAATAAAAATACAATTATTTTAAAAAAATAATAATCCTGGATCAAAAATGCTTCTGAATTAATTAGTGACTATTACCTGTAATGCTCAAAAAAATGAGTGCAGGCCCCTCTGAAGGTCTTTTCTTGAGTTTGCCATCACCACACCCTAAGGCAGTGAGTTCCATAGTCTCACAGCTCTAACACAACTCCCTTCTATCTTGGTGTAGAAGTATAGGATGCCCCTTTGTTACAGTCACAGTCCTGGGTATAAATAGATTGTGGGAGTGATCTCTCCTTGGCAGTAGCTGCTTGAGGCTGGTTGCTCCAGATTAGATTTCAGTTTTACGTTTGTATGGGCTAGAGAACACCAGGCTCAGAAAAACATTACCTAGATAGGGAACACCAGGTGAAGCAACCACTGATTAACAACTCTCCCCATCTTCTACAAAGGAACATGACCAAGGACCTTCATGAGCGGGGACATCGCCCCAATAACAGGTGGCCCATCGGTCTTCAGATCTAGGTGCTTGCTGCCCCCTAGGAACTCACACATTCAGGCCAGAATGCATACACATGCCACCCCCAACTGGGACAACTGGACAGGATAAAAAGACACACGGATAAAAATCACACCATACTCCAGGCGATACCACTAGTTCCTACTCTATCCAGGAGTCCAGCGACATAACCAAACAAAACCACAAGATACAAACCTATCTTGCAGCCACCACACATAGAACCTGCTCACACAACACACAGAGGGAAATGAGAACAGAGAACGCTGAACACACCCACACTAGGGAAAACAGCTTTTATGTGTACTGACCTAGAGTGATTGGCTGACTGGAGACAAACACAAGCCGAGCCAGCAAAAACACCTACACCTGAGCAGGAAAACTCCAGAGAACCTGTAGTACAACAGATCTCAGGAGACAGATGTGACATACAGTTAACTAAAGTCAGTTTTTCCTGTGGTTTCCCATTCAGTGTGTACTTATACGTATCTGTGTATTCATAACTACTAGGCACTCACGCAGTCTGTTTCTTATCCCTACTAAATGCGAACTCGTCAGCACAGAAAAAGCTTACAAAAACTATTTACAATTACCTATTGAAAACTCAGTTTTTCATAAAGACAATTAACTTCCTGAATTGGGAAAAAGATCTTAATGAAAAGTTAAGCCATCCTCCTGGTGTGATTCTTTAAAATGGGCCCATAGGTACGCATCTTGTGCCACCCACTGGGAGCAATATCAGAAACTTCTGACTGCATGGTATTACTCGCCTCTAAGATTGTCTCAGATGCGGAGGGAGATCTCGTCCACTTGTTAGAGAGGATGTGGATGGGTGGGCTCTCTTCTCCACATATTTTGAACATGCCCTTTACCGGCTCACTTCTTGGACCAGATAACACAGTTTATAACCACCTCCCAGCCGTTTATTGAAACAATAGAGCTAGGGCTAGCCTTGCTTCTATTAGGCATAGAAAATATTCAGCACCGTCACAGAGTACCATATTTTCCACACTTCCCAAATACTAATTACCAGGAAATGGAAATCCAAATACATGCCCACAGTGGAAGAGGTGAAGGAAACTGCCTTTTTAAATTATTTGCATGAAAAAATGATTGCTAACCAAAAAGGAAACAAGGGTCAGTTTACGGAAAACTGGGGTGTCTGGATGCAGATACTACCAATCTCCTCAGGACCTTATTAGGTTGGGTATTTTGACTTGCTTCCCTCTCTTCCTCATCCACCCACTTTATGATAAGTTCTGGTTATGGCTTTAAGATGTTGCACATTAAGAAATTAAAATGTTTATCTGAATCTTAGATGTAATTTTCCTATTTTCTTTTACTTGTACTTACACGTTTTAATAGTTTAAAGCCTGCTCAGGAGATTAACTATACATTGAAACTCCAGCTATATGGCTCTTCCTTTATGGAAGAAGGATGCACGCTAGTTCCATCCCTCCCTCCTGACCCCTCGCTATTTTCCAAGCCTTCCTTTCCCCCACCCTCCTGTAAAGTTGTTAATTGCATACAATGTATACTGATGTACATTAATCAATACATGCATGCATATACTGCTGTGTATACTTTGGAAACGCCAATAAAAATGTATTATTTAAAAAGGAATCCACTTCCAACCTCATTCTATCCTTTCTTGTGTTAATTGTAGAGATGAGCTAGCACACTCGTCCGAGCTTGATGCTCGTTCAAGTATTAGGGTAATCGAGATGCTGCTCGGTACTCGAGTCGAGCAACACGCGTACTCAAATCAATTTTATTTCCCCTCCCCGCATGTTTAGCGTCATTTTTTTAGCCACTAAACAAGCAGGAAAGGCATTACCACTTCCTGCTGTGACGTGCCAGCCCTCTGCACGTCTACAGCAGTGAGTGGCTGGGCCGATCAGGTGACCGCCGAGAACTTAAAGTGGTGCCGCTCGCGAGCTGCCTCAGATGCATGCTGGCAGAGCTTAGGGAAAGAGCTGCAGCTGAGATAGGGAAAGTATTAGGGTAGGGATCCTCTCTTCAAGAACCCAACAGTCCTCCTTAGGGCTACTCCTCATTGTGTGAATTACGTTTTTTGCTGTCTGGGTTCGCTAAGCTTACTGAAGACAGGGCTTCAGAGGGGGAGGCAAGTGCAGCAGCAGGACAGGTTGGAAGAGGCAGTGGGGTGGCCAGGGGAAGAGGCAGGGCCAGAGCTAATAATCCCCCAACTGTTTCCCACAGCACCCCCTCGCGGCAAGCCTCCGTGCAGAGGGCTAGGTGTTCCAATGTGTGGATGTTTTTTAGTGAGAGCGTGGACGACCGACGAACAGTGGTATGCAAGCTGTGCCACACGAAGATCAGCCGGGGAGCCACCACCAGCATGCGTGGGAAGAAAGCCTTTCACTGCCTCTGGGTCACACCACTGCCTCTTTCCCTGTGCCACAACCTGGCACACAGATGCAATCCCGCTCTTAGGATGCAGGCACGAGCGCCTTCCAGCCTGCACCCACAGCTTCACCTCCACGGTCCTCCACGCCCTCTAGCAATGTCTCCCAGCGCAGTGTTAAGTCGTCACTAACAGAAGCGTTGGAGCGTAAGTGGAAATACGCCGCCACCCACCCACATGCACAAGCTTTAAACATGCACATTGACAAGCTAATCAGCCTGGAGTTGCTGCCGTACAGGCTTGTGGAAATGTAGGCTTTCGATACTCGGTCCCCAGTCGCCGTCCCCGCCCTACACCAGCACATCTCCCGCAACATAAACTATGCCCTCAACAATGCAGTTACTGGGAAGGTCCACTTAACGACGGACACATGGACAGATACTGGTGGGCAGGGATGCTCTATCTCCCTGACGGCACATTGGGTGAACTTGGTGAAGGCTGGGACCGCTAACGTGCTACCCACACCGAGGATAGTGGGTCGTACCTCGGTGCTGATTTCTGTGGCGTAATATGCCACCTCCTCCAAACCCCCACCCCCTCTTCCTCCTCCTCCTCTGCCACCTCCATCTCTCAATTAGGAAGTGTGAGCTCATCGACAGGAGTCGGTAGTGCGCGGTGCGGCAGCACAGCGGTGGGGGAGCATCAGTAAGCCATGCTGAAACTAATCAGCTTAAGTGACAAGAGGCACACGGCCCCCGAGCTGTTACAGGATCTGACGGAGCAGACCGATTTCTGTCTTTCACCGCTAAGCCTCCAAACAGGCATGGTCGTGTGTGACAACGGCCGTAACCTGGTGGCGGCTCTGCAGCTTGGCAGCCTCACACACGTGCCATGCCTGGCGCACGTCTTTAATCTGGTGGTTCAGCGGTTTCTGAGAAACTACCGCCACTTGTCTGGCCTGCTCGGTAAGGTGCGCCGCGTGTGCAAACATTTCCGCAAGTCCGCCATGGATGCTGCCACCCTGAGGACCCTGCAATGTCGGTTTCAGCTGCCAGAGCACCGACTGCTGTGCGATGTTCCTATGCGCTGGAATTCTACGCTGCACATGTTGGCCAGGCTGTATGAGCAGCGTAGAGCAGAGCTTTGCCTGCTGAGAAGTTCACTGCTAAGCATAAAGGCCGACGCTTTGCGGTTAGAACAGGATATGTGCGGTGACAGTATGTCGCTTATTAGCCGGACCACCCTCACGTCTGTATCTCAGCGTGTTTTGGAGGAGGAGGGAGGGGGAGAGACTGCTGGGCACACGGCAGAGGGCACCCATGCTGCTTAATTCTCATTGGGTCAGCGTGTATGGGCTGAAGAGGAGGAGGAGGAGCATCCTCCTAGTGAGGACAGCGATGTGTTGCGTACTGGAACTCTGGCACACAAGGCTGACTTCATGTTAAATTGCCTTTCCTGTGACCCGCGCGTTAGGCGCATTCTGGCCAACACGGATTACTGGGTGTACACCCTTCTCGACCCACGGTATAAGGAGGACCTTTCCACTCTCATTCCCAAAGAGGAACGGGGTACGATAATAATGAAATAGCACAGGTCCCTGGTGGAAAAAGTGATGCTAAAGTTCCCACCTGACAGCGCTAGCATTAGAAGACGCAGTTCAGAGGGCCAAGTAGCAGGGGAGGAGCGGGGATCAGGCAGCATATCCAGCACAGGCAGGGGAACACTCTCCAAGGCCTTTGCCAGTTTTATGGTTCCTCAGCAAGACTGTGTCACCACTCCCCAGTCAAGACTGAGTCAGAGGGAGCACTGTAAAAAGATGGTGAGGGAGTACATAGCAGACCGTAGCACCGTCCTCTGTTACGCCTCTGCTCCATACAACTATTGGGTGTCAAAGCTGGACACGTGGCACGATCTTGCGCTGTACACCCAACAGGAGAAAAATGCATCCTCAATCACCCCAAAAAAGGGGAGAATTAGCTTTGTCTATCTCTCTGAGATATTACTTCTCCTCCCCCTCAAACAGCATGTCATCACGCTGAACTGTCAATTTTTTGCGGGCCAAAAGGTGTCAGGACGGGCGGCTATCCGGGTCGCCGTGCCTGCACGGCGGACGCTGTCGCCCCTGCTGCGAGTGCGCGTCGCAGGGGGACTCCTACGCTGGTCATCACTCCTGGCCGCCCGGCTCCTACACGGCGCAGAGGTGCTAGGAGCATGGCGGCTGCTGCCCGGCGCCGTGTTCCTGTTTCCATGGCAGCCAGCTGCATCCCCACTGACCTAGTCTGGTCTGCTAGTGCTGAGGGAGGTTCTCCCAGCACTTTCTGATCATCCTGCTGCTGTCAGGTGCTCCGCCCCAATCAGCTGCTGGGGCGGGAGCTCTGACAGCATTTAAACCCCTCAGTTTCTTCCTGACACCGCCAGTGTTTGTATAGGCTTCCTTGCACTCACCAGCGTTATCTTGTATTCCAGTTTACTAGTGTATTGACCTTGGCTTTTCCCCTGACCTGACTTTGTCTCTTCCTTCTGTACTGCGTTTCTCCGGACTGACTTTTAGTGCTTGACCTTGGCTTGCTCCTGGACTGGTTTGTGGTTTTTCCTTTATGCTTCGCTGTGGTTGTCTGTTTGTCTGCCGTTTGTTTTCTGTTTCCAGGGATTGTGGATTTCCCCAGCATTCCCCTAGCCAGTGTAGGGACCGTCACCCAGTAGCCCGCCTGGGATTAGCCAGGAGTGGAGGCAAGTAGGCAGGGACAGGGGTTGTGGGCTACGTTGCAGGGACCCCCGACTCCTGCTTTCCCTGGTTTCCTGAAAAAAGGCTCTGCTAAAACCAATTTTTTTTTGGAGGTCTGCCTCCAAGCTCTGTTACAAATTAAACAACAACGAGCTGTATCTTTGCAAAATATTTATGGGTTTCAACTACCCTCGGGTTAAAGCAATTTTTCAGGGGTACACTTGTACTCTTAGTACACCAATTTTTCAGGGGCTCGCCTATACTGTTTAGCAAACTAACTTTTCTGGGCTTCACCTAGACTCTTGGTAAACACATTTTTTTAGGTGTTCATCTATACTTTTGGTACCCCAATTTTTCAGGCCTTCGCCTATACTTTTAGTCGACTAATTTTTCCAGGCTTCGCCTATACTTTTGGTAAACAAATCTTTTCAGGTGTTCGCCTACACTGTTGGTACACCAATGTTTCAGGGATTCGCCTATACTCTTGCTACAGTAATGTTTCAGGGGTTTGCCTTAACATTTGCTACAGAAATGTTTCAGGGGTCCGCCTATACACTTGCTGCAGAAAGGTCTGAGGGGTTCACCTATACTAGAGATGAGCTAGCGTACTCGTCGGAGCTTGATGCTCGTTCGAGTATTAGGGTACTCGAGATGCTCGATACTTGAGACGAGCACCACGCGGTGTTCGAATCAATTCCATTTCCTTCCCTGAAAGACTTGCCATTTTCTGGCCAATAGACATGCAGGGAAGGCATTACAACTTCCTCCTGTGACGTTCCAGCCCTATCCCATCCCCCTGCAGTGAGTGGCTGGCGAGATTAAGTGATCGCCGAGTATATAAAGTGGGGCGGCCCGCGGCTCGCTACAGACGCACGCTGGCAGAGATTAGGGACAGTGCTGCTGCTATAGGGAGAGTAATAGTGTCTACAAGATCCCCAACGGTCCTTCTTAGGGCCACAACTCACTTAATGCATTACTGTTATGGCTGCTGGGAGCAGTTTTGCACTTGTTTTTTTTTTTGCATATCACGCGTGCAGCCCCATTACAGCTATAGCGTTCTCAGGCTGCAGTCTGTACTACGTAGTATAGGGGAAGTATTGGTGAGGCAGAGACCGTGGTAGTGTGGAATCCTGTCTACAACAACCCCAACGGTCCTTCTTAGGGCTACCTGTGACCGTGTGAATTTAACTCTGTGGTAACGTAAGTGCTGTCTGCCTCCAAGTGCACGCCAAGAAACCACAAATTTTTTACACCGCTCTGTGTTACCCGTCAGCTGCCTGCACAGTGTATGGAGACAGACACCCATAGAGGGAAAGTCCAATGCATGCTCCATAGCCTGCATTGCATTGAAAAAAACATACTTTAAAAAAGAAATCCTTTTTACGGCTACCTGTGACCCAGTGCATTTGACTGCGTGGCCTGTTGGACTTGAGGTGCATCAAAACTGCATAGTGCACGGGGCGGAGCCTAGCTTGCCGAGAGAGTGGTCGCATGGTGTCAGTGCTCCTGCAGAGAGAGACGAATTATCTCCCCTGCGGGCGCCTCTGGGCCATCTTATCCCGCTCAACATCAGCCTTTGCTGCCTCACAAGCTAGAGCTTGACAGGGAGAAGCTCCGGACGAATCACACCAAGTCGCGGAGCGGGGCCTACCTCCTGCACTGAAGCCGGGCCCTGGAGTGGACTGCCGGCGCGGACCGGAAGTGGAGCGCCTCCTTCATCACCGCTCGGGAGTGCATACCGGTCCTGGACAACAACGCGGACTGGCATAAGGTCAGAGGGGGAGAGGAAGCACGAACGGGACGCCATCAGAACGGAGCTGCATCCGAGCGCTCCGGTTAGAGAGCCGGCGCGCGCTTCTCGGCAGGGCGCGGACCGGAAGTTCGGCTGCCCGGCGCCATCTTAGTTCAAGCCGCCCCAGAGTTTAAGCTCCCGGTGCTCTTACAACGCAGGCCTGCGCGGGGAGAGCGTGGGACGCCACCCGAGGGGCCCAACTGTCAGCTCCGTCACCAGCGAGACAACCCGCACCGCAGCGGCCTCCCCTCCCCCCCTCCCCCACCGGAGAACACTCTACAACCATAAGTAGAGAGGGCTGGCACATTAAGCACCCCGGCACCTGGGAAGTTAAGAGGAAGATTCCTCCCCCTCTTTTCTATCAGCGGGGCCCCCCACCTGCAATAAGAAAGGCGCACGAACAGTGAGCGCCCATTAACCGGCTCATTAACCGGCTCAGACCCGGAGTACAGTATACAGCGCCTCAGGGAGGTGGACCCCCCTCCCCCCCCCCCCCTTCATCAGAATATAACTTTGCAGACATTCACTTAAAAGCCACCAGACTGGGGACAAACCGAGGAACTATACCTGGCATAACCCGGCCAGAAGCCGCAAGCTGCACCACATACAGTGGACCCCCCCCTTCTTTTTTTTCTGCACCCGTGTACAATTTTTGAAGGGGGCCCCAGAAGAGCTCAAAAGGGTCCAGAAGGGAAGCCCTGACAGGGACTCTTTACAAGGGAACCACAAGCTGCTTCACACGCCGCGGGCCTTCCCCTCCCTTCGTTCCCCGTATACAATTTTAGACGGGAGTTCCAGAAGAGTTCATAAGGGCCCAGAGGAAGGGTCCTGACAGAGACACCTCACAGGAGGGCCACGCAGGGGCTAACTCGGTCAGAAACACCCACAGTTCCTCACAGTCTACCCAGGGAGTGAGGCTCCCTACAGGAGAAATGATGTGCTAAAATATAGTACCGTCTCGGCGGCACCTATCGGGACTTCTAATAGCAATTTTGATATCAAAATGGGGAAGACAAGTAAAGAAAAAAGCAGTGACCCTCAAGGCACCCCCCGCTCAAACAAGGGGCAAGTCGATATGCAGCGTTACTTGAAGGAGCGCAACACAAGGTCTCTGCACGACACAGTTAAGTTAACACCCTCTCAAGCATCCAGCAGGGCAGCCAGTATGGAGAGAGAGGACGGGGGGGATTCAGAGGGGGAAGAAGGCGAGGGCATCTCAAAGTCCTTTATGAGAGAACTCATGACCTCTACTATGAAGCCTGTTCTTATGGAGTTAGGAGAAATTAAAGAAGAAATGAGGCAGCTTGGTAGAAGAGTAGATGACCTAGAGTCCTCCTCTGCCACCATCACAGCACATGCTCTCGACATGGAGAAAGTCCTAGCTGAGCACCATGCCCACCTCAACAAAGCCCTTATTATGCAGGAGGATATCGAAAATAGAAACAGACGTAATAATATACGCATAAAGGGCCTCCCGGAATCCTGGGCCGCAGAGGCGCTCCCTAAAATCGCCGGGGAGATTTTCTCTCTGATCCTAGGTGCCGAAAGAGCAGACGGCATCTCCATAGAACGCATTCACAGAGCCTTGAGGCCTCCGCCTTCGCCTTCTGAACCCCCAAGAGACATTGTTTGTAAGCTGTTGAACTTCCCAGATGCGATAGCAATCCTGAGAGCAGCAAGAGACCACAAAGACCTCTCCTATGCGGACTCCCCAATTCAACTATTCCAGGACTTGGCACCATCCACTCTCGCAAAACGCCGCCTGCTACGCCCCCTTCTGGATGCTTTAAGGGCAAATAATATTAAGTATGCATGGCTTTTTCCATTTGGGATTGGTATCAACCACAAGGGACGTAAGCTAAACATCCGCTCTCCAGAGGACCTACAGAGCTGCTGGCAGATCCTCGAAATGGAGCCTATAAGCCTACCTTGCTGGCTGCCGATCCCCGATTTTCCTAATCTGCCTCGCCTGGACCCCCCGGATAAATGGCAACCGATTGCAAACACAAAATCCCCAAGGGGGAAAAAGAAAAAGGCTCGAGAGGAAGTCTCAGGAGACTGCACCTGAATTGGGACTTTGTTCCTTTGGATTCCTGTATTACACCTGATGGACGATATCCCGCCTAAGTTCAGGGGCTCTGTGATTTGATCACGTCGTACCACCTTACACTTGGCGAGCATACAGCCGAGTGCAGGGGACAGATATTGTGCCTGTCACCCCTATGTGGTCCATCACAGAGCCTTATCTGTACCGCATAAGCGACGGGATCCTGCTGGACATCCTGTCGCCTGTTATTAGTTTTTTTTGGGTTACTGCTCATAAGTTATTTAGTGTTCTATTTTCAACTGTATTCTTGCATAAATGTTCTCACTGTCTACACACCCCACTTTTTAAGTCCCGAGGGGCAACCCGCCGAGCCGGTTCATCTCAAGCCCTACGGCTGACTGTCTTGGTGCGGTGCTCGTTTTTCTTTGTTCACAATTCCCTTACTAGGAAAGAGTAGCCCGGACCCTATTCATTGTTACTAACAACTTAGAAGAACCGCTCCAACCTGCTATATATTATTGTTGTTCTCACTCTTTCAGGAGCGTTCAGCTGTGTATCCCCACCCTCTTGTGTAAACCCTGCTACCCTCGCCCTCCTCTCCTCTCCTAGTGTTCTTCCCAACCACCTAACACCCACCTTACACCCTCCCCCCCTCTCAACAACTAACTAAGGCGCACTCTGTTACGGTGGGCCTGAGCTCTAGTCCTGAATTACTGTAACTTTACCTTTATATTCTAGCAGAAAGTCCCGACTGGGATTCTCTCCCTGGGGAAGCCTAACCACCCTCCGCACGATGGATGATCTACGAGTCACCTCCTTTAATGTGAAGGGCCTTAACTCTCCGATGAAGAGGCATAACATATCTCTGTTGGCCAAGAGGTATGGCACAAAAATTCTCCTTTTGCAGGAAACGCATTTCAAGAAGACGAAGTGTCTAACCCTGCCGGGCAGACACTTTGAGCAGAGCTTCCATTGCGCTCACCCGTCCTCGTCCTCCAAGGGGGTGTCAACATATCTCCACAAGTCCCTTAACTTCTCCTGCGCCTCCGAATATAGAGACGGAGAGGGCAGAGTCCTCTTCTTGAAGGGGCTAGTCAACAATACAAAAATGACCATAGCTAATCTTTATGCCCCAAACGCGGACCAAATCCCCTGGCTAGTCAAACAACTGACAACGTTGCGTCACTTCATGGAAGGCCACCTGATCCTGGGAGGGGACATGAATGTAGCACTCAACCCTCTGATTGACTCCTCAACGGGTAGATCGCATATCTCTCAACTAAAACTCAAGAGGTTGGTGCGGGCGCTCCAAGACCTTGGCTTGGTGGACGGGTGGCGTACCCTGAATCCTTCTACGAAGGATTATACCTTCTACTCTCACGTTCACAAATCATATCAGAGGCTGGACTACGTTTTCGTATCCTCCGACCTTATGACCTCCGTGGTAGGAGCTAAGATAGATATTATCACTATCTCCGATCACGCCCCGACCCACTTGGATTTGCGTCTATCGCATCCCAAGCCAAGAGAGTGGAGATGGCGCCTGAACGCCTCACTACTAGACCCGATTGAAGAAAGAGAACGCCTCTCTAAACTCATCGAAGAGTATTTTGTATTAAATGGGGAGGGGGGCCCGGAGGTCCCGGTAGTGTGGGAGGCCCACAAGGCCTTCACAAGAGGTCTCTTGATAGCGCTTGGCACCAAAACAAAAAAACTTCAACAAAAAACAATAGACGCCAAACTAAATAGAATCGCGACATTAGAACTGCAGGCTAAATTATCTCAAACTAAAACTATATTGGATGAACTGACCAATCTAAGGAAGGAGCTTAAACAAATTCTGGAGTCAAAATTCATTAGGAAACAACTTTACTTCAAACACACAGTATATGCCCAAGGCAATAAAGGGAGTAAACTTATGACTGCCCTAATAAAGAAAGCACGCGCAAAAAACTTCATCAAATCCATAAAGTCTCACACAGGCTCGCGGGTGACCTCCTCGGAAGACATCGCCGACGCGTTCCAAAGATACTACTCCCGTCTGTATGACATTAAACATGATACCCCCCACCCTGAGGGACTAGATATAAAAAAGTTGACTGTGTCCGCCCTCCGCAGCGCGCAACTTCCGAAACTAGACGACACGCAAGTAGCCTCGCTATTAACACCTGTAACACAAACAGAAGTAGAACAGCTTCTCGCTTCTAGCCCTCAAAATAAGAGCCCGGGTCCGGATGGCCTGAACCTCCCATACTATAAAGCCTTTGGCTCTGTCCTGACCCCCAAACTCACTGAATTCTTCAACGCTTTATTAAACGGTGCTAGTCTGCCCAAACAAGCGGCTGAAGCACATATCACCTTAATCCACAAACAGGATAAGGACCCGGAGATATGTGGTAATTATCGCCCAATCTCTTTGATTAACTTCGATATTAAACTGTGGGCGAAAATTCTCGCAAAAAGAATGGATAGTCTGGTTCCCCTTCTAGTCAATGAGGAGCAGGCGGGTTTTGTGCGGGGGAGGGAGGGCAGAGACAATTGCCGCAGGTTACTTCATGCGATACGCTTAGCCCAAAAACACCGCATCCCATTGGTTCTGGTGGGAACTGACGCCGAAAAGGCGTTCGACCGCGTCGACTGGGCCTATATGAGGGAGGTCCTGGACCGCTTCAATTTTCCCCCGGCCTTTGTCTCTGCTGTCTTCTCTTTGTACGCAGCCCCCCACGCCAGACTCAAAATTAACGAAATTCTATCCGCTCCCTTCGACATTAAGAATGGAACTCGCCAGGGCTGCCCTCTGTCTCCCACGTTATTCGTCTTAGCACTAGAACCCCTTCTCCAATTAGTACGACACGATCCGATCATCACAGGAATCGCATGGGAACACCATTCCCTCTACACTACCGCCTTCGCGGACGATATAGTTTTTCTGGTGTCCAACCCAGAGGAAGGCCTCCCCAGGTTGATTGATCTGCTTAAAAGTTTCGGTCTAATTTCTAACTTCAAAATCAACTACGGGAAGTCTACGGTCCTAAATGTGTCTACACCGAGGAACCAAATCAGAAAATTAAAAGAAAACTCACCCTTCACATGGGCGAACTCCTCAATAGACTTTCTGGGGGTTAAGATCACTGTAGACCTCAATAAGCTATACGCTGCTAACTTCCCCCCTTTATTAGATCAGATTAAAAACCTCCTGAAGCTATATGATATTCCCCGCATCTCGTGGTTTGGGAGAAAGAACATCCTAAAAACTTACATTTTACCTATAATCACATATAAAATTAGGATGCTCCCTATCCTCCTGCCGTCGAGCTTCTTCATAGCGCTCCGTAGGGCGTTCTCTGGGTATGTCTGGAGGCAGAGGAGACCGAGGCTAGCCTATGGTTTGATGACTAGGGGGAGGATGGAGGGCGGCATTGGCCTACCGGACGTCCGGGAGTTCTACAGGGCTTCACTTATGGGATACTGGATGGATATGGTCCACCCAATAAAGGACCAGCTCTTTGTCTCGCTGGCTAAATACGCAAGTGGCGATGCATTCATAGAGGATCTCTGGGTCCCCTCAAAAACTAGGTGCAGAGCCAATAATTTCAACCCCCTGATTAAGGGTCCTTGCGAGACTTGGGCTGATCTGAAGGAGGAATTGATCCCTGAGCCGCCCACACTTGCCCCACTTGGCCTTCTCCCGAGGCTCCTAGACATACCTCTTGACTCAGCTACCAGAGCAATATGGGATAGGTGCAACGCGCTCAAAATAAGTGACTTGCAAGTGCTAGCGCACTTAGGTCCCGCTGAAGCACTTAAAACCTTAATCCCACAACATAAATTCTCCTTCCTGCAATTGGCCTCGGTCGAGAGGATGTTTGGGGAATTTTTCAAGAAATTTCCATCAAGCAGACCCCAGACGCCCCTTGAAAAAGCGCTGATGGAACAAAACCCAAAACGGAGGAAATTATCGCAGATCCGTAAACAATTTATCATTAAAACGTACCCATCCAAACCTGCTTTTCTACTTTCGTGGGAAAAGGAGCTGGGCATTACTCTGTCATTAAGCGACACACACTTAATTCTAAACTCATCCTTCGGCCTCTCTCAGTGTGTTTTAGCCCAAGAATGCCATTACAAACTCCTCGTTAGATGGTATAAAACACCTCAATGGCTCTACGCGTACAAACTGGCGCCACACGAGAGATGCTGGAGATGCGATGGGGATCCGGGCTCCTATCTCCATATCTGGTGGGATTGCTCGGTGTTGACACCCTTTTGGAGGGAGGTGGAGGAGACAATGAGGAAAATCGCCCCTGCTCTCGTCTTAACCCCGGAGATAATCTTCCTATGGAAGCCGTCTCCAGCGTTTCATCCAAGAAAGAACAAACTCTTGGCCTTCATGATCGATGCGGCTAAAGCTTTAATTCCCTCCCTGTGGCTCCAAAAAATAGCGCCCTCAGTTTCTCAGTGGTTAGCGAGAGTGGACGATATTTGCAACATAGAAGAACTCGCCAGCTGGTCCGGGAACACAAGGGAGGAGTACTTTCAGATTTGGGGGCCATGGAGGGAACTGAGACGCACCCCACATTAGAGTGAATTTTGTTTAACTGAGAAGAGGACATAGCTCGGCACGCATCTGGTCAAAAGAGAGCCTCTCTTTCCTGACCGTTCTCCCCTCCTCCTCTTCCCAACCTTCTCCCCCCCCTCCATTCCCACTGATGGTCACCCCCTGTCATCACCCAGGACACCACCGATGCTACGTAATAGTTCTCACCTTTCCTTGTGTTCCCGTTCATTATGTATGTCTGTCTCTGTTTGTTATATAAATGACTGGAGGGTCGACAAACAAGAGGATAGCAGTTCTAGGTTTCAGGTGCGCAGAGTTAGCTGTTGCAAGGTGACTCTCATGAAGAGAGATCCTCTGCCACCCAAGTTAAGAACGCTGCGCAGTCATGGTTTTATGTTGATTCTATTTGTATACCCTGTATGTCTTCAGTTACTGATTTAAACTTGTTATTTCTGTATTAAAATAAAAACCTCAATAAAACAGATATAAAAAAAAAAACAAAAAAAAAAAAACTGCATAGTGCACAGCAAGGCCTGCGTGCAGCCTTCAGTAAAAAAAAATTTCTGGGTGCAGTTAAAGTAACGTAAGCGCTGTCTGCCTCCAAGTGCACGCCAAGAAACCACAAATTTTTTACACTGCTCTGTGTTACACGTTAGCTGCCTGCACAGTGTATGGTGACAGACACCCATAGAGGGAAAGTCCAATACACGCTCCATAGCCTGCATTGCATTGAAAAAAACATATTTTAAAAAAGAAATCCGTTTTACGGCTACCTGTGACCCAGTGCATTTCACTGCGTGGCCTGTGGGACTTGAGGTGCATCAAAACTGCATAGTGCACAGGAAGGCCTGCATGCAGCCTTCAGTAAAAAAAAATTTCTGGGTGCAGTTAAAGTAACGTAAGCGCTGTCTGCCTCCAAGTGCACGCCAAAAAACCACAATTTTTTTTACACCGCTTTGTGTTACCCGTCAGCTGCCTGCACAGTGTATGGTGACAGACACCCATAGAGGGAAAGTCAGATACACGCTGTATAGCCTGCATTGCATTAAAAAAAACAGATATTAAAAACTAAATCCTTTTTACGGCTACCTGCGACCCAGTGCATCTCACTGCATGGCCTGTGGGACTTCAGGTTCATCACAATTGCATATGGCACAGCTAGTCCTGCTTGCATCCTTCCTTAATTTATCTCTGGCTTCATTTTGTGTTATATAACGGCTGGCAGCCACCAACTGCGCGGCAATAATTCATAAAAATTTTTACACCGCTGAGTGTCTGCTCGATTCTTAATCCACCATGCTGAGGGGTAGGGGTAGAGGACGTGGACGTGGTCGAGGACGCGGAGTTCCATGTGAGAGTGTGGGCATAGGCCCAGTTCCTGGTCCAAGTGAATCGCAGCCGGCTGCTGCGGGATTAGGAGAGATGAAAGTTTCTGGGGTCCCCAGCTTCATATTACAATTTTTGGGTCCACGTCGTAGACCTTTATTAAAAAACGAGCAGTGTGAGCAGGTCCTGTCGTGGATGGCAGAAAGTGCATCCAGCAATCTATCGACCACCCAGTCTTCTATGCCGTCCACTGCTGCAACTCTGAATCCTCTGGCTGCTGCTCCTCCTTCCTCCTAGCCTCCTCACTCCATGAAAATGGCAAATTCTGAGGAGCAGGCAGACTCCCAGGAACTGTTCTCGGGCCCCTGCCCAGATTGGGCAACAATGGTTCCTCTCCCACCTGAGGAGTTTGTCGTGACCGATGCCCAACCTTTGGAAGTTCCTGGGGTCCGGGGGATGAGGCTGGGGACTTCCGGCAACTTTCTCACTTTCTCAAGAGCTTTCAGTGGGTGAGGAGGACGATGACTGAGACACAGTTGTACATTTGTACTGTTGGTACACCAATTTTTTGGGCCCTCGCCCAATTTTTATGGGCTTCGCCTGCACTCATGGTACACCAATGTGTCAGGGGTTGGCCTACACTTTTGCTACAGAAATGTAATACTGTTCTGCCTACCTATACTTCTGCCACAGTAATGCTACAGGGTTCTGCCTATACTTCTGCAACAGAAATGTAACTTCGGTCTGCCGATACTTCTGCTCCTGAAATGTTACCTTGGTTTGTGTATACTGTTACTACTGTAATGTTACTAAAACTGGGCTCTGCCCATACTGCTGCTACGGAAATGTTACTGGGGTCTGTCTATACTGTTACCACTGAAATGTTACAAATACTGTGATCTCCCTATACTGCTGCAACGGAAATGTTAATGTGCTGCTCTGCCTATACTGCTGCTACGGAAATGTTACTGAGTCTGTCTGTACTGCTGCTACTGAAATGTTACTAATACTGAGCTCTGCCTCTACTGCTGCAACTGCAATGTTATGGGCTCTGCCTATACTGTCGCTATGGAAATGTTACTGGGGTCTGTCTATATTCTTACCACTGAAATGTTACTAATTCTAGCCTCTGCCTATACTGCTGCTACTGCAATGTTACAGGCGTGTGGAAACGGAGGCTTTCCAAAGACATAATGGCGGCGAGGCCACTCTACTAGGACCACAGTCACGACAATTTTTCACCAGCGCGGTTACTGGGAAGGTGCATATAACCACGGACACACACCCCCTCCTCCTCCTCCAACAATGAAAACATTCTTGGCAAATGCTTTCGCAGTGGTCCGTCTGGCGGCGGTCCAAGAATTTCACCTAAAACTACACAATAAGAAAGCCCCCCATCACCCCTCCCGCCACGGCCCACTTAATCCTGGCCACATTCTGAAAACCAACTAAATAAAACCACGGTACTAGTCCCTTATCCCTAGCTGAAGCTTTTAGCCGACTGGTAGAGCAATGGTGGCTTCCAACTTGTTGGTACTGCAAAGTCCAAAGATAAGCGTACAGCTGAGGTCGGAATAGAGGTGACTATAGAACACTTCATCCCTGCAGGGCAAAGGACAGAGTAGCAGCAGGCACCGATCCTTGGTGGAAGCAGGCCAGCTGAGAACCGCTCCCTGAATGATTTTGGATTGACCAATACTTGTGATCATCTTTGGTAATTCCTAAGAAAGATGCGTGGTAGTAGCCGGAAACTTGGATTGCTATTTGCTAACACTTTGAAATGGACAACAGAAAACCTATGAATGAAGCCTTTCCATATTTCAGCTTGAGATGAGGAGCAGTGCAGACTTTCAGTACCTTGAATATCCTTTTCATTGTAATCAAATGCCCCTGTCTTGTCTCAGAAAAAACTAGCTTTTCCACATAGGTGTTGTCTATCTGTCTATATTGTTACTACTGAAATCCCACTAATACTGGGCTCTGCCTATACTGCTGTTACGGAAATGTTACAGGGGTCTGTCGATACTGTTACTACTGAAATGTAACTGATACTGGGCTCTGCCTATACTGCAGCTACTGAAATGTTACTGGGGTCCGTCTATACTGTTACTACAGAAGTGTTAATAGGGTCTCCCTAGACTTCTGCAACATAACTGTTAGTGGGGTCAGCTTATACCTTTGCTACAGGAGTATTACAGGGGTCTGTGCATACTATGGGTGCACTAAGTGTTCCCATCGCGGTATTCAACGTACATGGCCAAAAAAAAAATAACCCAGACTGACTTGGGCATGCAGTGTGGGCTGAAGCCTACCTGCATTTTATCTCACGTTACTTTAGCTATTCGGGGCACTGCAATGTTATGAATAATTCACAGGAAAAGCCAAAAATCCAATACCCCTTACTCTTCAAAGCAGACACGGTCGCCATACGCAGTATTGCCACAAGGCCGGCACAATCACCATCGGCAAAATCGCAGTAGGACAGGCGCAACTGCCATAAGCACTACAAATATGCCGGCAGCCAGACAATGTTGTGGAGGACAAACTTGTCCATGGCAGGCTAATATGCTGTCACTCACTCAACCCACCCCGTCGGTGGGTTTCAGAGAGTCACCCATACTGTGGGTGCACACAGACTTCCCATAGCGGAGTTCTACGTACCTGTCACAATGTAAATTACCCATACTGACTGGAGCATGCAGTGTGGGCCAAAGCCAACCTGCATTTAATATCGTGTTACCTCAGCTTTAAGGGAGGCACTGCAATGGGATAATTTTATGTACCGTCTGTGGGTTCCAGGGAGCCACCCATGCTGTGGGTCCACTCCACACAGACTTCCCATAGCGGAGTTCTACCTACCTGTGACAATGAAAATTACCCAGACTGACTGGGGCATGCACTGTTGGCCGAAGCCAACCTGCATTTTATCTCACATTACCTCAGCTGTCCGGGGACTGCTATGGGATTAATTTATGTACCGTCGGTGGGTTCCAGGGAGCCACCCATGCTGGACAAAGGCTGTTTGTAAAGGCTGAAACGTTGCATTATTACTGAGGATGGAATAAAGGAATAATACCTGTTTTACTGCACCTGGATGCTCCTGCTGCTTTCTTTTGGATATATTCTGAGACTTTGGATGATCTGGATCCGTCTCCTGATTAACGGCTGTGCAGGGAGAGCCTCCCCTTGGATAAGGGTTTGTTGTAGTGCTGCGGGTATCTATATATTGTTGGAATTGCACACAGACTTACCATCGGGGAGTTCGTCCTATCTGACAAATCTTAATTACCCAGACTGACTAGGGCATGCAGTGTGGGCCGAAGCCAACCTGCATTTCATCTCACGTTACCTCAGCTATGAGGGGCACTGCAATGGTATTTATGTATGTACCGTCGGTGGCTTCCTGGGCCCCACCCATGCAGTGGGTGCACACAGACTTCCCATAGGGGAGTTCTACCTACCTGTGACTAAGAAAATAACCCAGCCTGACTAGGACTTGCAGTGTGGGCCGAAGCCAACCTGCATTTCTTCTCACGTTACCTCAGCTTTAAGGGAGGCACTGCAATGGAATATTTTTACGGACCATCGGTGGCTTCCTTGGACCCACCCATGCTATGGGTGCACACGGAATTCCCATTGTGGAGTTGTACCTGCCTGTGACTATTAATTAAAAAAACGCAGTTTGACTGGGGCTTGCAGTGTTGGCCGAAGCCCACCTGTATTTTATCTGACGTTAGCTCAGCTGTGCAGGGCACTGCAATGGGATTTATTTATGTATCACCGGTGGGTTCCAGGGAGCCACCCATGCTGTGGGTGCACATGGAATTCCCATTGCGGAGTTGTACCTGCCTGTGTCTATTTTAAAAAACCCAGTCTGACTGGGGCATGCAGTGTGGGCCAAAGGCCACCTGTATTTTATCTGACGTTAGCTCTACTATCCGGGGCACTGCATTGTGACAAACTACCGGAGAAGGGAAGGTCACTGGGAAGGTGCATATAACCACGGACACGGGGACAGGACACGTACTGCCTCAAAAACTTTCCCGTCCTCCACCTCCAACTGTGAAAACATTCTTGGCCGAAGCCCACCTGTATTTTATCTGACGTTAGCTCAGCTGTGCAGGGCACTGCAATGGGATTTATTTATGTACCGTCGGTGGCTTCCTGGGACCCACCCATGCTGTGGGTCCACTCCACACAGACTTCCCATAGGGGAGTTGTACCTGCCTGTGACAATTAAAAAACCCAGTCTGACTGGGGCATGCTGTCCGGGGCACTGCATTGTGACAAACTACCGGAGAAATAAAACGCTAATGAGATGTTCACAGTTACGCTAGCATTGGAGTCTGCTCTAGGCCCACGATTGCTGAGGGTTTGTGCAGAGGCCTATGTCCTGGGTGCAGTGAAAGTCCACTTCCTGCCTACGATTGCTGAAGCTGTGGGCCGAGGCCTATGTCGTGGGCGCAGTGCAAGTCTGCTATGTTTGGCCGCTCAGATTTATTAATTGTTCATGTCTTGGGTTGCCTAGGACACACCTATGCTGTTGGTGCACACTTAGTTCCCATCGCGGAGTTTGACCTGTCTGGCACAAAGACACTGACTGACTTGGGTAGGGGGCAGAATGCAGATGGCTTTCCCCTTGCGGTGTCGATTGAGCTATGCGACACCTAGACAAAATGAATGTGTGGGCACATGGATTCCCCATTGCTATGTAACTCATGCCCACGTTTGCAGCCCCTGACTGAGGTGGCACAGGATTGGAATGAAGATCGAACGTCAATTTCTCATTGATCCTGTACAGCATTGTGGGCTATCACCCTGCCCCTTTTAAAGAGGGTTGCTACCTGGCCCGGCCAACCCTCTGCAGTGTGCGCCTTCGGTTCCTCCTCATGGCAGACACACTTATAAATAGACATGAGGGTGGTGTGGCTATGCAGCCAGCATGCGGCATGAGGGCAGTTGAAGACTGCGCAGGGACACTTTTGTGTGCGCTGCGGACGCAGGGTCGTGTGTGGGGGGGTTGGGCAGCATGTAACCCAGGAGAAGAGGCAGCAGTGTGTCCCGCAGGCAGTGATTGTGCTTTGTTGGAGGCAGTGTGGTGCTTAGCTAAGGTGTGCCTTCCTAATGAGGGTTTGTCCAAAGTAAAAATTGTTAGGGGAGGGGGGGGGGCACTCTTGCCGCTATTGTGGCTTAATAGTGGGACCTGGGAACCTAAGATGTAGCACAGCATGTTGCCCCTCGCCTGCCCTATCCGTTTCTGTGTCGTTTCCATGACTTTCTGATGTTTTCTGGTGTTTGACAAGTAGAGATGAGCGAGCACCAAAATGCCACGAGTTACATAGCTATGGAAAATCCATGTGTCCCCACACACTTCATTCTGTGTAGGTGTTGGATAGCTCAACACCGCAATGGGAAGTCTTTGAGTTCCTTGGGCTCGCCTATGCTGTGGGTGCACAAAGATGGTATTACACAGGAAGAAATGCCCAAACATGGCAGAGTTTCACCCCGCCAAAGATATCGGCCTTCACCCACATTTCTGTCCAAGTCAGTCAGTGTATTTGTGCCAGCTAGGTAAAACACCATGATGGTAAGTCTTTGTGCACCCACAGCATAGGCAGACCCCTGTAACATTTCTATAGCAAAAGTAAAGGCAGACCCCTGTAACATTTCTTTAACAAGAGTATAGGTGGACGTCAGTAACATTTCTGTAGCAAAAGTATAGGTAAACCCCTCAAACCATTCAGTAGAAACTGCATAGGCGGACCCCAGTAACATTTCTGTAGCAAGAGTATAGGCGGACCCCAGTAACATTTTTATAGCAAGAGTATAGGCGGACCCCAGTAACATTTTTATAGCAAGAGTATAGGCGGACCCCAGTAACATTTTTATAGCAAGAGTATAGGCGGACCCCAGTAACATTTTTATAGCAAGAGTATAGGCGGACCCCAGTAACATTTCTATAGCAAAAGTATAGGGAGACCCTAGTAACATTTCTGTAGCAAGAGTATAAGCGGACCCCAGTAACATTTCTGTAGCAAGAGTATAAGCGAACCCCTCAAACCATTTAGTAGAAACTGTATAGGCAGACCACAGTAATATTTTTGTAGCAAGAGTATAGGTGGCCCCGAGTAACATTTCTGTAGCAAGAGTATAGGCAGACCCCAGTAACATTTCTGTAGCAAAAGTGTAGGCGAACTCATGAAACATTGGTGTACCAAAAGTATGGGCGAACACCTGAAAAATTTTGATTACCAAGAGTGTAGGCGAAGGCTGGAAAAATTAATTAGATAACAACCGCGAGGGCACGTGAAACCCATAAACATTTTTTAAAGATACAGCTTGCTGTTGCTTAATTTGTAACAGAGCCTGGAGGCAGGTCTGTGAAAAAAATTGGTTTCTGTTAAAGTATAAATACTTTTGAAACTTTGAACAATTGTAAAAAACGTTTAAAAGAGCCTTTTGGGTCGCAGAAAAATTGGCAGTTCAGCGTGATGACATGCTGTTTTAGGAGGAGGAGTAATAACAACTGAGAGTAATTGAGAAAGCTAATTCCCCCTTTTTTTTGTTGTGATAGAGGATGCATTTTTATCTTGTTGCAGCGAAAAGAATCATTAGGCTACGCTGCTTTCTGCCGGTGGAGAAGAGAGGTCTGGGGAAATCCAGCCTTTGTTCATCTTTAGGAGTGTAAGCATGTCAGCACTGACAGTTGACAGGCGGGTACACTTATCTGTGATGATTCCCCCAGCTACACTAAACACCCTTTCTGAGAAGATGCTAGCGGCAAGGCAAGCCAGCACCTCCAGGGCGTACAGCGCAAGTTCGTGGCACGTGTCCAGCTTTGACACCTAATAGTTGTATGGAGCAGAGGCATCACGGAGGACGGTGGTACGATCGGCTACTTACTCACTCACCATCTTTTTACAGTGCTCCCTCCGACTCAGCCTTGACTAGGGAGTGATGACACAGTCTTGCTGGGGAGCCATAAAGCTGGCAAAGGCCTTGGAGAGTGTTCCCCTGCCTGCGCTGGACATGCTGCCTGATCTCCGCACCTCCACTGCTACTTGGCCCTCGGAACTGCACCTTTTGCGACTAGCGCTGTCAGATGGGAATTTTAGCATCACTTTTTCCACCACGGCCCTGTGGTATTGCAACACTCTCGTACCCCTTTCTTCTTTGGAAATGAGAGTGGACAGGTTCTCCTTATACCATGTGTTGACAAGAGTGTACAACCAGTAATCCGTGTTGGCAAGAATGCGTCTAACGCGAGGCAGGGTCCTCAGGGTGGCAGCGTCCATGGTGGACTTGCGGCGCATTTTGCCGAGCAGGTCAGACAAGTGGGGGTATTTTTTCAGAAACCGCTGAACCACCAGATTGAAGACGTGGGCCTGGCATGGCACGTGTGTGAGGCTGCTAAGCTGCAGAGCTGCCACCAGGTTACTTCCATTGTCACACACAACCATGCCCGGTTGGAGGTTCAGCGGCGAAAGCCAGAGGTCGGTCTGCTCTGTCAGACCCTGCAGCAGCTCGGGGGCCATGTGCCTCTTGTTACCTAAGCTAATTAGTTTCAGCACGGCTTGCTGACGCTTGCCCACCAGCATGCTGCCGCGCTGCAGGATACTCACTGCTGGCGACGTGCTCACACTTCTTAATTGAGAGGTAGATGTGGTGGAGGAGGAGGAGGCGGGGGTTGGATGAGGTGGCATAAAACTCCGCAGATACCAGTACCAAGGTAGGACCCGCTATTCTGGGTGTGGGTCGGACGTGAGCAGTCCCAGGCTCTGACTCGGTCCCAGCCTCCACCAAGTTCACCCAATGTGTCATCAGGGAGATATAGTGGCCCTGCCTGCCAGTACTTGTCCACTTGTCCGTTGTTAAGTAGACCTTCCCAGTAACCGCATTGGTGAGGGCACGATTTATGTTGCGGGAGACGTGCTGGTGTAGGGCTGGGATGGCACCCTGGAAAAATAGTGGCGACTGGGGACCGAGTAGCGCGGGACGGCTGCCACCATCATGTTTTTGAAAGCCTCTGTTTCCACAAGCCTGTACGGCAGCCTCTCCAGACTGATTAATTTGGCAATGTGCACGTTTAAAGCTTGCGCATACGAGTGGGTGGCGGCGTATCTGCGCTTTCGCTCCAACTCTTGTGTTAGCGACAGCTAAACGCTGCGCTCGGAGACATTGCTAGAGGCTATGGAAGACCGTGGAGGTGAGGGTGTGGGCGCAGGCCGGAAGCCGCTCGTGCCTGTGTCCTGGGAGAGGGATTGGATCTGTGTGGCAGGCTGGGGCACAGGGGAAGAGGCAGTGGTGTGACCCGGAGGCGGTGAACGGCCTTCATCCCACCTTGTGGGGTACTTGGCCATCATATGCCTGCGCATGCCGGTGGTGGTGAGGCTGCTAGTGGTGGCTCCCCGGCTGATCTTGGTGCGACACAGGTTGCACATTACTGTTCATCGATCGTCCTCACTTTCACTAAAAAACATCCACACCTTTGACCATCTAGCCCTCTGCACGGAGGCTTGCCGCGAGGGAGTGCTTTTGGAAACAGTTGTGGGATTCTTCGCTCTGGCCCTGCCTCTAGCACTGGCCACTCCACTGCCTCTTCCAACCTGTCCTGCTGCTGCACTTGCCTTCCCCTGTGAGGCCCTGCCCTCAGTAGGCTTAGCAAACCAGGTGGGGTCAGTCACCTCATAGTCCAGCTGCTCTTCCTCCAAATCCTCTGTGCGCTCCTCCTTCGGACTTACTCCCCTTACTACTACCTCACTGACAGACAACTGTGTCTCATCATCCACATCCACAAAAAGCTCTTGAGACAGTTGCCGGAAGTCCCCAGCCACATCACCCGGACTCTTTGAACTTCCCAAAGGTTGGGCATCGGTCATGACAAACTCCTCAGGTGAGCGAGGAAGCATTTTTTCCCACTCATGCCAGGGACCCAAGAACAGTTCCTGGGAGTCTGCATGCTCAGAATATGTCATTTTCATGGAGTGAGGAGGCTGGGAGGAAGAAGGAGCAGCCAGAGGATTCAGATTTGCAGTCCCTAGGCCGAGAGTAGTGGACTGCGTAGAAGACTGGGTGGTCGATACATTGCTGGGTGTGTTTTCTGCCATCCACGACAGGATCTGCTCGCACTGCTCTGTTTGTAATAAAGGTCTACCACGCGGACCCGTAAATTGTTATATGAAGCTGGGGAGCCCAGAATCTTGCCTCTCTCCTAATCCCGCAGTAGCCGGCTGTGATTCACCATGCCCAGGAACTCGGCCTGTGCCCATACCCTCACTTGGACGTCCACATCCGCGTCCTCGACCCTTACGCCTACTCCTCATCATGGCAGATTAAGTATAGAGCAGGGCCCAAATAAATTACCCCACTGTACAGCACTGACAACTATGGCTTAATTCACTACACACAGAGACTTGTAGATAGCAGAGTCTCTATGCTGTGACTTCAAAAAATTAACCTGCTGTCTTGCGCTGATACCTAGGGGTAATTTACCGCTCGCAGAGACTTGCAGATAAGAGAGACTGTATGGATTGGGAGAAGACTCTAAAGCCAGGGGATAGTGCTGGTAACTGCGGCTATCTCAAATCCACCAAGGAAAGGGTATTGTGAGATGCTTTGCACAGTGGCAGAGCTGAAATACTTTGCAGTGGCCCAGGAAATATTACAGTACTGTTTAGTGGTGAGACCTCTTGTAATGCACTGCAGACATAGAACGATATAACTGAAATAGTTTGCAGTGGCCCAGGAAATATTACAGTACTGTTTAGCAGTGAGACCTCTGTCTACTGCACTGCAGACAGAGAACGGTATAACTGAACTAGTTTGCAGTTGGCTAGGAAATGTTAGAGTGCAGTTTCACTGTGAGAGCTGGTTGTATGGCACTACAGGCTGAGAACGCTATTACGGAAATGCGGGGAACAGGCCTAGTTGCATAATGCAAAAGTTGGTGCACTACTGCTGCCAGCCAGCCACAACTGTAAAGCACACAGTCAGATGTAGCCCTACTGAAGGACGGTTGGGCTTCTTGCACAGAGGATCAGGACTGCATAACTTTCCCTATAGAAGTCGCTGTGTCTCTAAACTCTGCGTTATGCGCAGCACATACAAAATGGTGAAGTAATTTGCAGTAGGCTAGGAAATTTTAGAGTGCAGTTTCACAGTGAGAGCTGGATGTATGGCACTGTAGGCTGTGAACGCTATTACTGAAAGGCGGGTAACAGGCCTAGATGCGTAATACAAAAATTGATGCACTACTGCTCCTAGCCAGCCACAACTGTAAAACACACAGTCAGATGTAGCCCTAAGAAGGACCATTGTGGTTCTTTTACGGAGGATCAGGACTGTATAACCTTCCCTATAGAAGTCGCTGTGTCCCTAAACTCTGTGGTATGCACAGCACACAGAGAACGGTATAGCTGAAGTAGTTTGTAGTAGGCTAGGAAATGTTAGAGTGCAGTTTTACGGTAAGAGCTCGTTATATGGCACTGCAGGCTGAGAACGCTATTACGGAAATGTGAGGAACAGGCCTAGATGCATAATACAAAAATCTATGCACTAGTGCTCCCAGCCAGCCACAACTGTAAAGCACACGGTCAGATGTAGCTCCAAGAAGGACCGTTGGGCTTCTTGTACGGAGGATCAGGACTGTATAACTCTCCCTATAGAAGCAGCTCTGTCCCTAAACTTTGCGTTATGCACTGCAGACTGAGAACACTATAGTTGAAATGGCCTGCACAGCCTGAGATGCTTAAAAAAAAAATGGTGGACTACTGCTCCCAGCCAGCCACAACAGTAATGCACACTATAAATAGTAGCCCTAAGAAGGACCGTTGGGATTCTTGACGACAGTATCCTACTCTAACACGGTCCCTATATCAGCAGCAGCACTATCCCTAACCTCTGCCAGCATGCGTCTGAGGCGAGCCACGGGCGGGACCACTTTTAAGTACTCAGGGTCACCTGATCAGCCCAGCCACTTACTACTGTCACAGCAGGAAGTGGTAATGCTTTCCCCGCATGTCTATTGGCTAGAAAATGGCGCTAAACATGCAGGGAAGGAAATGCAATTGACCCGAGTACCGCGTGGTGTTCGTTTCGAGTAACAAGCATCTCGAGTACCCTAATACTCGAATGAGCATCAAGCTCGCTCATCTCTATTAAATAGAAAAAGCTCTCTGAAAACTGATTAATTAAAAATAGGACAAAATTACATTATCACCTTTTCAAGTCCTTTTATGTAAGATCAGACTTCAGAGCCATAATGTACGGTTGAGAGTGGATCAGACTTCAGAGCCCTAATGTACGGTTGAGAGTGAATCCTAACACTGCCTAAAATAGATTTTCAGTAACTTTGAAAGCTTTTAACAGTTTTAAATTATCTAAAATAATGTTGTTTGATGGGGCTTTTACAAATTGCACTTATCATTGTATCTTTCCAATGTGTATTGTTTTTGATGGTATCTTTCTCTTTAGTCTGGTGGATTGTGTGCAGAAAGCTGGCTGTAATGCCATATTATTAGGTAGGGGGCTTTTTTTTGGACAGCAGACATACAATTTGGCACCAGGATGTAAGCCATAGTGATAGGTAGGTAATAAAAAGGGCAGTAGTTTGCATGCTCATTGTAGTCCATCAAAGACCTGCAGTAGAAATAGGTCCCCTTGTTGCTGAGGATAGCTGTACCAGTGGCCAGGTGAAATGCTGAGGCCAGACAGAAAGACATGGCATTATTTTGAGTGCCGCAGATGAGCAGATGAGAGATGCTCAATACATCGTAAAGGGCTTTTCAGGTGAATCAAAATAGTGAATCTGAAAGAAAATGGGGTTAGCAGGTGGAGGGATGGAGCCTCACCACAAGAGAGGTGCCGTAAGAAACTGGCCTTAATTGTGAGAAAAATATGAAAGTACAACCATCACCACTATGTCTGTTATACCTTGTTCAATATGTGCAATGAGAACTGTTAAGGTAGTGTGCCTCGTGTAGCTGTAAGAATTATGCATCTATGCATCTTCAGAGTATAAGTAAAATAAAGTTGAAGTTTACCTCTGCATCTGTGACATTTCTTTAAAGATGTTTGTATCAAAAAGTGAACAGTTTTGCACACTCTACTAAGCCATCTTTTACCATTATTGTATCTGCAAATTATTTTTGTGATACAGGTTAGTCAGTTTGGAAAGCAGGGCAGCCCAATTACTTTTATGGGTTAGATAATTGATAACTCTAACACAAAGCAGTACTTAAACTATTTTATAAAGTTAAAAAAAATTACACAATTATGTACATTTATCAAACTTATGCAAAGGAAAGGTGTCACATTTGCCTATAGCCACCAATATTTTTTCTGTCTTCATTTTCCAAAAAATCTCTAGAAAAGTAAAGCGAAAATTGAAATGATTGCTAAGTGCTGAAGGGGATATTACAATATTAGCATATTAAGCATAACTGGTAATTACTAGAGATGAGCGAGCACCAAAATGCTTGGGTGCTCGTTGCTCAAGTCGAACTTTTCGTAATGCTCAAGAGCTCGTTTCGAGTAGCGAACCCCATTGAACTCTATGGGCGACTCGAGCATTTTTGTATGGGACCGATGCTCCACATAGGTGATGACTTGTCAAACACCAGAAAACATCAGAAAGTCATGGAAACACCACAGAAACTGATAGGAAAGAGCAGGAGCAGCATGCATGGCTGCCTCAGAGGCTCCCAGGTCCCACTATTAAGCCAAAATGGGGGCAAGAGTCTGGCGTCACCCCCCTTACAATTTACTTGGGAAAAACCCTCATGAGCAAGGCACACGCGCTGGCACATCTTAGCTAAGCACCACACTATCTGCAACCAAGGACAATCACTGCCTGCGGGTGACACCACTGCTTTTTCTCCTGGGTTATATGCTATCCTTGCTGTCCCACCACCCCTCCCCCCCCCCCCCCCCGCACGACCCTGCGTCCACAGCGCACCCAAAATTTTCCCTGCACAGCGTTCATGCCACACGCTCGCTTCATAGCCACACCGCCCCCATGTCTATTTATAGGTGCATAATGGATGAGAAGGAACTGGAGGCACACACTGCAGAGGGTTGGCAGGGCTAGGCAGCGACCCTCTTTGAAAGTGTGGGCGATAGCCCACATTGCTGTTGAGAATTGATAATAAATTGACGTACGATCATCATTTCAATCCTGTGCCACCTCTGTCACAAAATTGTCAGGAGCCGCAAACGTGGGCATAAAGGGGACTCAGGTTCCAGGACTTCTACACATCTCCACAATGCAGCAATACTCTGTGTGGAAAGCACCACCTTCTGTGACCCAAGGTGCTGTGAGTTAAATAGCTATGGGAAATCCATGTGTCCCCACACACTTCATTCTGTGTAGGTGTTGGATACCTCAACACCGCAATGGGAAGTCTTTGACTTCCTTGGGCTCGCCTATACTGTGGGTGCACAAAGATGGTATTACACAGGAAGAAATCAGAGTGCCCAAACATGGCAGAGTTTCACCCTGCCAAGGACCTCGGCCTCGGCCCACATTTCTACCCTAGTCAGTTAGTGTATTTCTGCCAGACAGGTAAAACACCGCAATGGGAAGTCTTTGTGCACCCACAGCTGAGGCGAGCCCAAGGAACTCAAACATGGTATTACACATGAGGAAATCAGAGTGCTTAAACATGGCAGAGTTTAATCTGGCCAAGGGCCTCGGCCCACATTTCTACCCTAGGCAGTCAGAGTATTTGTGCCAGACAGGCAAAACACCGCAATGGGTAAACATTGTGCACCTACATCATAGGCGAGCCCAAGGAAAGTATTACACATAAAAGAAATCAGAGCGCCCAAACAAGGTAGTTTCACCCTACCAAGGACCTCGGCCTCAGCTCACACCCTCACTTCTCGTGGGCATAAAGAGGACTTGAATGCTAATGCAGCTGTGAATGTCTCATTAATGCAGTTATACTCCTTTTGTTTGGCCCAAACCAGTGTCTCAGATAACTGTGGTAACACGAGAGAAAATACATTTTGCCCAGTGCTGATCACCTGACCCCAAGCAGGAGGAGGAGGTGGCATGACAAGGCCAAGAAACCATGACCGAGGTAGGACCCGCAATAGTCTGTGTGGAAAGTATGTGAGCGTGCCCTGGGTCAAGCTCGGTCCCAGCCTCCACCTTGTGTGACCCAAGATACCGTGAGTTAAATAGCTATGGGAAATCCATGTGTCCCCACACACTTCATTCTGAATAGGTTCAGATAGCTCAACACCGCAATGGGAAGTCTGAGTTTCTTTGGCTTGCCTATGCTGTGGGTGCACAAAGATGGTATTACACAGGAAGAAATCAGAGTGCCCAAAATTGGCAGAGTTTCACCCCGTCCAGGACCTCAGCCTTGGCCCACATTTCTACCATAGTCAGTCAGTGTATTTGTGCCAGAGAGGTAAAACACCGCAATTAGAAGTCTTTGTGCACCCACAGCATAGGCAGACCCCTGTAACATTTCTGTAGCAAGAGTATAGGCAAACCCCTTAAACAATTCAGTAGAAACTGTTTAGACGGACCCCAGTAACATTTCTTTAGCAAGAGTATAGGCGGACCCCAATAACATTTCTGTAGCAAAAGTATTAGCAGACCCCAGTAACATTGCTGTAACAAAAGTATAGGTGGACCCCAGTAAGTAACATTTCTGTAGCAAGAGTATAGGCGGACCCTAGTAACCTTTCAGTAGCAAAACTATAGGCGAACCCCTGTAACATTTCTGTAGCAAGAGTATAGGCGAACCCCTCAAACCATTCAGTAGAAACTTTATAGGCGGATTCCAGTAACATTTCTGTAGCAAAAGTATAGGTGAACCTAAGTAACATTGCCGAAGCAAGAGTATTGGCGATCCCTTCAAACCATTCAGTAGAAACTGTATAGGCAGACCCCAGTAACAATTCTGTAGCAAGAGTATAGGCGGACCCTAGTAATATTTCTGTAGCAAGAGTATAGACAGACCCCAGTAACATTTCTGTAACAAAAGTATAGGTGGACCCCAGTAAGTAACATTTCTGTAGCAAGAGTATAGGCGGACCCTAGTAACATTTCAGTAGCAAAACTTTAGGCGAACCCCTGTAACATTTCTGTAGCAAGAGTCTAGGAGAACCCCTCAAAAAATTCAGTAGAAACTGTACAGGCAGACCCCAATAACATTTCTGCAGCAAGAGTATAGGTGGACCCCAGTAACATTTCTGTAGCAAGAGTATAGGCGACCCCTGAAACCATTCAGTACAAACTATATGGGCAGACCCCAGTAACAATTCTGTAGCAAGAGTATAGGCGGACCTAGTAACATTTCTGCAGTAAAAGTATAGGCTGACCCCTGTAACATTTTTGTAGCAAGAGTATGGGTGGACCCCAGTAAGTAACATTTCTGTAGCAAGAGTATAGGCAAACCCTAGTAACATTTCAGTAGCAAGAGTCTAGGAGAACCCCTCAAACAATTCAGTAGAAACTGTACAGGCAGACCCCAATAACATTTCTGCAGCAAGAGTATAGGTGGACCCCAGTAACATTTCTGTAGCAAGAGTTTAGGCGACCCCTGAAACCATTCAGTACAAACTATATGGGCAGACCCCAGTAACAATTCTGTAGCAAGAGTATAGGCGGACCTAGTAACATTTCTGCAGTAAAAGTATAGGCAGACCCCTGTAACATTTTTGTAGCAAGAGTATAGGTGGACCCCAGTAAGTAACATTTCTGTAGCAAGAGTATAGGCAAACCCTAGTAACATTTCAGTAGCAAGAGTCTAGGAGAACCCCTCAAACAATTCAGTAGAAACTGTACAGGCAGGCCCCAATAACATTTCTGTAGCAAGAGTAAAGGTGGACCCCAGTAACATTTCTGTAGCAAGAGTATAGGTGGACCCCAGTAACATTTCTGTAGTAAAAGTATAGGCAGACCGCAGTAACATTTCTGTAGCAAGAGTATAGGCAGACCCAGTAACATTTCTGTAGCAAGAGTATAGGTGAACCCGTGTAACATTTCTGTAGCAAGAGGATAGGTGAACCCCTCGAACCATTTAGTAGCAACGGTATAGGTGGACCCCAGTAACATTTCTATAGCAAGAGTATAGGCAGACCCCAGTAACATTTCTATAGCAATGTATAGGCGAACCTCTGTAACATTTCTGTAGAAAGAGTATAGGCGAACCCCAGTAACATTGGTGTACCAATAGTATAGGCGAACACCTGTAAACATTTGTTTACCAAGAGTATAGGCTATGCCTTGAAAAATTTGTTTGCTAACAGATTTGGCAATGGCCTGAAAAATTGGTGTACCAAGAGTACAAGTGTATCTGTGAAAAATTACTGAACGCCGAGGGCAGGTGAAACCCGCAAACATTTTTTGAAGATACAGCTCGTTACTGGTTAATTTGTAACATAGCCTGGAGGCAACCCTCCGCAAAAATTGGTTTGTTTAACTTTTAAAACTTTTAAAACTGATTAAAAAAACTATTAAACAGAGCATTTTGGCAGTTTAGCGTGATGACGTGCTTTTTCAGGAGGAGGAGGAGGTGGAGTAATAATACACAAAGCTAATTCTCCACTTTATTGGGGTGATAGAGGATGCATTTTTCTCCTGTTGCAGTGAAAAGATTCTTTAGGATCCGCTGCTTTCAACCGGTGGAGAAGAGAAGTCTGGGGAAATCCAGTCGTTGTTCATCTTTATTAGGGTAAGCATGTCAGCACTGTCAGTTGACAGTCTGGTACGCTTATCTGTGATGATCCCCCCCCCCAACAGCACTAAACACTCTCTCTGATAAGACGCTAGCGGCAGGGCAGGCCAGCACCTCCAAGTTCATGCCACGTGTCCAGCTTTGACACCCAATAGCTGTATAGAGCAGAGGCATCACGGAGGATGGTGGTACGGTCAGCTATGTACTCCCTCACCATCTTTTTACAGTGTTCCTTCCGTCTCAGTCTTGACTGGGGAGTGGTGACACAGTCTTGCTGGGAGCCATAAAACTGGCAAAGGCCTTGGAGAGTGTTCCCCTCCCTGCGCTGGACATGCTGCCTGATCCCCGCGCCTCCCCTGCTACTTGGCCCTCTGAACTGCGTCTTCTACCGCTAGCGCTGTCAGATGGGAACTTTAGCAACACTTTTTCCACCAGGGCTCGGTGGTATTGCATCACTCTCTCCCCCTTTCCTCTTCGGGAATGAGAGTGGAAAGGTTCTCCTTATACCGTGAGTTGAGAAGGGTGTACACCCAGTAATCCGTGTTGGCAAGAATGCGTCTAACGCGTGGGTCACAGGAAAGGCAGCCTAACATGAAGTCAGCCATGTGTGCCAGCGTCGCAGTACGCAACACATAGGAGGTGCATCCTCACTGGGAGGATGCTCATCCTCCTCTACAGCCCATACACGCTGAACAGATGACAGGCAAGCAGCATGGGTACTCTCTGCAGTGTGGCCAGCAGTCTCTTCCCCCCTCCTCCTCGCCCTCCTCCTCCTCGTCATCCTCCGAAACCCGCTGAGATATAGACGTGAGCATGGTCTGGCTATCAAGCTACATACTGTCATCCCTCATCTCCTCTTCTAACCGCAAAGCGTCGGCCTTTATACTAAGCAGCAAACTTCTCAGCAGGCAAAGCAGTGGGATGGTAATGCTAATGATGGCCTCATCACCGCTCACCATTTGGGTAGACTCCTCAAAGTGTGCAAGGACCAGGCAGATGTCGGCCATTCATGCCAACTTCTCTGTAAAGAACTGCGGAGGCTGACTACCACTCCACCGCCCATGTTGCAGCTGGTATTCCACAATTGTTCTACACTGCTCATACAGTCTGGCCAACATGTGCAGCGTAGAATTCCAGCGCGTGGGCACGTCGCACAGCAGTCGGTGCTCTGGCAGCTGAAATTGACGTTGCAGTTTCCTGAGGGTGGCAGCATCCGTGGTGGATTTGCAGATCTGTGCGCACACACGGCGCACCTTGCCGAGCAGGTCAGACAAGTGGGGGTAGTTTTTCAGAAACCGCTGAACCGAGGGGGCGTGGCCTGGATGGTGTTAATGGCAGACGTGCTTTGAGTAGCTCCGCTGCCTCCATCGCCTAAAAAGCAACAAAAAGCAAGCCAAGCTCACAGAAAACTCACCTGACAGCTGAGGGAAGCCCTCCGGAGTGCAGTGATGTCAAGGAGAAGAACGAGGAGACCAGGACCGAAGCGGCTGACAGACTTCTATCCAGCGCGCGGCCCCGAGGAAGAGAGCAATGGAGGAGCCCACACACAGCACTGAGAGAGAGCGGGAGACAGAAGCGCTGGGCTCGGAGGTGACAGCTGAAAGCAGCAGCGGTAAGCCGACATCATCAGCCCCTTCACCGCCGCTGTCCCCTCACTCCAACACTTTAGAATCACACTCCCTCCGCTCACACAGTCCGACAGCAGCACAGGGAGAGAGAAGAGAAAGGACTTGCAGCGCAGGCTCAATAGAAGGAGGGGGGAGCAACAGGGGGACGCTGCCATCTTCTACACCACGAGCCACAGCTCACACTGAGAAAAGAGGCATATCCTCCTCTAAAGAAAGCCCAGAAAAAAGGCGCCCCAAAAAAGATTCAACATCTAACTCTGCAGAACCCTCCATCCCTAGCTGGCTAGATGAAGATTCCCCAGACCCTCTTCTCAATATTCAGTGCTCCAACCAGACTGCCTCTGAATGCTTTATCAGAGACATGGTAATAGCACTCAAGGGCTCCATCAGAAAAGACCTAACAGAAATAAATACAAAAATTTACAACTCGATCGATGAGGTGGGAGCCAGAGTCGATCACCTGGAAAACAAAACAGGAGAGATCACTAGCTCCCATAACGAGCTCATAAACGCTCATTACAAACTTGAAGAAGTCACCTCCCTTAAGAATAAAATGGCGGATGTCAAAGACCATAACCGCCGTAATAACATAAAGTATAGAGGCATAGCAGAATCCGTCAAAACAGACGAGCTAAACAACTACGTCCAAAACCTCATTAAAACCATACTACCAGATACAAAAATTGAAGATCATATTTTGGACAGGATCCATAGGCTGCCCAAGCCAAAAGGCGTCCCTGAAAATGCACCAAGGGATGTAATTACAAGAGTACACTTTTATCACATCAAAGAAAACCTAATGAAAGCAGTCAGAAACCTCAAAGCTCTCCCTCACCCATATGGGAATATTAAGCTATACTCTGACTTATCCCAGACAACGATGAATGCGCACAGAAAGCTCTCTCCTATCACAGAGATCTTGAGAGAAAATAACATCTTCTATAGATGGGGTTTCCCCACAAAGTTATTCATCAACAAAGACGGCTACACCGCCACTATAACAACCCACGAGGAAGGCCTAAACCTACTTCAAAAGTGGAATTTACCAATACCTAAAGATCGCAATCCCAACCACATTACAAAAGATTGGTCTCGCAAGCAATCAAACAAACAAGGCAAAAATCCGGAGCCAAACCGTTGAACTCCCCTCACTAATTACCACATTCCTATCTCTTCGGCGACTTTGCGCTAATCATAACAGCGCTTAGGCCATAGGCTGAACTGTGTTAACCCCCACATAAGACCTTATCCATAGGACTTCCAACCCAACAATTGGAAAAGGTCCCTCTCAGTTGCTAGTTACAACGCAAAGGTTTTACTCAGAAGAATAAAAAGTTTAATTTTTCATGTTCTTTTTCTCTCACTTATCCTCTTCACTTGCTATCTACTCTGACCCAAAACAGGATGCTCATACAGATCACCGAACCTCCCCAACCACCAACCTGAAGGAAAGAAAACCAACCTACAGTTCAAGAGTACAAACAAGGTCAGTCCAACCACGCAAACCTAACCCAGTCTCCCTATGGATATAAAATTAATCTCTTTAAACGTTAAAGGATTGAACTCCCCCTTTAAGAGAGCAGCCCTATGGAAAGAGGCCTTAACATCAGAGGCAGACATCTTCTGCGCTCAAGAGACTCATCTTGCTAAGCTTAATCCTCCAAAGATTTCCCACCCGAAGTTTTCTAGGACTTACATGGCTAACTCAACTAAAAAGAAGGCAGGTGTTTTGATAACAATTAAAGACTCAGTGGACTTCCAACTGCTGGAGGAGGTCGGAGACGTTGACGGCAGATACCTAATACTGGTGTGTAAAATCAATGGTTTCCTCACCACTCTGGCCAACATCTATACACCCAATGCAAAACAACTAAGATTCTTGGGCAGAGTGGTGAGGAAAATAAGACAAATACAAAAAGGCTCGCTGATTGTATGCGGCGACTTTAACGCCATTGCAGATAAGGATTTAGATTCAACCCATACGGGGAAAGGTAGAAGCTTTGACCTCTCAGCTTGGTTATATAAATCTGAATTATTTGATACCTTCAGAATTACGAATGTTAACTCCAGAGAATATACTTTTTATTCATGCAAACATAAATCGTTTTCGAGAATCGACATGTTCTTAGCGGACTTCCAAATTTTAAACAAAATACAAGAAGCCAAAATAGGCACGACCACATGGTCTGATCACGCCCCGATCACACTGAAACTCAAGTCCAAGCATCCCTTTATTAAACAATTGAATACCAAATACTAAATACCAAAAGAAAATTAAAGAAACAATCATAGAATATTTTCAGAACAACGATACCCCAGAGACATGTCGATTCTCACTCTGGAATGCTCACAAAACTGTTGTAAGAGGTGTCATGATACAGCAAGGCTCCATATACAAAAAAGAAAAAAATTCTCTACTAAAAAACACCATAGAAGAACTAAAAAATCTAGAACAAACGGCCCAATCAAATCCCACACCAAGCCTAGCCAACAAAGTCAAAGAAACTAGACTTAAAATCCGTAACATACTGATAGATGAATAAGGAAAAAATTTAAAATCCCTAAAAACAACCTACTATACCGCCAACAACAAAAACACCAAATGGATTGCAAATAGCGTCAAACAAAAAGAATAAAGACAAAGATCCCCTATATACTTGACGCAGAAACAAAAAACAAGCTATCAAATCCCATCGCCATAGCAGAAGAATTCAAAAAATTTTATGAAGCATTATACAACCTTAAAGATCCCTAGGTAGTCGAACTCACGAAAACAACCATAAAAAGTTTTTTGAACCCGCTACAACTCCCTAAACTCTCAGATATACAATTAGATAAACTAAACGCACCTATCTCGGCCGGGGAAGTCCTCCAAATTATCAATGAAGCCAAAAATGATAAAGCCCCAGGACCAGACGGCTTCTCGGGGGAATATTATAAGCTCTATAAGGACCTTCTGGTGACCCATATGAGAGACCTATTTAACAAAGCAATCTTGAAGGGTTCTTTGCCGCCTGAGATGCTCCAAGCAAACATTATAACAATACCTAAACCAGGCAAATCACCTACATCCCCAGCTAATTTTAGGCCCATATCACTTTTAAATAATGATACAAAAATCTACGCTAAAATCCTTTCTGAGAGACTCCGGGAGATGATTCCAAGCCTCGTTCATAGCGACCAAGTCGGCTTTGTGAAAGGCAGACAAGCAGCAGATGCGACAAGACGACTTCTAGGTATAATCAGCGAGGTTGAGGTCTCCCGAACGCCTTCTCTGCTCCTCACTTTGGATGCGGAGAAGGCGTTCGACAGAATACACTGGGGATATGCCTTTTCAGTGCTTGAAAAAATGGGATTCAAAGACAATATTATGAAAGCCATCCAAGCCTTATATAAAGCCCCCTCAGCCCGTGTCTTTGTAAACAAGGTGATATCTAAATTGTTTGATATTACCAACGGAACGAGACAGGGATGTCCCCTCTCACCAACATTATTTATCCAAATTATGGAACCGCTGGCGGAGGCAATACGAATGTCCGATAGAATCCTAGGGATCCTATTAACAAACAGACAACATAAAATTGGATTATTTGCGGATGACATCGTTTTGATGTTGTCATCACCCCTAAATTCACTCAGAGCGGCCACAGAACTCCTGAAAGGCTTTGGAGACATCTCCTATTATAAAATCAACGCATCCAAATCTAAGCTACTCCCACTGAACCTACAACTCGGACTCCAAAAACTTATAAAAACATAATTCCCTTTTGAGTGGGACCCTTCCGGAATACAATACCTAGGCACCATAATAAACACACCTATAAACAATATAATGGAACACAATCTAACCCTTCTTCTAGAAAACATCCAGAAAGACTTGGCCTCCTATAGTAACATCGAACTTACATGGCTGGGTAGGATTGTCGTCTACAAAATGATGATCCTGCCAAAAATATTGTATATATTTAGAACTATCGCCTTAAAATGTAACCCCAAGCTACTAAAAAAGTTGAAAAAACAACTTATGACCTTTGTCTGGGACGACAAAAAACCAAGAGTAGCCGCAGGCATCCTATATAAACCTAGAAGACTAGGCGGACTTGGGGTTCCGAACCTAGCAGCTTACCACGAAGCCATCATTATATCCCAGATAAAACCATGGAGTGTACCCCAAGGAGGAATTAGTTGGCCTAATATAGAGCAAAACTCCATAGGAAACAAATCCCCCAGGAACCTACTTCTTGCTATAAGCATTAAAATAGATCCAGGCCCGTTAAAAAAATCCAATAGTACAAAACACTATAGAAATTTGGAAACATCTATTAGAGATCACTAAAAACCACATTCCAAGAACAAAACTCGATCTCCCATTAGAAATCATTGATTTCCACATAAACAATGTAAACACAAAAAACTGGAGACTTAAAGGGATCAAGGTGATTGCAGATCTAGCAATCAGTACAAAAATGAAATCCTTCCTGAACCTTAAGGAGGAATACAATCTCAACAGTGGAGACTTTCTTCTATACTCGCAAATCAAAAGTAATTGGTCCAAATTCACAACAGTAACCACTTCCCTTCCTACAATCATAACGGATAACTTACTCAATCCTTCTACCAAAAAAACCCCACTAAAAAACATTTATGAACTTCTCTACAGTCAAAGAAACATCCTACAAAACCCCTCTAAGGGAGCCAATCTCCTAAACTGGGAGAGAGAGAGATGGGAAGATCTTTCCCTCTGCCCCAATGGAACAAAGCGCACAAGCGGGCTAACAAAGCCTCATTATGCGCATCTATAACAGAAGTACTGTAAGGAGAATTTATGTGTTTATCAAAGAGAAGACGGTCCCAGATCCCGTGCAGAAGTCTGGGCCCAGGAGAAACACATCACACTAGCCTGAGCTATATCAGATGATTTCTGCTTTAATTTTAAGGTGGTCAAAGATTATATATTATAAATGACATCACAGCAAAAGTTTATACCTCCAAGGTGAATAAGGATATATGATAGGCTTAAAATAAAAGTGATTAACATAAGTTACACCTCCTTAAGTGTATCTATTACATACAATAAGACCGTCATAAATTCAGGGAGAAGGAAGGCCTGGGAAGGTGCCATATAGTCTAGTCACTTCTCCCTGTGTATGTTATACTATAAACATACATGAGTGATTTAATAGACTGTCTTATCTTCTAATCTTTCTTCCTCAGAAGACATGCAGGCCTATAGAAGAGTTTTGTTTAACCCCTTCACTGCTATATATTCCTAGTCTACAATGCAATATAGAATAATTAACTGATACATTGATCTACAATTTTCTTAACATTCCCCACTTTAGATCAATATGTCAACACAGTAAATACACATATATAATGACTCTACCTACCACAGACCCCCTGGCTACGGCCCGAAGCTTTATTACCAGGATGCCTGGGTTCACACTTCAATACTAAGTATGTAATTATTTCATATAAAAGTATTACATTGATGCATATATATATATGTGAAGTCATTCCACTAATTGTACCCAAAATTAGGCCCGCCCCCCAAGAGAAGCTTGGCCTTGATTTATTATCCAATTGATGTTCCTTTCTTCATATATAAATGATTGTCCATCATGATATAAAATCTTACTTATCGAAATGTCCATCAGTTATTAGAGCGATCCTCCGGTACAATCAGAACGCACTGGAATCAAAATGTCACACTTCAAAATCATCAAAGTAAAATGGCGCTTCCTTCATACAACTTTTAACCATCACTTGTCATACAGAGGTGGTCACCTGACCCAGTAAGGCATCTTGTTCTTCGTCATCTTGTATATTTTGGAACATAGTTTTGGTGATGGAAGTGTTAATAATAAGGTTTTGTAACAGTCCTCAGATACAGCAGCAACCGCAGAGTACTAGAATGGAGGCAAATACTGACATAGAGACTAATGTGGAGTATATGACTTGTGACCAGTGTCCGAACAAGTTTTCCAACCAGTCTGTGAATGGATCGTCTATTCCAGAGTTATCAGCTAGTTCATTTGATAATGCATTTAACCCTTCCAGTGCTCGAGTAACACTACCATCAGGTGCTGTGTTATTAGGAATGAAAGTACAACAATATCCTCCAACCATTTTACAAACTCTGCTAGTAACATATAACAAGAGCCATTCTATGTTACCATGCAATGAGTGTAAGGTGTGTCCTAGTTGTTCCACTAGGCCCTTGATTGCATCTCTTGTAATATTAACAAATCTCTGTTGGTTATAATATATATATAATCCAGTCTACATTTTTATTCACTGTTACCCACCATGCAAGAAGAGACTCAAACCCCCTGCAGCCATCCGATTTCTCGTCCCATACTCGTCCGGTACCCCCCTTGGGACCCCGATGGGTCAGAGGAACCTTTGGGAGAGGTGTCCCTAGTTCTCCGGACACGGCCCTTGCTGTTACCCTCGGAGGTCATGAGGTATATAGGCATTATCAGTTGTACCAAGCACAATCCCGTTAGGGGCTGTACCTGGCACCTGTTCTGGGCCCGGTCACCACACAACCACCACACGTCTGTGCGTGCTCTCTGTAGCTCAGGCCATATCCCAGAGACAGCGTGCCCTTACGGTTCTCCTCTCCGCACAGCATCCCTCAGGCAGTCTCCCATAGTCTGCCTCAGTCCCATTACCAGGTAGCGCGAAGCAAGTATAACCCCAGGATCAGAGGCAACAGCAGGTATTTGGTCCCCGCCCACAGGTGGAAACAGCAAACTCAATGTATAACATGGATCACTTATCTGTGGGGGGTAGGTAGAGTTAAGAAGCTTAATCACACATCTTACGTTCATCACAGCTTGAAGACTTGTCATTAACTTTTATCTATCGTGGGGTCAAGTCTTCCTATCTCATATAATTATTATTAACATTCTCTATACACAATATTTACTGCATAACATTAAGATTCACACAAGTACTACTACTCCAATCATCTGCAGTCGCTTGATCCTCCAACCTTAACAACCCCCCCTCAGGAATTTCTCTTATCAAGGAGAGGTGATGGAGTAAGATAAACAGAGCTTTAGCTGTGGCTGGACTACTACAGATAACTGCAGCATCCTTGTGATATCCTCCCCGTAATAGGGACACTCAGCTCTCACATTATCAACAACTTCATTATTATTATATCTTACATGACATTATCACATTGAAAACACCATTTAACAATCAAAATCACTGCAAACCAATCACAGAACGGACATGTACACAAATAACAGCAAGAATGGACGTTCCCTGTTCACACAGGTTTATACTAAACTTCATTCCTGATCATCTTCATTACAGGTCTATTCATATCAAGCAAGCAGAGCATGGCTAGAGTCAGTCACATACCCCCTCCCTCCCTCACTGAACTCTAAGGCTGAAAGGTGGGGGCGAGGGTGAAAGAAGCACTCCCATGTAACAGACGATTTAACCATTTGTGAGCTGACCCCATCTTATAGCACACACTTAATAAGATAGACAACATATCATCAACACACAGAGGACAGTGATGGAGGCTGCTGACTATTCCTATGCAATTCAGAGAAGGCACTAATCACTGGTGTTGTGTACTACAAGTGCAAGCATTGGGATGCCAGGTAGAAGGTACAGCTATGGGATGTAAGGAGCCAAGATGGCGTCTGGGCGGCGGCCGAAGGTATTACAGCAGTTACTAAAATGGCCGCAGGCCATGACTAGCACTAAGATGGCCACCAGGGACGTGGCCTGACTAGGAGTACTATCAAGCCAGGCAAGCATCTAGCCACGCCTTACCCCTTTGTGTGCAATGCCAACAAGTCCCTCATCTGACACACATCTATAATAATCTTTGTGTATAGCGCCAACATATTCCGCAGCGCTTACATAGACGGGGGATACAGAAAGACAGAAGTACAAACATTACAGAACCACGGTTACATAGTAATCAGCTGATGGAAACAATAGGGGTGAGGGTCCTGCTCCAACCAGCTTACATACTACAGGTAATGGGGTGATACAGAAGGTAAAGGGCTGGAGATGTGCACTGTATGGCGAGGTGGAGATGTGCACGGTATGGCGGGGTGGAGATGTGCACGGTATGGCGAAGTGAAGAGTGAGGGATGCTATACACATAGACAATGGTCAGACATTTAGCCGTGTGACGGCAGAAACGGTGTGACTGCAGGGCTGGTTTATGACGGCTAGCAGGGATTGCAGTCAGTAGGTCAGGGAGCAGATCTACCAGTATGGCGCTCGTCACTCCTTCTATAGACGTTACACTCAGAGCTCTCCCAGCATCCCCCATGTGTCGGACGGCGCCCCCTCCTGGTCTTATACTCCCTTCTGCATTGTTTAGCACAAATAATACAAGACAAAAAAAATTTTTTTAGAGTAGTTTGTAAACCCCTAGGCTGTGAATACTGTCCATATGAGTGCCACCATCCCCCCTGTTGAGACATGACACAGCCCATGGCTCAAAACTGCTGCACATCTGAAGAACAATTTAGGTAAGATAGTTGTTTTTTTTTTTTTTTTTAACGGAGATGTACAGCCCATCTACAAAGAGTGTATTCAGCATCTACAAGAGATACATCCTGCAGATCTGGTCTGAGTAACACCTTATGTGCCATCTCTCCTAGACAGTTGTATGGAGGACCGTCTGAAGAAATAGGCAGTAAGGCAGATGGATGGAGCGTAGTACATCCCTAGGTTGTCAGGTGTGGCGGAGAGCAGTAGTGCCCTGCAGGGGGATGTCTAGGAGGACTAAGATATGAGTATAACTAACTGCGTACGGTACTCAGTGTGTGGGGGGACAGCACTATAGTGGCAGAAGGTCTGACTACCACTTGTACACAGGCTGGGAGCGCTCGGCCACTGGATCTAATCTGCAAGAGTAGTATGCCAGCAGTCTGTTTTCCACCGTGTTCCTGAGTTAACACAGAGGTGATATATCCTTCTCCTGAGTCAACAGTTAGCACAAAGGGCTTGCTGTAGTTCAGCAGCCCCCAAGACTGGTGTGCCCACCAGAGTCTGTTTTAACCTGACAAAGGCTTCCTCAGAGGCCCATCTCACTGGATCCTGCCGGCTGCAGCCAGAGGGTCATCATAGATGATTCTGGTAAGAAGCGCTGTCAGAAATGCAGAATTTGAGATCCAGGAGCTATAGAAGTTTGTCTGTTACGATCGTGTGGGCAAGCAAAGCACGGAACCCACATGATCATGACCAAAGGGGACGCACACGGGTATCACCAGGGTCACACGGGACTCACACCGGTTTCAGGCAACTGACCCTGTGCTACAAGGGAGGATGATAGTGGCCCTACCTAAGCGGGGACATTGCCCTAATAAGGGCAGCCCAGCGGTCTTCGGATCTGGGCCCTAGCTGATCCTAGGAGCCACACACCAGAACAGGATGCATTCACATGCCACATGACAGACCCAGAATACACTGCATACAACATACAACCACTAGTAACAGATTGGAAGCTGAATATAAATACCAGGTATTGGTTGACATGTTGTACAAGATGTTGAAAGCTAGCAGGCCACTTCACGGCTCCTGGTTATACTGCTAGTCCCTACACTAACCAGGAGTCCAGCAGAACCGGACACCATTCACACCGTACGCAGCAACAGGACAGGACACCGATAGCAGGACACACAGCAAGCTAACACAAAACTGACAGAATTTAAACGTACAAACGGACATGAACCAAGTCACACTGCAAACCTCACCAGACAAGCATTCATGACGGCCCACCTGAGGGGCCATATAGACTGACCAGGGGATTGGCTAGCAGACAGTACCACACCCAGCCAGCTCAATCATTAACCCTGTGAGTGCTGTGCTGCTGGAAACACAATAGAACAACAAATCCCAGCAGCACACGTAACATTCTCATTCCCAAAAAGGAGATCATTTGCTCATAGTTTTGGGACCTCCAGAATTGCTTGCCTACCTTCATCTGACAGGTTATACCCCAAATATTTAACCGTTTGCTGACCGTATTGGAGTTTCTACATGTTTACTTTTTGGCCTTGCTCATAAATAAACCTCAAGAGTACGACTGTGTCCCCCCACAATTCTCTCCACTGTCTGCTGTTAGCTACCAACATACAGTAGTCGCTGACTACCTCTAAGAGGCTGGAACTGGGCTAAGTGTACTGACATAGCCTGGGAGACAATTGTTGGAGATTCACAGCAGCCCTGAGGTACTCTGGTGAAGGTATACCTAATTTTATCATAATATCTCATTACAACACATTTACTGGACATATTCGGGACTATATAATCTGACATTTCACAGGCTTATTTGTCTCTAGGTCTGTTATAACTGGTTCAGAGAGGGATTCCCTGTGGGTCCGGCCATTAACCCCTCTTACCAGGATATGACTATTAATACATTTTACATTGGCTACATATTGGGATGTATTAATGTCCTGGTGGCTCCTGAGCCCACCAGGAAAGTAATCATCCGCCCATTCACCTGGAGATCTATCTCAGGCAGTGGAGATTGCCATGAGATCCTCCAAGTGTTGTACATCGACCCCTCCTAGTCATTTTTCCCCAAGGTCGCTGAGAACATTGTTTCTCAGGGCACTCTCAGGCAAAATCACTAGACTTCCATTATTCAAACACACATTTAAATCCCCGAGCTGCATCCCACCTCTGCTTCTTCCTCTGTCTCTACTTTCACATCCTCTCGCTGTCCAATGACCTCTCTTACTTTCTTGAACCATCATATCACATTCCTCTCCCTGTATAAAAAACCTCACTTTCTGACCCTTTTCTTTGTAACACTTTTCTGCATGTTTTGCATATTGCAAAACATCCTGCAACGATCCCATCCTCAGGGTAACTATGTATCTCATTATATAACCTCCTATTTCCTTCTTTACTGCACTTACTAACGTGTTCCTTAATGGCTGATTATATGCAGCATTAGGATCATCTCTCATGCCCCCTGATTATACTATGGAAGGGGTCTACCATCTCCTCCCCTCCCATTCTAATTTCCTTCTACAGAACTCCAATCTGGCCATAGAATTATTCTATCTGCTCTCTCTATTTTTCATTCAATTGGAACTCCCCATTAACCCTTTGAATTGTTCATCAAACTGTCGGGCGTCTCTTTTTATATGGGCGTGACAGTTTGGGGCTTCTTTTAACCAGACTTCAGCAGCGGATAATCCGTATTTCTGCTGATCTTTTAGCTGATTTTGTCCGTATTGTATCACATAATTCTTTACAACTAGAACTTTTAATTTATTTATTTATTCCACTCATCTCAATCACTCACACATTCGCTTCATGCAATATAAGACAGCAATACAAATAGTACATTATGTTAGTAGGCGGCCGCCCTCTTCATATTCTTAGTTACTCTATAACACAATATCAAAGAGAAAGTAATAGAAAGATAAGAAGTAAAGTTCCTGGACACCCCTGTGTCCCATGACGTCATCTAACCACTTTTTACGTGTCGCACGGAGTTAATTCTTTCCTGTAGCCTTCTCACAATGGCTATGGTCTCACATAGACTACTGCTATTGCCCCTTTGGCAACCCATTCGTCTATACTTCTCATTTACCTTACACATTTCACATAGACTACTGCTATTGTCCCTTGACAACCTATTCGTCTATACTTGCCTCTCATTTACAATACACATTGTAAATTCTACTAACACTAAAGTATACAGAAGAAGAAGAAGAGAGAAGAGAAGTTTAACCATTGTTATACTTACTACACGTTATCTGGGAGGCTTCCAAATTCTCCGGCTAGTTCGGAAAAACGTCACTGTTTCAGACAGGATGCCCGACTGGCCTCTAATTACGTCTAAGCAAGACGGAGGTCTTTTAATGATCGGAGAGTACTTCAGACCCACCTTTTCACAGCCAGGCTGTCCTCTCCCTCTGCAGTGAGTGATTCCGGCTCGAAGGACCAAAAATGTAAGGAGAATTTATGTGTTTATCAAAGAGAAGACGGTCCCAGATCCCGTGCAGAAGTCTGGGCCCAGGAGAAACACATCACACTAGCCTGAGCTATATCAGATGATTTCTGCTTTAATTTTAAGGTGGTCAAAGATTATATATTATAAATGACATCACAGCAAAAGTTTATACCTCCAAGGTGAATAAGGATATATGATAGGCTTAAAATAAAAGTGATTAACATAAGTTACACCTCCTTAAGTGTATCTATTACATACAATAAGACCGTCATAAATTCAGGGAGAAGGAAGGCCTGGGAAGGTGCCATATAGTCTAGTCACTTCTCCCTGTGTATGTTATACTATAAACATACATGAGTGATTTAATAGACTGTCTTATCTTCTAATCTTTCTTCCTCAGAAGACATGCAGGCCTATAGAAGAGTTTTGTTTAACCCCTTCACTGCTATATATTCCTAGTCTACAATGCAATATAGAATAATTAACTGATACATTGATCTACAATTTTCTTAACAAGTACATTATAAAACAATAACTCGCTGGTATAGACCCCCAGCCAGATTGGCAGATTTCTTCCCGGGGGTATCGGGCAGATGCTGGAGGGAATGCGGAGGAAGAGGTTCCCTATTACATATATTTTGGAATTGCCCCAAAATTAAACCCATCTGGAGGGAACTTTTCAACCTTATGGCTAAGATAACGGGCCTCAGTACCCAAGCAACACCAGAACTCGCAATTCTACTAATTGGAATAGAAAACATCCCAAGAGACTTTAGGAGACTATTCGCCCATAGCCTTTTGGTCATGAAACTTTTAATCGTAAGAAACTGGAGGTCGCGTAACCCCCCACCTTGCTCAGAAATAATCCATTTACTAAATGACCACATGACCATGGAAAACATTTTTGCCTTGAGACAAGACACATTAAAATACTTCAAAGATCAATGGACACCTTGGATCACCTATTTCCAATTGTACTACATGAACTCTAGGTTAATCTCATAAAAGAATAAGAGCATTCCTGTTATCAGCTTTCGATAACACAAACAGATCGGAAAACAGGTACGAATATGAGTGAATTGTTATAACAACCCTCCCCCCTTTTCTCCTACCCTCCCCAACCTAACCCCCCCTACTTTCCTCCTCCCCCAAAATTACTCTCCCCTTCTCCTTACTCCTTACATTTAACCTCAGTTACCTCATCTATCTTAATGTAACGTAAAATGTCAGTTAAGCAAAACTCTAGTTTTAAATCAACAACTTGTTACTTGCTCAATTCTTGTGATAAATGCTTGACTAACGATATGTAATCAAACTTGTATTGTTTAAATGCCAATAAAAAATATTGAACAGTAGAAACCGCTGAACCACCAGATTAAAGACGTGCGCCAGGCATGGCACATGTGAGGCTGACAAGCTGCAGAGCTGCCACCAGGTTACGGCCGTTGTCACACATGACCATGCCCAGTTCGAGGCTCAGCGGAGAAAGCCAGAGGTTGGTTTGCTCTGTCAGACCCAGTAACAGCTTGGGGGCCATGTGCCTCTTGTCACCTAAGCTGATTAGTTTCAACACTGCTTGCTGACGCTTGCCCACCGCTGTGCTGCCACGTGTTCACTCTTCGTAATTGAGTGGTGGAGGTGGCGGAGGAGGAGTGTGGGGGGGTGGTGGTTGAAAGAGGTGGCATAATACACCGCAGATACCAGCACCGAGGTACGACCCGCTATTCTTGGTGTGGGTAGCACGTGAGCGGTCCCAGGCTCTGACTCGGACCGAGACTCAACCAAGTTCACCCAATGTGCCGCCAGGGAGATAAAGTGGCCCTGCCCGCCAGTACTTGTCCATGTGTCCATTGTTAAGTGGACCTTCCCAGTAACTGCATTGTTGAGGGCACGGGTAATGTTGCGGGAGACATGCTGGTGTAGGGCGGGGATGGCACACCAGGAAAAATAGTTGCCACTGGGGACCGCCACCTCCATCATGTTTTTGAAAGCCTCCATTTCCACAAACCTGTACGGCAGCATCTCCAGGCTGATTAATTTGGCAATGTGCACGTTTAAAGCTTGTGCATGTGGGTGAGTGGCAGCGTATTTGCACTTTCGCTCCAACGCTTGTGTTAGCAACAGCTGAACGCTGCGCTGGAAGAAATTGCTAGAGGCCATGGAGGACCGTGGAGGTGAGTGTGTGGGTGCAGGCCGGGAGATGCTCATGCCTGCATCCTGGGAGAGGGATTGGATCTGTGTGGCAGGTTGTGGCACAGGGGAAGAGGCAGTGGTGTGACCAGGAGGTGAAGAATGGCCTTCGTCCCACCTTGTGGGATGCTTGGCCATCATATGCCTGTGCATGCTGGTGGTGGTGAGGCTGGTAGTGGTGGCTCCCCGGCTGATCTTGGTGCAGCACAGGTTGCACACCACTGTTCGTCGATCGCCTACGCTCTTACTGAAAAACATCTAGCCCTCTGCGCGGAGGCTTGCAGCTAGGGTGTGCTGTGGGAAACAGTCGGGGGATTCTTTGCTCTGGCCCTGGCTCTACCCCTGGACACCCCACTGCCTCTTCCAACCTGTCCTGCTGCTGCACTTGCCTTCCCCTCTGAAGCCCTGTCTTCAGTAGGCTTAGCAAGCTAGGTGGGGTCAGTCACCTCATTGTCCACCTACTCTTCATCCGAATCCTCTGTACACTTCTCCTTTGGACTTACTGCCCTTACTACTACCTCACTGACAGACAACTGTGTCTCATCATCCTCATCCACAAAAAGCTCTTGAGACAGTTGCCAGAAGTCCCCAGCCTCATCACCCGGACTCTGGGAACTTTCCAAAGGTTAGGCATCGGTCATGACAAACTCCTCAGATGAGAGAGGAACCGTTTTTTCCCACTCTGGGCAGGGACCTGAGAACAGTTCCTGGGAGTCTGCCTGTGAGTTCCTGGGAGTCAAAATCTGTCATTTTCCTGGAGTGACAAGGCTGGGAAGAAGGAGAAGCAGCCTGAGGATTCAGAGGTGCAGATTCTAGGCCAGGAGTAGGGAACTGTGTAGAAGACTGGGGGGTTGATACATTGCTGGATGCATTATCTGCCATCTACGACAGGACCTGCTTGCAATGCTCTTCTTGTAATAAAGGTCTACCACGCAGACCCACAAATTGTGATAGGAAGCTGGGGAGTGCAGGGACTTGGCGCTCTCCTAATCCCTCAGCAACCGGCTGTGATGCACCCTGCCCACACCCTCACATGGACGCCCGCGGCTGCGTCCACGTGCACGTCCTCGACCCTTACCCTTACTCCTCATCATGTCAGAGTAAGGATAGAGCAGGGCCAAAATAAATTGCCCCACCGTATAGTACTTAGAACTGTGGCTAATTTACCTCACACAGAGACGTGTAGATACTGAAAGCTCTATGCTGTGACCGGAAAAAATTAAACCGCTGTCTAGTGCTGATACAGAGGGGTCAATTATGCTCACAGAGACTTATATATAATAGAGAGGCTGTATGCAGTGGGAAAAAATAGAATGGCAGTGGATAGTGCTGGTAACTGTGGCAACTTCAACGCAACCAAGGAAAGGGTATTGTGCCCAGGTGTAGAAAGCTATACAGGCAGTGAACAGTGCAAATACCTGCGGCAACTTTACCGCACCCAAGAAAAGGGTATTGTGCGAAGCTCTGCCCAGGGGACGAAACCTATACAGCCAGTGAACAGTGATAACAACAGGGGCAACTTCACTGCAACCAAGGAAAGTGTACTGTGCGAAGCTCTGCCCAGGGATAGAAAGCTATGCAGGCAGTGAGCAATGTTAATAACTGCGGCAACTTCACAGCACCCAAGGAAAGGGTATTATGTGAAGCTCTGCTCAGGGGCAGAAAGCTATACAGCTACTGAACAGTGCTAATAACAGGGGCAACTTCACTGCATCCAAGAAAAGGGTATTATGCAACGCTCTGCCCAGGGGCAGAAAGCTATACAAACAGTGAACAGTGCTAATAACAGGGGCAGCTTCACTGCACCCAAGGAAAGTGTATTGTGCGACGCTTTCTGCCCAGGGGCAGAAAGCTATACAGCCAGTGGATAGTGGTGATAACTGCGGCTACTTCACCCAAGGCATAGAATGGTATCTGTAAAATGCTGTTCTGCAGTGGCCCAGGAAATATTTTCTTACTATTTAGCGATGAGAGTGAGCCCTCTACCTAAGACACTGCACACATAGGACGGTATAGCTTCAATGATCTGGAGTCGCCCAGGAAATATTTGCGTACTATTTAGCGATGACAGTGAGCCCTCTGCCTAAGGCACTGCACACATAGGACGGTATAACTACAATGATCTGGAGTGGCCCGGGAAATATTTGCGTACTATTTAACGATGAGAGTAAGCTGCTATAGCTGTAATGCTCTGCAGAGGGATTTGTTTTAAAAAAAACTAATTTGGTGCACTACTACTCCCAGCCAGCCACAACTGTAATCCACAGGATGAGGAATAGCCCTAAGATGGACCGTTGGGGTTCTTGAAGACAGGATCCTACTCAAACACTTTCCCTCAACTCTGCCTAATGCACTGCAGACAGAGTTATAATGCTCTGTAGAGAGATATATATTTTTTTAAAAAGGAAAAAAAAACAACTTCACCGCACCCAAGGAAAGGGAATTTTGCAACGATCTGTACAGGGGCAGAGAGCTATACAGCCAGTAGACACTGCTAATGGAATGGAATCTGTTAAATGCTGTTCTGGAGTGGCCCAGGAAATATTTGCATACTATTTAGCAATGAGACTGAGAATGCTATAGCTGTAATGCTCTTCAGAGGGATATATGTTTTAAAAAAACGAAATTGGTGCACTACTGCTCCCAGCCAGCCACAACTTTAATGCACACAATGAGGAGTAGCCCTAAGAAGGACCGTTGGGGTTCTTGAAGACAGGATCCTACTCAAACACTTTCACTATATAAGCAGCTCTTTCTCTCAGCTTTGCCTACCGCACTGTACACACAGGACAGTATAGGTGTAATGGCCTGCAAAGGCCTAGATGCTTAAAAAGAACGTCACTGCAGGAATTGTATGCCGCAAAATGCATAATGAGGCGGCGTAGGGACTGGGGGCAGGGGAGGGAAGAGTTAATAGCGAGCTTAGGAGGGAGGGGGCAGAGCTAAGACAGGAAGGAAGGGGAGCTGAGAGCGGGAAGGAGCAGAGCGGACAGAGCAAGAAAGAAGAAGGACATTGCAGAGAAGACGGAGGGGGAAAAAACTTAGAACAAGAGCACAGAAGAGCAGAAGTCGGGTGGAAGAAGAAGCCAGTGAGAAAAAAGGAGAAGATTCAGGAGAATCGGGTGGAAGAAGAGTCCAGCGGAAGGTGAAGAAAGACGGGAGATCTCGGGTGAAGAAACACAGACAGCGGAGATTCCAGAAGAAAATGGAGGACTTACGCTCAAAGATACAAGAGGCTGTGAGGCAGGACGGGACCAGATGGCTAGAAGAACTGCTGGCAAGCTGCAGGACGGCCGTGGAACCCACAGAGACAGCCGAGCGGGAAGATCATCAGCAAAGGCCCGGTGAGGACGCCGCCATCCGGAAGGAAGCACCGCGAGGACGGCCGCGCCGTAGGAAGCAGCCCCCAGCAAGGCTAAGTCCGAGCCCGGCAGCGAAAAGAGGAGGAAGAAAAGGGAGCCAAGGCAGCGCAGGCCCGGGGGGGGGGGGGGGGGCAGAAGCTCTAGAGACAAAATGTCGCGGGGACCTAAGCGTACGGTGGGAAGATCGGCAGCACAGGCACCACGGACATCACCATCCGGGGGTCCGGAAGGCAGAGGGCAGCGTTCGGCAGCACTTTCAGGCTCCGAACCACAGCGAGGGCGCGTGACCGGGCGCAGGACATCAGCGGCGGGTAGAGGTGAGCCCACACAGAGCATCAAGAGAGACAGGGGAGCACGCGGTCAGGCCGCTCCTCCTCACAAGATAGCGGCGCGGCTCGCAGGGAGTGGTAGACACAGCAGGAGGCGCGCTATAGAGTAAGCCCACGCAATGTTAGGGAGGGGGGAAAGGGAGGCGAGAGCACGAGGGGGAAGCTAGTTAGCAGGGCCACCTACATCCCCCCACCACATAGCCCGGAGAGTTACACCAGTGGGTCTAGCAGCAGCAGGGGGAGGGGCGGCAGTTTATGGGATCCCCCTGTGGAACCAGTAAGTTCAGAGACAGCGCACCACAGGGAGGGATTTAGAGGTGTGGGCAGGCAACAGACCATACCCGCTGGCAGGGCTATTAGACACCCAGTGCCACAGACCCCCCCCCCACTCATTACCCCCCCCCACAGAGCATGGCCATATCGGGTGCACAGCGATCTGGCCCTACCACATATCAGCCCCCACTAGCTACATCTGGCGCTTACCGGCGCTGTTATATTAACCCACGATACGTAGCCCCCCCAGCCGAATATGCAGACTACCACAAACCCAGGCACACCGCAGGAGTTCCAAGAGGCAGGGGCAGGGCGCTAGGCGTAGGCAGAAGGAGCGAGCCAGGCAAGAGAGGCAGGACCGCTTATTTCACGAACAAGCGCAGCAGTCAATAGCGCGCAGCAGCGGTAGGGCGCGCGAGTCAAGCGCGGGGGAGAGTAGCAGCGAGCAGGAGGAATTTCATCGAATAGTGGAACAGCCACGGCGGTCGGACCCGCAGTTATCCCTTTATCGCGAGGACCGGGAATGCCGAAGGTGGCAGGACCACGCGCAGGGTCGGTCAGGACTGGACTAGCCTGGCATGTCGCAAATAGATAGCGGACAAAGGGCTCTGCATTCAGCTTGTCGGCAGCCCGAGCACGAATCAAGCAGGAGCCGTGGGAGCGGTACAGCGAGGACATCACCCTTGGCAACGCCGGAGGTCAGTCCAGCTGGTGAGTCCACAATATATGATGTTTGGAAATGTGTTACGGATCCCGCAAAAGTTGCTGAGAAAGGTGATTTGGTAGCAGTTCTGCGGTCGCTGTTGAGCAAGATTGATCCAAAAGAGGGGCTTTCAGTGTCCTGTGTGGCTCCAGGGGGTTCAGGCCCGCCTGTGGGTAATATCGGAATTGGCTCATCAGCCGGCGCAGAAGGTGACCCAACTGATGGTTTACAATATGCTGATTCTTTGTATTGTGGTGTCGCACCGCTGGGGGTTGGTCTGTCTGATGAAGTAGTGGATAAAATTAAGAGCGGTGTTTATATAGATATATGGTCCTTGCTATCAGCGGACCATGTGATGGTGGATAAGGAGCGGATGATGGAGCGGGGAACCGACAAAAAACCCAAGATTGCAAAAACCTTCAGTAACTGGCTGCAGGCGTACCTGGTGCTGGTACACGTGACGTGCCAGCATCAGCCTGCAAAAGGTCCAGAGATGATGGTATATTTAAACACTATTTACAGCGCGTACCGGCTGCACGGTGGTGCAGCCTGGTGGCGCTATGATGAAGATTTTAGGCGTCAGGTTTCGGGTAAGAGCCACATGAGTTGGGCCTCTAAGGCCACTGACGTGTGGATACAATTGATTTTGGCACAACGTCCGACTAGGACTTCCTTTCCCGGGGCAGCCGCGGGGGGCGCATCTCAGCCTCCCGCGGCCGCACCTAGACCAAATGGCTCTTGTTGGTTATACAATGAGGGCCACTGCAGATTTTATGCCACCTGCAAGTTCAGGCATGAGTGCTCTGTATGTGGGGGGCAGCACACGGCAGTTCGCTGTTTCCGCAAACAAAGAGCGGTGCCCGCGGTGGGCGGCGCCAGCGGGCCGGTGAACCCCAGTGAGAAGCCAATACCTGGATCTGTGGTTAGACAGGTACCACAGGAAACAGGAGGCAAAAATCCTTAGATCTGGATTTTTGGAGGGTTTTAGAATTCCGTTCGTTGATCAACCAATTACCACGCTATGTCCTAACTTAAAATCGGCAAGAGACGATATTGAGTTAGTGAAAGAGAAAGTCATGAAGGAAGTGGAATTGGGCCGCATGGCCGGCCCGTTCGACGATTCACCTTTGGAGAACTTACGGGTGTCTCCTTTGGGTTTGGTCCCCAAGAAGGAATCCGGGAAGTTTCGGCTGATTCATCATTTATCTTTCCCAAGCGGCGGATCGGTCAATGATGGCATTTCAAAGGAAGAAGCAGCTGTAGCATACACTTCCTTTGACTGTGCAGTACGTTTGGTGAGGTCAGCGGGCAGGTTTGCCCAGCTGGCAAAAACTGATATAGAATCGGCTTTTCGGCTGCTGCCGGTCCACCCGGATTGCTTTCACCTGTTAGGATGTAGAATCGAGGATAAGTTTTTCGTGGACATGTGCTTGCCGATGGGATGCTCAATTTCATGCTATTTTTTCGAGTTATTTAGTTCGTTTCTAGAGTGGATGTTAAAGTATGAGATGGGTATCACATCGGTAATACATTATCTGGATGATTTTTTGTTCGTCGGTTCAAAGACGTCAGGCGATTGCGGTTTCCTAATGAGTAATTTCAAGAGGCTCATGCGGTTAGCGGGGGTCCCGTTGTCCGAAGAGAAGACGACGGGCCTGGTCACGTGTTTAACGTTTCTGGGGATAGAGATTGATTCGGTAGACATGGTTTTTCGGTTACCGGCTGACAAAGTGGCGAAGTTACGCCAAGTGGTCGGGGACGTGGCGCAGTGTAAACAAGCGACGTTGCAGCAGATTCAGGTTTTGTTGGGTTTATTGAATTTTGCTTGCAAGGTTATCCCAATGGGTCGGGCATTCACTAGGAGATTGTCGTTAGCGACCGTAGGAGTCCGCGAACCACATCATTTCGTATGGGTGACGACGGGAATCAAAGCAGATTTGCATATATGGAGGGTTTTCCTCCATTCATTCAACGGGCAAGTGGTATGCCCGAAGGATGATGTGGAGGGTTCGGATATCAGTTTGTTTGCCGACGCGGCCGGATGGGGCGGTTTTGGAGTAATTTTTAACAACCGTTGGTGCAGGGAACCCTGACCAAGGTCATGGAAAGAAAGACGATGGACAAAAAACATCACGTTACTGGAATTCTTCTCGGTGGTAGTGGCAATTGAGTTATAGGAATCGGAGTTACGGGATCGCAGGATTTGTTTTTGGTCTGATAACGCAGCGGTCGTGCAAACTATAAATAAACAATCTTCCGCGTCCCCGCCGGTTTTGGCTTTATTGAGACATGTGGTATTGAGATGTCTGCAAGGTAACATGTATTTACGTGCGAAACATGTCCCAGGTTGTGACAACGGAGCGGCTGATGCACTCTCTCGTTCACAGATGGAGCTGTTCAGGCAGCGGTACCCACAGGCGGATGCCGAGGGGGTACGCTGCCCGCCTTCCTTATGGAATGTGGCAGAGGAGAGCTGCTGAGGCTGGTGGAGGCATCTGTGGCGGTTACAACGTGGAAGAGTTATAATACAGTCTGGTCCACATGGTTAAAATTTGTTGGTGGGACGGTGGTAGGGGGTGATAAGGCAAGGGCGGCGACGCTGGACATGTTGTCAGAGTTGCGTGATAAACGGCTGTCAGTGGGAGCGGCGAAAAAACACCTAGCGGGAGTGGCCTTCCTTTTAAAGTTGCACGGTGTGGCAGATGTTACAAAAGATTTTGTGTTCCAACAGATAGTTCGTGATTGGAAAAAAGAGAAGGTACAAAAGGACACTCGCCGACCCATCACATTCCAATTGTTAATTCAGTTATTGTCAGTTTTAGAGGTAACATGTTCGGATGCGTTCGAAACTCTGTTGTTCAGGTGGGCTTTTCTGTTGGCGTTTTTTGCCGCGTTGCGCATTGGCGAGATGGTGCCCGCAGGTAAAGCCAAGCCTGGGGGGTTACGATCTAATGATGTAATAGCCACGGAAGTGTCTGTCAGAGTTTGCATTAGGAAATCAAAGACGGATTTGTATGGTAGGGGAGACTGGCTAACCATTAATCGTTTGGGGGACCGATGGTGCCCGGTGGAGGTGTTGGGACAGTTTACGACAAGGCGCCCTCAAAGTACCTAGTTTTTAGTCCATGCTTCTGGGGCACCTCTCACCCGTTTTCAGTTTTCGGGGGTTTTGCGATCGGCTTTGAGAAAGTTGGGCCTGGACCCGGCGGAATTTGGAACCCATTCCTTCAGAATTGGGGCCGCGACGACAGCGGAAGCGCACGGCATGACAGAGGATGGTTTAAACCGGTTGGGGAGATGGAAATCTCAAGCTTATATATCATATATCTGGCCGGATCGAATCGTTGAGGGAGTTTTGGTCATGGACTGATTTGTAGCGGCATGGCCGCATTCATGTGTTTGGTGCCCCGGGGGAGGTTGGAGGTTTTTTGGCTATTCGGGGGTTTTTTGCTATATTTATTTTCATTTCAGCCCCGGAACCGTGGCATGTTTGGATTGTGGGCCATTTCTTCATTTACTGGGCGGAAAGAAGAGCGGCTACTCGACCCATGGGGAGGAATTTGGGTTTGAATGGCGCACTTGTTAATTGGATCAGTGTGCGGGGGCTGCAATGGCCCAGGATGTTGCAATTGGTATTGAAGATAAGCAGGTGGATCCCCCCGGAAAGTTATATTGGTCGTTCACGCCGGGGGGAACGACCTAGGGAAAACGAAGATGAGCGAGCTGCTTGTGCTAATGAAGCAGGACATGCTTCGTTTTCGGGACTGCTTCAAGGACTGCATTTTGGTTTGGTCGGCTATAGTGGCCCGGAGATGTTGGAGAGGGGCCAGAGATGTGGATGCTATAGAGCGCGTGAGGAAATTAATAAACTTATGGATTTCCAGGTTCGTGCAGTCGTTGGGTAGAGTGGCAGTCCGCCACTGGGAGCTGGAGGACAAGGAAAAAGGAGCATTAAGAGATGATGGAGTGCACCTCAACGAGGTGGGACTGGAAACCTTTTTGTCCGGACTGCAGGATGGGGTGGAGATTGCTCTGGAGCGGGTTGGCGGGGTGGGGCGGGATGCGCCGTAGGTTTACGGCTCATACTGCGTGGCCGGGAGCTTCCCATGCGGCGTACGGCATAAAGGAAGGTTTTCAGGCCCAAGGAAGATACAGGGGCTTACGAACGTCCTGTGGGCCATTACGGTTTTAAAAGTTCAGCAGTTTACGGCATGGGAAGGTTTAGTCAGAGGAAAGTTAAATTAAGTTAAAGTATATGTTTTGAAATATGTTTAATAAAGCTGTGGCCAAGCCACGTTTTTCAGCAAGAAGGTGTAAGTACATGTTTGTTATAGGTAAGTGAGCTAAAATTACGGTTATGGTGCCCCCAGTCTTGTATGCTGCAAAATGCATAATGAGGCAGCGTAGGGACTGGGGGCAGGGGAGGGAAGAGTTAATAGCGAGCTTAGAAGGGAGGGGCGGAGCTAAGACAGGAAGGAAGGGGAGCTGAGAGCGGGAAGGAGCAGAACGGACAGAGCAAGAAAGAAGAAGGACGTTGCAGAGAAGACGCCCGCCCACCTGCCCGGTTGGGGTGAGGGCGAAAGAGGACTGGTTTCGGATTTAGGACATTTTTATGGAAGTTGTCACAGCTGGTGAAGTTAGGCCGGGAGCTTCCCATGCGGGCTACGGTGTAAAGGAAGGTTTTCAGGCCCAAGAAAGACACAGGGGCTTACGAAGGTCCTGTGGGCCGTTACGGTTATAAAGTTCAGCAGTTTACGGCATGGGAAGGTTTAGTCAGAGGAAAGTTAAATTAAGTTAAATTAAGTTAAAGTATATGTTTTGAAATATGTTTAATAAAGCTGTGGCCAACCCACGTTTTCAGCAAGAAGGTGTAAGTACACATTTGTTATAGGTAAGTGAGCTAAAATTACGGTTATGGTGCCCCCAGTCGTGGTAATGCCTTCCCCGCATGTTTATTGGCTAGAAAAAGGTGCTAAATAGGCAGGGAAGGGAAATGCAATTGACTTGAGTATCGCGTGGTGTTCATCTTGAGTAACGAGCATTTCGAGCACCCTAATATTCGTACGAGCATCAAGCTCGGACGAGTGTGCTCGCTCATCTCTAGTAATTACACTTGCAATATTTTCTTCCTTTATGTGAATGATCAGTTACAAAGAAATATTTGAGTTTGTATTATGAAATCGTCGGCTCAGAATTTGCTTCTCAGGCCAGAAATGGCTGTTGATTTTTGTCTCTGGTGTCTTAGTTCAAGACTTTAATGCAATATGATTGAACTTGTGAGGATATTTATATTGAGCATCTGCATTCTTTTTAAGCTGCCAAGGGCTGTTCTGACAGCACATAGCTGTAGCTGTATCTATTATGTAATGTACTGAAGTGGAAATGTAGCTAAATATCTTTTTACATATAATAGTGTACATATAATGACTTAGTGATAAGAATTTAACACATTGGAAAGTAGACATCTCTCATTTAATTAAAATGCATTCCAAATATTTATTTTTGTATTTTACTTAAACTGCAATGACAGCAATGTCTTCTTTTTGATTAGGGTCTATGTAAATGTTCTTAGAAATTGGAGAAATTAAGAATTAAGCAATATTTAGTTTAACAATCCGATAGTATACAGATGATTTGACATAGAAAGATTATTGTAAAAAAAAAAATGTTGGATCATTCAAACATGAACGATAATTGTTCAGTGTAAACACGCTATTTGCTCAGTTGCAAATAAGGGAGATGTAACATTATCTTTGCAGCACCACCTATTGGAAGGCAGCATTCCTGCAAGTCAATATTAGACTCTTTATACAAGCCTTGTAACAATTACTGGGTATTGAAAGCCAAGCTAGAATCCATACACAGATAGTTGTTTTGGGGTGTTTGCCCCTCATCAGTATGCAGTAGGTTTCTGACTTGGCTAGCGAGAGGCCTATGTCGTGGGTCCTTTAGGAGAGCACCTAGAAGGTGAGCGAGTGAGGAAACTTATAAGGCCATTCATGCTCCTCTGGGTAATATGCAAATAAGGGAGATAGCACAATACCTCCAAAGCACCACCTACTGGAAGGCAGTATTCCTGCAAGTCAATGTTATATTTTTTATACAAGCCTTGTAACAATGACTGGGAATTGACTTTAGTTTAAACAACAGTTGTTCAGTCGTTCTTATCCATTAGTAAATGGAACTGATCGACTGAACAATCCTGTAAACAAAAAAATAAAATTAGCTCTTTATCTTTGTGTTTAAACTGCCTGTCCAAGCAAATGAGCAAATTGTGACATTGTTTGCTCATTCAGGCCTCGTTCACATGAGCGAGCATTTGCACGTACGTAAGTGTGAACAAATTTGTGCGTCCACGCACATGCCAAAACACGTGTGAATGAAGCTCCGTGCAGCATTGCTCTCAATGGGGCCTGCCGGCAACCCCTGCAGGGATTTTTGGGGAAGGGCTATAAATATAAGCCCTTCCTGAAAATTATATATATATATATATATATATATATATATATATATACTCACCTGTCTGCCACTGCCAGGGCTCAGGCATGTGTAGCCGCTTGTTCTCCCTGCACTGCTCTGAAGCTCTTTCAGCAGGCTGTAAGGGCAGTTGAAAGGGCTGTATCTGATTGGCTGAGCGCTCAGCCAATCACAGGCAGCGCTCAGCCATTCATTGAATGACAGCTGAGCACTGTCTGTGATTGGTCACAGTGCTCAGCCAATCACAGGCAGTGCTTGGCTATTCATTGTATTCAATGAATGGCCAGACCAGTGCAGGGAGAAGATGTGGCTGGACGCACCTGATCTCCGAAAGCTGCAGAGAGGAGTAATTTTTTATTTTTAACACATTCTAGGGATGATTTTCAGGGAAGGGCTTACATTTAAAGCCCTTCCTCAAAAATCCATGCAGGGCTTGCAGGCAGCCCATTGCTTTCAATAGGGCTGCAGAAGCGCTGCTCCCATTGAAAGCAATAGAAAAACATTGCGATCCTCTGACACAGCTGTCACAGCTGTGGCAGGGAAATTCTTCAGCCTCATGGGAAGTCCCCTTGTCACTGAACACTGTGACGGTGCTATCACAGTGTTCAGTGATGAGGGGACTCCCCGCAGAGATGAAGAAATCCTCGGCCACAGCTGTCACAGCTGTAGCAGAGGATCACAATCTTTTCTGTATGTTGTCAATTGGGCCACCGCTGCTGCGACCAGCCCCACTGACCACAGGATGAAGCCCCTGGATGTGACATCAAAGGAATCCCGAGCAATGAACTACACTATATGACAGACAGGTGATTATGTTTTTTTATTTTTTACAAAAACCAGGGATGTTTTTCAGGGAAGGGCTTATATTTGAAGCCCTTTCCCAAAAATAATTGCAGGAGTCGCCGGCAGCCCAATTCTTTTAATGGGGCCGTCAGCAGCAGCCGTGTCCCTATTGAAGGCAATGGGCTCGGACCAGCATTGACGTGTGTTTGTGCACATACTTGGGTGCGCGGTTTTGTGCGCACCTATGTATGCACATGCTCGTGTGAATGCATCCTAGGTACTTAATGAAGATTCTGATCCTCATGTAAAATATCTCAATACCTTTCCAGAATCTTAAGTACTTTAACCCCTTAAGGCAGTGGTTTCCAAACTTTTTCAGCCATGGAGCCCTTTTTGAAGCAAAAGTTTCTAATGGAGCCCCAAGAGGGTAAAGCAAAAGGTGTGTTCAGGGGAGGACTTAGGGGCATGGCTTATCCCAACATATGACTTTTACCTTCGTTGTTATAAAAAGGATAGATCCATTTAAAAAAAATAAGGGATGAACACTGGAGCACTGGATGGGCTATTGATATACAGTATTTTTACCACATGTCAATATCCACATGGGTTTTGTGCAGATTTTTTCCACAGCATGTGGATAAGATTTTCAAAATCTCATTTACTTTTCTGCTAAAACTACTATAAATTCTGCAGCAAATCCGACCCTATAATAGTGACATATGGTCGACATAGCAACGCGGATCAGATGAGCCAGCTCCAGTCATGTGATCTGCATTGCTATGCCGACTGCAGGTCCTGGACGTTCATTTCCTCGGGGTTCCTTCACACTGGCGGGAGTGATATCAGGATGTACATAACAGCCTGATATCTCCGTCGTCATCCATCTGACACCCTTGGATGCCAGGCGTGTTCACATAAAAACAGGCTTGCATCACTGCGAAGCTGAAGGAATCCTACGCATAGCTGACACAGACGTGGAAGATGATCGCGGAGTTCTCTCATTGCTTTTAATAGGGCCGGAGGTCTGATTAAAGACAATGGGCGATAATACAAGAAGATTGAACAGGCTGTGATGTGTTTCACCATTCCATGCTGGAAAACATCGCTTTTGTGTATCATGCCATTTAAATGAATAGGGTTCATATCTGTGCAAGATTTCTCCATTGCGCAATGCACAAAGCTTGCGTGATTTTCTCGCCCGTGTGAAACTGGCCTTAGGAGACCTTCGTATCGGCAATATCGCCCACACCAGTGTGAAGAAGTGGATCACATGACTGGAGCCGGCTCATGTGATCCACGTTGCTATGTTGATCGCAGGTCCTGCATGATCAGGACATTTCAGTACAGGCTGTTGCAACACCGCTACAACAGTGAGTAGAGCAGGGACCTAGACTCTCTGTTGGAGCGCCTAATAATCGCTCACGGAGCTCCAAGGGCTCCGCGGATCACACTTTAAGAAAATCTGCCTTATGGTAATTGCCTATTTTGGCCATGAGAACGCAATGATTTTTTGCGGATTTTCATCTCCACTTTTCAAAAGCCCTACGTTTTTTATTTTTCTGTCAACATGGCCTTATGAGGGCTTGTTTTTTGTTTGACGAACTCTAGTACAATTTTTGGTGCATGTAATGTAATGTAAAACTTTTTTTTTTTTTTTTGACAGAGAAAACACATCAATTCTGTCATTGTTTTTTTTAAATCATACAGTATAAATGACATGATACATTTTTTTCAACGGGTTGGTACGATTACGATGATAGCAAAAATATTATAATTGTTTTACGTTTTTCCACTTTTGCACAATAAAAACCCCTTTTTGAACGCATTATTTTTACATTGCTGCATTCAGGATGTAAACTTTTGTCCAATTACATTAGGGGTTATAAGCACCTGTGGCATATATTACGATATCCTAATTTGCCCTAATCGTTAGTGCGAACTCGTGGGACAAACAGTCCTTCTCTCTTTTGTGAGCTCAACAAATAATATTCCTTATTGATGACATAAGACCGCGCGCCTAACACTTAGTAGTATCTTATAGGTTATGTATGTTCACTACAATTCTTGACTTTTAGAAGTTTGGAAGTGGACATCAACTGACAACATTGAAAAAGATAAGAACCATATGGTGAGCTATTCCTACCAGAGGAAAAGCCAAACTTCACCTGCCAGAAATGCAAGCTTGTGTCTTTACTGGAGGAAAAGGTGCATAGTTTCCAGGAGAAAATAGCTACATTGAAACTTATTAAGGAAGGTGAGGATTTCCTTAACAGAGTAGAAGAAAGTCTTCAAAATGTTGAAGGGAATGAAATGTCCACTAAACCTGCAGAAGCAGAGGAAAGGAAGCATGTGACTCAAAGAAGCAGGAGAATCAGGAGTCAGCCAACACCCATACTGCTCGGGAACCAGTACCAGATTCTCACACAGGGGAGCCTGGTACTAGTTCCTGAGCAGAGTAGGAAGAGGTATAGCAAGACTCTACACACAAAGAACAGAGCAGAGGAAAAAGAGGTGCAACAAGAAATAACTGATGTGAAGAAGAAAAGGAAAGTGGTGGTTGTGGGGCATTCCCTATTTAGGGGAACAGAGGCCGCTGTCTGCAGACCTGACATTTCCCGAGAGGTGTGCTGTCTTCGAAGTGCTCACATCAAAGATGTGTATGATAGGCTGTCAAGACTCTTCAGTCCTACAGAACACCACCCATTGCTATTAATACATTTAGTGACAAATGACACTGCAAAAAATGACCTTGCAACTATCTGCAGAGTCTTTGAAGACCTCGGAAAGAAGGTGAAGGAACTAGCAGCACAGGTAGTCTTTTCATCTAGCCTCCCAGTGAATGGCAATGGAATAAGATGGACCAGGACTCTAGAGGTGAACAAATGGCTATGTCGATTGTGCCATCAGCAAAGATTTGGATCTCCAGACCATGGAATGAAATACCTATATGATGGACTGCTTGCTAGATCATGGGAGAGATTCTTGTATTGTCCCCTCATGTATTTATACATAGTTATAGTAACATAGTTTGTAAGGCTGAATGAAGACAATGTTCATCTAGTCCAGCCTATTTGTCCTCCTATGTTGTTGATCCAGAGGAAGGCAAAAAACCCTAAGGGAAGGCAAAAAAAACCCAAGGTAGGAAGAATCCAATGGCTGGATGTTCTTAAGGACAGAAACGTCCGAGAAGGTTGGAAAATATTGCAAAATCAGATAAAAGGGGAAGAATGGGAAGCATTTAAAGAGACCAGGATGGATGAACACAGAACTTGGATACATGTTAAAAATAAAGATAAATGTGTTTATCAAATGGAAAGAGGGGGTAATATCTAAAGAAGAATATAATGCGGTCTGCAGAACCTGTAGTGCAAGTGTCAGAAAAGCTAAAACCAATAATGAATTGAGGCTTGCAACACAGGCCAAAAGCAATTAAAAAGATTTTAGGGGTATGTCAAAAGCAAAGCAAAGTCAAAGATGCTATTGGATGTTTACAAGATGAAAATGATGAATTGGTTTAGATTGATGTTGTGAAGGCTAAACTTTTAAATTCCTATTTTGTATCTGTTTTCTTTCAGAAAGCAGAGGGAACATCAACTGATCTTCCCTGTGCTACTGGGGGAATAAAAAAAAAAAATGCAGGATATCTGTAAGCAGAGAGATGGTGAGGGAACACTTAGCTAACTTAATGAAGTCAGGTCTCAAGGTCTATATGAATTACATCCTAGAATACTAAAGGAAGCCGTGTAGGTAATTGCTGAACCATTCGCCATAATCTTTCAAAATTCATGGAGAACAGGAGAAGTCCCAGAAAATTGGAAAAGAGCAAATGTTGTCCCTTTCTTCGAAAAAGGGAAGAAGGTGGATCCAGGAAACTACAGGCCTGTGAGCCTGAATTCTATAGAGGGAAAGATCTTTGAACAAATTATTAAACAGCATGTATGCAAGTACTTGGATAAAAATTGAGTAATTAACCAGAGTCAGCATGGATTTGTAACAAACAAGTCATGCCAGATGAAACTACTTTCCTTCTATGACAGAATCACTGAGTGGATTGATCAGGGAAATGTAGTGGATATAGTATATCTCGACTTTAGTAAAGTATTTGCCAAAGTATCTCATAAAATACTTGTTGAAAAAAATGACTAAATATGGGATTGACAAGGCAACTGTTAGGTGGATTTACAAGTAGCTGAGTGATCATACTCAAAGCGTGGTCATAAATGGCTGCACATCCAAGTGGAAGAATATGTCAAGTGAGGTATTACAGGGCTCTGTCCTAGGCTCAGAGTTGTTCAACATTTTTATAAATGATCTGGAGGAGGGAATTGATAGGAAACTGATCAAATTTGCTGATGACGCAAAACTAGGAGAGATAGCTTACACTAGGAAAGAGAGGTAGAGTATGCAAAAAGATCTAGTAAAGCTTGAACAGTGGACGGTGACTAACAGAATGGTATATACCAAGAAGAAATGCAAAGTCCTACATCTGGGCACGAAAAATAAAAAAATCACATATAGAATGGGAGGAATTAGGCTAAGCAGCACCTGTGAAAAAGACTTGGGTATACTAATAGATCATAGACTGAACTTGAGTCAACAAAGTGATGCAGCAGCCAAAAAGGCAAAATTCTAGGATGTATGAAGAGAAGCAGAGAGTCTAGATCATGTGAGGTCATTATCCCCCTTTACTCTTCCTTAGTCAGACCTCACCTGGAATACTGTGTTCAGTTCTTGGCACCCCACTTATCATAGAACGTTTAGCTTGCAAAAATGAAGGCTGAGAGGAGACTTAATAGCTGTCTACAAATATCTGAAGGGCTGTCACAGTGCAGAGGGACCTGCCCTATTCTCATTTGCACAAGGAAAGACCAGAAGCACTGGGATGAAACTGAAAGGGAGGAGACACAAATTAGGTATTAGAAAAACTTTCTGACAGTGAGGGTGATCCGTGAGTAAAACAGGTTACCACGGGAGGTGGTGAGTTCTCCTTCAATAGGGGTGTTAAAACAAAGGCTGTACTAATATCTGTCTGGGATGATTTAGTGAATCTTGCACTGAGTAGCGGCTTGGATCAGATTACCCTAGAGGTCCCTTTTAATTCTACCGTTCTATAATTCTATGACTACTTAGTTTGTACCGTAAAATTGGTGCTCTAAAAGGCACAAACTCACTCCACCAGAGCTGAGACCATAATTAGCAAGAACCATGTCCAGGAAAACAGACAAATGACCAGGAGATACAAAAAGGAGGGACAAATGCTAGAAACATTAACCTTAAATCGGCAGATTAACGGGAACAATGTGGCCAGTTCATTTACGTGGCACGGCCGCTGCACCACAACCCTGTTACAATCCATTAACTGTTACGCCTTGTAGGGATTTAGCACCCATCTACAGTTTACTCTATATGAGACAGCTTAAAGCATGTATAGAAGGTTCTATTACATTAACCTATCAAGGTTGTGTGCAAAACCAGAGGGAATATGGTGCATTAAAACTGCTTTCACTACTTAGCCATAACATTACAGCTACACATTATCTAGGTAAATGGCACAATGCAGTATCATCCTAATGATCTATATTAAGGAGTGTGTTACAGGCATATTTGCTGGCACAGGTTTCTAATGCAATCTGTTACAAATACAAATACAATGCAAAAATCACTAATCAGAGGTCAAAGCTGTTTTTGCACTGTGGAAATGTTACAGCATTGCACTGTAGAAATGTTTTATATATTTGTTTCCGCTTAATATATTTCAAACAACTGTGTAGGTTAACAGGTATACCATAAAAAGGCTGTAGTCTGTGAAAGGGTGAATACCCATTTGCATTTTTCTTGCGCATTTTTTTTTTTCACACGATTGTCAATGGGACATTCTAATGTTAAAAACGCATCACAAAAAAATTGCAAACCACTAAAGTGCGATGCGTTTTTAACATTAGAAAGTCACATTGACAATTGCGTGAAAAAAAACGCAGCGATATCGCGTGAAAAAAACACGCAAGAAAAACGCAAGTGGATAGTGTTCCCATCTTGACCAAACATGGTTGAAAAAGGGAAGACTGCTTTGTACAACATAGTAACATAGTTTGTAAGGCTGAATGAAGACAATGCCCATCTAGTTCAGCCTGTTTATCCTCCTATGTTGTTGATCCAGAGGAAGGCAAAAAAACACTAGAGGCAGGAGCCAATTAGCCCATTTGGGGGAAAATTCCTTCCCGACTCCCTAATGGCAATCAGACTAATCCCTGGATCAACCCCTAATAGTTCCTATAGATGCCCTATTGTTACAGTCACAGTCCTGGGTATAAACAGATCATAGGAGAGATCCTTGTATTGTCCCCTCATGTATTTATACATAGTTATTTGATCACCCCTTAGCCGTCTTTTTTCCAGGGTAAATAATCCCAATTTTGATAGCCTCTCTGGGTATTCTAGTCCCTTCATTCCATGTATTAGTTTAGTTGCCCTTCTTTGAACCCCCTCAAGCACTGTAACATCTTTTCTGAGCACCAGTGACCAGAACTGTACGCAGTATTCCATGTGGGGCCTGACAAGTGCCTTATATAGTGAAAGAATAATGTTCTCGTCCCTCACCCCTACATCTCTTTGCATGCACCCCAAAACTTTATTAGCTTTTGCAGCAACTGTCTGGCATTGGTTAATCCAGTTTAATCTACAATCCACCAGTACCCCCAGGACTTTTTCCATATCACTTTCCCCTAGCAATACCCCATTAAGTGTATATTGGTGACATCCGTTTCTCCTGCACATGTGCATAACCTTACATTTATCAACATTGAACGTCATTTGCCATTTTTCTGCCCAAGCCCCCAGCTTATCTAGGTCCATTTGTAGCCTACATTGTCCTCCGTTGCATTGATTATATTGTATAATTTTGTGTCATCTGCAAATATTGATATTTTACTATGCAGCCCCTCTATCAGGTCATTGATAAATATATTGAACAGAATGTGGCGTAACACTGAACCCTGTGGTACCCCACTAGCGACGGTGACCCAATCAGAGTATGAACCATTTATTACCACCCTCTGCTTTCTATCTCTGAGCCAATTCTTTACCCAGATACACACGTTTTCACCCAATCCGAGCTGTCTCATTTTATATATCAGCCTATTATGCGACACGGTGTCAAATGCTTTAGAGAAGTCCAGATAAACGAGATCAATAAACTCTCCCCAGTCCAGCCTAGAGCTTACTTCATCGTAGAAGCTGATCAGATTGGTCTGACATGATCGACCCTTCATGAATCCATGCTGGTGAGGAGTTATACCGTTGTTCTCCTTTAAGTATTCTTCAATGGCGTCTCTCAGAAACCTCTTGAATATTTTTCCAGTTACTGAGGTGAGACTTACCGACCTGTAGTTACCTGGCTCACTTTTGGACCCCCTTTTATAAATTGGAACCACATTGGCAATGTGCCAATTCAGTGGTACAACCCCAGTCTTGATAGTATCCATAAATATTAGATATAGCGCCTAGCTATCTCATCACTTAGTTCCCTTAGTACCCTTGGGTGTATTCCATCTGGGCCTGTCGATTTATCGATTTTAATCTTCTTTAACAGGTTCCGCACTTCCTACTGCATGAGATATTTTGAGGTAAGAGATATTTTGTGAGGGGTTGATTATTGTCCCCTGCATCTCATGTGGCTGACTCCCACTACGCCGCCCATGTTGGAGTTGGTATTCCACTATTACTCTACGCTGCTCATACAGCCTGGCCAACATGTGCAGCGTAGAATTCCACCGTGTGGGCACGTCGTACAGCAGTCGGTGCTCTGGCAGATTAAACCAATGTTGCAGGGTCCTCAGGGTGGCAGCATCCGTGGTGGACTTGCGGAAATGTGCGCAGACGCGGCGCACCTTGCCGAGCAGGTCAGATAAGTAGTTTTTCAGAAACCGCTGAACCACCAAATTGAAGACATGGGCCAGGCATGGCAAGTGTGTGAGGCTGTCGAGCTGCAGAGTCGCTACCAGGTTACGGCCGTTGTCACACATGACTATGCCCGGTTGGAGGCTCAACGGCGAAAGCCAGAGGTCGGTCTGCTCTGTCAGACCCTGCAATAGTTCAGGGGCTGTGTGCCTCTTGTCACCTAGGCTGAGGAGTATCAGCACGGCCTGCTGACGCTTGCCCACCGTTGTGCTGCCGCGCTGACCACACCGACTGCTGGCGATGTGCTGCTCACATTTCTTAATTGAGAGGTAGAGGTTGCGTTGGAGGAGGTGGCATAGACCGCCGCAGATACCAGAACCGAGGAAGGACCCGCTATTCTGGGTGTGGGCAGGATGTGTGCGGTCCCAGGCTCTGACTCGGTCCCAGCCTCCACCAAATTCACCAAGTGTGCCGTCAGGGAGATATAGTGGCCCTGCCCACCAGTACTTGTCCACGTGTCCGTGGTTAAGTGGACCTTTCCAGTAACCGCGTTGGTGAGGGCATGATTGATGTTGCGGGAGACGTGCTAGTGTAGGGCTGGGAGACACACCCAGGAAATAGTGGCGACTGGGGATGGAGTAGCGTGGGACCGCAGCCACCATCATGTTTTTGAAAGCATCCGTTTTCACAAGCCTGTACGGCAGCATCTCCAGGCTGATCAATTTGGCAATGTGCACAATTAAAGCTTGAGCGTGCGGGTGCGTGGCGTCGTATTTGCGCTTTCGCTCCAACGCTTGTGCTAGCGACAACTGAACGCTGCGCTGAAAGACACTGCTGGATGGGGTCGAGGACAGTGGAGGTGAGGGTGTGGGTGCTGGCCGGGAGGCGCTCGTGCCTGTGTCCTGAGAGGGGGGTTGGATCTGTGTGGCAGGTTGGGGCACAGGGGGAGAGGCAGTGGTGCGACCCGGAGGCGGTGAACGGCCTTCGTCCCACCTTGTGGGGTGCTTGGCCATCATATGCCTGCGCATGCTGGTGGTGGTGAGGCTGGTAGTGGTGGTTCCCCAGCTGATCTTGGTGCGACACAGGTTGCACACCACTGTTCGTCAGTCATCCGCGCTCTCACTGAAAAACATCCACACCTTTGAACACTTTGACCTCTCCACGGTGGCTTGGCGCGAGGGGGTGCTTTGGGAAACAGTCGGGGGATTCTTCGCTCTAGGCCTGCCTCTACCCCTGGCCACCCCACTGCCTCTTCCAACCTGTCATGTTGCTGCACTTGCCTCCCCCTCTGAAGACCTGTCCTCAGTTGGCTTAGCAAACCAGGTGGAGTCAGTCACCTCATCGTCCAGCGGCTCTTCCTCCGAATCCTCCGTGAGCTCCTCCCTCGGACTTACTGCCCTTACTACTACCTCACTGATAGACAACTTTGTCTCATCATCATCGTCCTCCCCACCCACTAAAAGCTCTTGAGACAGTAAGTCCCCACCCTCATTACTCGGACCCTGGGAACTTTCCAAAGGTTGGGCGTCGGTCACGACAAACTCCTCAGGTGAGAGAGGAACCATTTTTTCCCAATCAAGGCAGGGGCCCGAGAACAGTCCCTGGGAGTCTGTCTGCTCATCAGAATGTGTCATTTTCATGGAGTGAGGAGGCTAGGAGGAAGGAGGAGCAGCAGCGAGAGGATTCAGAGTTGCAGCAGTGGACGGCGTAGAAAACGGGGTGGTCGATACATTGCTGGATGCATTTTCTACCATCCACGACAGAACCTGCTCACACTGCTCATTTTGTAATAAAGGTCTACCACATGGACCCAAAAATTGTGATATGAAGCTGGGGACCCCAGAAACTTGCCTCTCTCCTAATCCCGCAGCAGATGGCTGCGATTCACCTGGACCAGGAACTCGACCCATGCCCACACCCTCACTTAGACCTCCGCGTCCTCACCCGCGTCCACGTCCTCTAGCTCTACCCCTACCCTTCAGCATGGTGGATTACGAATAGAGCAGACACAGAGCTGTGTAAATAGTTATGGAATTATTTGCGTACAGTTGGAGTCTGACAGCGGTATTGTAACGCTAACTCCAGGCAGAAACAAAGAATACAGAAGGCTGCAAACAGGCCTAGCCATGCAATAGTGATTCACTACAACTCCCACCTGACACCCAGTAAATTTCAGACGGTCAGGGGTAGCCCAACGAAGGAGCTTTTATTTTAATTTTTTTGAAAAAGAATACAAGCTATATAACATGTATATAACTTTCCCTGTATCAGTGGCTGTGGCCGAAAGCTGTGCGTGAAGTTGACGGCAGACACAGACCGGTGTAAAAAATTATGGAATTATTGGCGTACAGTTGGAGGCTGACAGCGGTAATGTAACGCAAACTGCAGCCAGAAAAACATTATACGGAAGCTGGAAAAAGGTCTGGCTCTGCAATAGTGATGCGCTACAACTCACAGCAGCCACGCAGTAAAATGCACACGGTCACAGGTAGCCCTAAGAAGGAGCTTTTTAAAAAAATTTTTGGAAAACGAATACAGGCTATATAGCGTGTATATGACTTTCCCTCTATCAGGGGCTGTCGCCGTACGCTGTGCGTGAAGTTGACGGCAGACACAGAGCGGTGTAAAAAATTATGGAATTATTGGTGTACAGTTGGAGGCTGACAGCGGTAATGTAACGCAAACTGCAGCCAGAAAAAATATATACAGAAGCTGGAAAAAGGTCTGGCTCTGCAATAGTGATGCACTATAACTCCCAGCAGGCACGCAGTAAAATGTACACGGTCACAGGTAGCCCTAAGAAGGACCGCTGGGGTTCTTCTAGACAGGATTCTACACTACCACTGTCCCTGTCTCACCAGCACTGTCCCTATACTCTGTATAATAGACTGCAGACTGAGAACGCTATAGCTGTAATGAACGCAAAACAATCCAATTGCAGGAATACAGCTTATTGTGGAAAAACTTGCTTTTTATTTTCTTTTTGGTGCTTGAATGATACAGAGAACGCGTTTCGGTTATGAAACCTTGTTCACCTCTGACTAACAAAGCCATTATGCAAACCTTAAAAAGGTTTAGTGAAAATAAGTGAATTAAAAACATATGTGCAATTAACCCATGGCAGTCTATTATTTCAATTACCAAAACCTGTCCATCCTGCAAGAACTTGTCTTGGATGTTATATATATGCATAATATATTAAATGATATATAGAAACAAACTTTCATATATTTTCAAACAAAGACAAGTTCTTGCAGGAGGGACAGGTTTTGGTAATTGAAATAATAGACTGCCATGGGTTAATTGCACATATGTTTTTAATTCACTTATTTTCACTAAACCTTTTTAAGGTTTGCATAATGGCTTTGTTAGTCAGAGGTGAACAAGGTTTCATAACCGAAACGCGTTCTCTGTATCATTCAAGCACCAAAAAGAAAATAAAAAGCAAGTTTTTCCACAATAAGCTGTATTCCTGCAATTGGATTGTTTTGCGTTTATTCAGAGCCAGAAGTAGCCGGATGGCAACAGCTTGTGAGTATACTTGCTTGCGGAACTGAGGCTTGCAGCACATGAAGATAAGGTGGGACTTTTGTTTTGTGTTTCCTATAGCTGTAATGGCCTGCACAGCCCGAGATAAGAAAAAAAAAAAAAATTGTGCAAAACTGCTCCCAGCCAGCCACAACAGTAATGCACACTGTCAGATGTGGCCCTAAGAAGGACCATTGGGGTTCTTGAAGACGCTAACACTATCCCTGAATGAGCAGCAGCACCTTCCCTAATCTCTGCCAGCGTGTGCCTGAGGTGAGCCGCGGGCGGGACTGCTTTAAATACTCGGCAGTCACTTGAGCTTACCAGCCACTCACTGCAGGGGGGTGGGATAGGGCTGGAACGTCACAGGAGGAAGTTGTAATGCCTTCCCTGCACGTCTTTTGGCTAAAAAATGCGCTGAACATGCAGGGAAGGAAATGGAATTGACTCGAGTACCCTAATACTCGGACAAGCATCAAGCTCGAACGAGTATGCTCGCTCATCTCTATTACCGATAGCAGTTCTGAGCTGATCAAATTTTGCTTTACTAAAGTTTAGTTTATTTGTCGCTCCCTGAAAAGGCTTCTTATTGAATGACAGCTGGAAGTTGATTATATTGAGGTCACTGTTACCCAAGTGCCCCTTAAGGTACCTGGGTAGTCAAGTGTTGCTGTGCTATGCTGTTTATATAGCTCCCTTAGAAGTGCATGAGAGTTATGCAAATAGGGTTGCACGGCGAGCTATGCACTTTCCCAAACTCAGGACTTATGAAGGGGTCTGTTAGGTTCCATTATGATGCCTTACATTTTTCCATTAAATATAATGAAATCTGTGACAAGGTCTCCAGACGAATCCTCCAATACAGATGTGAACACAGCCTTACCCATAATGCTTACAATTTTAGAAATTAAAGGTAGGTTGGACATCAGATCAACAGCTGTGCTCTCCTTTTCTGTACTCATTTTCACAGTCTGATGTGAAACACATACATAAACACGCACAATGACATGTTAACAGACCTCATACTTAGGGTGCATTTACACTAACGTATATCGGCTCGGTTTTCACGCCGAGCCGATATACGTCGTATCTCTCTGCAGGGGGGGGAAGGATGGAAGAGCTAGAAGCAGGAACTGAGCTCCTGCCCCCTCTCTGCCTCCTCTCCGCACCTCTGCACTATTTTCAATGAGAGGAGGCGGGATGGGGGCGGGGGTAAGGACCGTGAATTAGCCCCGCCCCCACCCCGCCTCTCCCCATTGCAAATAGTGCAGAGGGGCAGAGAGGAGACAGAGGGGGCGGGAGCTCAGTTCCTGCTCCTGGCTCTTCCATCCCCCCTTCCCCTGCACACGAGGACGACGTATATCAGCTCGGCGTGAAAACCGAGCCAATATATGTTTGTGTGAATGCACCCTCAGGCTGCATGTCCACAGGTGTGATTCCGTCGGCACTAAATCGCCAGCGAATCACTCTGCCTGAAGCATTTCATAGCGTCGCTATGGAAAGCGCAGCCGCGGCGTCAACAAGCGGAGAATCATAGCGATTCTCTGCTTGCGGAATTCAAATCGCAGCATGATGCGATTTGCTGCGATTCTCCGTGGTGAGCCTATCTTTCAGATAGTTCTCTGCACTGAGCCTGTCAGCTGTGTCTTGCTCCCTGGCGGTGGCTCCCGCGGCAGATATTGCTATGCCCGTGGACAGGCAGCCTTAGCCTTCACTAAGTATCGACTTTTGTTTAGGCCCTGATTTGTTGTCTGAACTTTCATTTATATTATGAGTTCTCATTACATGCAAACATCCCGATATGAATAACATAACTCTCAAATTAAACTACTATTATACAAATCATGCATATCTTCACCTTACAGGAAAGAATTATTATTTCTTCAGTCAAACTTGTTCTAATATAGCTGTACTGGTTTGATAATTTTTAAAGAGTAGCCATACTTTTACTAAACAGCAGACCACAAACTAAAGGCTGGTTTACGACAGTTTGAGTGACAGCTTTGAGCGATCATTTTGCATAAATTATTAAGTAGCTAATAAGCTTCTTAATAGCAATTAAGTGTGCAAGTGAAGCCTTAGGCTGCATTCAGACGAACGTATATCGGCTCGGTTTTCACGCCGAGCCGATATACGTTGTCCTCGTGTGCAGGGGGGGGGGGGATGGAAGAGCCAGGGGCAGGAACTGAGCTCCCGCCCCCTCTCTACCTCCTCTCCGCCCCTCTGCATTATTTGCAATGGGTAGAGGCGGGCCTAATTCGAGAAGCTAAGCCCCGCCCCGCCTCTCCCCATTGCAAATAGTGCAGAGGGGCGGAGAGGAGGCAGAGAGGGGGCGGGAGCTCAATTCCTGCTCCTGGCTCTTCCATCCTCCCCCCCCCCCCCTGCACACAAGGGCAACGTATATCGGCTCGGCGTGAAAACCAAGCCAATATACATTCGTCTGAATGCAGCCCCAGCTGCTTGCTAAGAGGGTTAATAGAGGGTTATTATTAGATCCTTTGTTCTCCACGGGGAAACAATGCTATCAGCACTCCCTGTGGAGAACTTCTGATAGGACTGAATGACAATTTTTAGGTTGGACTGAATTTAACGATCAGCTAGCAGTGCTCGAAAAGCGCATGATAGCAATTTTTTTTAAGAACCATCAGCTGGTGTAAATGGGCCTTAACCTTTTGACTGGAGACAGTGTTGCTAGAAATTTGTTCTTTTATATGGCAATGGCAGTGCCTCGAATGTTCAGACTCTGAGTGCATGGCTAAACCTATTTAGCACTGACAATCTTCTGCTATTCACATGATTGTGGCGCACGCCAATCCCTCCTCCCTCTGCCCCCCTGGCCTGTCTGACGGGGCCTGAGTCTAATGTAACCTATGCGGCTGCTCGTCAGAGCAGTTGGGAACCTCTATGGTAAGAGGGGAGAGTGGGGCATTGCTATTCATTTAACATATTGTCGTGGATATGCTTTTGTCTCCACAGACTTGATTATTTAGGAATGATCACACCCTTCCAGATTGAATGATCAAAGGTATGGGACAGTGCGCACTGTCATGAAGTAATCAGTCTGACACACGTTCAGAATAAGTAACTTCCTGTTTATTTTTGGGCGCGTAGCCTCTTTTATAAAGCTTAACAAATCGGCCCTCTTGGGGCAGGCAAAGGTTACATAGATACAACGTATTGTTTGATTATTGGATAAACGTCTTCCTTCATCCGGTCATCTGGCATTGCCCGTCACGTGGTAGCAGATTGGATAGGGCGGATACTATTTCGTACCCCACGTGTGTATAGACCGAAATGATTGGAGGCAATTTCATGAATTAGTAATTGCATAAATATCTCAGGTTATTTGCATACGTTTCCAGTAAAATTGCTGGGGTAATTATTGCAGTATCTAAAAGCGGTACTTGTCTCAAGTGCGGTTAACTGTCTAATTCTTTACTTCTTCTAAATGCACAAACAGCTGGAAAAACAGATATATTTATATATTGGTTTCATGTTAAATTTCATCTTGTCAGCAGAGTTATAGAACAGATATTTTCATATAAACGGAAGTACCTATTGCATAACTGTAAGAACATTTCTATAGTTGAATCAGAACAGAAGGCAAGCATGTTATTCAGAATGTGAATTGACAAGTGTCCACTGCCAAGGCCCACCGACCCAATATAGATATATATTGGGTTTCCACTACAGACCCCCCTTGAAACTATCTGTTTCACTAAACTCGTCCTGCTATGTCCCACCCCCACCACTGACTCTAGACTTGCATTGTGTTGTATACTGGAGCTACTGCTGTCATGGGGGTATAGGATGGTTCGACATCATCGTATTCTGGATCCGTGATGACGATGTTTGCATTGACAGTGGGCCTATTGTTGGACATCATAGTGAAACAGGTGGACCAGGTTGTCATCAGGGTCGGAATACACTGTATGCAACAACAAACAGAAATTAGGACAATTATAATGGCAACAAAAACAGTTAGTATCTTTTTTATCAGAGTAAGTCCAAACCAGGACCCTGTCAACCAATCAAACCACCCTTGATCCGTTCCTTGTTTGATACTGGTGGCTAGATCTCTCAGACGGTTGATTTGTTGGTGGATTGATGCAGAGTTGTCAGAGAGATTGAAACAACACATTCCTTCAAACTCTTCGCACCCGTGGTTCAAGGTCATAAGGAGGTAATCATTGGTAGCTCTGTTCTGTAGGGTGGTTCTCCGTATGTTTTGTACATCTAAGAGTAGTAGGTCCAGTGCCTGGGACGTGTCATTGAGACCTTTTACCATGTCGCAGGCTAAGCCATTAATCACTCTTGCGTTATGCTGGGCTAATGCGGGGGTGCCTAGTGTACTGAAAGCTAGTGCAGTGTGTTCTGAAAAGCTCAGTAGAGTAGGTGGTCCTACACAGCTATCGGGCAGGCCGTGGATGTCCCTCTGATACCTAGGTGTGGGTGCCGGGGGGTCTGGTTTCTGGTACATAAGGATACTCAGTCGGGACAATGCACACGGTCCTCCTGAAATATTAGCGGGGATGTATGTGTACGTCAAATTGCCACAAGACAGGACCCATCCTACTGGTAGTTTGACATGTCTGAAATGGCTGGGACTCCGAACTACCTTCTCACAAGACATGGTAGTCACTATCTTTTGACATTGTTCTTCCGTACGGGAGCAAAGTATTTGGGAATCACTAGTGACCACTTGGTCCTTCTCACATTTCCCAATGTACCGTGGATTGCATGTGAAGTTGTAACATACCTCAGCCTGTGAGACATTTCTGACCTGGAACTCAGTCATATTGGACCAATCAGTGTGTTCTACAGCTTTACAGTAGGGACAATATTCATATATGTTAACGAAGGTGTTATCTTGTATTACATCGTCTTCCCCCACATCATCATCGTCATGTACCATTGCATAAATTGATCTCAATACCTTTACTGGAGTGGGAATGGCCAGTAGGCAAGCCCGTAGAATGTCATCCCCGCTCCTTAAGTTACGCATACACATATTAGTTATATTGATTACATCTCTGGCTAAATACTCCCACATATTGATATGACTTTCCCCCACCCATTTAGCCTGCTGTTTCTGGTTCTTTACTGAGGTACCCTTCTCGTCCCACATTACCAGAACCCCACATAGGAGAAGTATTATGATAACTTGACCTAAATATTTCATGATGATTCGTCCTTCTGGGATGGAGCTTTCTTGCAGTGACTTACGTGGATCTAGGTAGGCTTCCCCTCCAGCTTCACTGAGGTGGCGGTAGTCAACAACACCTGGAACGGACCGTCGAATCTGGGCTCAAGAGGGTTTTTCCTCAGGAACTTCTTTACGTACACCCAATCCCCGGGTTGTATGGAATGGGTGCCTGTTAGAGATGAGCGAGCATACTTGTCCGAGCTTGATACTCGTTCGAGTATTAGGGTGTTCGAGATGCTCGTTACTCGTAACGAGTACCACGCGGTGTTCGGGTTACTTTCATTTTCTTCATCCCACGATCGCCGGCAGCCCATCGCTTTCAGTGGAACCTGCTGTATTGCCGGCTCCATTGAATTCAATGGGCTAACACCGTTCTTCTCTGCCACAGCTGTTACAGCTATGGCAGAGGAGAACGATCTTTATGCTGACAGTGCGGGGGGCCCCCACTCTTGCCGCTATTGTGGCTTAATAGTGGGACCTGTGAACTTGAGATGCAGCCCAACATGTAGCCCCTCGCCTGCCCTATCGGTTGCTGTGTTGTTCCCATCACTTTCTTGAATTGCCCCGATTTTCACAAACGAAAACCTTAGCGAGCATCGGCGATATGCAAAAATGCTCGGGTCGCCCATTGACTTCAATGGGGTTTGTTACACGAAACGAACCCTCGAGCATCGCGAAAAGTTCGTCCCGAGTAACGAGAACCCGAGCATTTTGGTGCTCGCTCATCTCTAATGCCTGTGTCTTGGTCTGGGTCTGGAATGGAAGAGAAAACTCGTGCATGGACTTTAGTTATTTCTTTGGCGAGCGATATAACATACTTAGTCAGAACATCTGAATGCAATTGTAACTGCTGAGGAAAATAACACCCTAGTCTGGGGACGGTCCCAAAAAGGACCTCATAAGGTGATAATTTGTGTTTTCCCCTTGGTGTGTACCTCACGCTATACAGTGCTATCGGAAGGATTTCTGGCCAGGGCATACCAGTTTCTTGTGACATTTTAAGTATTTTTGTTTTCAAGGTACCGTTTAGTCTCTCTACCTTACCACTACTCTGCGGGTGATAGGGCGTGTGAAACAAAAGACTGCTGCCCAACGCCTGCCATACCTCCTTGGTGACATTGGCGGTAAACGCTGGACCTTGATCACTTTCGATGACTTCAGGTATTCCGAAACGGCAAACTAACTCGGTTATGAGTTTCTTGGCGGTAGTTTTGGCAGTCATATTGGCACTTGGATATCCTTCTGCCCACCCAGAGAAGACATCCACCACTATTAGGGCGTATTCAAAACGTCCTGATTTTAGCATTTGGATGTGGTCAATCTGGATCCGTTGGAATGGATCAATGAGTTCATGAGCATTTTGGACAAATGGGTTGGGCCATGTGCCCACTGTACCACTGCTGGGTAAAAGCTCCTAGGCAAACATGGGTGGCCTGTCAGCGTAAACAGTCCTTGTTCGTCCTTTTTTGCTCCCTTCTTCGTCCATTCTTCTTTTTCTTCCTTGCTCGCTCTCTTCTGTGCTTCTGTAAGGTAGTCTGGTTGTATCTTCTCATCCACACTGACCATCATGGACGGGTCTGGTTTCTCTGTTGATTCCACACCTACCGGTAGCGCTTCCACCTGAATTCCAATTCTTCAAAACTCCCCCCTTGCAGCTCTTTTTGCTGCTTGGTCCGCTGTATGATTACCAACGGCCTCTTCAGTGTTCTTCTTACTGTGAGCTTTCACTTTCAGTATGGCCACCTTCTGTGGCAGTTGGAGGGCATCCAGCAGGTGCCTGATGGCTTGATGATGCTTGACTGGGGTGCCTGCAGCTGTGAGGAATCCTCTAACTTTCCAGATCATCCCGAAGTCGTGTGCCACTCCATGAGTGTACCGTGAATCTGTGTAGATGTTAGCTGTACGATCCTGGGCCACCTCACACGCCCGTGTGAGGGCCTGTAGTTCGGCTTCTTGTGCTGATACGGTGGGAGGGAGTTGTTGCGCTTGGATTATCTTTGTGGTGGTGGTAACTGCGTAACCTGTATGGTACCGACCCATCTCATCGGCAAATCTGGAGCCGTCCACGAAGAGTGTGTAGTCTACGGGTTCCAGTGGTTTGTCGTAGACTGATGGTAGATGAGAGATTTCCTGTTGCATCATCTTGACGCAGTCATGTGAAGGACGTGGAATGTCGTAGTAGGAGACAGAACCATTTGGGTTTTCTTCAGCATCATTCTCCTCTTCATCTTCCCCCTGAAGAATCGGAAGGAGGGTGGAAGGGTTGAGGACATTACAACGCTGTAACGTGACATTTTCTGGAATCAGCAGTGAACATTGTAAGCGTAGATGCCTTGCTGCTGATAGATGCTTCGGCTGTGTCTGGTTGAGTACGGCAGTAATGTCATGTGGAGCCAGGACAGTCAGAGGGTAACCCAGCACGAGATCTGAGGTTTTGTCCAGCAAGACATGGGCTGCAAAGACTGCCCGTAGGCAGGAAGGTCCCGCTCTGGCCACTGGGTCGAGTCTGGCTGAGAAATAGCCGATAGTCCGCGATTTTCTAGCATGTTTCTGCGTAAGGACACCTGATGCATGTCCTTGATTTTCGGACACAAACAGAGCAAATGGTTTGTCGTAGTCTGGTAGTCCCCATGCAGGTGCTTTAGAGATCAGGTCCTTGAGCGTGCTGAAATTTCTTGTCGAGTCTTCTGAGAGAGTACAAGAGGCTTTGGCCTTTCCTCCTTCCTCGTCGATCCTTCTGACATCTCCGTACAGGGGTCGCATCAGCAAAGAAGCCTCTGGAATCCAGGCTCTGCAGTACGAGATCAGTCCCAGGAAAGCTTGAAGAGCCTTTTCAGTTCGGGGAAGAGGTACTTGTTGGCTGCAACCCGGTCTTCTGTTAGGTGGCGTACTCCTTGGGAAATGCAGTGGCCCAGGAAGATGACGGTGGTGCAGCACCAATGTAACTTGGATTCTGACACTTTACATCCCTGATACGCCAGATAGCACAGAAGATTTTCAGAGGAGGAGGAGGAGGCCGTGTCCAGATCATCTGCACAAAGTAACAGGTCGTCCACGTATTGGAGTAAGACCACTGTGGGGTGTCCCTCCATCCATGGGTTTAGAATTAGAGACATTGCCTTGGCGAACTGGCTTGGTGAATTCTGTGCACCTTGAGGCATTACAGTCCATGTGAGTTGGCCTCCGTTGTGCGTGAAGGCGAATAGGAACTGGCATGATGGATCTAACGGAATTCCAAAGAAGGCGTTTGCCATATCGATCGCTGTGAAATACTTCGCTGTTGGCGGAATTCCAGACAGTAGCGTGTGTGGATTTGCCACTAAGGGAGTTTCCATTATGGTAGCCTGGTTCACTGCTCGTAGGTCTTGAACCATACGGTATTTGCTTGGTTCGCCCTTCGGTGTCTTCTTCTTCACTGGAAACAAGGGGGTGTTGCATGGCGACTCACATGGGACAAGGGCTCCATTCTGGACCAGCGTCTTCATCTGTTCGTCAATGGCTTGTGAAACCGAATGCTTCAGTGGATACTGTGGTCTTCTTGGGAACGGCATTCCAGGCTTCATCCTCACCATCACTGGTGGAACTCGCAGACGACCAATGTCCTCAGGTCCTTTTGACCACAGTGTATCAGGGATTCTTGCTTTCACATCGTCCGGTATTGTTTTCTGTACTTCTTGACAGGCCATGAGGAATGGTTTAGAGGCAAGTGTCATCTGGTCATCTTCAGATAAAGGGGAGGTAACCGTTATGCCACCGTCTTCAGTGTAGGCAATTGTAGCTTAAAGTCTTGATAGAAGGTCGGCTCCCAGTAGGTTGAGCAGTGAGGTCTTGTGGATCACAAATCTAGCCAGGATGTTCTGTATGCCGACAGGAAGTGGCTTGCTTAGTGGGTTTTCAGAAGGCCTTCCACCTACCCCCACGGTCAGTATGGTCTTATCATCCAGCAGGTGTTTTAAGGGAAAATCGTCAGCACGAATGATGCTCCTGGCTGCACCAGTGTCCAGTAGGAAGGTGGTTGGATTCCCTGCGATAGAGTCACTTGGGCTTGGGGTCCGGTATTATCTACTGCAGGGTTCTGCTGGAAAGAGGCCATACTGGAAACTGGCTTGCCTACATCCTAGTGGGACGGGCCATGGTAGGATACTGGAGGTGGTGGTTGTGGAAAGCCATCGGAAGATGTTGGTTCGGTTGGAATCCTGGTCTGATTCGATTGTCCGCGTTGCTTGTACGAGACACGACAATCTTTCTTGAAGTGACCTGTTATGTTACATATAAAACACCTTCTTGGTGCAGATCCATCTTGACTATGATTGCGTGGAGCTCCCGTTGCCACCATGACGGGGGTAGGTCCGTTTTCCTGCTACTCCCTTTGCAACCGGTAGTAGGACATCGATGGCCAGGATCTTGTATTCCGGTTTTGCTGCCATCAGTCCCTTTCTGATTGGGTCTTGTAAACCAGAAACAAAAGCAGCGGAAAGCATCAGTTGGTGTGTTCTGATTTGTGAGGAGAATCCGAGATCGTCGAAGAGCTGGATGAGGTGACCATAGAATTTGTCCACAGATTCCCCTTTTTCTTTGGTCACGTCCTGCAGTGTGATAGCTTGATCCGCCAGTCTGTCTTGCGCCCAGGCCTTCACTTGCTTGCAGAATTCCCTCCCAGAAGCATATGTTGTCTCTGGAGTAGCATTCTCACTCGTCGGATCGAGGGATTTCTGGATGACTGGCCAATACGTATCACCAGCCTTTACTTCTGTCAGGGCTTGTAGATCCTTCCAGATGGCCGAATAATTACGCTGGTACTGGACCAACTTCCTGAAGAAAGGCATGGGTTGCTTTTCTGGATCTGGTAATCCCGCCTGGAGAGTGGTGGCTTGGCCTGGAGTGAAGCTGACGTACAGGAGTGGGGCGTCTGCCGCCACGAAGGGCATCCTGTGTGGTGCCAGCTGAGGCGTGATCTGTGGTGCCAGAGATTGATGTTCATCTTGTGTGAGGGAGTCTTGGGATCCATAAGGGTCATCTTCTTGTGGAGACATGAAATGGACCTTAGGGGTAGATGTATTGGGCGGTGCAAAGTTAAGTTGTTCTTGTATTCTCGTGCGAGATGCTTGGCTCTTTTGTAAGCTGGGCTTTATTAGTGAGAATTGTTCTCCTGCTCCCCCTGAGGTCGTCATCGCTTTGGCCTTGCACCCTCATCCCTGTTTGCTAAAATGCCATCCTGGCGGCGCACTATTTTCAGAGGAGGTGGTTGGCCTCGGAACTTCTCTCCAGACCTGGTGACTCCTGTTTCCCCATCCTCCTCACTGTCTGCCCAACGATCTTCATCTTCCTCCCTGGGTGGGGGTAGACCAAAGCCCCCCTGAGCTCCACCTTCACCTTCCACAGGTCCTGCGATCAGCTGATCCCCTGCGGTTGCCTGATCGCCTGTAATTGGTTAATCCGGAAACAGAGGAACAGCTTGTCTTTGTGCTTGTAACATTTGCGGATCTATCACTGGGTATAGTGGAGACATGGCAGGTGTATTGTGTCTCTGAGGTGTAGCAATATGGCTGCCTTTATGAGTGGGCGGCTGGGTACTAGGCCTCTGGGGTGTACTAAGATGGCCACCGTACGGAGTGGGTGACTGTGTGGATGGCTGCGCACTAGGCCTCTGAGGTGTATTAAGATGGCTGCCAGGGGAAGTGGTCATTGAGGAAGTGGCTGTGGAACGCATATTGGAATGCCTAGTATTTCCTGTGACATAATCACAGGAAATTGCAGTGTTGGAACGCAAGGCAGCTCCGGATGTGGAAACCGCCTGTTCAGCGTTGAATACAGGAAGTGTGGGCTCATTTACGTTACCCACCGGGCGAGGAGCACCACAGCTTACGCATGTCTCTCGCTGCTTCGGGTTCTGTGTTCCGCAGACTAGGCACATCCAATATGGTAGGTTACTTGATTGTATGGGAGGTGCTGACGGATGTGTAAGAAGTGGGTTCACAGAATTTGCATGATACACATAACGTTTATATTTCCCACAATCCCCCTGTTCTGTTTCTGACCATCCGTCTCTATTCAGCGTCTTGGCGACGCGATACCATCCCTCTGCAGCTGTGAGTAAATTTTTGTCCTGTAGCCTACCACGCTTATCTCTTATCAAGATTCTCCACACCTCCGGCTGCAGCCGTCCACTGGGGCTTGGGTCCCAGCCTGCTACCTTGTATATCTGTGGCCATTTACTGGAGCAGTGTTTTCCTTCTCTCTTCGCTACTAAATCACATGCTCGCCGGCCGTTACTGCTACTTGGTTTGTTTCCCATTCTTAGCTCTTCAGGTTAATGTCCGTAACTTATGTCCTGCTTCTGGCTGTGACTTGTAGTACTAAAGCTTTGAATAGTAGCACTTCCTCTTTTCGCCCTTTCGGAGTTTCCCCCCTCCCTCTCTAACACTGACTGGGAGAAACAGGAAGGATTTCTTCTCTTTCAGTGACAATGCCACCAATATTTATAGAAGCCCCCCTTCCCTCTCCAACACTGACTGAGACCTGCTCCTCGGTTCGTCAATCTCCCGTCGCCCACAATTCCCTACAACAAGGGGAAGTGAAATCCCTGCCTATCTCAGGAGGGGGACATGGATTTCCCATCTTGCTTTTTCCGAGAAATCCAAATCCCTCACCTGTACAAGTTGACTTTTCGTGAAACGCCCCCTCGCTGGTTCCTGTGGCCGCCTACGCTATCCCTAGGTGAACGGGAAATTACCTGGCTGATAGGACTCCGGAGCAGGTGTAGTCAAGCATGCGTAGTTAACGTCAACCAGTGTTGGAGTCTAGACAAGAGACAAGCGGTGCCGCTGCAGGTGTACAAGTCAACAAGTGCTGCAAATCTCCAAATGCCACTGGTCAGAAACAGCCCATGATGGTCAGAAACAGCAATATCTCTAGTCCATACCATGCGTTTTTCCCCGACTGTATTGTGTAATGGAGGAGCGGAAATATCCACCGCGACAGCCCCTCCTCCCTCTCTGGGATTAACCCTATATCACAGACTTAGTAGACGTGATCTTAATTCTATGTAATATACAAACAGGCTATTTCAATATATGGGTTGTAAGCAGGATTAACTCTACACGTTATACAAACACACTAAATTCTATGCAAGGCTTATTTTATGCAAAGGATGAGCAGAACTACTTAGATTCAATCTATTGTAATGAACTTATTCTTTACAGTTGCATAACTAGCAATAGCAATTGTTAGTACTATCCATTACAGTTATAAACGTGACGTTTTGAACACAACAGAGAGTCAGTAATAGCAGTGATTGTTTGGATTTCCACACCTCAGTGGAGGATGTAAGAACTGTCCCTGATAGAGAAGGTGCTGCATTCCAATTTCAATTATGGCAGTCAGATCTAGAATTCTAGGAGTATCTCTGGACGCCGGACACAGTATGTCCCGTCCTAGAACCTCACGGAGTTCTACTGCTACACAATTCAACAATCTACCCTCAGACAGAGGGATCCACTCGTGGACGTTTAAACGATAAACAAATATTTGTGGATTGCCACCCTCAAGCAGTGGACCATAACCACACCGGTGGGCGGGGTAGGGACTATTCTGACTACAGATCTCCCATCCGAGGGTACTTATCGTCAATAACAATCCTTTTTGGCAATTTGGGCAAGACATGGGTGGTATACCCACACAACTAGACAGACAAATAGACAGAGCACCAGTACGGCTGGTTTTAGTCTTACTGCCCCTCGGGATCCGGTCTGGCAGTTCCCTTTCTCCCAAAGCCTTTTACCAGACTTTACCGAAGTAGCGATAACTGTCCAGACGTTTGACAGTTCCCTGACTCCTAGGCTTTGTAACCAAACCAGACCAGAGTAGGAACACCTAGTCAAACCCCCTGACAGGTCCCTTACTCTTAGGTTTTTGTAACCAAACCTGTGACCAAGTAGGGACGCCTGTGCAGCGTCTCCCCCCCCCCCCCCCTTAGGGCAGCTTATTGACCTCGCCACTCGACCAGTACTCTCAAGACAACAGGCATGTAATCATTCCTTTTATCTCTTATGACAGGTTCTTATCACGTGATCGAGACCTAGAGAAATACCTGTCATCGTGCGGGTCCAAACCGTTCGGCCTTGACACAGCGCAGGCAAGCCTGAACTCAGCCACACAGGTATAGATAATTAACTCATCTTACCGTGTTCTGATGTTGGGCCCGCCAAGTCCAAGGCTGCCTGTTCGTGTCTTCTGTCCGAGATGTTTGGAGCCTATCGATCACGTCCCATCTGGGTCGCCACTTGTCGTGGATGTGCTTTTGTCTCCACAGACTTGATTATTTAGGAATGATCACACCCTTCCAGATTGAATGATCAAAGGTATGGGACAGTGCGCACTGTCATGAAGTAATCAGTCTGACACACGTTCAGAATAAGTAACTTCCTGTTTATTTTTGGGCGCGTAGCCTCTTTTATAAAGCTTAACAAATCGGCCCTCTTGGGGCAGGCAAAGGTTACATAGATACAACGTATTGTTTGATTATTGGATAAATGTCTTCCTTCATCCGGTCATCTGGCATTGCCCGTCACGTGGTAGCAGATTGGATAGGGCGGATACTATTTCGTACCCCACGTGTGTATAGACCGAAATGATTGGAGGCAATTTCATGAATTAGTAATTGCATAAATATCTCAGGTTATTTGCATACGTTTCCAGTAAAATTGCTGGGGTAATTATTGCGGTATCTAAAAGCGGTACTTGTCTCAAGTGCGGTTAACTGTCTAATCCTTTACTTCTTCTAAATGAACAAACAGCTGGAAAAACAGATATATTTATATATTGGTTTCATGTTAAATTTCATCTTGTCAGCAGAGTTATAGAACAGATATTTTCATATAAACGGAAGTACCTATTGCATAACTGTAAGAACATTTCTATAGTTGAATCAGAACAGAAGGCAAGCATGTTATTCAGAATGTGAATTGACAAGTGTCCACTGCCAAGGCCCACTGACCCAATATAGATATATATTGGGTTTCCACTACAATATGATTAGAGATGAGCGAGCATACTCGTCCGAGCTTGATGCTCGTTCGAGTATTAGGGTGTTCGAGATGCTCGTTACTCGAGACGAGCGCCACATGGTGCTCGACTCCATTACATTTCCATCCCTGAGAAATTTGCGTGATTTCTGGCCAATAGAAACACAGGGAAGGCATTACAACTTCCTCCTGTGACATTCCAGCCCTATCCCACCCCCCTGCAGTGAGTGGCTTCGGAGATCAGATGACACCCGAGTATTTAAATCTGCCCCGCCCGCGGCTCGCCACAGATGCATGCTGAAAGAGATCAGGGAAAGTGCTGTCTTGCTGTAGCTGCTATAGGGAGTGTTAGGTGTTATATTCGGCTTCAAAAACCCCAACGGTCCTTCTTAGGGCCACATCTGACCATGTGCAGTACTGTTGAGGCTGCATTTAGCAGTGTTGCACAATTTATTTTTATTTTTTTGTATAACGGGCGTGCAGACCATAGCGTCCTCAGTCTGCAGTCATTTTACAGAGTATAGGGGCAGTACTGGTGAGGCAGGGAAAGAGGTATACTGGCTATATAAGGCAGTGGGCTTTTTCCAAAAAGTTGAAAAATATACTATATTTGGCCTGGCAGTGACCGTCTTCAGTTTACGCCGTGTCTGCTGGGGGGAGTAGTCACTGATTAATACCCAGCCTTGCGCATAATTGTTTCCTGGCTCTGCTGTGCGTTCCGTAAGTGAAGTCAGCCTCCAACAGGGAAATCCAAATACAGTGTATATCACAGGCAGTAGGCTTTTTCCCAAAAAGTTAAAAAATATACTATATTTGGCCTGGCAGTGACCGTCTTCAGTTCACGCCGTGTCTGCTGGGGGGAGTAGTCACTGATTAATACCCAGCCTTGCGCATAATTGTTTCCTGGCTCTGCTGTGCGTTCCATAAGCGAAGTCAGCCTCCAACCACAGGCCAATAAGCGACACATTTAATTACAGCGCTCTGTTTCTGCTCTACTCGTAATACACCATGCTGAGGGGTAGGGGTATGCCTAGAGGATGTGGATGGGGGCGAGGACGCGTAGGCCCAAGTCAGGGTGTGGGCACAGGCCGAGCTCCTGGTCCAGGTGTATCGCAGCCGACTGCTGTGGGATTAGGAGAGAGGCAAGTTTCTGGGGTCCCCAGATTCATCTGACAACTAATGGGTCCACGCGGTAGACCTTTATTAGAAACTGAGCAGTGTGAGCAGGTCCTGTCGTGGATGGCAGAAAGTGCATCCAGCAATTTATCGACCACCCAGTCATCTACGCCGTCCACAGCTGCAACTCTGAATCCTCTGGCTGCTGCTCCTCCTTCCTCCCAACCTCCTCACTCCATGAAAATGACACATTCTGAGGAGCAGGCAGACTCCCAGGAACTGTTCTTGGGCCCCTGCTCAGATTGGGCAGCAATGGTTCCTCTCCCACCGGAGGAGTTTGTCGTGACCGATGCCCAACCTTTGGAAAGTTCCCGGGGTCCGGGGGATGAGACTGGGGATTCCGGCAACTGTCTCAACAGCTTTCAGTGGGTGAGGAGGACGATGACGAAGAGACACAGTTGTCTATCAGTGAGGTGGTAGTAGTAAGGGCAGTAAGTCCGAGGGAGGAGTGCACAGAGGAAGCGGAGGAAGAGCAGCTGGACAATGAGGTGACTGACCCCACATGGTTTGCTAAGCCTACTGAAGACAGGTCTTCAGAGGAGGAGGCAAGTGCAGCAGCAGGGCAGGTTGGAAGAGTCAGTGCAGTGGCCAGGGGTAGAGGCAGGGCCAGACCGAATAATCCACCAACTGTTTCCCAAAGCGCCCCCTCCTGCCATGCCACCCTGCAGAGGCCGAGGTGCTCAAAGGTGTGGCAGTTTTTCACTGAGAGTGCAGACGACCGACGAACTGTGGTGTGCAACCTTTGTTGCGCCAAGATCAGCCGTGGAGCCACCACCACCAGCCTCACCACCACCAGCATGCGCAGGCATATGATCGCCAAGCACCCCACAAGGTGGGACAAAGGCCGTTCACCGCCTGCGGTTTGCACCACTGCCTCTCCCCCTGTGCCCCAACCTGCCACTGAGATCCAACCCCCCTCTCAGGACCCAGGCACGACCGTCTCCCGGCCTGCACCCACACCCTCACCTCCGCTGTCCTCGGCCCCATCCAGCAATGTCTCTCAGCGCAGCATCCAGCCGTCGCTAGCGCAACTGTTTGAGCGCAAGCGCAAGTACGCCGCCACGCACCCGCACGCTCAAGCGTTAAACGTGCACATAGCCAAATTGATCAGCCTGGAGATGCTGCCGTATAGGCTTGTGGAAACGGAGGCTTTCAAAAACATGATGGCGGCGGCCCCGCGTTACTCGGTTCCCAGTCGCCACTACTTTTCCCGATGTGCCGTCCCAGCCCTGCACGACCACGTCTCCCGCAACATTGTACGCGCCCTCACCAACGCGGTTACTGGCAAGGTCCACTTAACAACGAACACGTGGACAAGCACAGGCGGGCAGGGCCACTATATCTCCCTGACGGCACATTGGGTGAATTTAGTGGAGGCTGGGACTGAGTCAGAGCCTGGGACCGCTCACGTCCTACCCACCCCCAGAATTGCGGGCCCCAGCTCGGTGCTGGTATCTGCGGCGGTGTATGCTTCCTCCACTAAACCGCCCTCCTCCTCCTCCTACGCAACCTCTGTCTCACAATCAAGATGTGTCAGCAGCAGCACGTTGCTAGCAGTTGGTGTCGCGCGGCGTGGCAGCACAGCGATGGGCAAGCGTCAGCAGGCCGTGCTGAAACTACTCAGCTTAGGAGAGAAGAGGCACATGGCCCACGAACTGCTGCAGGGTCTGACAGAGCTACATAAATGTAACTGGGGCCTTGTCTATACTGCAACTATTGAAATGTGAAAGAGACTTATCTCCCTAAGCTGCTGCAACGGGAATGTTACTGTGGCCTGTCTTGACTGCTACTACTACTGAAATGGAACTAATACTGTGCTCCCCCTATACTGCTGCTTCGGAATTGTTACTGGGGCCTGTTTTGACTGCTACTACTACTGAAATGGAACTAAGACTGTACTCCCTCTATACTGCTGCTTCGGAATTGTTACTGGGGCCTGTCTTGACTGCTACTACTACTGAAATGGAACTAATACTGTGCTCCCCCTATACTGCTGCTAGTGATATGTTACTGGGGCCTGTCTTCAGTGCTACTATTACTGAAATGGAACTAAGACTGCGCTCCCCCTATACTGCTGCTTCGGAATTGTTACTGGGGCCTGTCTTGACTGCTACTACTACTGAAATGGAACTAATACTGTGCTCCCCCTATACTGCTGCTAGTGATATGTTACTGGGGCCTGTCTTGAGTGCTACTATTACTGAAATGGAACTAAGACTGTGCTCCCCCTATGCTGCTGCTTCGGAATTGTTACTGGGGCCTGTCTTGAGTGCTACTATTACTGAAATGTAACTAAGACTGTGCTCCCCCTATACTGCTGCTTCGGAATTGTTACTGGGGCCTGTCTGGACTGCTACTACTACTGAAATGGAACTAATACTGTGCTCCCCCTATTATGCTGCAAGTGATATGTTACTGGGGCCTGTCAGTAATGCTACCGCTGAAATGTTACTAATTCTGGGCTCTGCCTATACCGCTGCTAATGCTATGTCACTGGGGTGTGGAAACGGAGGCTTTCCAAAGACATGATGGCGGCGAGGCCATTTCCCACCAACGCGGTTACTGTTAAGGTGCATATAACCACGGACACGTGGAGAGGACACGTAGTGCCTCAAAAACATCCCACTTCTCCTCCAACATTGAAAACATTCTTGGCAAATAACTTAACAGTGGTCCGTCTGGTGGCAGTCCAAGAATTTCACCTTTAACGACACAACAAGAGAGCCCACCCACCATCCCCCCGCCACGGCCCACTTAATCCTGGCCACATTCCGAAAACCAACTAAATAAAACCGCGCTACTAGGTCTGCAGTCGCCACCACATTCCCACCAACGCGGTTACTGTTAAGGTACATATTTCCAGTCTGACTGGGGCATGCACTGTGGGCCGAAGCCCACCTGTATTGTATCTGACGTTAGCTCTGCTGTCCAGGGAACTGCAATGGGATTTGTTTATGTACCGCCGGTGGGTTCCAGGGAGCCACCCATGCTTTGCATCCACACGGACTTCACATTAGGGATTTGTACCTGCCTGTGTCTATGTATTAAAAACCCTGGTCAGACTGGGGCATGCAGTGTGGGCCGAAGCCCACCTGCGTTTAATCTGACGTTACCTCAGCTGTGCTGGGCAATGCAATGGGATTTATTTATGTAACGCCAGTGGCTTCCTGGGACCCACCCGTGCTGTCGGTCCACACGGAGTTGTACCTGCCTGTGTCTACTTATAAAGAACCCCAGTCTGACTGGGGCATGCAGTGTGGGCCAAAGCCCAGCTGTATTTAATCTGACATTAGCTCTACTATCCGGGGCACTGCATTGGGATAAACTACAGGAGCAATACAGCGCTAATGAGACGTGCACAGCTACGCTAGCATTGGAGTCCGCTGTAGGCACGCAATTGCTGAGGGTTTGTGCAGAGGCCTATGTCCTGGGTGCAGTGAAAGTCCGCTTCCAGCCTAGGATTGCTGAAGCTGTGGGCCGAGGCCTATGCCGTGGGCGCCGTGCAAGTCTGCCATGTTTGGCCGCTCAGATCAATTTTTGTTCATGTCTTGGGTTTCCTAGGATCCACCTATGCTGTTGGTGCAAACTTAGTTCCCATTGCAGTGTTTGACCTGTCTGGCACAAAGGCACTGACTGACTTGGGTAGGGGGCAGAGCGCTGACTGCTTTCCCCTTGCAGTGTGGATTGAGCTATGTGACACCTTGACAGAATGAATACTGTGTGGCACATGGATTCCCCATTGCTATGCCCACGTTTGCAGCTCCTGACGGAGGTGGCACAGGATTGGAGTTCTCATTGCTTCTGTGCAGCATTGTGGGCCATCGCCCCGTCCCTTTTAAAGAGGGTCGCTGCCTGGCCCTGCCAACCCTCTGCAGTGTGTGCCTCCGGTTCCTCCTCATGGCAGACGCACTTATAAATAGACATGAGGGTGGTGTGGCTATGAGGCTAGTGTGTGGCAAGAGGGCCGCTGAAGGCTGCGTAGGGACACTTTGGTGTGTGCTGTGGACACTGGGTCGTGCGCGCGAGGGGGGGGGGGGGTTGGGCAGCATGTAACCCAGGAGAAGTGGCAGCGGAGTGTCATGCAGGCAGTGATTGTGCTTTGTTGGAGGTAGTGTGGTGCTTAGCTAAGGTATGCCTTGCTAATGAGGGTTTTTCAGAAGTAAAAATTGTTGGGGGGGGGCACTCTTGCCGCTATTGTGGCTTAATAGTGGGACCTGGGAACTTGAGATGCAGCCCAACATGCAGCCCCTCGCCTGCGCTATCCGTTTCTATGTCGTTCCCATCACTTTCTTGAATCTCCCAGATTTTCACAAATGAAAACCTTAGCGAGCATCGGCGATATACAAAAATGCTCGAGTCGCCCATTGACTTCAATGGGGTTCGTTACTTGAACTGAACCCTCGAGCATCGCGGAAAGTTTGACTCGAGTAACGAGCACCCGAGCATTTTGGTGCTCGCTCATCTCTACATATGATCCATCTATCCAGGTCTTATCTTTTATTTTCCTGTTGTCTGTTATTATTGTTACAGATGAAACAAATTTTATCTTGATGGTGATAGCATGGTGCAGAAAGTTATCTTATCTTTGCCCATTAAAAACCCATTGTTCTCTTATCTTAACATATAAGAACCCATTGTAAAGGAATTCAAGATGTGTGTGTATATATAGTCCATCCTGATAGCAATGCCCACCATGACATCACATCACATTAAGCTAGAGATTAACCCATCTGTACATTGACTTCACTTTCTTCATCTTCTGTCCCTTTCAGATTCCACAAGTGAGTTATGCCTCCACTGCTCCAGACCTTAGTGACAACAGCCGATATGACTTTTTTTCTCGAGTGGTTCCATCTGACACCTATCAGGCTCAAGCTATGGTGGATATTGTTAAGGCCTTAAGGTGGAGTTATGTGTCAACACTTGCATCTGAAGGCAGCTATGGTGAAAGTGGAGTAGAAGCATTTATCCAGAAATCCAGAGAGGATGGTAAGAGGAAAACATGAGGCTGTTGAAAATAAAGCTTAAGGCCTCCTTCCCACGAACGGATTTCCGCCGCGTAATTCGCTGCGAAAATCCGCTGCGTTGCCCGCAGCTATTAGGTTCTATTGAACCTAATAGCACAATGCTCACGATGCGTAATTCCACCGCGGAATTACGCACCGCGATTTCTCCCGTCCTCACCCGCAGCATGCTCTATTTTCTGCGGGTGAGGACGGGCTGTACGCACTGACGGCTTCCATTGCAGTCAATGGAAGCCGTCCGTTCACGCTATCTCCCGCTGTAACCAGCGGGAGATAGCGTGAAAAAACGCTTTCCCGCCCACCGCCGCGCGTCATATGACGCCATATGACGCGGCCGGCCGCGTCACGTGACACGCTCGGTGACGCGGCGGCGGTGGGCGGTGACGGGCGGTGACGCGGCGGCGGTGGGCGGGGAAGCGATTTCACGCTATCTCCCGCAGGTAAGTATAGGGGCTCTGGGGGGCGCCGTGACGGGCTTCACAGCGTAATATTACGCGGCGGAGCCCGTCACGCTCGTGGGAAGGAGGCCTAAAGCTTAGTGTAGCAGTAGAAAAAGCGATTTGTTTATTTGGAATACTATCATGTTGATCATTTCAGCAAATAACTTAAGCTTGGCTGACACGGGCAGATTCTAATTGCTGAATCAACTATCGGCGTCTATGCGAACTATCCACGGCAAAACACAGGTATTGAAAAGCAAGCAAAATTGCGAGGGGAGGAAAAAAAAATGCAATAAGCTCTATCCATGGATTCTGCGCATACAGCCTCCACTGAAGTCAATGGGGACCATCCAACCCGCAGCTCATATGCAATTAACATTACATATGGACTGAGGGTACCTGCGCCATCACTAAGCAACAGCGCGGAAAATACAAATATTGAAAAACAAAAACCTGTACTGCGCATGACCAATGGCGAACCGCTGCAGTAATCCGCAATACAGAAGCCACAGGTGAGCAGGATTGCTGGCTCGACTCACACCCGGAATCTGCTGCGGGTATCCTACAAACGGAATCCAATCACAGAAAATGGCCGTTACTTACTGAGTGAGGAGTGCATATAAATGCATCCTCTCACCATGCAGGTAGCTGACTACCAAATGGAGGAGCGAATTACACCTGTGCAGGACACCGATAAGGCAGCCACTCACACTGCCTCTTGATATAGAGGGGGTGGCTGCTTGGCGTATACTTCCACACATAGTGGATACAAGGTGCCAGACCGTTCTGATATATGTAGTTCACCATGCAGACCAGCAACCTATTAATGACGCCATGATAATTCAGCAGGTTGCCCTGCACTTCCATCAGTGAACCACATTGGTACTGCCACCCTGGGCTCCCCCTGGAGTCTTAAAGCCACACTGCATGTGAATGATAGATAATAAATGCAAGGTATTGGTTGGATGTTGGCCAAGATACATGAGCCCACTAACCAGTTCACGGTTCCTTGCATTGTAGTGGGTCCCTACACTAATATAAATGCATCACAGAAAGGGAAATAAAAAATTAAAAACAATCACAGAAAATGGCCGTTACTTACTGATTCAATGAGAAATAAAGCAACAACAATCTTTTTAATTATGTAAAGTACATAATGAAGTGAAAATGAGAATTAATTGTTTTGGTTCTAGATCCGACCCTGGTCTTTGTATAATTTTACCCATCACACGATGTACCTAAAGCATGAAGAGGCTCATGGCTTTTCATGTTTTAGATGCATCTTGGTACATCCATGTGCCTACATGAAAATGTATGCCAGGTTTGGCCTGGTGTATATTTCTTGCATAATTGACACTAGTTTCTGGTATAAATGATGCAAAAATCTGCTAGTTTTAGCAGCCCCGACGCCAAAGTTTCTGCCCACTTTTCACAAAAGTGCAGAAGCCAGAATTCTGGCGTACAACCATTAAATGGCCTGTATGTGTAAAAGCTGTGTTAGTAAAGTTCAAAAGCCCAATAAAATATATTTTCCTTGCATTTGCAGGAGCTTTGTGTGTAGCACAATCAGTTAAAATTCCCCGGGAGCCGAAGGCAGGAGAATATGATAAGATAATTCGGCGACTTTTGGAGACATCCAATGCCCGGGCTGTCATCATTTTTGCAAGTGAAGATGATATCAGGTAAAAATTGTGACTTATTTCCTATGCCAATTTTTGCCAAATAAATATATTAGGAGTATCATTTTCTGTAACATAACATAGTAGCATATTATGTTAGCCCAAAAACAGACAAATGTCCATTCAGTTCAGCCTGTTCCCTCCTAAATGTTGATCCTGAGGACGGAAGAAAAACCCACAATAAGGTGGCTCACAGCCAATTTTCACCATTTAAGGGAACAAAGTACCTTCCTGACTTCAATCTGGCAATCAGAATAATCCCAGGATCAACAACTCTTCTTTTTAACATCAATGTAATTAGTGATATAATCAGTAATCAAAATATGTAATATTATCAAGAGAGGTGTCCAGGCTCCTCTTGAACCCTTTTACCGAGTGCGTTATCACCACGTCCTCAGGCAGTAAAAAAAAAACTTCTATGCCTGTGTAGAAATCTTCTTTCTTCTAGACATAGAGGATGCCCTCTTATTTCAGTCACAGTCCTGGGTATAAATAAATCATTGGAAAGATATCTGTATTATTCGTTTATATATTTATACAGTTATTAGGTCGTCCTCCAGCCATCTTTTTTCTAAATGAAATACCCCCAATTTTGATAGCCACTACTTTTGTTGCCTGCCTTTGAACCCACTCAAGCTCTTATATGTCCTTCTTGAGTATCAGTGCCCAAAACTGTACACAATATTTAATGTGTAGTCTGCCCAATGATTTGTAAAAAGAATAATGTTATGTCATGTGCCCCTATACTTCTTTTGATGCACCTCATTATCCTATTTGCCTCGGCAGCAGCTGCCTGACACTGGTTGCTCCAGTTAGGTTTACAGCTAACTAAAATCCCCAGTGTTCTTTCCATCTCAGTTTTGCCCAGTGGTTTCCCATTTAGTGTGTAATGGTGGCATGTATTCTTCCTTACCTTATGCATAACCCTACATTTATCAGTGTTACATGCCACTTTTCTGCCCAAGCCCCCAACTTATACAGATCCACTTGCAACCACATCCTGTCCTTTCTTGTGTAAATTACTTTATATGGTTTTATGTCATCTGCAAATATTGCCATTTTACTGTGCAATCCTAAAAAGAATAGGGCCCAGTCCTGACCCCTGTGGTACCCCACTAGTAATGGTGACCCAATGAGAGTATGCACCATTAATAACCACCGTGTGCTTTCTATCATTGAGCCAGTTACATATGCACTTACACATATTTTCACCCAGACCACGCATTCTCATTTTATATACCAATCTTTCATGCGACACAGTATCACATGCTATGGAAAAGTCCAAATACAAGAGATCTAATGACTGTCCCTGGTACAGTCTAGAACTTAGGAATAGCATTTCTTAGGAACCCTTCAAACATTTTACCCACAATAGAAGTAAGACTTACCGACCTATAGTTTCCAGGTACATTTTTGACCCCTGTTTTAAATTTCACACCATATTGGCTATGCGCCAATCAATTGGAACAGACCCGGTCACTATAGGGTCCTTAAATATAGGAAATAAGGCTCTGTCTATCACATTACTTCATTCACTTAAAACCTGTGGGTGTTTGCCATCAGGACTTGCCGATTTGTCAATTTTAATATTTTTAAGGTGGCTCTGCATTTCTGCCTGGGTTAGACTGGTGGCACTTAGTGGAGTGTTTCTAAGCTGGTCGTACTTTGCCTTCCTAAAGTTTAGTATTTTCATTGCTCCCCTATAAAACTTTCTCTTGATAGACAAGTTGAAATTTATTTTAATATGGTCACTATTTCCCAGGTGCACCCTAACCTGCACCCCTGTTATCCTGTCTGATCTATTGGTTAATATAAAGTCCAAAATGGCTGTCCCTCTAGTTGGGTCCTGAATAAATTGAGTAACGTAATTATCTTTATTTATTGACAGAAACTTATTACCCTTTTGAGATTTGCAGGTTTTAGCTTCCAAGTTGATGTCTGGATAGTTAAAGACTTCCATTTTGATTTGCTGCTTCATCTTTTTACCTTAGTAATAGATTTTCAGTGGCTTGTGTTACATTTGGTGGCCTATAGAGAACCACTATGAGACTTTTATTGTTTTTCCCTCCTCGTATTTCTGTTCATACAGGACCACATGTTCATCTCCTAACATATATCCTCACATAGTTTCAGCTATAATCAGGATTTTACATAAAGACAAACCCTCCCTCCCTCTCTCCAGTTTTTATAATCCCTTATGAACAAACTGTAACCCTGTAAGTTAGCCATCCAGCTTTCATTCAACTAGGTCTCAGTTATTCCTGCTATTGTGAAGTTTTCCTCAGACATTATTATTTCTAGTTGATCAACTTTATTGATCAGACTTCTAGCATTAGTCACCATACAGTTTAGAAGGGTTTGGTTCTTTTTTATTTTAAATGTAGCCCTACTAACTATTCTGACAGTTCTAACTGTGCAATCACCTCCCACCAGACCACCTCCATTACCATTAATTAGCCCCAGGTCACTGTCTATGCTATCTTTCACTCTATCTTTCTGGTTGTCCTCCCCCTAGTCCCTAGTTTAAACATGCCTCCAACCTTCTAGACTTCTTAACCCCCCAGCAAAGATGTACCCTCCCCATTGAGCTGCAGCCCATTACTACAAGCAAAGTCAGCCCAGTTCTTCAGGAACCAAAACCCCTCCTTCCTACTCCAACTCTTGAGACACTTGTTTACCTCCCTAATTTCCTGCTGTTTTTCTGGTGTGACACATAGTTCATGTAGTATTTCAGAAAAAAATACTATTTTGCAAGTCCTTGCCCTAAGCTTACATACTAGTCACCTGAAATTGTTTTTTTAAGGACCTTCCACCTACCTCTAACTTTGTCATTGGTGCCAATGTGTTCCTTGACCACTTAATCCACACCCACCTCTGTTAACCTCGTACCGTGATGTGTTAAACTCGAGCACCAGGAAGACAACATATGAGCTCAACGATCCCGGTCTTTGAGTCTCCCACTACCAGAACTTGTCTAGCCTACCTTGTGCTACTATTTCCCTTCTTACTAGAGCAGACATACCTCTGACATCAGACAGAGGCCATGTCATGCTGCAGTAGTTCTCACATGCCAGCTTTGCAAATTTGCTAGGGTGTGCCAGTTTAGGACTAGCCTCTCTGGATTTATTTTTTCTACCCCTCCTTTTAACTGTCAACTAGCTAGCTGCCTGAACGTCCTGCACGCCCATTATACCATCCACTCCCACATCTGTCCCAGTGAATGTCTGCTCAGTGATCAGCAAACTCCTTTCCATGATGCAAATGGATCTAATTTATATCCAGGATATGGGCTTCCAAATGTGCAACACACTCACATTTTGTCCAGCAGTAAGTGCCCTCGAACAGCTGTTCAAGGACTGCATACATGGCACAAGATTTACACTGGATAGCATTGACAATCGTAGAGCACAGTCTAAATGGGGTTTGTACAGATAGATTTGATAAAAAGTAATATATACAAAAATTCTAATAAATAAGCAGTAATTAAATAAACGTTACTCTTCCAAAGTGCCTGAATCAATATATCTTGTTCTATCAAACTTTTAAAGCCTTGTTGTTTTAAAAAAAATGGATAAAAAAAATCAGCTGTCTACCATAAAGCCATTTGAAAATCTAAAATTCCCTGCAGATAAATCTAACTACAGATCTCTAGTGTGGATGACAGCTGCTGTAGTACAATTTATAAATGCCTAAAGATGATGAATCATTATAGCCTTTCATGTTTATTAATCTACATTTAAACATTTTTAGGGCAGCTATGGCCGCCTGCACATGGGCGGAAATTCCACAGCAGAATTTCCGCCCGTGCCCGCCTGCATTGCAAAAAACAATCCTATGCAGACGGACGCGATTTGTGGGCGTGAAAAAAACACGCAGAAAACAAATCGCGGCTTGTCCTATTTCAGAAATGTCACACCAGACGCGCTGGCTGGGCGGCAGCCGGCACATCACAGAGAGGAGAAGACGTGGAAGAAGGTGAGCTGCACTGCTCACTGCAGGGTGCGGGTCGGATCCCGCTGCGAGAATTCTTGCAGCGGGATCTGGCCCGGCCATCTGCAGGCGGCCTATATAACACATTTTTCTATGCTACTGTAGCTGCTGTATATAGCATTGTGTGAAGCTTAGAGTGCTATCTATACAGGTTTAATAATTATCAGGATTTTTTAACCTTGTTTGTCACAGCTTCACTTTTTAGTGAGACTGACAAAACTGTGCTCATTAGATTAATGCTGCTTATAAATATAAGTAAACTGAAAAATAAGGAATTAAAACCTAATCTCCTAAATACCTTTTGCATCTTTTTATGCCATAGGCCCAGACCTATATGGCATTGCCAATAGCACTCTGTTACTTTCTGCTGCCTCTGTGAGCGACCATATTTTGCCCTTTTAACAATGTATTTAAGGGATCGTAATTCAGTGGTACAACATATTTTTGATCAGGCTACATTTTCATATATCATCATTTTACTTTGCTCCATGTTACTAAAAAGAAAAAAAAATCTGAGGTATACATAAGTATAGTATGGGTCCATAGAATTCTATGAGCACAGTATCTAGGGTTCATGTGATATGGATCACAAATTTGTCAGTGTGCATGACCCATTACATCTGCCTTCAAGGCTTTCTGTTAAATTAAGGGTGTCTCAAATTGTTTGTATACAGATTGCATTTAACCCCTTGAGTGGCGGGTTTCCTACCACCCTGTTGTGCCCACCAGGGCAGGTTTTTTAAAATGGTCTAATCGTTGAATTTCAACTAATTTTGCAGTTGCGTCTCAAGAGCCATAACTTTTTCATTTTTCCATTGACATGGCCATATAAGGGCTTGCTTTTTGCGGGACAAGTTGTGATTTTTTAAACAGGGGGGAGGAAAAAAAAGAAATGGGGAAAAAAGAAAAAAAGGGGCCATGTCATTAAGGGGTTAAATAATGTATTAACTTCCTTCTCTGGGTCATTACGACGCATGGATACCACATGTGTGATTGTATTTTTGATTTTTTACAAAGTAAAGGGAGACAAGTGTTTTTATTATTTTTTTTTTGTCCCTTTAGGGGACTTCCACAGATTCCCCTGATCACATTCCGGGGGTCCGATGGTGACAGCCCTTTACATGCTGCTGTGACAGCCCTTTACATGCTGCAGTCACATAGACTGCAGCATGTAAAGGGTTAACACAGCAGAGATCGGAGGTTTTCTCTGATCTCTGCTGTAAGAGCTAGTACCTAGCTGTCCTCTGACAGCTAACAACCAGCTCTCCCTGCCACAGAGACCATCGGCTTGCTTCTGACAAGCCGATGGTCTCTATGGCAACCTGTAAACAAACCAGTGCAGGAGGTTGCCGACATATCGGCAATATCTTCTGCTGGTTTTTCAAAGCCCTTGCTTTGTTCTCTGTGGCACTGTGCAGGCAGAGCACACTGTCACAGCTTGTGGCATTGTGCTCTGCAGCTCCCATAGTGATACTTAGCCCGGAAATCTTCCGGGCTATGTTGCTATGAGCAGTGGAGCTCGTCCCGGAAAATTTCCGGGCGTGCCACTCAAGGGGTTAAGTTTAACTCAATTCTAAATTTGCAGAATAACTTTCACTCATGTGTGTGTTTTGATCACTTAAAACTTGATTACACCACTTAAATTCTAGTGCAATCCTATAATATGGATGTGAATTTGTTTAACAGTGCAAGTAGAAGGTCTTTGCTGCTTGTGTTACACATGTTAAATATTGTGAAAATAATGGATCATGATTCATGATCTTGCAACATTGATCCTTGTAGTTGAGATTTCTTTTAGAAATATTGCCTGAAGAAACCCCTTTTTGAAGTCTAAATGCATTTGGTTGTGTTACCTATGTAACGAATAAAGAATGTTCTTTGTGTAGTAAGTCTTACATTACATATGCTAATGTACTCTGAGTAGCGCCTACCCACTGGTCATGTTTTGTATAGTAGTTAATGATTTAGAAATCTTGGCAGTGTTTATTTTTAATATTTAATTTTTCTTGTCATGCACTATTTTTCACAGGCGAGTACTTGCAGCAGCAAAGAGGGCAAATCAAACAGGACACTTCATGTGGGTTGGCTCTGACAGTTGGGGTTCAAAGATTTCTCCAGTACTTCAGCAAGAAGACGTGGCAGAAGGAGCTGTCACTATACTACCCAGACGGGCTTCAGTCAGAGGTTTACTTACATCTTGAAGTTTGTTGTATCTTTCCAAGTTTCTTTAGTTTACACTTTTATCCTTTAATATAATGTTATGTGTTGATTTTCATTTAGGATTTGACCGTTATTTTACTAGTCGGACACTAGATAATAATAGGAGGAATGTCTGGTTTGCTGAATTCTGGGAGGACAATTTTCACTGCAGACTGAGCAGAAATGCACTACGCAGAGGTGGTCATGGAAAGAAATGCACCAGTAAGTAAAATATAGAAACAATAAACTAAGGTCTAGGGTAGAGTTTGGAGGTCCATGTACATGCGGAGGCAGAATTACAAATTCTGCCTAATATTTACTGTGCTGAAACGTTTGCATGCTTCATTGCATTGTAGGCTATGCCCGTTCAAACCAAGGCTGCACTGAAACATAGTAGAATTTCTGTGGAATTTTAGCTGCTGAATGCCAAGATGTCGTAGCAATGTGCAGCACATTGTAAGTGAATGAGGTTTAACAAATCCCATTCACTTACAGTGGAAGAAAAATCTGCAGATAGGCATGCTCTATTTGTTGCAGAAATGCCGTGGATTTTCACAGTGGAATTCAAACATTGCAATCCAAGAGTGAATTGTGTGGTAAAAATCCACATTCACTCCACAATGCGTGACTAATACGCTAACTCATGATCCAGTCCTGCTAAGTCATACTCATGGAAACATATAATGGTAGAGTTGGAAGGGAATTGTTGTACCTCTTTCTCCTCTGCTCTATTCTTTGTGGGTACAGAAATGACTCTTGCTGTACTGCTTTCTCCTCTGACCTGTTCTTTGTGGGTAGAGTCATTTCTTGCTGTACCTTTTTTTCCTTCTGCTCTGGAACCAGTATCAGGTGCCCCTGCGTGAAAACCTTGTACTGATTCCCAAGCAGTATGAGTGCTGGCTGACTCTTGAACCTCCTGCTTCTTTAGGTCACATGCTTCCATTCCTCTGCTTCTGCAGGTACACTGGATATTTATTTTCCTTCAACATTTTGAAGACTTTCTTCTACTCTGTCAAGGAAATCCTCATCCTTTTCCTCCAGTAGAGATACACGCTTGCATTTCTGGCAGGTTAAGTTTAGCTTTTTTTCTGGTAGGTCTGTAAACATGTAGCATATGTTGCAGCTCACCAAATGGCTCCACCACTTTTCCATGTTGTCAGTTGATGTCCACTTCCAAACTTCTAACAGTCAAGAATTGTCGTAAAAAAAAATATAATCTGTGAAAAACTGCTAAGTGTACAATTTTGCAAACAGTTAGGCGATGTCCTCCGAGCAGCTGGACCAGGCTAATCCTAGCAATCTTTCCGCTTACAGTGATTCTTTTGCTGCTCCCAGAATGCACAGGGAATATGTAAATGATCTTTCTGCAGCTCCAATCTCTGGTTAACTCACTTGTTGCGCAGTATAAAAAGTGTCTAAACATATACTAAATGTGGTGCAAGCCATGTACATAATTTTTTTTGAAACAAATTTCATTTAACATAGTAAATCTTCCCCATTGTGCATATCTAGTGTTTTATATTATGCTCACTCATGTGTGTTGGCAAGCCTGTGTAGAAGTAAAAGGTAGAGCACTTTGAATGCATAACCTGTGTAGACTTTAAATGGTGATAAGACAGCATCAGTTATGTATCTGCTTGTGAATATGAATACTGAAATAAGAGAGGGGCTTTGTGGCGAGAAGAGTAGATGCGCATGGTGTGAGCTCCAGTTCACCTATTTAAAAGACAATTTTCTCCCTTGAGCCTTGTTCATACGGGCGTGATTTTAGCGTAGAATAGGTGTGAAAAGATCACGTCTATTAGAACCAATGGTTTCCTATAGAAACATTCAGATGAAGGAATTTTAGATGTGCATAAAACTTGCATCTAACAAAGATAAGACATGCTAGTGCAATGCACGCATCTAGGGTCTATTATGCGCAGAAGTCTCCATAGAGTCCTATGGGAGCTGGATAACTTGCAACACGCAGCTTCTGATCGTGTGAATGGGTAATTTCACTGCTAAATAAGCTGGAGACTTAATAGCAGGAAATCATCCGTCAACACTTTATTTAAGTGCAGTATCGATGTGATGTTTTCACGCACCTATCCCACGCTAAAACCACACTCGAATGAATGAGGCCTTAGTGGGAGAAATCTGATACTTTTTGGATAGTTGCGCCCAGCACCAGATTTTTTTTGTATTTCCAATATATTGCATGACCTGTTATCTTAAAGGGGTTGTCTCACGGCAGCAAGTGGGGTTATACACTTCTGTATGGCCATATTAATGCACTTTGTAATGTACATCGTGCATTAAATATGAGCCATACAGAAGTTATTCACTTACCTGCTCCGTTGCTAGCATCCCCGTCGCCATGGATCCGTCTAATTCTGATGTCTTCTTGCTTTTTTAGACGCGCTTGTGCTGTGCAGTCTTCTCCCCTTCTGCTCGGTCCAGGCACGAGCGGCGTTCTGGCTCCGCCCCCTTCTACGCATCATCGCGTAGCTCCGCCCCGTCACGTGTGCCGATTCCAGCCAATCAGGAGGCTGGAATCGGCAATGGAACGCACAGAGCCCATGGTGCACCATGGGAGAAGACCCGCGGTGCACCATGGGAGAAAACCGCAGTGCATCCCTGGGAAAGGACCGGTGGCCATCTTGGGAGAAGATTTTTTAAAGTCCTTATTTCGTCGGATCGGTAAGTAGCAAGCGGCTTAAAAACCACTTTACTTTGCTATTTTATGCCAGGGGGGTGACAGGGGGAATGGGGTAAGGTAAAATTTTGAGGTTTGCCGCGAGACAACCCCTTTAAGGTTTAGACTGCTGGCAGCACCTCCACACATGCACGTTTACTACTAATTATTAATCACATAAGTACTTAACTGACCAAGAAATGCCACCATGGAGCTGCTCCACCTTTTTCAATTTCTACATCCCTTTAAAGCTAACATAGGAATTACTCTTTCATTAAGATGATCAAGAGACCACACCCCTGGTCTGAAAACTGGCAGTATTGACAATTTAATTAAAAAAGCAGTCTATGAAACGAACAAAAGTCACAGCTATGGCGCCCATGTCTGCCAGCTAAACAAACCCCACCACTATAACGGCCCACACAAATCTGGATAATGACCGCTGCGATTCAGATTAAAGTTGCCCCTGAATTCATTTCCTCAGGCCTCTCTTTCATCCTTATGAGATCTAACCACCTTAGTTGATTTAGGATTTGAATCAAAAGTAGGTAGAATGCTGCGATGGAGTGGGTATAGTCACTAACACACATACCCTCAATCCCCTCCAGCTGCCTAATTTTTTTAAATAAATGTTTCCATAATCAGTGAAAAAGGAGATCGCGGGGCGACCTCTCTTCATACAGCGTGGGTGTCAGATGTTTATTACAGCGGACACCCACGGGCAATAGCTGCAATCAGCTGTGCGGCTGCTTAACACTTTTAACCCTTTAAATGCTATTAACGCTGACAGTGGCATTTAAATCTCCTAAACAATGTTCAGGGGTCTTGTACAACCCCCCTGTGATGAGATTGCTGGGAGCTGTGCAGGTATCTTGGCAGCTGCGGTCCTTCTAAAAGGACCCAGGGCTGTCTTAGCAGACTGCCTCTCAGGCCATCCCCGTGGGGTGGCTTGAAAGGCTGCCTGTAAAATTGCAGTATGATGTAACGCTATTGCCTTACATCATACTGCAGGAGCGATTAAAGCATCGCTAGTTGTGGTCCTCCAGGGAGGGGGGGGGGGGGGCTAAAAAGAGAAGTAAAAGTAAGTTTTACTAATTCTAAAAATCAAATAAAGTAATAGAAGTTTAAATCTCCCCCTTTTGCCATATCTATAATAAAAAAAAATAAAATCATAAAACAAAAATGCATATTGGGTATCGCTGTGTTCGTAAACATCCAATGTGTCAAGAATGTGCATTGTTTACCCCGCATGGTGTATATAGTCTGAAAAAAAAAAATAATGCCAGAAATTCACTTTTTTGGTCACCCTCGCACAACTATGTCAACGAAAAAAAAGGTATTGTGTGCAGAAGATGGCAGCAGAAAATAATAATAAAAAAAATTAAATGTCTTTAAAAAAACAATAGTACTACAACAACAACAACAAAAAACTACACAAGTTTGGTATTGTAGTAGTCGTACTGACCCATAGAATAAAGTTATCATACCCATAGAATAAAGGTAGTTTTTGTTGCAGTTTGTGCGCCGTAGAAACAAGACGCAATGAAAGATGTCAGAATGTCATTTTTTTTCATCTTACTCCATTTAATTTCTCAGTACATTACATCGTACATTAAACAGTACCATTAAAAAAATACGACTTTCTCCTGCAAAAAACAAGCCCTCAAACAGCTATGTTGATGGATTAAAAAAAGAGTTACAATTTTTTAAAAGGGGGGAGGAAAAAACGAAAATAGAAAAGAAAAAGGGCCCTGTCCTTAAGGGGTTAAAGGCAGGAAATAGAGTTCCGTTTTTTTTCCGTATTTTTGCTAAAAGGTGACCTATATAGAGAAGATGGCTGAGATGCGTGTAAAGGCCCATTTAAGCAACGATTATCGCTCAAAATTCGCCATCTTTTGAGCGAGAATCGTTGAGTGTAACTGCACTTACATCGTGCAGTTTTCGTTATCCCATCGCTCAACATCATCTTTCAGCATGCTGAAAGATGACGATAAGCCTTATCAGGGATTTACAGCGGGATACAGCTGATGCTATTGTTTTTTGTTTTTTTTATAAATCAGTTTTTATTGAAGTTTTGGCAATTAGACAGAAATATCAAAAGATACAACATGTAACAATCATACATGGGAAGGGAGAGTGCAACCTGCCAGTATTATAATTTCATACTCAGCTATTCGTTCTGCAATTGGCATTATGAAAAGATATTTGTAACGCTTCTGGAGGAGTTTTCATAATAAAGTAAAGCAACACTATCAGAACTTTTCTCCTCCAGTTTAACTCTCCAACCCGACAGATGGTAATATAACACAAAATCAACATGTGTTGATTGTGAAGGGGGGGGGGGGTAGGAAGGAGGGGGGAGGAGAGTGCTGTAGGGACGAAGGGGGAAGGGGGATGGGAATGCCGTGGTGGTCTCTTAGTACAAGGCGGGGGGGGGGGGGTGAGATGGAAAGAGCGCCCCCAACTCGTCCGTCTTTTTAGTCTCACAACACCAGGGGCCGAACCTCACGCCATGGCGCCCATGTTACGATGAACTTGTCATAAGATTTGTTGGACCAGCTATCTAATTCTTCTAACGAGTATAGATTGTCCACTCTATCTCTCCATTGACCCAACGTTGGGGGAGTATTTTGTAGCCATAGACGGGGAATTAGGGATTTAGCAGTATCCAGGAGCAAAGCAATCAATTTATTTCTGGAGGGGTGGAAATGCGCATTTGGCCTCCATAACAGGACTAGGTCCGGTGAGATGGAGATCTTTGGGTTAATCTTCTGTATAATTTCTTCCACGCCTCTCCAAAAGGGGGTCAGCAATGGGCATGACCACCAGATGTGAAGGTATATCCCTACATCTTTCTTACATCTCCAGCAAGCTTTCTGGGTGGAGAGTTTGTGGTCAAATAAACACTGAGGGGTTCGATACCACCTTACCAGCAGTTTGTAGTGTGCCTCTTGGGCCAAGACGCAAGGGGACAGACCGAATGAGGTATTAAGGATTGAATTAGTTTCTTCTGTGCTTAGATGGATCCCCAATTCCTTCTCCCACGAGATGAGGAAGGTTGGTTTATAGGGCTGAACTGGGGAGATAAAGTTCTTACGAAGGAAGGTAATTTTCCTCTGAGAGGCTTTGTTGTCTAGCCAGGCTCTTTCAAAGGGTGTAGAAGGTCTAGTGGATTTGTAAGTGCTGAAGTATGCTTTAAACATGCCCGTCACCTGAGCTACCTCCAAGAAGGAGAAGTTCTGCTCCAGCTGCAGCTTTTGGAGGATGCTGATAGGGTCCAGATGGGCCAGGGATTGTAGATGTGCTATATGAAGTGACTTAAATTTCCCCCACACCGGGGCAAAGTCCTGACTCTTATGGGGGTTCAGAATTTTGGAGATGGAGGACAGCGGGAGTATGGGTGAGGGAGATGGAGCCAGCTCCTCTCTAAGCCTATCCCATACCCCACAAGGCCCCCTGAGAAGCGGGTTGTAAGTCTTGGCCTGATAGCGTGATCTGACTGGGAACCATAGGTCCTCTGCCAGAGGAGTTCTGTTATACCCTTCTGCCAATTTTGTAAGTATCCTATCTCCCTTCGTCTGTGTCAGGTCCCACCAGTATTGAAGCTGGGAAGCTCTGTAGTAGTCGCTTAGGTTGGGGAGGTCTATGCCCCCCTCCTTGCCCCTCCTGACCATCAGGCTGTGCGCCAGTCTTGGTCTCCTCCGCCTCCACACAAAACATGAGAAGGACGAGCGCAACTCTTTAAAAAAGCTGGTAGGGAGGTGGATAGGGAGCATCCTGATCTTGTATAGAATGATAGGAAGAATGTAGGTTTTAATAATGTTTTTTCTCCCAAACCATGACACAAATGGGATATCATAATTTTTGAGAAGGTGCTTGACCCGGTCGATAAGAGGGGCGAAGTTTGCGTTGTATAAATCTTCGGCTTTTCTGGTTAGTCTAATACCCAGGTATTCTAGGTATATGGATGACCAAGCCCATGGCGAGTTGGCTCTCAGCTGGTCGTACTGCTTGGATGGAATGGAGATATTTAAAGCTGTCGACTTTGCGAAGTTAATTTTAAAGTTTGATAATTTGCCAAACTCCTCTAAAAGCTCTAAGAGTCTGGGCAGACTCTTCTGGGGGTCGGTAACCAAGAATGCCATGTCGTCCGCGAAGGCCGCCGCTGAGAGTTGTTGGCCACCCACATTGAGGCCTTTCACCCCAGCGTCCTGCCTTATCCTCAGCAGTAGGGGTTCCAGAGACAGAATAAATAGAGAGGGGGAGAGGGGGCACCCCTGCCGAGTGCCATTTTTTATGTGGAAGGGAGGGGAGAGAGTCTCGTTTACTCTAAGTCGTGCATGAGGGCAAGCATATAGCGAGAAAATTGCACGTATGAACTGCTCGGGCAGGTTAAAGTGGTGGAGCACCCTCTCCATGTACAGCCAGTCAACCCTATCAAAAGCCTTTTCGGCATCCGTTCCTACTAGGGCAAGAGGGATATTGTGATATTGAGCAAATCTGGCCGCATGGAGAAGTCTAAGGCAGTTATCTCTCCCCTCCCTTCCTTTAACAAATCCCGCCTGTTCTTCCTCTATTAGGGAGGGTATAAAGGGGGACAGTCTATTTGCCAACAATTTAGCTCACAGTTTCATATCCAGATTAATCAAGGATATGGGGCGGTAGTTCCCGCAAAGCTCCGGGTTTTTGTTATCTTTGTGAATCATGGCAATGTGTGCCTCCTGGGCCTGTCTCGGCAGGGATGCGCCCCCCATCAGGTCATTATACAGGGTTGTCAATCTAGGTTTCAACTCTGGGAGGAATATTTTATAGTAGTGAAGGGGGAAACCGTCAGGGCCGGGGCTTTTATTAGGAGGGCTGGACGTTATCAGTTCCTCCACCTCGGTTTGTGTTATCTGACTAGTTAGGGAGGAAGCCTTCAGTGAATCAATTCTAGGCATTTTAATCCGCCGGAGAAAACCGTCGATGAGGTCTGTGTGCCTTTCAGGGGGTGAGGTATCACCTTCTTTTTTTATGTTATATAGATCCGAATAGTACTTTCGGAATTCCTCCGCTATGTCTTTGGAGGCGGTCATAATTACTCCAGATGGGGCCTTAATGGCCCTGATCTGGTTCCTAGTGCGAGCTTTTTTAATTAGTGCTGACATAAGTCTGCTGCCTTTATTGCCCTGGGCGTACACCTTATGTCTGAAATATAACTGTTTTTTATTGAATTTAGAGTTCAATAGTAGTTTCAGGTCAGCTCTTACCTCAGCCAATTTATCTAGGTTTAGTTTAGTTTGTGACAATTTCGCTGTTAACTCTAGTTTAGCAATCAGTGAGAGCTTATCATCAATAGCCTTCTGTGTGCGTTTCTTGACCCGAGAACCCAGGTCAATCAACAGGCCTCGAATATAGGCCTTATGGGCCTCCCAGACTATCGGGGACTTGGACCCCTCTGTGGAGTTAAGGAGAAAGTACTCCTCTAGGTGTTTGGTCAGATATTCTTTGTCCTCTATCTGATCTAGGAGAGATGTATTCAGTGACCATCTCCACTCCCTAGCGCATGATTGTGGTGGACGGATCGTCACGTGCACGGGGGCATGATCTGATATGGTCATAGTGTCTATGACGGCACTGATCAACGTCGTGAGGAGGGCGGAGGAGACCAAGATGTAATCCAACCTTTGGTATGTCGAGTGTACCGAAGAGAGATAAGAGAAATCCTTAGTGGTGGGCTTAAGAGAACGCCACGAGTCCACCAAGCCGAGCTCCTGAATCTGTTTGCCCAGTCTTCTCAGTTTGCCCTGCGAGACCTGCGACCGGCCAGAAGAGGAATCTAGAGCGGGGTTGAAGGTGACATTAAAATCACCTGCAAGAATAATCTGACCTGCACTAAATTGTTTCAGAATTTCCAGCTGTTTTAACAGCCAGGGCACTTGCTCCGAATTGGGAGCGTAGATATTAGCTAGGGTCATTTTGGTGTTGTTTAGTGTACCCCTCAGGAAGAGAACTCTTCCCTCCTCATCCCCAAAACGAGCCTCCTCCACGAAATTGATCGTTTTGTGTAAGAATATGGAGACCCCCTTGAAGGCCGAAGAGGGGTGAGTGCTATGAAAGGCACTGCGAAAGCACTACCCCGGAAGGGAGAAGGCTTTGCCGCCCTTGAAGTGGGTTTCTTGGAGAAAAAGAATTTTGGTATCGTACCTTCTCAGTAGCAGTTCAAGGTCATGACGTTTAGACGGAGAGTTGAGGCCCCTGGCGTTGAAGGATGTGAGGCGTAAACCATTCATTAGGGCGTACCTGAGCTAAGGAGTGAACAAACAGAAATGTAAATGTACCAAGATGTCACCAGATAGAGGGTGTGGGCGTCCGCTATATATCTTCTTCGTGAGACCACAGCGGCAAAGCGGTGGGGGGGGAGTTATTAAAAGGTGCGGGAAGGTTAGGGAAGAGGGGGAGGGTAAGAGGACAGGGGGGGTGCAAACACAAGTCTAGTTGTTAACAGAAAGGACAGAGATTCCCTGTAAGGAGAGTCTCTGCCCGCAAAGTAGATTTAACTTTTCAATCTGAAACTACTAAGTTTGTAGTTCAATAACCGAGGACAGTTAACTGAAAGCCCGAGACGTCGTAGACTATTTTGGGAAATCAGAGTAAAGTTTAAAGTTTATTACCTGGACGTATCAGTACAGACGCCCATCCAGTCCCAACAGGGGGGAGCTAGTGGGCTAGGCGCCTGAGGTGAATGGTAAAATGCAATAAAATGCAATATGTAACGTATAGCGACAACATATATTGTGAAACATATAAAACGCATAGAACGTGTGGTGGGGCCGAAGTATGGAGGGACCTTAATGGTTGATACTTTGTTAAGTAACAGTCACCAGTAATAAGGCAGAGTGTCGAAGATTTGTTGAAGGTGCAATCTCGTCATCCCACCGGGGGATCCCTTGGAGACGGGAAGAAACGGTTCTGCGCCATCAACCTCGTCGGGCATTGGAGACAGACGGTACATCTGGAGAATCTGGAAAAGGGAAAATAAGCAGAGAGACGAACAGAGGAACAAAGGCCCTAACAGTAGGCGAGCAGCCCGGATGGAATGGAGGCCGCTCCTAGGATCTGCTCAACTCTGTCGACCAGTAGAGCAATGTGCATCCAGACAGCAATTAAAGGTCTCACGAGTCCTGACTTGGCTTCTTCTTTTTCCCCTTAGGGGATTTTGATCTGCCCGCTGTTGTCCAGTCCCCTGGGTCTTCAAGCGGTTGGAATTGAAGAGGATCAGGAATCGACTGCCAATTAGGGAGGTCAATCGGTTCAATATCGAGAAGCTCCCATAATTTTTGCATATCTTCCTGGGTGCGAATATTGAACTTCTTGCCTTGTATAGGGATGCTGAAATCAAAGGGGAATAACCAGGCATATCTCAAGTCTCTGGATTTGAGGACCTCCAGCAGTGGACGCAGAGCACGTCGCTTAGCCAGGGTGGAGGGTGCAAGGTCTTGAAAGATCCGAACCAAAGAGTCCGAGTATTTCAATTCGCCGTGTAATCTGACAGCTCTCAGCACCGCGGCTGTGTCGGGGAACGCAAGCAGCTTGCAGACCACGTCTCTGGGGAAATCGGAAGAGCTAGATGGGGGTCTGAGAGCTCGATGTATTCTCTCAATACTGATGCTAGATGCTCTTTCTTCCCCTAGCAGGGTAGTAAAAAGTTCTTTGGCAATCTTCGGAAGACATTCGTTAGCATAGGATTCTGGAATCCCGTTTAGGCGCAAATTATTGCGCCTATTCCTGTTCTCAAGATCTTCTTGAAGCAGAAGCGCCCTGTTAAGGTATATATGCTGCTCCTTTACTGCTTGCTCTAACTGCAGGGAATGAGATACAATGGCAGCAGAGGATGACTCCAAATCCTCCACTCTGTGCCCCAGATGTCTGAGCTCGTCTTTTATTTCAGCCAGATCTGAGCTAATGGGGTGCAGGGCTTGTGAAATCAGGTTAATCATGAAATCCCTTGAAACTGACTCACCCTCTTCTCCTTCTGAGGGGGGTTCTTCTTCCTCTGTCTGATTGAGTACAGGGGTGAGCGCACGTGCCGACGCCATCTTGGACGCGGGACGCGGGGAACGCGCAGTCCGCTCTTTGAAGAAACGTTGCACATCCACCTGTGTTTTGGCCAGTCGAGGGGTGTTTTGTAGGTCTGTGTTCTTATCTTTTACTGTCTTTCCCATTTTTCTTAATATTTTACCGTTATTGAGGGTACTGTGGACGTCTGACTGAGGGGTGCGGCTTTAGGCAGGCATCACCCTCATTGTCCAGGCTTCGCCTCTGAGAAAATGACTGTCCTAATGAAAGTTCAAATTTGAGAAAATTGTAGTAGATGAATTAGATCTTGCGCTGCAGGATCCACAAGAAAAAATTAGAGCAGTGCTCTTATATATGAGCCTTTGGGTCCCCTGGGGGTGATAACAGGCTGTTCAGGTGTTAAGGAGTTAACAGGAGCTGTAGTGAATTAGATCCTGCGCTGCAGGATCCACAAAAATTAGAGCAGTGCTCTTATATATGAGCCTTTGGGTCCCCTGGGGGTGATAACAGGCTGTTCAGGTGTTAAGGGGTTAACAGGAGCTGTAGTGAATTAGATCCTGCGCTGCAGGATCCACAAAAATTAGAGCAGTGCTCTTATATATGAGCCTCTGGGTCCCCTGAGGGTGATAACAGGCTGTTCCGGTGTTAAGGGGTTAACAAGAGCTCCCCTTGGAGACAATTCAACTATCTTCACCCAGAGGGGGTGTGGAGTGGTGGAGAGGTTAGGCGGGAAACTTTACGCCGAGGAGGGAGAAGGAGGGGGGGGGGGGCGCTGGGGGGGGGGGGGGGAATGGCTTGGAGGCAGAAGGCACCTGGAATACTGCTTTTTCTTCACTTTTACTTTCAGTGGAGGATAGTATTGGAGCAGGCTCCTCTCTTTATCCACCTCACACCCGACCGTCACCCCCCTCAGCTGATCTGCTCACCCGTCCCGGCGTCTGTTGCTATAGCACCGGAGAAGCTGAAAGCCTGCCGTCCCGGTGAGTGCTGCAGTCACGCTCTCCTTCCCCTCTGACCTCCCGGGGAGCTGAAACTCTGTCTGTACCGGTCGTGCTGGCTGTCGCCGGGCGCTTCCTTTCTTCAGAAAGTGAGCGGACCCTCAGCGTGTAAGATGGCCGCTGCTCGTCTCCGGCGCCCGGTCTCGCCGCTCTGCCACTGACAGCAACGGCGTCGGAGCCCGCTCACAGTTCTCTCGGCGTGCAGGGGGATCAGCTGTGGTTCTCACCGGTCTCTGGTGGACTTGAGGTGCCAGATTATCCTTCTGGTTGAGGAGTCCAAGTTCCGTGCGACCATCCACTCCGCAGGTTAGGCCACGCCCCCCAGCAGCTGATGCTATTGTTTCAGCTGTATCCCGCTCCCTGAACACAGACTGGGTATGAACAACAGAGCTGTCCAGCTCTGTTCTCCATACCCGGCACGGAGCGCTCAGCTGTATAACAGCTGGGCGCTCCGTGCAGAAAACATCTGGATGCAGAAGACAAGCGAAGACATCCAGCTTGTCTTCTGCATCCTCCGCTCGGAGCGTTCGGCTGTGTAACAGCTGGGCGCTCTTAGCAGAGAAGAGCTGGATGCAGAAGACAAGTGGGGACACCCCGCTTGTTTTCTGCATTCTCCACTCCGAGCGCTCGGCTGTATAACAGTCAGGCGCTCGGAGCAGGAAACACCTGGACGCAGAAGACAAGTGGGGACACCCCACTTTCTTTTGGATCCTCCGCTAGCAGCGCAAGGTGATCGCTCATCTTGAGTGATCATCTTGCGCTGTAAACGACACAAGGATCATCGCTCAAAAGTCGCTTGAGTGACATCTTTTGAGCGATAATCGGTGTGTCCAAATGGGCTTAAAGGGGAAACCAAGTTTATTGAGGGCAGCTTGCATATAGGCCCGTCTCACTAGTTCCAAGAAGGACTAGGGGGATCTTGTGTTGATGTGCGTGGTGAATTAATTAATAAGTGTGAGGGTGCATTCAGACGACCGTATATCGGCTGGGTTTTCACGCCCAGCCGATATAAAGTGTCTCTCTCTGCAGGGGGAGGAGGCTGGAAGAGTCGGGAGCAGTGGTCTGAGCTCCCACCCCCTCTCTGCCTCCTCTCCACATCCCTGCACTATTTTCCACGAGGAAAGGTGGGAAGGGGGCGGAGCTAATTCCCTGAACTTAGCCCTACCCCTGTTCCACCTCCTCTCATTGCAAATAGTGCAGAAGGGCGAAGAGGGGGTGCAGAGGAGGCAGAGAGGGGGCGGGAGCTCACAGCACTGCTCCCAGCTCTTCCAGCCTCCTCCCCCTGCAGAGAGAGACGCCGTATATCGGCTGGGCGTGAAAACCCAGCTGATATACGGTCATCTGAATGCACCCTGAGGGTGACTACCCACTAGCATTTCCATTTTTCTTGCGTGAAAAACGCTGTGATTTCGCATTTGCATTTTTCCGGTGTTTTTCTGGCTGTAATTTCGCAGCACATCACAGCTTGAAGCGTTGCGTTTTTACAGCCCTCCATTGACAATCATGGGTGCATTAAGAGAAAAATAAGGAGACATATGCAACTGACAGTTGCTATGTGAAAAACGCAAAAAAAAAACCCCAGATGGACAAGAACACATTCTATACTAATGGCTCTTAAGAAAAAACGCAAAACGCAATTTGGCATCGCAGAAAAAAAAAACCCTAGTGGGTAGTCACCCTAAGGGCGCCCACCCACTGGCGTTTTTTTTCCCTGCGAAATTCACAGCATTTTTTTCTCTGCAGGGGTCTATGGGACTTGTAATGTTAAAATCGCGATCGCGCAAAATCGCAATTTACCGCGAAATCGCGATTTTGCGCGATCGCGATTTTAACATTACAAGTCCCATAGACACCTGCAGAGAAAAAAATGCTGCGAATTTCGCAGGGAAAAAAAACGCCAGTGGGTGGGCGCCCTAAAGGTGTTGTGTTTGCCTTTACAATACATAACAAAGGCTACTTGTACAGAGGCAATTAATTTAGGTAAAACAATTGAATTCTGTGAGTTGGTAGCTTACCTACCATTTTACAACTGTGTTAATCAAAGAGATTGTGCAGTAGTTACCAATGACTTTACTATCTTTTCTTTTGGGATAAGCGCTACATAGACCAACAAAGCTCTGTACAATGTCCACCACTGAGAAGGCTTTTACATACATTTAAAAATCTTGATAGGAGAAAAGAATGGAATTTTTAATAATAATTAGCTGGCAAGCCATCAGGACCAGGCACCTTTGCGTTATCAAATTAATTTAGTACACTAGAGAGTTCCTTAGTGGCAAAGGGCTAAAGTAAGAGTCCCCCCGCCTTCTCTGAGAGTGATGGTAGATTAATAGAATTTAAAAAGTTGGAAGTATGGATGCTTGCGTCTGGGTGCTCAGAGAGGTCATATAGAGAGCTATAGAAATTTAAGAATTACTTAGTTATTTTATCAGTTTTGGTAGCTAATAGAGATGAGCGAGCACCAAAATGCTCGAGTGCTCGTTACTCGAGTCGATCTTTCAGTGATGCTCGAGAGTTCGTTTCGAGTAACAAACCCCATTGAAGTCAATGGGCGACTCGAGCATTTTTGTATATGACTGGTGCTCCGCTAAGGTTTTCATTTGTGAAAATCTTAGCAAATCACCAAAGTCATGTAAAAAACACAGAAATGGATAGGGCAGGCGAGAAGCAACATGCAGGGCTGCATTTCGGGCTCCAAGGTCTCACTATTAAGCCACAATAGTGCCAAGAGTGAGACCCCCCCACCACCACACTGTCAGCATAACGATCGTTCTCCTCTGCCACAGCTGTAACAGCTGTGGCAGAGAAGAACGATGTTAGCCCATTGAATTCAATGGAGCCGGCAATACAGCCGGCTCCATTGAAAGCAATGGGCTGCAGTCGAGCGCGGGATGAATTTTCGGGAAGGGCTTAAAAATATAAGCCCTTACCTGAAAAAGAAAGCTTTTAGTGTAAAAAGGAATAAAAATGCAGGCATTCTCTTCAATGGAGCCGCTGCTGCTGCTGGTGACTCTATTGAAGACAATGGTCCGCTGGCACACCTGAATTCTTTTTCAGGGAAGGGCTTTACTTATAAGCCATTCCCTGGAAATTAATTAAAAGTGATTTAAAAAAACAAAAAAAATAGATACTCACCTCCCTTCAGCTGCAGGGGCACAGCCGCTCTTCTCCTGCTGTCCCCTGCACTGTGGTGCTGAACTGCTGTCATTCAGCTGAGAGCTGCGCTGAGCCAATCAGAGGCAACACTCACTCACCCATTCATGAATTCATGAATGGGTGTGAGTGAGATCTGCCTCTGATTGGTCAGGCTGTGACCAATCAGAGGCAGCTCATTCAGCAGGCGGGGATTTTAAATCCCCGGTTGCTGAATACTACAGAGAGCAGTTCAGGAGAACTGCCAGCTGGCTGCAGCTGAACTCCGTCTGCCGGGACCAGGTGAGTATATATATTTTTTTTATTTTTACACATTTCTGGATGAATTGCAGGGAAGGGCTTATATATTTAAGCCCTTCCCGAAAATTCATTGTGCGATCGCCGGCAGCCCATTCCTTTCAATGGAGCCGGCTGTATTGCCGGCTTCATTGAATTCAATGGGCTAAGATCGTTCTGTTGGGACAAGGTGAGTATATATTTTTTTTACTTTTTACACATTTTAGGATGATTTTTAGGTAAGGGCTTATATTTTTAAGCCTTTCCCGAAAATTCATCCCGCGCTAGCCGGCAGCCCATTGCTTTCAATGGAGCCGGCTGTATTGCCGGCTCCATTGAATTCAATGGTCAGTGCTTGTTTAATCGAGACGAGCACCGCGTGGTGCTCGTCTCGAGTAACGAGCATCTCGAGCACCCTAATACTCGAACGAGCATCAAGCTCGGACGAGTATGCTCTCTCATCTCTAGTAGCTAAGCTATTGTTAGGAAGTCTCATCATCTCAGTGAAGACTTTTCTTTGCGTTTCTGGAACATGGCTGACATGACTTTTGAGTCCCCATCACCATGCGCATAGAATTTGAAAACACTCCTCTGGTATAACCACACTGAGCATATATTTAGTAGCTTTTTGGGTTCCCTTCAGAGGTTGGAGAGGTCCCTCTGAACTCCAACTGGTAAATTTACGAATGTTCTCCAGGGTGGAGATATCAGCAAGTAACGGGTTAAGCTTTGGTGAGTGTTGTTTATTAAGGCCCATTTACATCAACAGATGATCACTCAAAGAAAGTTTGAGTGACAGCTTTCAGCGATCATTTTGCATAAACTATTAAGTAGCTACTCAGCTACTTAAGTACCAATTAAATGTGCAAATGAAGCCTTCACTGAATGCAGTTAATAGCCCGAGGGCTATTATCTTCACTCAGATCCTTTGTTCTCCATGGGGAAAACAATGCTATCAGCACTCCCCATGGAGAACTTCTGATAAGAGTGAAGGACAATTTTTAGGTTAGACTCAATTTAACGATCAGCTAGCAGTGCCCGAAAAGCGCATGATGGGTGCGCATTTAGACACGCCGATGATTGTTAAAACAATCGCTGATACGGAATTTTTAGCGATAATCGGCTGGTGTAAATGGGTCTTTACATCTTGTACCCAATGCTATAAATTCTCCTCGTATATACGTTTTGTGGGTTTCTCGAAGTATTGTGCAACATCCCAGAGGATTGACTCCCGACACTTGACTAACATGTAGAGCTGGGAGGGATAAGTGTGAGATTGTCACAGCACCACTTAACAGGCTCTGGTCCTATAGGGATGACACATAGCCTAGGCCAGAGCAGGATTGCACGCCAGCTTTGACACCCCTAAGATAGGGAATGCCAATAAATGGGATGAGGGGAGTAGTAGTAGAGATTACTTGTGACACCACCGTTCCCACACACCGGTATGCTACACAGTGGAGAAATAACAGAGACTTGTGTATCGTATCTCAGGTCACCTGGAATGGTTAGGGCCTGGTATAACTTTACTTAAAGATTAAAATTTTACAAACAGGTATTCAAAGCAATGCAGGTACAATTCTCTTTAAGTGCAAGCAGGCTAGAGCTTAGAGGTCAGGGAGGATACACAGGATGGTCCTACAGTCTACATTATCTGTACGGTACTGCTCCTGGACTGAGTGCACTCCAGAGGAGGAAGGTGGGTAGGGGCCTCTCCACAGACTCTCTTGCAGACAATTATTTACAATGAAGGCTTAAACAATAACACCCCGCATGGCAGGCACGTGTCTCAGTAGTGTACCTCTGTGTGGTGATCTGGAATTCGGACAGCCGCACAGGAAAAGCCTGTAGTGTAAGTTAATACCTGAATGTTGGGTTTTCTGTATACAGGGTTGTTAAGAATTGCTCTCTCTCACTCCATTCACATCTAGACTTCACTTGCTACGGGATATCGCTCCTCTTCCTCCATTTTCACCTACATGGAAACTGAAGGTGCTTCCATGTGGCTCTGTGTTAACATTCTCTCAGCAGATGAGATAAAAGATCTCTACCTGTTCTCAAACACTCCTGATACATTTACATGCAGGCCATGATTTTATCAGAGTTAACCTCTCAAGCGCCGCAGCTGTGCAACACACACACACACACTGGATAAGACAGGACAAGTTTTGCACAGTGCATCTACATAAGACAAACATGTATGACATTTATGGAGGGGAACAAGATGGTGTTCTGGGCTACTACAATAGCCCACAGTAGTATCCTGTGATAGGATTAATGTATTGGGTAATCTCTACAAATGGGTGTTGTATGCGCCAAATATCAGTCAGGTTCAAATCATTTAGATGTATCTCCAGTTTTTTAAGAGCAGCATAGGAAATAGAAGATTTTTGATTAGTAGTATCTAAGAGTGGATTTAGTGCTAGATTAAATGTCACCTCCCACTATTATTACCTCAGCAAACAATTCAAAGGCTTTAAGGGTATGAATAAGGCAGGAAATCTGCTGTTGGTTTGGTGCGTATAGATGAGCTATGAAAAGTAACAAACTTGCAATAGAGCCTTTAATGAAGAGAAATCTTCCATTCAGGTCTGATTTTGAGACAGAGTGGATATATGGGATATTTTTTTGAATTGCAATGCTTACTTATGAGGAACGGTTAAAGCAGTGTTTCTCAACTCCAGTCCTCAGGGACCCCAACAGGCCATGTTTTCAGGATATCCTATAGTAAGAACACCTGTGGCAATGTCTGAGGCACCCACAATAATTACATCACCTGTGCAACACTGGGGAAATCCTGAAGACCCGACCTGTTGGGGGGCCCTGAGGACTGGAGTTGAGAAACACTGGGTTAAAGGATCTGGGAATGTTTAACTTGCAAAAAAGAAGGCTGGGACTAGGTCAGGAAATTTGGTATTCTTCCCTGAAGAGGTGTGTTTTTAAGCCACATCTGAAATTTTGTGCATTGGGAATTGTCCAGATGCCTTGGGGTAGAGTGTTCCAGAGGATGGGTGCTACTCTGGTGAAGTCCTGTAGGCGAGCATGTGAGGTTCGTATTACAGGGGTGTTTAGTCTGAGTGTGTTAGCGGATCAGAGTGAGTGGGCTGGGTGGTGTACTGACAGGAGGGAGGCAATGTATGCTGGCGCAGCGCCATGCAGAGCTTTGTGAGTGAAGTAGAGGAGTTTAAATTTAGTTATGCAGTGGATGGGCAGCCAATGCAGCGACTGGCATAATGCAGAGGCGTCTGGTTAACGACTGGATAGAAAAATGAGCCTAGCTGCCGCATTTAGTATGGATTGGAGTGGAGAGAGTCTAGTTCGGGGGAAACCGATGAGTAGCGATCAGCAGTAGTCAAGTCGGGAGTGGATGAGGGCAACCACAAGTGTCTTTAGCGTGTCCGTGGTTAGGAACGGCCATATTTTAGCAATATTTCTGAGGTGCATGAGGCATGTTTGGGCCAGAGATTGGATATGGGGGGTAAAGGAGAGGTCAGAGTCCAGTGTGACCCCAAGGCAGCGGGCATGCCGTCTGGGGGTTATGATGGTGCTAGTTACTGGAAAGGAGAAGTTAAGGGGAGGTCGGTTGGAAGGTGGAAAGACAAGGAGGTCAGTTTTAGAGAAGTTTAGTTTGAGAAAGAGGGAGGACTTAGTGTTAAATCAGTGGACAGACAGTTGGTGATATTTTGGAGGAATGGTCCAGAGATCTCACGAGAGGAGGTGTATAGTTGGGTGTCGTCAGCGTAGAGATGGTATTGGAGGCTGAATTTGTGGATGGTTTGTCCAATTGGGGCAGTATTGATAGAAAAGAGGACCAAACCCAGGGATACCCCAACAGTTGGAGAAAGTGGAGCGGAGATAGAACCAGCAAAGGAGACACTGAACGAGCGGTCAGAGAGGTAGGAAGAGAATCAGGAGAGAGCAGTGTCCTTCAGACCAATAGAGCGAAGCATAGTGAGAAGGAGGTTATGGTCAACAGTGTCAAATGCAGCAGACAGGTCAAGGAGAATTAGTAGGGAGTAGTCAACTCTCAACATTGCAGTTATCAGGTCATTTGTTACTTTTGTAAGGGCAGTTTTGGTTGAGTGTAGAGGGTGGAAACCAGACTGGATGGGGTCAATGACTGAGTTGTCAGAGAGAAAGCATGTAAGGCGGGAGTAGACCAGGCGTTCTAGTAATTTGGAGATAAAGGGGGGGTTTGAGACGGGTCGGTAGTTGGCAGCATACTGTGGGTCCAGGGTTGGTTTTTTAAGCAGAGGGGATATGATGGAGTGTTTAAATGAGGAGGGGAAAGTGCCAGAGGTTAGAGAGAGGTTGCAGATTGTGGTGAGGTGAGTAATGAAAGCTGGGAAGAGGGATCGGAGGAGGTGAGAGGGCCGCTAGTGCGGGTGGTGGGGCGGGCAGCAGAAAGGAGATAGGAGACTTCTTCCTCTGTCGTTGGTTCTAACGTAGAAAGTGAGTAGGTGCTGGATGCAGTGCTGATGAAACTGGAATCGGGGCTAACCATGCAGTTTTCAGAGATTTCTTTTCGAATGTTGTTGATTTTTTTCTTCAAAATAGGCAGCTATTTCTCCAGCAGTCAGGTGTGTCGCAGGGGCCAGTTCTTTGGGGCTGAGGAGGGAGTGAAAGGTCTCAAAGAGTTGTTTAGAAACATAAAAAGATAATCAGGGAGGCGCTTCAACCAGTTAACTGGGGGGTGACGTTAGGTGGTTAGAACAAGTGCATTGCAATAAAGTAAAATAAAATAAAATGAAATGGGACTTACCCGGTGTATGGTGGAAACCCCTGTGGAGAGGAGTCCCACCAACACCTCCTAGTCCAAGTTTGCTTGTCAGACCTCTAAAGGGTCTTACTCCTCTGGTGTCGACCAGGTTCCTGGGTTGTTGGAGTCTGCTGCAGAGCTTCTGTGTCCAATGGTGGATTGGACCCACGATAACGTGATGAAGGGTAAAAAAGTTTGAAAAAATACACTTGCGCTGTCTCAACAAACTTCCATCCTATAATATAATATATATACTTTTATGCAGCTATTATACATCTAAAGAAATCCCACCGCCAAACGGGTAAGAAAACATACTTTAGATCTTATTGCATGATAAATCCGTAGCGTCACACAACTAAAAAAATAAAAAAATGTTTTTAGCCCCAAAAAAACCATAATATATCAAAGATTTTTTATTCCCTATAATTCAAGATTATGTATATCATTTATTTATATACACGCAAAAACAATTCATTTATTTTTTTGCATTTCGTTATTTTATAATAGATCCTATGGTCGCAAAAGTAATTAATATAGATATAAGTATATTTATATACACATTTGCATGGTACAATACTCTACTACCATATTACAGATATATGACATTCCATACCTCCCCCCATCTCCATACTAACGCGGCCCTATTAATGTACGTTGGGATATTACATATACTACCAACGCACTTACGCCATTACGGATTTTAATTAATGTTTTAATATTCTATAATATTTTACATACTGTATGTATATACACAAAATTATTAATTTATTTTCAGGCAGTTTGTGCTTTGCTATGCTGTATTATTTATTTTCCTTTGTATTATCTATGCATGCATAACTATTTGTTGTTGTATACATGTGTATATACTTTTAGACCTACATGCACATATAGGCATATAAAAGAACCCCCCTTTTCTTTCACAACATACCCTTCTGGCATCGTAATGTTAGACCAGTCTCCATGACAACGCGGTACTGTGAACGCAAGCTTGGAGGCTGATGACGTTGCTGGCGTACCGACGTCACCACGCTACCCCACGTTGCCAGTCCCTATGAAAACACATCAATAGGTATTAACTAGAGATGAGCGAACGTACTCGTCCGAGCTTGATATTCGTGCGAATATTAGGGTGTTTGGGATGCTCGTTACTCGTAACGAGTACCACGCGGTGTTCTGGTTACTTTCAGTTTCCTCTCTGAGACGTTAGCGCGCTTTTCTGGTCAATTGAAAGACAGGGAAGGCATTACAACTTCCCCCTGTGACGTTCAAGCCCTATACCACCCCCCTGCTGTGAGTGGCTGGGGCGATCAGATGTCACCCGAGTATAAAAGTCGGCCCCTCCCGCGGCTCGGCTCAGATGCCGTGTGAGTTAGTGAGGGAAAGTGCTGGTCTATTGGAGTTGCTGTAGGGAGAGTGTTTGTAGTGAGTGTAGGCTTCAAGAACCCCAACGGTCCTTCTTAGGGCCACATCTACGTGTGTGCAGGCTGCTGTTAGCAGTGGAAAATTTTATTTTTTTTTCCTCAAAATCGGCAATGCAGAGCATTGCACCCGCTACTAGGGACAGAAGTGGTGCTTAGGCAGGGAGAGTGTTAGGAGTGAGTGTAGCCTTCAAGAACCTCAACGGTCCTTTCTAGGGCCAAATTTAACCGTGTGCAGTACTGTGCTGGCTGCTGTTAGCAGTGTTGCATTTTTTTTTTCTTCAAAAAATCGTCTGTGCAGAGCATTGCACCCTCCATTGATACTACAGGGACAGAATTGTGTAGGCAGGGCCACAACACAGTTATTGTTCATTGAATATCCGCAGTGGGGCCCTCCCTTTGCAAATTTGCGAAAAAAGTATATTTGGCCAGCCTGTGTCAGTCCTAAGGTCTCCGTGTACGTGTGTGCTGCGTGGAGAACGTACAAAAATCAAACGCAACCAGCTACGGTTTACTGCAGGCTTGCGCCATTGTCTTTCCTGACTGGCAAATACCTGCTCTGCCAGAGTTAATAACTCTGCTACACTAAAGTTGTGTGACACTTTTTCAGGGCCACACAACAGTTATTAAACATATTGTTCATTAAATATCCGCAGTGGGGCCCTCCCTTTGCAAATTTGCGAAAAAATTATATTTGGCCTGCCTGTGTCAGTCCTAAGGTCTCCGTGTACGTGTGTGCTGCGTGGAGAACGTACAAAAATCAAACGCAACCGGCTACGGTTTACTGCAGGCTTGCGCCATTGTCTTTCCTGACTGGCAAATACCTGCTCTGCCAGAGTTAATAACTCTGCTACACTAAAGTTGTGTGACACTTTTTCAGGGCCACACCACAGTTATTAAACGTATTGTTCATTGAATATCCGCAGTGGGGCCCTCCCTTTGCAAATTTGCGAAAAAATTATATTTGGCCTGCCTGTGTCAGTCCTAAGGTCTCCGTGTACGTGTGTGCTGCGTGGAGAACGTACAAAAATCAAACGCAACCAGCTACGGTTTACTGCAGGCTTGCGCCATTGTCTTTCCTGACTGGCAAATACCTGCTCTGCCAGAGTTAATAACTCTGCTACACTAAAGTTGTGTGACACTTTTTCAGGGCCACACCACAGTTATTAAACGTATTGTTCATTGAATATCCGCAGTGGGGCCCTCCCTTTGCAAATTTGCGAAAAAATTATATTTGGCCTGCCTGTGTCAGTCCTAAGGTCTCCGTGTACGTGTGTGCTGCGTGGAGAACATACAAAAATCAAACGCAACCAGCTACGGTTTACTGCAGGCTTGCGCCATTGTCTTTCCTGACTGGCAAATACCTGCTCTGCCAGAGTTAATAACTCTGCTACACTAAAGTTGTGTGACACTTTTTCAGGGCCACACCACAGTTATTAAACGTATTGTTCATTGAATATCCGCAGTGGGGCCCTCCCTTTGCAAATTTGCGAAAAAATTATATTTGGCCTGCAGGCTTGCGCCAATTTATTTCCTGCCTGGGAAATCAAATCACTGGTAATACAGCATGCTGAGGGGTAGGGGTAGGCCTAGAGGACGTGGACGCGGCCGAGGACGCGGAGGGCCAAGTGAGGGTGTGGGCACAGGCCGAGCTCCTGATCCAGGTGTGTCACAGCCGACTGCTGCGCGATTAGGAGAGAGGCACGTTTCTGGCATCCCCACATTCATCGCCCAGTTAATGGGTCCACGCGGGAGACCTTTATTAGAAAATGAGCAGTGTGAGCAGGTCCTGTCCTGGATGGCAGAAAGTGCTTTGAGCAAGCTATCATCCACCCAGAGTTCTGCGCCGTCCAGTGCTGCAAATCCGAATCCTCTGTCTGCTGCTCCTCCTTCCTCCCAGCCTCCTCACTCCACTACAATGACACATGCTCAGGAGCGGGAAGACTCCCAGGAACTTTTCTCGGGCCCCTGCTCAGATTGGCCAGCAGTGTTTCCTCTACCACCAGAGGAGTTTATCATCACTGATGCCCAACCATTGGAAAGTTCCCGGGGTCCGGGGGATGAGGCTGGGGACTTCCGGCAACTGTCTCAAGACCTTTCAGTGGGTGAGGAGGACGATGACGATGAGACACAGTTGTCTTGCAGTGAGGTAGTAGTAAGGGCAGTAAGTCCGAGGGAGCAGCGCACAGAGGATTCGGAGGAAGAGCAGCAGGACGATGAGGTGACTGACCCCACCTGGTGTGCAACGCCTACACAGGACAGGTCTTCAGAGGGGGAGGCACGGGCAGCAGCAGGGCAGGTTGCAAGAGGCAGTGCGGTGGCCAGGGGTAGAGGCAGGGCCAGACCGAATAATCCACCAACTGTTTCCCAAAGCGCCCCCTCGCGCCATGCCACCCTGCAGAGGCCGAGGTGCTCTAAGGTCTGGCAGTTTTTCACAGAGACGCCTGACGACCGACGAACAGTGGTGTGCAACCTTTGTCGCGCCAAGATCAGCCGGGGAGCCACCACCAACAGCCTCACCACCACCAGCATGCGCAGACATATGATGGCCAAGCACCCCACAAGGTGGGACGAAGGCCGTTCACCGCCTCCGGTTTGCACCGCTGCCTCTCCCCCTGTGCCCCAACCTGCCACTGAGATACAACCCCCCTCTCAGGACACAGGCACGACCGTCTCATGGCCTGCACCCACACCCTCACCTCCGCTGTCCTCGGCCCAATCCAGCAATGTCTCGCACCGCACCGTCCAGCCGTCGCTAGCGCAAGTCTTTGAGCGGAAGCGCAAGTACGCCGCCACGCACCCGCACGCTCAATCGTTAACCGTCCACATAGCCAAATTTATCAGCCTTGAGATGCTGCCGTATAGGGTTGTGGAAACAGAGTCCTTCAAAGCTATGATGGCGGCGGCGGCCCCGCGCTACTCAGTTCCCAGTCGCCACTACTTTTCCCGATGTGCCGTCCCAGCCCTGCACGACCACGTCTCCCGCAACATTGTACGCGCCCTCACCAATGCGGTTAGTGGCAAGGTCCACTTAACTACGGACACGTGGACAAGCACAGGCGGGCAGGGCCACTACATCTCCCTGACGGCACATTGGGTGAATTTAGTGGAGGCTGGGACAGAGTCAGAGCCTGGGACCGCTCACGTCCTACCCACCCCCAGAATTGCGGGCCCCAGCTCGGTGGTAGTATGTTCGGTGGTGTATGCTTCTTCCACTAAAGCACCCTCCTCCTCCTCCTCAACCTCTGTCTCGCAATCTAGATGTGTCAGCAGCAGCAGGACGTCGCCAGCAGTTGGTGTCGCGCGGCGTGGCAGCACAGCGGTGGGCAAGCGTCAGCACGCCGTGCTGAAACTACTCAGCTTAGGAGATAGGAGGCACACGGCCCACGAACTGCTGCAGGGTCTGACAGAGCAGACCGACCGTTGGCTTGCGCCGCTGAGCCTCCAACCGGGCATGGTCGTGTGTGACAACGGCCGTAACCTGGTGGCGGCTCTGCAGCTCGGCAGCCTCACGCACGTGCCATGCCTGGCCCACGTCTTTAATTTGGTGGTTCAGTGCTTTCTGAAAAACTACCCACGCTTGTCAGACCTGCTCGTAAAGGTGCGCCGGCTCTGCGCACATTTCCGCAAGTCCCACACGGACGCTGCCACCCTGCGCACCCTGCAACATCGGTTTAATCTGCCAGTGCACCGACTGCTGTGCGACGTGCCCACACGGTGGAACTCTACGCTCCACATGTTGGCTAGGCTCTATGAGCAGCGTAGAGCTATAGTGGAATACCAACTCCAACATGGGTGGCGCAGTGGGAGTCAGCCTCCTCAATTCTTTTCAGAAGAGTGGGCCAGGTTGGCAGACATCTGCCAGGTCCTTCGAAACTTTGAGCAGTCTACCCAGGTGGTGAGCGGCGATGCTGCAATCATTAGCGTCACCATTCCTCTGCTATGCATCTTGAGAACTTCCCTGCAAACCATAAAGGCAGACGCTTTGCGCTCGGAAACCGAGCCGGGGGAAGACAGTATGTCACTGGATAGTCAGAGCACCCTCCTGTCTATATCTCAGCGCGTTCAGGAGGAGGAGGAGGAGCATGAGGAGGATGAGGAGGAGGGGGAAGAGACAGCTTGGCCCACTGCTGACCGTACCCATGCTGCTTGCCTGTCATCATTTCAGCGTGTATGGCCTGAGGAGGAGGAGGAGGAGGATCCTGAAAGTGATCTTCCTAGTGCGGACAGCCATGTGTTGCGTACAGGTACCCTGGCACACATGGCTGACTTCATGTTAGGATGCCTTTCTCGTGACCCTCGCATTCAACGCATTCTGGCCACTACGGATTACTGGGTGTACACACTGCTCGACCCACGCTATAAGGAGAACCTTCTCAGTCTCATTCCCGAAGAGGAAAGGGGTTCGAGAGTGTTGCTATACCACAGGACCCTGGCGGACAAGCTGATGGTAAAATTCCCATCCGACAGTGGTAGTGGCAGAAGGCGCAGTTCCGAGGGCCAGGTAGCAGGGGAGGTGCGTAGATCGAGCAGCATGTACAGCCCAGGCAGTGCAACAGTCTTTAAGGGCCTGGCCAGCTTTATGGCTCCCCAGCAAGACTGTGTCACTGCTCCCCAGTCAAGGCTGAGTCAGCGGGAGCACTGTAAAAGGATGGTGAGGGAGTACGTAGCCGATCGCACAACCATCCTCGGTGACGCCTCTGCCCCCTACAACTACTGGGTGTCGAAGCTGGACACGTGGCCTGAACTAGCGCTGTATGCCCTGGAGGTGCTTGCTTGTCCTGCGGCTAGCGTCTTGTCGGAGAGGGTGTTTAGTGCGGCTGGGGGAATCATCACAGATAAGCGTACCCGCCTGTCAACCGACAGTGCCGACAGGCTAACACTCATCAAGATGAACAAAGCCTGGATTTCCCCAGACTTCTCTTCTCCACCAGCGGACAGCAGCGATACGTAAGCTGCACCCGCGGATGGAAGCTACGTTCTCTCTCACCGTCCAAAACGGGGACATTTCTGCTTCATCAATCTGTGTCTAATATTCCTCCTCCTGCTCCTCCTCCTGAAACCTCACGTAATCACGCTGAACGGGCAATTTTTCTTAGGGCCACAAGGCTCACTCATCTAATTTTTCTAAGCAATTTTTATATGTTTCAATGCTCTTAAAAGCGTTGAAACTTTAACTTGAACCAATTTTTCGTTAAACTGGGCTGCCTCCAGGCCTAGTTACCACTTAAGCCACATTAACCAAAGCGATTAATGGGTTTCACCTGCCATCTTGGTTGGGCATGGCCAATTTTTACTGAGGCACATTAGTACTGTTGGTACACCAATTTTTTGGGGCCCTCACCTACAGTGTAATCATAGCAATTTGTATGTTCTTCGCCTGCACTCATGCTACAGAAGTGTGTGCGGGGTTGGCCTACACTTTAGCTACATAAATGTAACTGGGGCCTTGGCTATACTGCAGCTACTGAAATGGAACTAAGACTGCGCTCCCGCTATACTGCTGCTTCGGAATTGTTACTGGGGCCTGTCTTGAGTGCTACTATTGCTGACATGGAACGAAGACTGCGCTCCCGCTATACTGCTGCTTCGGAATTGTTACTGGGGCCTGTCTTGAGTGCTACTATTGCTGACATGGAACGAAGACTGCGCTCCCGCTATGCTGCTGCTTCGGAATTGTTACTGGGGCCTGTCTTGAGTGCTACTATTGCTGACATAGACCGAAGACTGCGCTCCCGCAATACTGCTGCTTCGGAATTGTTACTGGGGCCTGTCTTGAGTGCTACTATTGCTGACATGGAACGAAGACTGCGCTCCCGCTATAATGCTGCTAGTGATATGTTAGTGGGGCCTGTCCTAATGCTACGGCTGAAATGTTACGAATTATGGGCTCTGCCTATACCGCTGCTAATGGTATGTCTCTGGGGTGTGGAAACAGAGGCTTCCCAAAGACATGATGGCGGCGAGGCCATTTCCCACCAACGCGGTTACTGTTAAGGTACATATAACCACGGACACGTGGAGAGGACACATAGTGCCTCAAAAACATCCCCCTCCTCCTCCAACAGGGAAAACATTCTTGGCAAATGCCTTTGCATTGGTTCGTCTGGTGGCAGTCCAAGAATTTCACCTTTACCGACACTACAAGAGAGCCCCCCCACCATCCCCCCGCCACGGCCCACTTAATCCTGGCCACATTCCGAAAACCAACAAAATAAAACCGCGCTACTAGGTCCGCAGTCACCACCACATTACCACCAATGCGGTTACTGTTAAGGTGCATATAACCATGGACACGTGGAGAGGACACGTAGTGCCTCAAAAACATCCCCCTCCTCCTCCAACAGGGAAAACATTCTTGGCAAATGCCTTTGCATTGGTTTGTCTGGTGGCAGTCCAAGAATTTCACCTTTACCGACACTACAAATGAGCCCCCCCCCCACCATCCCCCCGCCACGGCCCACTTAATCCTGGCCACATTCCGAAAACCAACAAAATAAAACCGCGCTACTAGGTCCGCAGTCACCACCACATTACCACCAACGCGGTTACTGTTAAGGTGCATATAACCACGGACACGTGGAAAGGACACGTAGTGCCTCAAAAACATCCCCCTCCTCCTCCAACAGGGAAAACATTCTTGGCAAATGCCTTTGCATTGGTTCGTCTGGTGGCAGTCCAAGAATTTCACCTTTACCGACACTACAAGAGAGCCCCCCCCTCCATCCCCCCGCCACGGCCCACTTAATCCTGGCCACATTCCGAAAACCAACAAAATAAAACCGCGCTACTAGGTCCGCAGTCACCACCACATTACCACCAACGCGGTTACTGTTAAGGTACATATTACCAGTCTGACTGGGGCATGCAGACACCTTGACAGAATGAATAGTGTGTGGCACATAGGTTCCCCATTGCTATGCCCACGTGTGCAGCTCCTGATGGCGGTGGCACAGGATTGGATTTCTCATTGCTTCTGTACAGCATTGTGGGCTATCGCCCCGCCCCTTTTAAAGAGGGTCGCTGCCTAGCCGTGCCAACCCCTCTGCAGTGTGTGCCTGCGGTTCCTCCTCATGTCTTCTAAATAGACATGAGGGTGGTGTGGCATGAGGGCAGCTGAAGGCTGCGCAGGGACACTTTGGTGTGCGCTGTGGGGGGGGGGGGGGGGCGGTTGGTCAGCATGTAACCCAGGAGAAGTGGCAGCGGAGTGTCATCCAGGCAGTGATTGTGCTTTGTTGTAGCTAGTGTGGTGCTTAGCAAAGGTATGCCATGCTAATGAGGGCTTTTCAGAAGTAAAAGTTTTTGGGAGGGGGGGGCCCCACTCTTGCCGCTATTGTGGCTTAATAGTGGGACCTGTGAACTTGAGATGCAGCCCAACACGTAGCCCTCGCCTGCCCTATCCGTTGCTGTGTCGTTCCCATCACTTTCTTGAATTGCCCAGATTTTCACACATGAAAACCTTAGCGAGCATCGGCGAAATACAAAAATGCTCGGGTCGCCCATTGACTTCAATGGGGTTCGTTATTCGAAACGAACCCTCGAGCATCGCAAAAAGTTCGTTCCGAGTAACGAGCACCCGAGCATTTTGGTGCTCGCTCATCTCTAGTATTAACGCTATTATGCGTCCTCACGTCACCAGCGTCATGACGTAGCCCCGCGTCATGACGTTTTCAACTTCATCTGCCGGTTTTCTTTACCGGAGCTCATAATGCATCTAACCATCCGCCTACAGCAAAACTACACATTTATTTAGATAGCGGAATAGGCGGAGAGTTAAAAATCTTCATTTACACATGCAGCCATTCGGGTCACGTGATCGCCACGCACCCAGAAGTGGTTTCAGTTTCGTTTTCCACCGGTAACTATCTAGCTGACGTGGCACACATGACGTGGAGGTCATGTGAGCTGCAAACCCCCGGAAACCTATCTCAGGATCACTACAACAGATATGTAAGTTCCTATATAAGTATACATTGTGATTTAAGGTTTCATGTACTTGATAAAGTCGCTCTTACGCTTGTTGAGACAGCGCAAGAGTATTTTTTCAAACTTTTTTAACCTTCATCAAAGAGTTGTTTGGGGTTTTGGAATAGTGAGGAGACAAGGGAGGTGAAATAAACTTGTTTGGCATGGTGAAGGGCTAGGTTATAAGTTTTAAGCATGAATTTGAAGTGGAGGAAGTCTGCTGGCAGCTTTGACTTTCTTCACAGCCGCTCGGTGCACCTAGAGCACCGCTAGATGAAACGCATTTGGGACGTGAGCCAAGGTTGCCGTGGTCTGCGTTTGACAGCTCGAGTCACGGGCGGTGACGCTTCATCCAGAGGACGACTGAGGGTGGTAATGTTCAGCTGCCTGGTTAGGGCAAGGGAGGAGAGAGATAGGGGACAGGGAGGACTGAATGGTCTCGGCAAACTGTTTAGTGCGGACGGACTGGAGGTTCCTAGAGGTATGATAGATAGGAGGGTCAGGGGAGATGCTAGGGTGCCTGATGGAGAAAGAAAGAAGGTTGTGATCTGAGAGTGGAAGGGGGGAGTTAGTAAAGTGAGAGGCAGAGCAGAGATGGAGGAGAACAAAATCGAGAGTGTTGCCATCTCTGTGAGTGGGGAGTCAGAGATTTGTGATAAGCCAAGGGAGGAGATAAACGTTAAAAGCCGGGAGGCAGATGAGGAGCTGGGGTCGTTAGCAGGGATGTTGAAATCACCAAGGATGAGGGTTGGGATTTCACAGGATAGATAGCGGAGGAGCCAAGCAACAAAGTGGTCTAGGAACAGGTGGGTGGGATCGAGGGGGGGGGTAAATAATTGCAACACGCAGGGGCAGTGGGCGGAAGAGTCGCAGGGTGTGGACTTCGAAAGGCGTGGAAGGTAAGTGACGTAGTTGAGGGAATGACCTGGAAGGTACAGTTCGGCCAGAGGATGATGCCTACTCTTCCGCCGCGTCTGTCATTCAATCTTGGGGTGTAGGAAAACTGCAGATCATCATAATACAATGCAGCGGGGGAGGTAGAATTGGACTGCTATATCCAGGTTTCCGTGAGGGCGAGCAGGTTCAAGTGTTTACTGGTGAAGAGGTCATGGATAGTTGGGAGTTTGTTACATGCAGATTGAGAGTTCCATAGGGCGCATTAAAATGGGGCAAGGGAGGCATTTTGGTAGAGAGCAGTACTGGGTGGGTCTGGGGGATATGTCCCCCGTGGCTAGGAGTAGCAGGGTAGCAAGGGTGAGCGCATGGTTAGGGGATTTGTGTGGGTGACTGAGGTGTTTCTTGGCGGTATGGGGAGATTAGAGGCGTCTTAGGAAGTTGAAAAGTGCATGGGAGCCATACATGGGTGAGGAGAGGAGGCAGGGGCTGATGTGGATGGAGTGTGTTGGGCCTGGGCCTTGGAAGAAAGTGTTAAGGCTTGAAAAGAAAATAGTGAAGGAGATCAGTGCAAAAGAGGAGAGTATTTTCCTCCAGTCTTTGGACAGTTGTGAATGTTACCTGTCTCCTGCGCTGTATAACTGCATCGTTCGACAGCATAAGACACTTGTTTCTAGACACATATTGCTTGAAATGACAGGCGAGGCATGGAGGATATAACTGGCTTTAGGCTGGGTTCACACGGGACGGAATTCCGCTGGAAATCTCGCGGTTTGTCCGCAGCAAAAACCGCAAGATTTCCGCCGGGAGAACCGCCTCGGTTTAAGCCGCGGTGGCTTTGAAGCGGCCTGGCCGCTTGCTCTTTCGCTGCGGCTAGCATTCCCATAGAGGAGAGCGCGGCTGCAGCGGAATGAAAAAAAGAAATTACATGCTGCATATTCTGAAACCGAGGCTGCGGTGGCCACAGCCGCGGTTTCAGCCGGACTTACCGCAGCGGATTGGCCGTCCCGTGTGGACGAGATTTCTGAGAAATCTCGTCCACCTGGCTGGCTAATCCCGAGCTTAGCGGCCGCGGGCAAATCCGCCCTGTGTGAACTCAGGCTTAAAGTTCTGGCTACAGGACTTCAGCTGGGAGTGGTTTGCTACATTTCACTAGACAACCAGCTGACCCACCTTTGTATGGCTAATGAACAAGATGGGAGGGGGTGAGAAGAGGTTTATTACCCTCTTGCATAAACAAACTGTGTCCAGCAACACTAAGATGAGACAGGGTGAAAGCTATCTGGGGGAGGTTAAGAGTAAAATACATGTAGTAACAAATAGTCAAATCAGTTTATATAAAGCAATGGGACATACCATTGCGGACAGACTATGACTAGAGATGAGCGAGTATACTCGCTAAGGTACATTACTCGCGCGAGTAGTGCCTTAGCCGAGTATCTCCCCGCTCGTCTCTAAAGATTCGGGGGCCGACGGGGGGCAGGGAGCCGCGGGGGAGAGCAGGGAGGAATAGAGGGGAGATCTTTCTCTCCCTCTCTCCCCCCCGCTCCCCATCGCAACTCACCTGTCACCGGCGCCGGCCCCCGAATCTTCAGAGACGAGCGGGGAGATACTCGGCTAAGGCACTACTCGCTCGAGTAATGGACCTTAGAGAGTATACTCGCTCATCTCTAATAATGACCTAAATGAAAGATTTCACAGCAGATTCAGGAGAGGCAAGGCAGAGCAATCAAATTCAGATGGAGTGAAGCAATGGATGAGTGGGACATACCATTGCGCACAGATTATGAGATAAATGAAAGATTTCACAGCAGATTCAGGAGAGGCAAGGCAGAGCAATCAAATTCAAATGGAGTGAAGCAATGGATGAGTGGGACATACCATTGCGCACAGATTATGACATAAATGAAAGATTTCACAGCAGATTCAGGAGAGGCAAGGCAAAGCAATCAAATTCAGATGGAGTGAAGCAATGGATGAGTGGGACATATCTGTTGGTGAAAGAGACAAGGTTGATGAATATTATTAGTAACTGCGCTGTATAACTGCATCATTCGACAGCATAAGACAATTGTTTCTAGACACTTAGTGCTGGAAACGACAGGTGAGGCAGCCCCATGCGAGGCATAGAGGATATAATTGATGGCGCGGATTAGCCAGTGAATGGTTTAGGGTGGATGAGAAATGTTCACACCAGCGTTGAAGAGTCTCATCACGGTTGGTATAAGGGCTACCATCAGATTTGTGATTTGTGGCATATTCCAGCTGGTCCCTGAGGACCCTTGGAATCTGACGACTGCTTTGTATGCTGCTATAATATTGTTTGACTTCAGACTCTCCTCAGCTTCATCAGCCAGAGCAGTATAATACCGCTCCCTGTCTTTCTTGGCCTTTGCCCGGAACAGGCCCTTCACCTTTTTACATTCCTTTTGGTCATTTTTAAGGCAGGCTTTCGCCTTCGCTTTAAGGACCTGCATAGTTTCAGCCATTAGCCAGGGCTGACTACGAGGACACTGGTATCTGAGAAAAGTCTTTGTGGTTTCACGTATAGTGTCTCTTGTGACATTCCAAGCTGTCTCTGGTTCATCTGGGAAATTGCCAAGAGTGTAGAACCGGTTTTCGATTGCAATATTAAATTGACATTCGAGTGCTGGATTTTCCCTCAGGGCGTCAACATTTAATGAAAGTTGTGATCTGCTCTTTTAACGAAGAGGAACTGCTATTTTGGCAACAAGCAAACGATGGTCTCTGTTTGCTGGAGCTTCTGCCCCGCGGTATACTCAACATGATTTGACAGAATTGCTATCACAAATGAGTATATGGTTCAGTTCCTTTTTTGTGCGTCCATCGTTGGATATCCAGGTAAACCTATGAATGGTATGTCTCTGAAACCTGGACCCTGCCACTGTGAAGTCCATTGAGTGGCAGGGCTGACAGCATCCGGTGGGAATTGACAGAATGACAGCATCCGGTGGGAATTGTCGTTGGTTGGGCTTTCGTCAAAGGGTCTAACGACGTCCTTGTAGCCAGGAGTCCAGGCACCTGGGTTTGCATTCAGGTCACCGAGCACTACGAGTACATCGTGCGGAGGGACGGACTGCACAGTAGCGGTAAGCTGGTCATAGAAGGCATCTTTGTCTGCAGTTGGGTGTTCTTCAGTTGGTGCATATGCCACAATGATGGACATGTGACCGTGACATTGAACAAACCTGGCGTTCAGTAGACGCGGAGAGCTCAGATGCCACATTTTCTATGGACTGATTTATAGGAGGGTGAAGGATCAGTGCCACTCCCTGTGTGTGGTCCGAGCCACCTGAGCATAATATGGTCGCGCCATTAACCTTGCGCGGGTCATTATGCATTAGACAAATTTTGGTGATGCTGGCTACAGTGATGTTATATGTAGCCAGTTCGCTGATAAGTTTGTCATCTGGAAGCCAGTCCCATTCAGAGTAAGGACATTCCATGGGGCAAAGCGGGTGACTGAATGCAGGTCAGTTTTTGGGACTCGGTGATCAACCTTCATCCAGAAAGGGTCATCCCGAATTGGGCTTATGGCTCTTTCCTTCATGCGTGCACTGTGAGGTGCTGGTTGGCAACGGGAACTCTGGTTGTAAGGGGCTCAAACCCTGGTGCCTGACGTGTTAGCAACGGGAGCACTGTAAAAGGATGGTGAGGAAGTACGTAGCCGATCGCACGACCGTCCTCCGTGACGCCTCTGCCCCCTACAACTACTGGGTGTCGAAGCTGGACACGTGGCCTGAACTCGCGCTGTATGCCCTGGAGGTGCTTGCTTGTCCTGCGTCTAGCGTCTTGTCAGAGAGGGTGTTTAGTGCGGCTAGGGGAATCATCACAGATAAGCGTACCCGCCGGTCAACCGACAGTGCCGACAGGCTAACACTCATCAAGATGAACAAAGCCTGGATTTTCCCAGACTTCTCTTCTCCACCAGCGGACAGCAGCGAAACCTAAGCAATACGTAGGCTGCACCCGCGGATGGAAGCATCGTTCTCTATCACCATCAAAAACGGGGACATTTTTGCTTCATCAATCTGTGTATAATATTCCTCCTCCTCCTCCTGCTCCTCCTCCTGAAACCTCACATAATCACGCCGAACGGGCAATTTTTCTTAGGCCCACAAGGCTCAGTCATATAATTTTTCTAAGCAATTTTTATACGTTTCAATGCTCATTAAAGCGTTGAAACTTTCACCTCAATCAATTTTAATTTTAACTGGGCTGCCTCCAGGCCTAGTTACCAATTAAGCCACATTAACCAAAGTGATTAATGGGTTTTACCTGCCCTCTTGGTTGGGCATGGGCAATTTTTCTGAGGTACATTAGTACTGTTGGTACACCAATTTTTTTGGGCCCTCGCCTACAGTGTAATCCAATTAATTTTTAGCCCACCTGCATTAAAGCTGACGTTACATCAGCTATGCTGGGCACTGCAATGGGATATATTTATGTACCGCCGGTGGCTTCCTGGCACCCACCCATGCTGTCGGTCCACACGGAGTTGTAACTGCATGTGTCCACTTCTAAAGAACCCCAGTCTGACTGGGGCATGCAGTGTGGGCCGAAGCCCACCTGCATTAAGCACGACATTACCTCAGCTGTGATGGGCACTGCAATGGGATATATTTATGTACCGCCGGTGGGTTCAAGGGAGCCACCCATGCTGTCGGTCCACACGTTGTTGTAACTGCATGTGTCCACTTCTAAAGAACCCCAGTCTGATTGGGGCATGCAGTGTGGGCCGAAGCCCACCTGCATTAAGCACGACATTACCTCAGCTGTGATGGGCAATGCAATGGGATATATTTATGTACCGCCGGTGGGTTCCAGGGAGCCACCCATGCTGTCGGTCCACACGGTGTTGTAACTGCATGTGTCCACTTCTAAAGAACCCCAGTCTGACTGGGGCATGCAGTGTGGGCCGAAGCCCACCTGCATTAAGCACGACATTACCTCAGCTGTGATGGGCACTGCAATGGGATATATTTATGTACCGCCGGTGGGTTCCAGGGAGCCACCCATGCTGTGGGTGCACACGGAATTCCCATTGCGGAGTTGTACCTGCCTGTGACTATTTATAAAAAAACGCGGTCTGACTGGGGCATGCAGACACCTTGACAGAATGAATAGTGTGTGGCACATAGGTTCCCTATTGCTATGCCCACGTGTGCAGCTCCAGATGGAGGTGGCACAGGATTGGATTTCTCATTGCTTCTGTACAGCATTGTGGGCTATCGCCCCGCCCCTTTTAAAGAGGGTCGCTGCCTAGCCATGCCAACCCTCTGCAGTGTGTGCCTGCGGTTCCTCCTCATGGCAGACGCACTTATAAATAGACATGAGGGTGGTGTGGCATGAGTGCAGCTGAAGGCTGCGCAGGGACAGTTTGGTGTGCGCTGTGGATACTGGGTCGTGCGGGGGGGGGGGGGGGGGTTGGGCAGCATGTAACCCTGGAGCAGTGGCAGCGGAGTGTCATGCAGGCAGTGATTGTGCTTTGTTGGAGGTAGTGTGGTGCTTAGCTGAGGTATGCATTGCTAATGAGGGCTTTTCAGAAGTAAAAGTTGTTGGGAGGGCACTCTTGCCGCTATTGTGGCTTAATAGTGGGACCTGGGAACTTGAGATGCAGCCCAACATGTAGCCCCTCGCCTGCCCTATCCGTTGCTGTGTCGTTCCCATCACTTTCTTGAATTGCCCAGATTTTCACAAATGAAAACCTTAGCGAAAATCGGCGATATACAAAAATGCTCGGGTCACCTATTGACTTCAATGGGGTTCGTTACTCGAAACGAACCCTCGAGCATCGCGAAAAGTTCGTCTCGAGTAACGAGCACCCGAGCATTTTGGTGCTCGCTCATCTCTAACTTCTAGCCATCTTCTCTCCAGCTACAGACAAATGATAATTTTCATACCTGTATAAAAGATGTGATCAATGAGAAACCGCTTTTTTACAGTTTGTCATTTTCATGCTGGGCATTTGTACGCTGGGCGATATTTTGCAATAGGGAGAAACAGAGAATTCACTTATTGTGATGACTTTTTAATTTATAAATGTAATTTCTATCACATTCATAAACGTGACTATTGCATTGAGATATGTAAGTTTGATAATTCTCCAATAAAAATACTAATGGATAAAAAAATGTACACGCACAAGTTATGAACTAATTAAGAATATATAAGAAGTTTACTGAATAGGTGAATACTGGACAATGTCATGTGGTCCACATGCTGCCAATGCAATCAAATACAGACTTAGGTCTTTTTGACACAATCATATATTTCATTGTTATTCCATCCATACTGTTGAGTGTGTAATACAGAGCTTATGTTATTCTAGGACAGTGATGGCGAACCTTTTAGAGACCGAGTGCCAAACTGCAACCAAAGACCCACATATTTATGGCAAAGTGCCAATACATCAGGGGGCGGAGCTTATCACGATGTATGATTTTGGTCCCGTCCTTCTTAAAAGGATCGGGCCACTTCAAAATAGACCAGGTGCAGATTATGACAGCTTTTTTGGATGCAGAAATACTGCGGAATGTCCTCAGTGGAAATTTCTGTGAAACATGCTGCAGCATTTCCGCATCCAAAAAGCAGTCAAAATTTGTACCCGGTCTATTTTGAAGCAGCCCTGCCCATTTCTGCCTCATGTACACATACCCCAGTGATAATAGTCACCCCCCCAATGGCCCCAGCAATAATAGTATGATAGCGACATCCCACAGTGACCCCCAGTATGATAGCGACATCCCACAGTGACCCCCAGTATGATAGCGACATCCCACAGTGACCCCCAGTATGATAGCGACATCCCACAGTGGCCCCCAGTATGATAGTGACACCCCACAGCACCACCCAGTAGTAATAGTGACACCCCACAGCACCCCCCAGTAGTAATAGTGACACCCCACAGCACCCCCCAGTAGTAATAGTGACACCCCACAGCACCCTCCAGTAGTAATAGTGACACCCCACAGTGGCCCCCATTAGTAATGGTGACACCCCACAATGGCCCCCATTAGTAATGGTGACATCCCACAATGGCCCCCAGTGTAATAGTGACACCCCACAGCGGCCCCCAGTATATTAGTGACATCCCACAGCGGCCCCCAGAATAATAGTGACACCCCACAGCAGTCCCCAGTAGTAATAGTGACACCCACAGTGGCCCCCAGTGTAATAATGACACCCCACAGCGGCCGCTAATGTAATAGTGACACCCCACAGCAGCCCCCTGTATCATAGTGAGACCCCCCCACCCCCCTTCCCTGAGACCCATATACTTACCCCCTCCTCTGGCGTTGCTGCTGGCACTGATCCCGGTGCACACTGTGATGTTAGTGTGCTGCTGGACACCTTCTCCCCCTGCTCTCGTGGAACCAAGTAGTAGGAGACGTCGGGGGAGGGGGGAGGAGGATCCTGGCTGCACACTGACGTCACAGTGTGGGCCAGGATCAGCGCTGCTAGCAGCACAGCTGAGTGAATGCCGGTAGGGGAGCCGCGGCCCCTACCGGTAATAACAAGTGGTGAGCGGCCGATGGCGGTGCGTGCCAGCAGGGAGGGCCCTGTGTGCCGCCTCTGGCACGAGTGCCATAGGTTCACCACCACTGTTCTAGGAGTTTATGTTTATGGGTGTATAAAATATACACATTTTAAAAAGGTATCATGCACTATTTTCAGCTGTTTTAGGGTGAGTTCACACGAGCATGTTTTGGTGCATGCATACGCACGCACAAAAACACGCTTGTATTTACAACAATGCATTCCCTATTGTGTGTGCACATGTCCGTGTTTTACAGGTGCATGCCTGCAAAGATAGGACATGCGTGCACCATAGGGAATGCTCGCATTGTTTTCAATGGAGCCGTGGCTGCTGGCGGTGGCTCCATTGAAGACAATGGTCTGCTGGCACCACTGAATTGTTTTTCAGGGAAGAGCTTTACATATAGGCTCTTCCGTGAAAAAGAAAAATTTTGGTGTAAAAAAAAAAAAAATGCAGCCATTCACTTCAATGGTGGCGCTGCTGCTGCCGGCGGCTCCATTGAAGACAATGGTCTGCTGGCACACCTGAATTGTTTTTCAGGGAAGAGCTTTACATATAGGCTCTTCCCTGAAAATCAAGTAAAAGTGATTTAAAAAACAAAAAAATAGATACTCACCTCCCTTCAGCTGCCGGGGCTCAGCCGTGTCTTCTCCTGCTGTCCCCTGCACTGTGGTGCTGATCTATCAGCAGGCGGGGATTTAAAATCCCCGCCTGCTGAAAGAGCTGAATTTGATTGGCTGAGGTGCTCAGTAAATCACAGGCAGCTCTCCCCGAATGAATGACAGGTGATAAATAAATAAAATAAGGAAATAAATTAAAAAAAATATTTTTTTAGAATATTGTGTACAGCTTTGCACACCAGTACTCAAGAAGGACATATCAGAACTTAGGCAGGTTCAAAGATGAGCAACCACACTAATAAATTGATTGGGTGAACTACAATCCCCAGAGAGATTACCAAAATTGGGATTATTTAGTTTAGAAAAAAGATGGCTAGGAGGCAACCTAATAAGTATGTTAGAGGAAAATACAGAGACATCTGCCAAGATCTCTTTATGCTGAGGGCTGTGATTCTAGCAAGGAGCACCCTCAATGTCTAGAGGAAAGAATGTTTCTACACCAACATGGAAGAGGGTTCTTTTCTGTAAGAGCAGTGAGACAGTGGAACCCTCTGCCTGAGGACATGGTGATGGTGAACTCACAAAGGGCTCCTGTCCAAGGGCGATTGTGCATTGCGTTACATCTGGCAATAATCTGGCCGTGGGTAACGCAGTGCACGCTTTCCATAGCGTTGCTATGGAAAGCGCAGCCTCCTGTCCACTAGCGGAAAATTATAGCGATTCTCCGCTCGCAGGACTCAAATCCAGGGCATGCTGCGATTTGCCAGGATTCTCCACGGTGAGCTTATGTGTCAGTTCTCTTCCCTGCTCCTGGGTGGCGGAATAGCACTAGTGATATTCTGCCTCACCCGTGGACAGGGGGCCTAAGAGTTCAAGAACAGCATAGATTCCTTTTTTGAGTGTAGCAATATTACATATTATTGTCACTGATTATTTCAGAAGGGTTGTTGATCCAGAGATTATTCTGATTGCCAGGTTTGGAGTCAGGAGGGAATTTTTTCCGCTTAAATGAGGAACATTGGCTTCTATCTGACTGGGGTTCTTTGCCTTCCTTTGGGTTAACTTTAGCAGGTGTGTGTATGGGGGGTGGGGCGTAGCATGGCGGATGGTTATTGGCTGAACTGCTTGACTCAAATCTTTTGTTAGCCTAAAATATTATGATACTATGTTTGATATGTCACTTCTTCAAATGTTATGCTCACAAGTAAACTGCATTGAATTAAAGGGAAATGCACATTTGGACCCATAGAAATGAATATGAAACTTGGTGAATGGATTTCTGTTGTGTTTTTACATTAATTCATGTTGGATATTTTTCAATGCAGATTTCATCATGTTAAAATAGCCTATCTATTAGCCTTCCTTTTGTGAAATGCTACAACTATTTAGGCTACACACAATAAAATCTGCATGGAAAAATGTGATGTGGATTTTAATCGAAAAACCTTGTACGAATTTCTGCCTTGGATTTTCATATTGACAGGTGTGGATGTGGATTTTAGCTGTGGATTTTAGCTGCTAATTTATATGCGCAAAACTTGATGCAGATTCTGTACCAAGAACTGACAGGTTACTTGCATATTTCAAATCTGTGTGTGTACAAATCTATACTGTATAGACTATGGTGCAGATTTATCTTCAAATGAATAGGATATTTAAATACTACTGATTTGCAGTGGACTTGATTCTGAATCCATGCGGAATCTAGTCTAATTTCACATGAAATCTTCAGCAATGATTTATCCTTGCTCTAACTAAAAGGAATAATATCTTTTAGAGGCTTTGGGAGCTCTTAGTGGCCTCTTGGTGTCCTACTTGTCCATTCTGCCATGATTTAAGCACACATTGCAAAGTATGGCATAGATCAGAACATATTGTGTGTAACCACTTTATCTTGCATTCTTTTAATGCATGAATCCATTTACATATGGATTATGTAAAAAATAAAAACAAATTATAAATAAAAGCATATATTTGCCTTTTTCTTTTGCACAGATCAGGAGAGGATTGGTGTTGGGTCTGCGTATGAACAGGAAGGCAAGGTACAATTTGTTATTGATGCAGTGTATGCTATGGCCCATGCTCTTCATAATATGCACAAAGCTGTGTGTCCCGGGAGTGTTGGACTGTGCAGCCGCATGGACCCAGTTGACGGCACAGAACTACTGAAGTACATTCGTAATGTCAATTTTACAGGTAAAATTAGCCTATATTTAATTGCTATAAGAAAATATATGAATGCTATGTTTTGATACTTGTGAGTACAACTTATTGCTGTTTAGTAGGTAATACAAAGTACAACACCCTCCAAAAGTTTGGAAACACTCCATAAGGCCTAGTGCCCACGGCCGTGACGGGCTCCACAAGCGGAATTCCGCAGCTTACCCCCGGATCCGCCGCCCGATGTCCCGCATGGCGCTTTGGCGCACATGCGCAAAAGAGCGCATGACACGACAGCAGTGTCATGTGACGCACCAGCCATGTCATATGATACACCCACGGCGTCACATGATGCGGCAGCCACGTCATATGACGCGGCTGGTGGTAGGTAGGAAGCGTTTTCACGATATGTTCCGCTATGCTACAGCGGAAGATAGCGTGACGGACGGCTTCCATTGACTGCAAAGGAAGCCATTCGCACGAACACCCGCGGCAAATAGAACATGCCGCGGGTGAGGACGTGTGATTTCACGGTGTGGATTTCCGCAGTGGAATTCCGCACCGTGAACATTGCGCGATTAGGTTCAATAGAACCTAATAGCTGCGGGGCAACGCGGCGGATTTCCGACGCGTAATACGCATTGGAAATCCGCCCGTGGGGATTGGCCTTAAAAATGTAAATGTAAAAATATTAGTGCTTTGAGATGTACATGTTTATTCAACTAACAAACAGAACAAAAACAAGTTAATCTTCCACCTAAGGGCGCCCACCCACTGGCGATTTTTTTTCCTTTGCGTTTTTTCTCAAGAGCAATTAGTTTTGAATGTACTCCTGTCCACTGGCGTTTTTTGTTTCAGTCTGTTGCAATTTTTAACATAGGAACTGTCAGTTGCATATGTGTCCTTATTTTTCTCTTAATGCACCCATGAATGTCAATGTAAATTAACGCAAAAAGCCGCGAAAAACGCGCGGAAAACGCGCCAAAAACTCTTGGAATCTGAAAATAACTTAAACTTTCTTTTTTGTATAAATTCTTTATTTATAAATGTTGGGTTGGATACAGAAAGAAAAAAGGGAAGTCCGTTAATCCAGATCGACACCCGGGAAGCATGTGGGAAAGAAAAAGAAGAAACAGTTTCTCTGCGAACATGCAGAGCATTAATAGAATAACAAAATTAAAAGTGGACGATTCTGTCTAATTACCCAAATGGCATGCAATATTTAAATTGTAATAGAAAGTATATCTATGCTAAATGTAGTCAGGTAGCAAAAATTCCCTCTTTTCTTTCCCCTCCTCCCTCCCCCTTTTCCTTACGAGCAAGAGAGTAATTTGTCATGAGGAAGCTTATGCATTGCTATTAAATAAAAGATTCTGTCTGTTTTTTTAGCCATTTACTCCAAGTCTCCAGATATTTATCCAGATTCTCATTTCGGAGGCATCTAGTTTTTTCATAGCTGCTCATGGTATTCAGCTCATTGTACCACTCTTATTAAATAGCTTTTATTAGGTTTTTTCAAGGATTAATTCAATACAGAGCATTACATATCTTAGCATGTACCTGTATATTTAGCGTTAAACATATCATATGAAGAATACAGATTTTATACAATACCAATTGCTCTTGATTGGCTATGTAAATCAAATACCCGATATCTATATGCGAACAAACAAGTACAATAAGCTAATAAATGAGAATTAAACAAAACAGAAAGAAAATATCACCGAACCTAGTGCAGTCCACTGAGTCACTACAGAAACAATTATTGGGTATTCTGTTGTGTCTACTCCTGGGTGGCGGAATAGCACTAGTGATATTCTGCCTCGCCCATGGACAGGGGGCCTAAGAGTTCAAGAACAGCATAGATTCCTTCTTGAGTGTAGCAATATTACATATTATTGTCACTGATTATTTCAGAAGGGTTGTTGATCCAGAGATTATTCTGATTGCCAGGTTTGGAGTCAGGAGGGAATTTTTTCCGCTTAAATGAGGAACATTGGCTTCTATCTGATTGGGGTTCTTAGCATGTATATTTAGCGTTAAACATATCATATGAAGACGACAGCAAGAAGAATACAGATTTTATACAATACCAATTACTTGATTGGCTATGTAAATCAAATACCCGATATCTATATGCGAACAATCAAGTACAATAAGCTAATAACTGAGAATTAAACAAAACAGAAAGAAAATATCACCGAACCTAGTGCAGTCCACTGAGTCACTACAGAAACAATTATTGGGTATTCTGTTGTGTATAATTGTGGTCTTCTGCAAGGGAGAGGGAGGAGAAAAGAGAAGAAGAGGGAGGGGAATATGGGCGAACAGCTCCAGCTAAGTTATACTAGAGGTGTATTGCATCCAGGGGTTCCATGTACGATAGAAGCTAGACAATGTCTTGTTTGACAAAGCGTAAATTCTTTCATAAGAGTAGTGGTCTGCCAAAATGTTGTATACCTCAGTCACTGCAGGAGGGTGAATGGATCTCCATTTCCTAGTCAGGGCCAACTTATGGCATGACATTGGGAAGTGAGAGAATTAGATTACGTACGTAAAATTTGGACCCTAATTCTTTTGTGCTTTGAATTGAATAATCACGTTGGGACCTATTAACTTTTCCTATTTATGACATAATGTTCGTGCCAAATTTCAAATTTCTATGACATCGGGAAGTGAGAGAATTAGATTCCGGACTTAAAATTTGGGCACTAATTATTTATTTTTGCTATTTATGACATAATCAATGCTCGTGAAAAAAAAAATTCAAATTTCTATGACATTGGAAAGTGAAAGAATTAGATTCTGTATGTAAAATTTGGATGCTAATTCTTTTGCGCTTAGAATTGAATAATCTTGTTGGGACCCATTAACTTTTCCTATATACGACATAATCAATGCTCATGCCAAATTTCAAATTTCTATGACATTGGGAACTGAATTAGATTCCGTCCTTAAAATTTGGACGCTAATTCTTTTGCACTTAGAATTGAATAATCGAGTTGGGACCCATTTGGTTTTCTTATTTATGACGTAATCAATGCTCGTGAAAAAAAATTAAAAATTTCTATGACATTGGGAAGTGAGAATTAGATTCCGTACATAAAATCTGGGCGCTAATTATTTGCGCTTAGAATTAAATAATCTAGTTGGGACCCATTAGCTTTTGCTATTTATGACATAATCAATGCTCGTGCCAAATTTCAAGTTTCTATGACATCGGGAACTGAGAGAATTAGATTCGGTACGTAAAATTTGGACGCTAATTCTTTTGTGCTTAGAATTGAATAATCGAGTTAGGACCCATTAACTTTTCCTAATTGTGAGATAATCAATGCTCGTGAAAAAAAATTCAAGTTTCTATGACATCGGGAAGTGAGAGAATTAGATTACGTACGTAAAATGTGGACGCTAGTTCTTTTGCGCTTAGAATTGAATAATCGAGTTTGGACCCATTAGGTTTTCCTATATATGACATAATCCATGCTCGTGCCAAATTTCAAGTTTCTATGACATCAGGAAGTGAGAAAATTAGATTCTGTACGTAAAATTTGGAAGCTAATTCCTTTGTGCTTTAAATTGAATAATCAAGTTGGGACCCATTAGCTTTTCCTATTTATTACATAATCAATGCTCGTGCCAAATTTCTAATTTCTATGACATTGGAAAGTGAGAGAATTAGATTCCGTACGTCAAATTTGGACGCTAATTATTTTGCGCTAGAATTGAATAATCGAGTTGGCACCCCTTTACTTTTCCTATTTTGGAGATAATCTATGCTTGTTTCAAGTTTCTACGACATCAGGAAGTTGGAGAATTAGTGGCGAGTCAGCCAGTCAGTCACTAGCGTTGTCAGCTGGAAACGTTAGCATCAGCTTTTCCACCAGGGCCTTGTGGTATTGCATCACTCTCATACTCCTTTCCTCTTCGGGAATGAGAGTGGAAAGGTTCTCCTTATACCATAGGTCGAGAAGGGTGAACACCCAGTAATCTGTGTTGGCCAGAATGCGTCTAACGCGAGGGTCATGGGAAAGGCAGCTTAACATGAAGTCAGCCATGTGTGCTAGAGTCCCAGTATGCAACACATCGCCGTCCTCACTAGGAAGATGACTCTGTCTCCTCCTCCTCCTCTTCCTCCTCTTCAGCCCATACACGCTGAACAGATGTGAAGGATGTAGCATGGGTACCCTCTGCAGTGTGGGCAGCAGTCTTTCCCTCCTCCTCCTCCAATATGCACTGAGAAACAGACCTGAGGGTGGTCTGGCTACCAAGCAACATATTGTCATCCCCCATCTTCTGTTCTATCTGTAAAGTGCTGGCTTTAGTGCTTAGCAGCGACCTTCTCAGCAGGCAAAGCAGCGGGATGCCTACGCTGATAATGGCGGCATCACCGCTCACCATTTGTGTTGACTCCTCAAAGTTTCTCAACACCTGACAGATGTCAGACATCCATGCCCACTCCTCTGTGAAGAAGTGCAAAGGCAGACTACCACTCCAACGGGCATGTTGCAGCTGGTATTCAACAATGGTTCTAAGCTGCTCATAAACCCTGGCCAACATGAAAGTTGAATTCCAGCGCGTGAGCACTTCACACAACAGTCGGTGATCTGGCGGCTGGAAGCACTGTTGCAGTATCCTGAGAGTGGCAGCCTTGCTGAGCAGCTCAGACAAATTGGGGTGGTTTTTAAGAAAGCGCTGAACCACTAGATTGAACACGTGGGCCAGGCATGTCACGTGTGTCAGTCTGCCAAGCTGCAGAGCCGCCACCAGTTTATGCCCATTGTCACACACGACCATGCCTGGTTGGAGGTTCAGCAGCGAAAGCCACAGATCTGTCTGCGCCGTCAAACCCTGTAATAGCTCTTGGGCGTTGTGCCTCTTGTCACCTAAGCTCAGGAGTTTCAGCACGGGCTGTTGATGCTTTCCCATGGCAGTGCTGCAGAGCCTCGAGCTCCTGACTGAAGGCGACATGCTCACAGATGGTAATTTAGAGGTGGAGGAGGAGGAGGGGGATTGGAGGAGGTGACATATTAAGCTGGAGAAAACATGACCGAGGTAGGACCCGCAATCCTCGTTGTGGGTAGAACGCGAGCGGATCCAGGGTCAGATTGGTTATCCCAATGTACCGTTAGGGATGTGTAGTGTCCCTGCCCGCCAGCACTTGTTCACATGTCGGTGGTTTAGTGGACCTTCCCAGTAACCGCGTTAGTGAGGGCACGGTTGATATTCCGTAACACGTGCTGGTGTAGGGTGGGGACGGCACAGTGTGAAAAATAGTGGCGACTGGAGACGGAGTAACGAGGGACAGCCACCGCCATGAGGTTGCGGAAAGCCTCAGTTTCTACCAGCCTATATGGCATCATCTCCAGGCTCAGCAGTTTGAAGATATGCACCTTTAGCGATTGTGCATGCGGGTGGGTAGCTGCATATTTGCGCTTGCTCTGTAATGTTTGCTTTATGGACAGCTGAACGCTGCGCTGGGACACATTGGTGGAGGCAGTGGAGGACCGTGCAGCTGAAGGGGTGGATGCAGGACAGGAAACGCTGGTGCCTTCGTCCTGGGAGGGGGATTGCATTGCAGCATGTGAAACAGGGGAAGTGGCAGTGGTGTGACCCGCAAGCGGTGAATGGCCTTCATTCCACCTCATCAGGTGCTAAGTTATCATATGGCTGCACATGCTGGTGGTGGTCAGGCTGGTAGTGGTGGCTCCCCTGCTGATCTTGGTGTGGCACAGGTTGCACACCACTGTTCGTCAGTCGTACGGGCTCTCATTAAAAAACCTCTAGCCCTTTAAACACCTAGCCCTCTGCACAGGAGCTTGTCGCGAGGAGGTGCTGTTGGAAACAGTCGGGGGATTAATTGCTCTGGCCCTGCTTCTCCCTCAGCAGCAGGCACTGTTTCACCCCACCCAGGACCTCGGCCTCTGCCCACACCCTCATTCGGACACACACGTCTTCGTCCTCGACCCTTACCCCTAGTATTGATCATGTTGTAAAATGCACTGTGTAAAAATGCTACATAATCTGTGATGTATTTTGCATATGCGTTAAGCCAAAAATAGACAGTGTAAAATGAGTACAGTCTTGTTATATAGTGCGAATTGACAGGACACACACTAAGGGTATTTTACGTATGCTTTAAACAAAAAAATAGACAGTGTAAAATGAGTACAGTCTTGTTATATAGTGCGGATTGACAGCACACAGACTAAGGATATTTTATGTACGTTTTTAAGCCAAAAATAGACAATGTAAAAAGTGTACAGTCTTGTTATATAGCGCGGATCAAGGGGACACACTAAGGGTATTTTACGTACGCTTAAAGCCAAAAATAAATAGTGTAAAATGTGTACAGTCTTGTTATATAGCGTGGATCAAGAGGATACACACAGGGGTATTTTAAGTACGTCTTAACCCAAAAATAGACAGTGTAAAATGAGTACAGTCTTGTTATATAGTGTGGATCAACAGGATACACACTTGGGCCTCTTATGCAAATGCTTCAGCCAAAAACAAATCAATAGGGGGCGTGGCCTGACGGAGCCGATGGAAGACGTGTCCTGAGTAGCTCCGCTCTCAAACCAAGCTTAACAGCGATTAAAAGCCTGCCCAGGGCATCCAACCACTCAGAAAAAACAGGGGAACTTACCACCCGCTGATGGCGACCCGCAGAAGAACCGGGAAAAACGGTCCGAAGCGCCTCACAGACTTTTACCCGCCGCGCGGCTTAGAAGAGGAGAAAATGGCGGAGCCGGATCCCAGTAGCGCCGGAGGAGAAGCAGCACCACGAGCAGAGGGACCACAAGACCAAGCGGTAAGCAGAAACGACACACTGCCCACCCCACCGCACATAGATCCCTTATGCTGCCCCCCTCATAAGAACAAAACAGTAACAACCGAGATAGAAGCCTCAGGGAGGAGGGAGGACCTGGAGCTTCACGGAGAGAGCGAGGGGGGGGAGGAGGGGGGAGTGCAGGCACCATCTTCTCCCCCTGAAGCACCCACACACAGCAAATACAAAAGAGCCATCAGCTCCCCTAGCAAGAGCCCTGATAAAAGACGTCCTAGAAAGGACCCACTATACAAGCCCTCTAACAATATAATAGAAAGGGGACAAGAAGAAGAGGAGGTTATTCACCCATTATTAAATATTGAATGCACTGACCAAATGGCCTCACAGTGTTTCATAAGAGACATGGTGATTGCTCTAAAAAGTTCAATTAAAAGCCATCTTGCTGATATAAACACCAAGATAAACAGGAATCTTAACGTAATAGAAGAAAGAGTTGACCACCTGGAAAATAAAACTGGCAAGATAACCACCTCACACAATGAGCTTATCAATGCTCATTATAAACTCGAAGAGGAAGTGGCGCTCCTTAAAAACAAAATGGCCGATCTTGAAGATCGAAATCGCCGTAACAATATAAAACTCAGAGGCATCACTGAATCAGTGAAACCAGAAGACCTAAATGAGTATGTACAAGACCTGATTAAAACGCTCCTCCCCAACTCAAAAAAAGATGAACGCATTCTAGATAGAATCCATAGGCTCCCGAAGCCAAAAAACATCCCCGACAATGCACCAAGGGATGTCATAGCTAAAGTGCACTTCTTCCACACAAAAGATAATTTGATGAGAGCTACAAGAAGCTTAAGAGACCTCCCGGCTCCTTACAGCAATATAAAAATCTTCGCCGATTTTTCTCAGACTACAATGCTCGCTCGAAAAAAATTCACGGCTATTACTAAGGTTCTAAGGGATAACAACATAACCTATAGATGGGGTTTCCCCACTAAACTGCACATCAACAAAGACAGCAAGATCACCACAATTTTAACCTATGAAGACGGTTTACATCTCCTGAAAGGATGGAACCTCGCAGAGCCCAAAGAGCATCACCCGTCACACATCACTAAAGATTGGTCAAGCAAACAAAACAGACCAAACAAAGACAAAACCTCATACCGTTGAAACACCTTAAAAAAGAAGACCAAACTCACAATTAAACCCTGGGCACTATAAGCACGTTTATGCTTGGGCACAGGCTGAACTTTCCAACCCCCGAAACAAGACCTTCCCAGGGCTTTAGACCCCATTGAAGGAAAGGTCCTTTTCTGTTAACTTTACTCACAGCAGACAACGGCAACAAAAGTTATGTTGCACCACTTTTATAGAGTTATTTTACTCCCCGACTTACCCTACCAGCAAAATCCTTGCATACCCTTTCATCAAAAGATGACACCCGCACAGAATTCCAAATCTCTCCGTGCACACTATTGGAATAATGAAACATCTGGAACTTCTAGGATAAATCACAAGATCCAACAAAACTCCTCAGCAAACACTCAGACCCTAAGATGGACCTGAAACTAATCTCTCTGAACTCTAGAGGTCTCAATTCTCCCTTTAAGAGATCGTGTCTATGGAAAGAAGCCATCACATCCCATGCAGACATTCTTTGTGTTCAAGAAACACACTTAATGGAACCCAACCATCCAAAAATAGCTCACCCTTTGTTCTCCAGATGCTTCTTGGCCAACGCATCCAGGAAAAGAGCCGGCGTCATGATCGCCGTCAGAGATTCAGTGGATTTCCAGCTACTCGAAGAAATTAAAGACACTGAGGGAAGGTATCTAGTTTTAATCTGTAAAATAGAAGATTTCCTCGTCACCCTGGCCAACATCTATGCCCCGAATTCGCATCAAATTAGATTTTTGAACAGAGTGACGAGGAAGATTAAGAGGGCACAGAAAGGTTCACTGATGTTATGCGGCGACTTTAACGCAATCAATGACCACTCCCTTGACTCCAGCCATCCAGGGAGAAAGAGGAATAAGCCTTTCTTCTTGGATTCAGAATAACGATTTATTTGACGTGTTCAGGGTATTGAATGTAAACTCTAAAGAATTTACGTTTTACTCCTTTAGACATAGCTCATCATCGAGAATAGATATGTTCCTGGTGGACTTTCATATCCTGAATAAAACCCAAGAGGCCAAGATAGGGGTAACAACATGGTCAGACCATGCTCCGATCTCATTAAAGCTAAAAATGGGCCCCCCAACATACACTTCAAACACCTGGAGAAACAACACATTCTTAATGAAGGTACCAAAATTCCAACAAAAAATTAAAGAAGCAATGGAAGAATACTTCCTATTCAATGACAACCCAAAAATGTGTCGTTTTACATTATGGAACGCACACAAATCTGTCATCAGAGGAGTTATGATCCAACAGGGGTCAATTTATAAAAAAGAAAAAAATAAACAAACATTCTCCTCAAAAAAGCTATAGAGGACTTAAAAAATCTAGAGAACCATACCCAGTCCAACTCCCTCCCCCCAACCAGCAATCACATAAGAGAAGCCAGACTTAAAGTCCGCAACATACTAATTGACGAGCACGAAAAAAACATAAAACATATGAAGACCACCTACTAAAATTATGTCCTTTATATGGGACAACAAAAGACCGAGAGTTGCCGCCACCATACTTTATACCCCCAAAAGGAAAGGGGGCCTGGGTGTCCCCAATATCGCTGCCTACTACGAAGCAAACATCATCCAAGAATCTAGACCTTGGGGAACCTCCCAATCAGGAATTAGCTGGCTATCCATAGAACAAAATAGCTTGGGCAACGGAACATTAAAAGATTTATTGTTGATCACAGGTTTGAACTGGAAAACTAGCCTAATTAAAAACCCAATAATAACAAACACGCTGACAGTGTGGAAACACCTCCTCCATATCACGAAAGACTTCCATCCCAGATCGCAAATACCCCTCCCCATAAGTTGTGTAGAATTCGTACCAAACACCATAAACACTAAACCCTGGAGAATAAAAGGCATCAAATTGATTACAGACTTAGCGGATGGGAAAAAAATAAAACCCTTCCATCAACTTCAAAAAGAATTTGGCTTACAAGGGGGAGACTTCCTTCTATACTCCCAATTAAAAAGTAGATGGCCCACTCTGGCGCTTGAAGGGGTCTCTCTGCCCAAAATTATAACTAATCTCTTTAACCCCTCCCCTCACAAAACCCCACTAAGGGACATCTACGAACTCTTCTGCGGGGAATCAAACTCCCAACCGCACCAAAAGAAAAGAGCACACACCCTAAACTGGGAAAAAGAAATAGGAAGAACCTACTCATCAGAGCAATGGAATAACTCATTTAAGTGGGTAAATAAAGCATCTTTATGCGCCTCACTGATAGAAGTACACTACAAACTAACCACTCGTTGGTACCGATCCCCAGTAAGACTAGCAGACTTCTTCCCAAACTCCTCAGACCAGTGCTGGAGACAGTGTGGGCAGAGGGGTACCTTATTACATATCTTTTGGAGCTGCCAAAAAATCAATGGGGTATGGAGAGAGCTCCTGCATCTCATAAAAATAATTATGAAGATAGAGATCCCTCCGTCACCAGACATAGCCTTATTACTACTAGACATAGAATTCATACCTCAAAAAATGAGAAAACTTATTATACATAGTCTCTTGGTATACAAACTCCTGATAGTGAGGAATTGGAAATCCCACCTCATACCCTCCCTGTCCAATATCATCCAGCTAATGTCAGAACACATGTTCATGGAAAAACTTTATGCCATAAGAGAAAACAGAATCTCCAATTTTGTGGAGACATGGGATCCCTGGATAAGATACTTTCATCCACACCAAACCACGCTAAACCTGAATCTGAATCTGTAGTCCTTAATATGGGGATCCCCGTACTTACTCAAACAAAATGTGATATACAGATATACCCATTTCAGTGGTCAAATGGATAAATCACCTTTTTGGGTATAACACTAACATATCCCATTCAAAATTTGGTGTTAGTTAATTTTAAAAAACTATTTACTGTTTTTGAGAAGGATATTAAAAATGTTGCCAACCTCATGGTTTCCTGGATAGGCCGCATTGCTATCTCAAAAGGATGCTACAACCCAAAATGTTGTACCTTTTCGTAATCTCCCTGTGACTGCACCTGATAACATTTTGAATAAATTGCAAAATATGTTATTGCAGTTTATCTGGCATAACCAGCGAGCAAGAGTGGCATCTAGAATATTATACCTCTAGCCTTCCCAGGGGGCTTAGGTTGTCCCTGCTTAAAAAGCTACTACCATGCTGCTCTGTTATTGTTTATTCGTTCAGTAGCTTCCGACTCTTCATGACCTCGTGGACCAGCCCATGCCAGAGCTTACTGTCATCTGTCGCCATCCCCATCTCCACCAAGGTCCAGTCCATCACCTGAAGGATATCATCCATCCACCTTACCCTTAGTCAGCCCCTCTTCTTTTGCCTTCCACCTTATCAATCATCAGTATCTTCTTCAAAGTATCGTGTCTTCTCATTATGGGGCCAAAGTTCCTCAGTTTTGACTTTAATATCATTCCCTCCAGTAAGCCATCTGGCTTTATTTCTTCTAGTATGGACTGTTTTGATCTTTTTTGCGGTCCAAGCCACTCTCACGATTTTCCTCCAACATCACAGTTCAAAAGCGTCTATTTTCCTTCGCTCAGCCTTCCTTAGGGTCCAGCTCGCACATCCATAGGTTACTATGGGGAATACCATTGCTTTAACTACACGGACCTTCCTTCTCAGTATGATGTCTCTGCTCTTAATTATTTTTTTGAGATTTGTCATTGCTCTTCTCCCAAGAAGTAAATGTCTTCTGATTTCCTGGCTGCAATGTATATCTAAAGAAATCTTTGTGCCTAGAAATATGAAGTCTGTCATTGCTTCCACCTTTTTTCCCTCTTCTTGCCAGTTGTCAATCAATTTGGTTGCCATAATATTGTCTTTTTTGCCATAATATTGTCTTTATGTCCAATTAAATGCACAATTCCAGAGATTAGCCAGAAGGGATAAGGAACTATTTCTAAACAAACAATGCATGGAAGTGGAAGAAAACAATGGAATAGGAATAACAAAATACATTTTCCAGAAAATTAGAAACATAGGAGGTAAATTTCATGCAAAAATGGGCATAATCAAAAACAAAGATGGCAAGGATCTAACAGAAGCGGAAGATATCAAGAGAAGGTGGCGAAAATATACGTAAGATCTGTATAGGAAGGATAATAATATTGAGGATAGCTTTGACAGTGTGGTGAGTGAATTAGAACCAGGCATCCTGAGGAGTGAAGTTGAATGGGCCTTAACAAGCATTGCTAATAACAAAGCAGGAGACAGCGGTATCTCAGTTGAAGTATTTAAAATCTTGAAAAATTATGCTGTGAAGGTAATGTATGCCATATGCCAGCAAATAGGGAAAACACAAGAATGGTCATCAGATTGGAATCTGTATAATGACCAAGTAGCAACAGTAAGAACAGACCATGGAACAACCATGCTGCTTTACTTCACCAATAGAGATGAGCGAGCACCAAAATGCTCAGGTGCTCGTTACTCGGGACGAAATTATTGCGATGCTCGAGGGTTCGTTTCGAGTAACGAACCCCATTGAAGTCAATGGGCGACCCGAGCATTTTTGTATATCGACGATGCTCGCTAAGGGTTTCATTTGTGAAAATCTGGGCAATTCAACAAAGTGATGGGAACGACACAGCAACAGATAGGGCAGGCGAGGGGCTACATGTTGGGCTGCATCTCAAGTTCCCAGGTCCCACTATTAAGCCACAATAGCGCCAAGAGTGCCCCCCCCCCCCCTCCCAACAACTTTTACTTCTGAAAAGCCCTCATTAGCAATGCATACCTTAGCTAAGCATCACACTACTTCCAACAAAGCACAATCATTGCCTGCATGACACTCCGCTGCCACTTCTCCTGGGTTACATGCTTATAGCCGGTTCCACTGAAAGCAATGGGCTGCCGGCGTGCGCGGGATGAATTGTCGGGAAGGGCTTAAATATATAAGCCCTTCCCTGCAATTCATCCAGAAATGTGTAAAAATAAAAAAAATATACTGTATATACCGGCGTATAAGGCGACGGGGCGTATAAGACGACCCCCCAACTGTCACCTTATACGCCGGGAATACAGCGGGGCAAAAAAAAAAATCATTACTCACCTCCCCCGGCGTTCTGCGGCGCTGCTGCAGGCTGTCGCTCCCTCCTGGTCCCTGGCAGAGCATTGCTTTCTGGATGCAGGGCTGCTGCCGCCGGCCCCATTGAGCGCATATAGAGAAGAGAATAGGAATCGCAGATCGCAGATAGGTGCGATCTGCGATTTCTGACTATGGCCTAAGAAGGACCGTTGGGGTTCTTGAAGCCTAAAATAACTCCTAACGCTCTCCCTATAGCAGCAGCAGCAGCATCATTAGCACTTTCCCTGATCTCTGTCAGAATGCATCTGTGGCGAGCCGCGGGCGGGCGGGCAGATTTTAATACTCGGGTGACACCTGATCTCGCCAGCCACTCACTGCAGGGGGGTGGTATAGGGCTGGAACATCACAGGAGGAAGTTGTAATGCCTTCCCTGTCTTTCTATTGGCCAGAAAAGCGCGCTAATGTCTCAGAGATGAAAGTGAAAGTAACTCGAACATCGCGTGGTACTCGTCTCGAGTAACGAGCATCTCGAACACGCTAATACTCGAACGAGTATCAAGCTCAGACGAGTACGCCCGCTCATCTCTATTTACCAATTAAAAAGCTGGTGGCTAGATGACTCATCTAAGCACTGGATGGACATAGAAGCTAGAACTTTGGATTGCCCTAGCTTATCACAATATTATAGATTTCTAAATTAACTAATACATTTCCAAAAATATCATTACCTAAATGTCTGCTACTCTATACATCTGGAAAAGTGTGTCCACACACCACTGTCTTCTCTCTCTTCACATCCTTAAACTACCTCTGGAAGCGATTCAATCACTAATTCCAGATATAGGCTTGGCTACATGGCAAGCTAAAGGGACTCAACGAGCAGGAAATATATTTGAAAACTGAACTCTTATGTGATTCACTCGTATACACAACATATTTCTAGAGTTGAGCGAGCACACTCGTCCGAGCTTGATGCTCGTCCCCGCATTAGGGTGCTCGAGATGCTCGTTATTCGAGACGAGCACCACTCGGTGCTCGAGTCAATTCCATTTCCTTCCCTGCATGTTTAGCGCCATTTCTAGCAAATGATATACACACAAGTCACAGCAGCACCACGTATTAAATAGTACTCTCCAAAATACGTACTTGTCTTGCAAGCCCCAATCCGGACCCGGACACCTGGGATCCACTATTCGAAGTTCAAAACATCCACCAGGAGAGGCAGCAAGTAGAAAGGATCTTTCATCCAAAAAGCATAAGGAGTCGGGTTAAAATAACCTCCCAATCTTTATTGTTAAAAAGACTGGCATTCTACAGCGACATTTCGGCCAAGATCACTATGGCCTTTGTCAAGCTATCATACCAGCAACTAGACATACATATATATATACACACTACAATTAAAAATAATCATACTCACATGTGTGTCTGGAGGTACCACCAACTCTGCGTCTCGCCTGTAGCAACAGCATCCTAGCCAATGTACTGCGCATGTCTAGAAGTTTATGTGTGGGCATAGACCTAAGGGCAAATAGTCACAAAACAATACTGCGCATGCGCAGCACGGGCGCAGCCAATCGGGAAGGGGCACGGACCCACATCATCATACACGTCACCAGCAAGCACCCAGCCACATAATGGAGCGGATCGCTCTATCAGGCAAATTACATGTTAACTTTACCTATATTGTGGGGGAAAGCTCCTCATCACCACAGTGTGCGTGCTCGGTCAACTTCTGGCCGATTAGAGGAAACTATAGACCGGCATTATCATGTGTGTCATCGGCACACCCACTTAATTAACATACAGGTCACGGGGTATATAGATATCCATAGTAAACCCAAATGAATATCTAGCGTCTATCTCTGCCTAGCAACATCTAGAAGCTCGTAACCAACACATCACTATAGTGCAGAGAAATAAAATGAATACATTCTAAGAGACTGCTGTGTATAGAGAAGATAGCAACATCAGACAAATAATGCACTATTTGGCTATCTCTATATACCACATGTTAGTCTATACCCAGAATGAAAAAAATGTTGTTCAATAAGACTAACACTCACAAGTTCAGAAACCCCACACTCAAGCAATATAGCGCCAATCCAAACATGCGTCTGTATATAAATCAAAAACAATTTGCATATATGGAGAAAAACATCCACAAGAAATATGTCATCAAATAAACTTTATTGAAAAAAAATAATAATTTTTAAACACAAGCAAAACGCATGAAAAGACACAGATCAGGCTACAGGAAAAAAAATCCGGAACATGGCTAGGTGTACCCCCAAATCGCACCTGCAAAGATATAAAACAAGAACGATCAGTATAAAATTCATATCAAAATGTGCATCATGGCAAAGAAGATGGGCAAAAATGACAATCAATTATTAACAGCATATACAGAATCAAATTAGAGAAAAGGCATCGCATTATATTCAATATTTAGGCCATTGGGTTGCAGTGTATTTAACTCGAAAATCCACCACAACTCCAACCGCCTAAGTTTCTCTTCTCTATCGCCCCCCCCCCCCCCCCCTGATGTTACGTGGTACATGATCGATGATGCGATATCTCAACTGACTGATAGAGTGGTTGGCATCGCAAAAATGTTTCGCCACAGGGACATCCATTTTGCGTGTCCTAATCGTGCTTTTATGCTTACTGATTCTGTCTTTTACCGGGTTAATTGTCTCACCAACATATAAATACCCGCAAGGGCACGTAATGAGATATACGACAAACGATGAGAGACAGGTATAATGATGTTTGATATGATAACGTTTGCCCGTATATGGATGTGAAAAAAAAGAGCCCTTTTGTAGGTTGTTGCAGCTTGCACATGAAAGGCACGGGAAATTACCTGTCCTACCCTCAATCCTGAACTTACCTGAGGGATTAACCTCAGAGTGCACCAATCTATCCCTAAAGTTTAGACCCCTTCTATAGGCCATTAGAGGGGGCAGATCAAATTCAGCCACTCCTGGATGACAACTTTTGAGTAATGGCCAATGTTTTCGAATGATCTGTGAGATTTTACCACTATCGGGACAGTACGTACTTACAAATGGAAGCCTACGTGGAAGGTCTGTATTTGTATTTTTCTCAAAGAGGGAAGCACGATCTTTCTGTTTTGCTTTGGTACTTAATTCCATAATCAGATCTCCCGGATAGTCCCTAGTTTTAAACTTACAACACATTTGTGTTAAACGCTCATCCAGGTACTGTTCGTCTACGATGCGACGTATTCTGAGGAACTGACTCCAGGGAAGTGATCTCAACATCCCCAATGGATGGAAGCTGTCATAACGTAGCAGAGTGTTCCGATCTGTTGCTTTAATAAACAGATCAGTACTAAGCACCTCACCTTGCTTCATGACTAACACGTCCAAGAATTGAAGCTGGTCCGTAGACGAGGTTAGGGTAAACTTGAGCAACGGGTGGATGCCATTCAGCACATTGTGAAAGTCATCCAACTCCTGCTGTGTACCTGTCCAAATGAAAAAAATGTCGTCTATATACCTCCACCAGACCTGGACAGAAGTCCAGGCCGGGGAGGTATAGATAGACGACTCCTCCACATCCGCCATATACAAGTTCGCATATGTGGGGGCCACATTGGACCCCATGGCGGTGCCCCTTTTCTGGCGATAGTATTTATTGTCAAAGATGAAATAATTTTTAGACAAAACATCATCTAGAAGGGCCATAATGAAGTTAATGCAATCAGTGGACATATCAGAGCTCAATAGCCTTTTCGTTATCGCCTCAAGGCCCAGGTGTTTTTCAATATTCGTGTAGAGAGACACCACGTTGAAGGACCCCAAAATGGATGTTGGGGTCACTCTCAACATTTTGATCTTCATCAGAAAATCCGAGGTGTCTTTCAAGTAAGATTTTGAATTAACCACAAAATACCTCAAGACGGCATCCAGAAAACGTGCGGGGTTACTAAAGTACACTTGTGAGTGTTAGTCTTATTGAACAACATTTTTTTCATTCTGGGTATAGACTAACATGTGGTATATAGAGATAGCCAAATAGTGCATTATTTGTCTGATGTTGCTATCTTCTCTATACACAGCAGTCTCTTAGAATGTATTCATTTTATTTCTCTGCACTATAGTGATGTGTTGGTTACGAGCTTCTAGATGTTGCTAGGCAGAGATAGACGCTAGATATTCATTTGGGTTTACTATGGATATCTATATACCCCGTGACCTGTATGTTAATTAAGTGGGTGTACCGATGACACACGATAATGCCGGTCTATAGTTTCCTCTAATCGGCCGGAAGTTGACCGAGCACGCACGCTGTGGTGATGAGGAGCTTTCCCCCACAATATAGGTAAAGTTAACATGTAATTTGCCTGATAGAGCGATCCGCTCCATTATGTGGCTGGGTGCTTGCTGGTGACGTGTATGATGATGTGGATCCGTGCCCCTTCCCGATTGGCTGCGCTAGTGCTGCGCATGCGCAGTATTGTTTTGTGACTATTTGCCCTTAGTTTATGTGTGGGCATAGACCTTCTAGACATGCGCAGTACATTGGCTAGGACGCTGTTGCTACAGGCGGGACGCATGGTTGGTGGTACCTCCAGACACACGTGAGTATGATTATTTTTAATTGTAGTGTGTATATATATGTATGTCTAGTTGCTGGTATGATAGCTTGACAAAGGCCATAGTGATCTTGGCCGAAACGTCGCTGTAGAATGCCAGTCTTTTTAACAATAAAGATTGGGAGGTTATTTTAACCCGACTCCTTATGCTTTTTGGATGAAAGATCCTTTCTACTTGCTGCCTCTCCTAGTGGATATTTTCTAGCAAATAGACATGCAGGGAAGGCATTACCACTTCCTCCTGTGACGTGCCAGCCCTATCCCACCCCCCTGAAGTGAGTGGCTGGTGAGATCAAGTGACCGCCGAGTATTTAAAGCGGTCCCGCCCACGGCTCTCCTCAGACACACACTCAGAGAAATAAGGGAAAGTGCTGCTGAGATAGGGAAAGTGGAAGTGTAGGATTCCAGGGCCACATCTGACCGTGTGCATTACTGTTGTGGCTGGCTGGGAGCAGTTTTGCACAATTTTTTTTTTTTCATCTCAGGCTGTGCAGGCTATTACAGCTATAGCGTTCTCAGTCTGCAGTCAATTATACAGAGTATAGGGAAAGTGCTGCTGAGATGGGGACAGTGGTAGTGTAGGATCCTGTCTACCAGAACCCCAACGGTCCTTCTTAGGGCTACCTCTGACCGTGTGCATTTTACTGGGTGGCTGCTGGGAGATGTACTGCTTCACTATTTCACAGCTAGGCCTGTTTGCAGCCTTCAGTATAATTTTTTTCTGTCTGGAGTTTGCGTTACAATCCCCCTGTCAGCATGAAAGTGTACGCAAATAATTCCATAACTATTTACACCGGTCTGTGTCTGAAGTTAATTATACGCACAGTGTAGGGCCAACACAGCCACTTTTGGAGGGAAAGTGATATAGACAGTATACAGCCTGTATTCTTTTTCAAACAAAAAAAAAACCAGCTCCTTTGTTGGCCTGCATCTCACCGTCTCCATTTTGCTGGGTGGCTGCTGGGAGTTGTACTGCTTCACTATTTCACAGCTAGGCCTGTTTGCAGCCTTCCGTATTATTTTTTTCTGTCTGGAGTTTCCGTTACAATACCGCTGTCAGTGTGAAAGTGTACACAAATAATTCCATTATTTATACAGACTCTGTCTGCAGTGAATAACACCGCAGTCTCACCGCTAAACAGCACTGTAATATTACTGGGGCCACTGCTCAGCTCAGCCGCTGTGCCTAGAGCGTCCCACAATACCATTTCCGTTTGTGGGGTTGAGATCGCCGCAGTTACCAGCACTATCCACTGGCTTTACAGTCTTCTCCCACTCCACACAGCCTCTTTAATCTACAAGTCTCTGCGAGCAGTAAATTACCCCAAAGTATCAGCGCGACACAGTGGGTTACTTTTTCCTAGTCACAGCATAGAGCCTCCGCTATCTAGAAGTCTACAAGTGTAGAGTGGGGTAATTTACTTGGCTCCTGCTCTATTCGTAATCCGCCATGATGAGGGGTAGAGGTAGGGGTCGAGGACGTGGACGTGGACGCGGACAAAGACTCAGAGTCCAAGTGAGTGTGTGGGCACAGGTTAAGTTCCTGGTCCAGGTGAATCACAGCCGGCTGCTGCAGCATTAGCAGAGAGGGGTCCCCAAGCTTCTGGGGTCCCCAGCTTCATATCACAATTTTTGGGTCCACGCGGTAGACCTTTATTACAAACAGAGCAGTTTGAGCAGGTCCTGTCGTGGATGGCAGAAAATGCATCCAGCAATGTATCGGCCACCCAGTCTTCTACGCAGTCCACTGCTGCAACTCTGAATTCTCTGGCTGCTGCTCCTCCTTTCTCCCATGCTCCTCATTGCATGCAAATGACATATTATGAGGAGCAGGCAAACTCCCAGGAACTGTTCTCGGGTCCTTGCCTTGAATGGGAAAAAATGGTTCCTCTTTCACCTGAGGAGTTTGTCGTGACCGATGCCCAACTTTTAGAAAGTTCCCGGGGTCCGGGTGATGAGGCTGGGGACTTCCGGCAACTGTCTCAAGAGCTTTCAGTGGATGAGGAGGAAGATGATGATGAGACACAGTTGTCCTTCAGTGAGGTAGTAGTAAGGGCAGTAAGTCCGAGGGAGGAGCGCACAGAGGATTCGGAGGAAGAGCAGCTGGACGATGAGGTGACCCCACCTGGTTTGCTAAGCCTACTCAGGACATGTCTTCAGAGGGGGTGGCAAGTGCAGCAGCAGGACAGATTGGAAGAGACAGTGGGGTGGCCAGGGGTAGAGGCAGGCCCAAAGCGAAGAATCCCCCAACTGTTTCCCAAAGCACACCCTCGCGCCAAGCCTCCGTGCAGAGGGCTAGGTGTTCAAAGGTGTGGATGTTTTTCAGTGAGAGCGCGGACGACCGACGAATAGTGGTGTGCAACCTGTGTTGCACCAAGATCAGCCACGGAGCCACCACTACCAGCCTCACCACCACCAGCATGCGCAGGCATATGATGGCCAAGCACCGAACAAGGTGGGACGAAGGCCGTTCACCGCCTCTGTGTCGCACCACTGCCTCTCCCCGTGTTCCAACCTGTCACACAGATCCAACCCCCCTCTCAGGACACAGGCACGAGCGCCTCCTGACCTGCACCCACACTCTCACCTCCACTGTCCTCGACCCCATCCAGCAATGTCTCTCAGCGCAGCGTTCAGCTGTCACTAGCGCAAGCGTTGGAGTGAAAGCGCAAATATGCCACCCCGCACGCACATGCTTTAAAAGTGCACATTGCCAAATTAATCAGCCTGGAGATGCTGCCGTACAGGCTTCTGGAAACGGAGGCTTTCAAAACCATGATGGCAGCTGTGGTCCCGCGCTACTCTGTCCCCAGTTGCAACTATTTTTCCTGGTGTGCCGTACCAGCCCTACACCAGCACGTCTCCCGCAACATAAATCGTGCCCTCACCAATGCGGTTACTGGGAAGGTCCACTTAACCACAGACACGTGGACAAGTACTGGCGGACAGGGCCACTATATCTCCCTGACGGAACATTGGGTGAATTTGGTGGAGGCTGGGACCCGGTCTGAGCCTGGGACCGCTAACGTCCTGCCCACACCCAGAATAGCGGGTCCTTCCTCGGTGCTGGTATCTGCGGCATTCTATACCACCTCCTCTAAACCCTCCCCCTTCTCCTCCTCCTACGCAACCTCTACCTCTCAATTAAGAAGTGTGAGCAGCACGTCACCAGCAGTCAGTGTGGCGTGGCAGCACAGCGGTGGGCAAGCCGTCAGCAGGCCGTGCTGAAACTACTCAGCTTGTGTGAGAAGAGACACATGGCCCCCGAACTGTTGCAGGGTCTGACAGAGCAGACCGACCTCTGGCTTTCGCCGCTGAGCCTCCAACCGGGCATGGTCGTGTGTGACAACGGCCGTAACCTGGTGGCGGCTCTGCAGCTCGGCAGCCGTACACACGTGCCATGCCTGGCCCACGTCTTCAATCTGGTGGTGCAGCGGTTTCTGAAAAACTACCCGCACTTATCTGACCTGCTCGGAAAGGTGCGCCACGTCTGCGTACATTTCCGCAGGTCCACCACGAACGCTGCCACCCTGAGGACCCTGCAACATCGGTTTAATCTGCCAGAGCACCGAATGCTGTGCGACATGCCCACACGGTGGAATTCTACGCTGCACATGTTAGCCAGGCTCTATGAGCAGTGTAAAGCAATAGTGGAATACTAATTCCAACATGGGCGGCGTAGTGGGAGTCAGCCTCCCCAATTCTTTACCGAGGAGTGGGCCTGTATGGCAGACATCTGCCAGGTCCTCGTAAACTTTGAGGAGTCTACCCAGATGGTGAGCGGCGACGTTGCAATCATTAGCGTTACCATCCCGCTGCTATGATTGCTGAGAAGTTCGCTGCAAAGCATAAAGGCCGACGCTTTGCAGTTGGAACAGGAGACGGGGGTTGACAGTATGGCGCTTGGTAGCCAGACCACCCTCATGTCTATATCTCAGCACGTTTTGGAGGAGGAGGAGGAGGAGGGGGAGGAGCAGGAGGAGGGGGAAGAGACAGCTGGGCACACTGCAGAGGGTACCCATGCTGCTTGCCTCTCATCTGTTTAGCGTGTATGGGCTGTGGAGGAGGAAGAGGATCCTGAAAGTTATCTTCCTAGCGAAGACAGCCATCTCCCTCATACTGGCACCCTGGCACACATGGCTGACTTCATGTTAGGCTGCCTTTCTCGTGACCCTCGCGTTAGACGCATTCTGGCCAACACGGACTACTGGGTGAACACCCTTCTCGACCCATGGTACAAGGAGAACCTTTCCACTCTCATTCCCGAAGAGGAAAGGTGTACGTGAGTGATGCAATGCCACAGGGCCCTGGGGGACAAAGTGATGCTAAACTTCCCATCTGACAGCGCTAGCGGCAGAAGGCGCAGTTCCGAGGGCCAAGTAGCAGGGGAGGCGCGGAGATCAGGCAGCATGTTTAGCGCAGGCAGGGGAACAATCTCCAAGGCCTTTGCAGCTTTATGGCTCCCCAGCAAGACTGCGTCACCACTCCCCAGTCAAGGCTGAGTCGGAGGGAACACTGTAAAAAGATGGTGAAGGAGTACGTAGCCGATCATACCACCGTCCTCGTGATGCCTCTGCTCTAGAGATGAGCGAACGTGTTCGTCCGAACTTGATATCCGTGCGGATATTAGGGTGTTCGGGATGTTCGTTATTCGTAACGAACACCATGCGGTGTTCGGGTTACTTTCACTTCCTTCCCTGAGACGTTAGCGCGCTTTTCTGGCCAATTGAAAGACAGGGAAGGCATTACAACTTCCTCCTGTGTTGTTCCAGCCCTATACCACCCCCCTGCTGTGAGTGGCTGGCGAGATCAGGTGTCCGCCGAATATAAAAGTCGGCCCCTCCCGCGGCTTGCCTCAGATGCCTTGTGAGTTAGATGAGGGACAGTGCTGTTTGTACCGGAGCTGCTGTAGGGAAAGAATTTGTAGTTAGTGTAGGCTTCAAGACCCCCAAAGGTCCTTATTAGGGCCACTGATAGCTGTGTGTTGGCTGCTGTTAGCAGTGGCAATTTTTTTTTCTTCTCAAAATCGGCTCTGCAGAGCGTTGCACCCGGCATTAGGGACAGAAGTGTTGCATAGGCAGGGAGAGTGTTAGGAGTGAGTGTAGCCTTCAAGAACCTCAACGGTCCTTTCTAGGGCCATATTTAACCGTGTGCAGTACTGTGCTGGCTGCTGTTAGCTGTGCTGCATATTTTTTTTCTTCTCAAAATCGCCTCTGCAGAGCATTGCACCCTCCATTGATACTGCAGGGAAAGAATTGTGTAGGCAGGGCCACAACACAGTTATTATTCATTGAATATACGCAGTGCGGCCTTTTGCTTGTAAAACAAGTGAAAAAAATTCAATTTGACCTGCCTCTGTCCGTCCTAAGGGCTGTGGACACGTGTCGGCTGCGTGTGCAACGTTTAAAAATCAGACGCACCCAGCTACGTTTTACTCCTGGCTTCGCCATTTGCTTTCCTTAATTTGGAAAAAAAATACCTGCTCTGCCAGAGTTATAATAACTCTGCTACCCTCAAGTTCTGTGCCACATTAGCAGGGCCACAGCACAGTTATTAAACTTCTCATGTTCATTGAATATACGCAGTGCTGCCTTTTGGTGGAAAAAAACTGAAAAAAATTCTATTTGTCCTGCCTCTGTCCGTCCTAAGGGCGGTGGACACGTGTCGGCTGCGTGTGCAACGTTTAAAAATCAGACGCACCCAGCTACGGTTTACTGCTGGCTTTGCCATTTGCTTTCCTTAATTGGGAAAAAAATACCTGCTCTGCCATAGTTATAATAACTCTACTACCCTCACGTTCTGTGACACATTAGCAGGGCCACAGCACAGTTATTAAACTTAGATTATTCATTCACTAGAGGCAGTGGGGCCTTTCGTTTTCAAAAAAGGGAAAAAATTATATTTGGCCAGCAGTCTTGCGCCAATTTATTAGCTGCCTGTGAAATCAAATCACTGGTAATACAGCATGCTGAGGGGTAGGGGTAGGCCTAGAGGACGTGGACGCGGCCGAGGACGCGGAGGGCCAAGTCAGGGTGTGGGCACAGGCCGAGCTCCTGATCCAGGTGTGTCGCAGCCGACTGCTGCGCGATTAGGAGAGAGGCACGTTTCTGGCGTCCCCACATTCATCGCCCAATTAATGGGTCCACGCGGGAGACGGTTATTAGAAAATGAGCAGTGTGAGCAGGTCCTGTCCTGGATGGCAGAAAGTGCTTCGAGCAACCTATCGTCAACACGCAGTTCTGCGCCGTCCACTGCTGCAAATCCGAATCCTCTGTCTGCTGCTCCTCCTTCCTCCCAGCCTCCTCACTCCACTACAATGACACCTACTCAGGAGCGGGAACACTCCCAGGAACTGTTCTCGGGCCCCTGCTTAGATTGGGCAGCAGCGGTTCCTCTCCCACCAGAGGAGTTTATCGTCACTGATGCCCAACCATTCGAAAGTTCCCGGGGTCCGGGGGAAGAGGCTGGGGACTTCCGCCAACTGTCTCAACAACTTTCTGTGGGTGAGGAGGACGATGACGATCAGACACAGTTGTCTTGCAGTGAGGTAGTAGTAAGGGCAGTAAGTCCGAGGGAGCAGCGCACAGAGGATTCGGAGGAAGAGCAGCAGGACGATGAGGTGACTGACCCCACCTGGTGTGCAACGCTTACTCAGGAGGACAGGTCTTCAGAGGGGGAGTCAAGGGCATCAGCAGGGCAGGTTGCAAGAGGCAGTGCGGTGGCCAGGGGTAGAGGCAGGGCCAGACCGAATAATCCACCAACTGTTTCCCAAAGCGCCCCCTCGCGCCATGCCACCCTGCAGAGGCCGAGGTGCTCTAAGGTCTGGCAGTTTTTCACAGAGACGCCTGACGACCGACGAACAGTGGTGTGCAACCTTTGTCGCGCAAAGCTCAGCCGGGGAGCCAACACCAACAGCCTCACCACCACCACCATGCGCAGACATATGATGGCCAAGCACCCCACAAGGTGGGACGAAGGCCGTTCAGCGCCTCCGGTTTGCACCCCTGCCTCTCCCCCTGTGCCCCAACCTGACACTGAGATGCAACCCCCCTCTCAGGACACAGGCACTACCGCCTCATGGCCTGCACCCACACCCTCATCTCCGCTGTCCTCAGCCCCATCCAGCAGTGTAGTTCAGCGCACCGTCCAGCCGTCGCTTGCGCAACTGTTGGAGCGCAAGCGCAAGTACGCCGCCACGCACCCGCACGCTCAAACGTTAACCGTCCGCATAGCAAAATTCATCAGCCTTGAGATGCTGCCGTATAGGGTTGTGGAAACTGAGTCCTTCAAAAGTATCATGGAGGCGGCGGCCCCGCGCTACTCAGTTCCCAGTCGCCACTACTTTTCCCGATGTGCCGTCCCAGCCCTGCACAACCACATCTCCCGCAACATTGTACGCGCCCTCACCAACGCGGTTACTGCCACGGTCCACTTAACAACGGACACGTGGACAAGCACAGGCGGGCAGGGCCACTACATCTCCCTGACGGCACATTGGGTGAATTTAGTGGAGGCTGGGACAGAGTCAGAGCCTGGGACCGCTCACGTCCTACCCACCCCCAGAATTGCGGGCCCCAGCTCGGTGGTGGTATCTGCGGAGGTGTATGCTTCCTCCACTAAAGCACCCTCCTCCTCCTCCTCCTCCTCTGTCTCGCAATCAAGATGTGTTAGCAGCAGCATGTCGCCAGCAGTCGGTGTCGCGCGGTGTGGCAGCACAGCGGTGGGCAAGCGTCAGCAGGCCGTGCTGAAACTACTCAGCTTAGGCGATAAGAGGCACACGGCCCACGAACTGCTGCAGGGTCTGACACAGCAGACCGACCACTGGCTTGTGCCGCTGAGCCTCCAACCGGGCATGGTCGTGTGTGACAACGGCCGTAACCTGGTGGCGGCTCTGCAGCTCGGCAGCCTCACGCACGTGCCATGCCTGGCCCACGTCTTTAATTTGGTGGTTCAGCGCTTTCTGAAAAGCTACCCACGCTTGTCAGACCTGCTTGTAAAGGCGCGCCGGCTCTGCGCACATTTCCGCAAGTCCCACACGGACGCTGCCACCCTGCGCACCCTGCAACATCACTTTAAGCTGCCAGTGCACCGACTGCTGTGCGACGTGCCCACACGGTGGAACTCTACGCTCCACATGTTGGCCAGGCTCTATGAACAGCGTAGAGCTATAGTCGAATACCAACTCCAACATGGGCGGCGCAGTGGGAGTCAGCCTCCTCAATTCCTTTCAGAAGAGTGGGCCTGGTTGGCAGACATCTGCCATGTCCTTGGTAATTTTGAGGAGTCTACCCAGGTGGTGAGCGGCGATGCTACAATCATTAGCGTCACCATTCCTCTGCTATGCATCCTGAGAAATTCCCTGCAAACCATAAAGGCAGCTGCTTTGCGCTTGGAAACGGGGGCGGTGGAAGACAGTATGCCGCTGGATAGTCAGGGCACCCTCCTGTCTATTTCTCAGCGCGTACAGGAGGAGGAGGAGGAGCATGAGGAGGAGGGGGAAGAGACAGCTTGGCCCGCTGCTGACGGTACACTGGCTGATTGCCTGTCATCCTTTCAGCGTGTATGGCCTGAGGAGGAGGAGGAGGAGGATCCTGAAAGTGATCTTCCTAGTGAAGACAGCCATGTGTTGCGTATTGGTACCCTGGCACACATGGCTGACTTCATGTTAGGATGCCTTTCTCGTGACCCTCGTGTAGCACGCATTCTGGCCACAACGGATTACTGGGTGTACACACTGCTCGACCCATGCTATAAGGAGAACCTGCCCACTCTCATTCCCGAAGAGGAAAGGGGTTCGAGAGTGTTGCTATACCACAGGACCCTTGCGGACAAGCTGATGGTAAAATTCCCAGCCGACAGCGCTAGTGGCAGAAGGCGCAGTACCAAGGGCAAGGTAGCAGGGGAGGTGCGGAGATCGAGCAGCATGTACATCCCAGGCAGTGCAACAGTCTTTAAGGGCCTGGACAGCTTTATGGCTCCCCAGCAAGACTGTGTCACCGCTCCCCAGTCAAGGCTGAGTCGGTGGGAGCACTGTAAAAGGATGGTGAGGGAGTACGTAGCCGATCGCACGACCGTCCTCCGTGATGCCTCTGCCACCTACAACTACTGGGTGTCGAAGCTGGACACATGGCCTGAACTAGCGCTGTATGCCCTGGAGGTGCTTGCTTGTCCTGCGGCTAGCGTCTTGTCGGAGAGGGTGTTTAGTGCGGCTGGGGGAATCATCACAGATAAGCGTACCCGCCTGTCAACCGACAGTGCCGACAGGCTAACACTCATCAAGATGAACAAAGGCTGGATTTCGCCAGACTTCTCTTCTCCACCAGCGGACAGCAGCGATACGTAAGCAATACATAGGCTGCACCCGCGGATGGAAGCTACGTTCTCTCTCACCATCCAAAACGGGGACATTTCTGCTTCATCAATCTGTGTCTAATATTCCTCCTCCTCCTCCTCCTCCTGCTACTCCTCCTGAAACCTCACGTAATCACGCTGAACGGGCAATTTTTCTTAGGGCCACAAGGCTCACTCAAATAATTTTTCTAAACAATTTTTAAAAGTTTCAATGCGCTTAAAAGCGTTGGAACTGTAACTTGAACCAATTTTTCATTACACTGGGCTGCCTCCAGGCCTAGTTACCACTTAAGCCAAATTTACCAAAGCGATTAATGGGTTTCACCTGCCCTCTTGGCTGGCCATGGCCAATTTTTGGGATGTACATTAGTACTGTTGATACAGCAATTTTTGTGGGCCCTCGCCTACAGTGTAATCAAATTAATTTTTAGCCCACCTGCATTCCAGCTGACGTTACCTCAGCTGTGTTGGGCAATGCAATGGGATATATTTATGTACCGCCGGTGGCTTCCTGGCACCCACCCAGGCTGTGGGTCCACAGGGAATTATAAATGCATCTGTTTCCACTTCTAAAGAACCCCAGTCTGACTGGGGCATGCAGTGTGGGCCGAAGCCCACCTGTATTACGCACGACATTACTACCTCAGCTGTGTTGGGCAATGCAATGGGATATTTTTGTGTACCGCCGGTGGGTTCCAGGGAGCCACCCATGCTGTAGGTGCACACGGAGTGTAACCTACATGTGTCCACTTGTAAAGAACCCCAGTCTGACTGGGGCATGCAGTGTGGGCCGAAGCCCACCTGTATTACGCACGACATTACTACCTCAGCTGTGTTGGGCAATGCCCTGGGATATTTCTATGTACCGCCGGTGGCTTCCTGGCACCCACCCATGCTGTGGGTCCACAGGGAGTTTAACCTACATGTGTCCACTTCTAAAGAACCCCAGTCAGACTGGGGCATGCAGTGTGGGCCGAAGCCCACCTGTATTACGCACGACATTACTACCTCAGCTGTGTTGGGCAATGCAATGGGATATTTTTGTGTACCGCCGGTGGGTTCCAGGGAGCCACCCATGCTGTCGGTCGACAGGGACTTCACAATAGGGAGTTGTACCTGCCTGTGTCTATGAATTAAAAAGCCCGGTCTAACTGGGGCATGCAGACACCTTGACAGAATGAATAGTGTGTGGCACATAGGTTCCCCATTGCTATGCCCACGTGTGCAGCTCCTGATGGCGGTGGCACAGGATTCTATTTCTCATTGCTTCTGTACAGCATTGTGGGCTATCGCCCCGCCCCTTTTAAAGAGGGTCGCTGCCTAGCCATGCCAACCTCTGCAGTGTGTGCCTGTGGTTCCTCCTCATGGCAGACGCACTTCTAAATAGACATGAGGGTGGTGTGGCATGAGGGCAGCTGAAGGCTGCGCAGGGACACTTTGGTGTGCGCTGTGGGGGGGAGGGGGGGCGGTTGGGCAGCATGTAACCCAGTAGAAGTGGCAGTGGAGTGTCATGCAGGCGGTAATTGTGCTTTGTTGGAGGTAGTGTGGTGCTTAGCAAAGGTATGCCATGCTAATCATGGCTTTTCAGAAGTAAAAGTTGTTGGGAGGGGGGGGGCACTCTTGCCGCTATTGTGGCTTAATAGTGGGACCTGTGAACTTGAGATGCAGCCCAACATGTAGCCCCTCGCCTGCCCTATCCGTTGCTGTGTCGTTCCCATCACTTTCTTGAATTGCCCAGATTTTCACACATGAAAACCTTAGCGAGCATCGGCGAAATACAAAAATGTTCTGGTCACCCGTTGACTTCAATGGGGTTCGTTATTCGAAACGAACCCTCGAACATCGCGGAAAGTTCGTTTCGAATAACGAACACCCGAACATTTTGGTGTTCGCTCATCTCTACTCTGCTCCATACAACTATTTGGTGTCAAAGCTGGACCCGTGGCATGAACTTGCTCTGTATGCCCTGGAGGTGCTGGCTTGCCCTGCTGCTAGCGTGTTTTCAGAGAGGGTGTTTAGTGCAGCTGGGGGAATCATCACGGATAAGCTTAACCGCCTGTCAACTGCCAGTGCCGACATGCTTACACTCATAAAGATGAACAAAGCCTGGATTTCCCCAGACTTCTCTTCTCCTCCGGCGGAGAGCAGCGGAACCTAAAGATTCTTTTCGCTGTAACCACAGATAAAAGCATTCTTCTCTATCACCGGAAAAACGGGGCATTTAGCTTTGTCAATCTGTCTCTGATATTATTCCTCCTCCTCTTACTGCTCCTCCTGAAACATCATGTCATCACGCTGAACTGCCAATTTTTCTGCAGCCCAAAAGGCTCATCTAACAATTTTTTTACAATTTTTCAAAGTTTCAAAAGAATTGATACTTTAACATGAACCAATTATTTTAACAGGGCTGCTTCTGGGCTCTGTTACAAATTAAGCAACAGCGAGCTGTATCTTTAAAAAATATTGATGGGTTTCACCTGCCCTCTCGGTTGAGCAATTTTTCAGGGGTACATTTGTACTGTTGGTACACTAATTTTTCTGGCCCTCGCATATACTCTTATCCAACTAGTTTTTCCGGCCTTCGCCTACACTCATGTTACCTCGATGTTTCAGGGGTTGGCCTATACTCTTGCTACAGAACTTTTTCTGGGGTCTGCCTGCCTATACTTCTGCCACATTAATGTTACAGGGGTTTGCCTATACTTCTGCCACATAAATATTACTGAGGTCTGCCTATACTTCTACTACAGAAATGTTACAGGAATCTGCCTATATTGCTGCTACATAAATGTTACAGGGGTTTGCCTATACTTCTCCTACAAAAATGTTACAGGGGTCTGCCTATACTTCTGCTACAGAAATGTTACTGGGGTCTGTCTATACTTCTACTACAGAAATGTTACAGGGGTCTGCCTATACTCTGCCATGTAAATGTTACAGGGGTCTGCCTATACTTCTGCTACATTAGTTACAGGGGTCTGCCTATACTGCTGCTACAGAAATGTTACTGGGGTCTGCCTATACTTCTGCCACGTAAATGTAACAGGGGTCTGCCTATACTTCTGCTACAGAAATGGTACTGGGGTCTGCTTATACTACTGTTACCGAAATATTACTAGGGTCTGCTTATACCTTTTCTACTGGAATGTTACAGGGGTCTGTTTATACTATGGGTGCACACAGACTTCCCAACGCGGTGCTTTACCTATCTGGCCAAAAAACACTGACTGACTAGGGCATGAATTGTGTGCTGTATTTTCTCTCGCGTTACCCCAGTTATCTGGGCCAATGCTTTGGCCCAAGCAAGAGGAGCAATACAGTGCTAATGAGACGTTCACAGCTGCACTAGCATCGGAGTCTGCTCCATGCCCGCGATTGCTAAGGATTTGTGCAGAGGCCTATGTCCTTGGCGCAGTGAAAGTCTGCCATGTTTGGGCACTCTGATTTCTTCATGGTTAATTTCTTGGGTCGCCTCGGACCCACCTATGCTGTGGGTGCACACAGACTTCCCAAGGCGGTGATTTACCTGTCTGGCACAAAGTCACTGACTGACTTGGGTAGGGTGCAGAGTGCAGATGGCTTTCCCCTTGCGGTGTCGATTGAGCTCTCCGACACCTACACAGAATGAATAGTGTGAGGGGACCCGGATTGCCCATTGCTATTTAACTTGCGGCACCTTGGGTCATACAGTGTGTTTGCTGGGACCGAGCCTGACCAAGGGCCCGCTCACATACTTCCCACAAAGGCTACAGCGGTCCTGGTCCTGGTTTCTTGGCCTTGTAAGGCCACCTCCTCCTCCAGCTTGGGGTCAGGGGATCAGCACTGGGCAGCATGTATTTCCTCTCGTGTTACCACAGTTATCAGAGAAACTCATTTGGGAAAATCAAGAGGAGCGATACAGCGCTAATAAGACGTTCAAAGCTGCACTAGCATCGGAGTCCGCTCTATGCCCGCGATTGCTGAGGGTTTGTGCAGAGGCCTATGTCCTAGGTGCCGTGTTTGGGCACTCTGATTTCTTTATGTGTCCTGTCTTTGGGTTCCTTGGACCCACACTTGCTATGGGTGCACACAGACTTCCCATTGCATTGTTTTACCTGCCTGGCACTTAAAAAAAACACTGACTGACTAGGGCATGGATTGTGGGCCGAGGCCAACATGTATTTTCTCTCGCGTTACCACAGCTATCTGGGGCACTGCTTTGGGACAAACAAGAGGAGCGATACAGCGCTAATGAGACGTTCACAGCTGCGCTAGCATTGTAGTCCGCTCTATGCCCGTGATTGCTGATGGTTTGTGCAGAGGCCTATGTCCTCGGCCCAGTGAAAGTCTACCATGTTTGTGCACTCTGATTTCTTTATGTGTACTGTCTTTAAATTCCTTGGACCCACCTATGCTGTGAGTGCACACAGACTTCCCATATCGGTGTTTGACCTGTCTGGCACAAAAACACTGACTGACTTGGGTAGGGTGCAGTGTGCAGATGTCTTTCCCCTTGCGTTATCGATGAGGTATACGACACCCAAACACAATGAGTAGTGTGTGGACATATGGATTCCCCATTGCTATGTGACTCGCAGCACCTTGGGCCACAGAAGGTGTTTGCTGGGACCGAGCCTGACCCAGGACCTGCTCACATACTTCCCACACAGAGTATTGCTGCATTGTGGAGATGTGTGGAAGTGCTGGGCTGGCACCTGAGTCCCCTTTATGACCACGTTTGCAGCTCCTGATGGAGGTGGCACAGGATTGGAATGAAGATCGAACGTCAATTTCTCATCGATGCTCAACTGCTATCGCCCCCCTTTAAAGAGGGTCGCTACCAATAAACATTGCCTTCTGAGAACCCAAGAATCTACACTCTGCACGCCGACCAGGATTTTAGGGGTGTCAACATCACCCGACACCCCTACGAAGTAAGTCAGCCTTTCACCTATTACCTATTTGCCCAAATATACTGGAGCACCAAGGTTTTTTCCTTGTGTATATATTGCTGTTTGCTGCCTCTGGTAATCTTTTGCCTAGAGCCACCTTGTGATGGTCTCCTTGTCCTTGGGATGTCCGAAGTAAAAATTGTTAGGGGTGGGGGGGAACTCTTGCCCCTATTGTGCCTTAATAGTGGGACCTGGAAACCTGAGATGCAGCCCTGCATGCTGCCCCTGCCCTATCCGTTTCTGTGGTGTTTCCATGACTTTCGGATGTTTTCTGGTTTTTCACTAGTGAAGACCTATCCGGAGCATCGGTCATATACAAAAATGCTCGAGTCGCCCATTGACTTCAATGGGGTTCGTTACTCGAAACGAGCTCCCGAGCATCGTGAAAAGTTCGACTCGGGGGCGTGGCCTGACTGCCGACCGAGCTGGACACATCCCTGTAACCTCCGCTCGTCTAAGCCTTCTAAAAGCTACTACAATGCATTCCAGAAGAGGAAAAACACAATCCGCTGCTCCACTTGCCGGTGGGAGTACAGTGACAGCTAAAAGAAAGATCTCCAAAGCTCCTCCACAGAGAGTATCAAGTTTCTTTACAGCCCGAAGCGCTGATAGAGGAGAGACTGCTGTGTCCTGCAGCTCCCCCCCTCCCTCCTGCTCTCCTGCAGATAAGGAGACAGCAGCTGATTCTCCACACAGCAGAGAGGTTTCTCCGACAGCAGGCATTGCAGACAGCAGGCATTGCAGAAGACTTTATGGAAACATCCAGAGAGCAGCAGCGATCTCCTGCACTACAAGAAGGGGTGAGTGCATTCTCCATTAAGACCCCTGTGAAAAGTGCAACATGTAAAATGGTGCCCAGCCACAGCTCTCAATCGGAGGCAAGCCCTTCCCCCACTGCTAGCCCAGAGAAGCAGAGGCAGAGAGTGTCTTCTCCCTCTCCCTCAGACAATATGATAGATCTAACTGCAGACCCTATTATAAGCCTACCTTCTACAAACCAACCAGCTTCAGAGCTATTCATTAAAAATCTAGTGGTAGCACTGAGAGAATCTATGCAAAAAGACCTGCACAAGCTGTCCTCCTCAGTAAATGTCACAATTCAAGAACTAGACGACCGAACAGATCACGTCGAAAGTAAAATGGCGGAACTGACCTCCTCCCACAATAACTTAATCGACTCGCACTACGCCTTAGAAGAAGTAGTCGCCATAAAAAATAAACTCGCCACATTAGAAGACAGAAATAGACGTAACAACGTCAAATTCCGAGGAATCCCAGAAACTGTCACTCAATCTAATTTGAAAGACTTTCTTTCTCAATTGATTCAAACAATCCTCCCAAACTCCTCAGAGCAAGAACGTCTCATAGATAGGGCACACAGACTGCCCAAACCAAGCTTTATTCATGCAGATATTCCAAGAGACGTAATTGCCAGAATTCACTTTTTTCACATTAAAGAGGCCATGATACAGTCTTTACGGAAAACCAATAATTTACCTAACCCATTTTCTGGCATCCAGCTATTCATAGACCTGTCTAAAACAACAATGCAAGCAAGACGTAATCTGACACCCATTACCACAGCTCTCCGTACTAACAAAATTCTGTACAAATGGGGATTCCCGACAAAGCTATTAATCCACAAAGATGGCTCCCTGCATATCATTACCAACCTTCAAGAAGGAGAGAAACTTCTAAAGACATGGGGAATAACTACTGCAGAAAAAGCGCACCTGATCCTAGCGGCAAAGACCAAGAAAGCATCCAAAAATGGGACCCATCCTACCCATCCGTGAAAGTAATTGACAGCTCCATCATCGGGAGACCGTTCTCTACTCTCTGGCTCTTCTGGAAATGTTTCCTTAATTCTACTTTTAAGGAAGGCTGACAAACGTCAGGCAAACTTTTTCCTCCCCCCCTTTGATAACATGCAGGTATCAAATCCTGCTTTTCTATACATCTTCTGTATATGTTTTGTTTTTCTATCTTATTTTTGCAGGCAACAGAATCGTCCCGCCACAGCTTCAACTCGAGGCGATCCTGCTATGTTCATCTTATTACGTATGTTTAACTGTTTTAATGTTATTATTTATGCAGTCACACTTCACGAACAAAACATCAATGCATCTCACTTAACTAGCCATGACACTTAAAGTCATTTCTCAGAATGCGAGGGGGTTAAACTCACCCTTTAAAAGGGCCTCAGTATGGAGAGACGCTAAACAAACAAAAGCAGACATTGTCTGCCTGCAGAAGACACACTTTTCCTCCATAGCCTGCCCAAAATTCTCCAACAAGAGATTCCCACAAATATTTATGTCTTGCGCCTCCAAGAAGCGAGCAGGGGTCTTGACTGCATTTGGAACTAATGTTAATTTTGTGCTTGAAGAACAACTCGCTGATCCTAAGGGACGATACCTCATCCTTGTAGGTAACCTAAACGAGTGTCCCATTACAATAGCCAACATATATGCTCCGAATAAAGCCCAGATCTCCTTTCTAAACAAAATTATAAAAAAAGTAAAAAAAAAGATACAAAAGGGGAAATTAGTAGTCTGTGGAGATTTTAATATAACCCCAGAGAAATGGACTCCACAAACAAACAAAGAACATCTCCCAATCTGTTCCCATGGCTATGTAAGGAGGCACTCTGACTCTTTTAGGTGTCTTAACTCCACTTCTAGGGAATTCACCTTTTTTTCCCCGAGGCACAAATCCTTCTCGCGCATCGACCTATTTATAGTAGACAGATGGACCCTACCCGCAGTTAAATCATCTGAAATTCATGTAGCAACTTGGTCAGATCATGCCCCAATATCTTTAAAGCTTGATCTAGGACCCCCCAGAGGAACAACAAGAATATGGTGAAATAATATTTCCTTAATTAAATCTCCCAAAAACAAAAAAATAATAGCTGAATCCCTAAAGGAATACTTCAGTCTAAAAAACAGCCCTGAAATAAACCCTTTTACCTTATGGAATGCCCACAAGGCAGTGATCAGGGGCACCATGATCAAATTAAATGCGCAATATAAAAAAAACAAACAAAAACAAAATCGAAGAGCTTCTAATGCAGACTCAAAAATTTGAATTAAACCTACAGAACTCCCCCTCCGGCCCTGATCTATTAGAGCTAGCAAAGACAAGAAGAACGCTCAGATCAGTTCTATTAGAGGAATTCAACAAAAATACTAAATACCTAAAAGCAAATTATTACTCCTCTTACAATAAACCCTCTAAACTAATGTCAAACCTGGCCAGACCTAAACATATCAAAGCAAAAACCCCTTTTCTACTCAAAACAAAAACCCCAAGCATAAAACTCACCCACCCACAGGACATTGCAAACGAGTTTAGCTCCTTTTATGCTAACCTCTATAACTTGAAACTAGACCCAGCAACCCCTCAACCAAATTCAACAATAATTAAGGATTTCCTACAAAAAATAGATCTACCTACAATTGACACTACAATCCATAACTTGGATAACCCTATCTCCACCGAAGAAGTTGAAAGGGCAATTAAACTCCTAAAAAATTTCAAGTCACCGGGACCTGATGGGTTTGCTAACGAATATTATAAAATATACGCCCACATTCTAACCCCTTATCTTACAAACACATTCAACGAAGCAATGTTAAAAGGAACCATGCCCCCGGAAATGCTACAGGCCACCATTATTACCATTCCCAAGCCGGGAAAGCCAACGGAATCTACAACGAGCTACAGACCGATATCGCTCCTTAATACCGATACGAAATTGTACTCCAAAATTCTAGCCATGAGATTAACTCAGATACTCCCGACCATAATCCATAATGATCAGGTTGGATTTACTAAAGGTAGACGAGTGTCTGATGGCACAAGATGAATGGTAAACCTAATGTCGGGCATGGGGTCAAGTCGAACGCCTTCTCTCCTCCTTTCTTTGGACGCAGAGAAGGCGTTCGACAGAATTCATTGGGACTTCGCATTTGAGGTTCTGAAAAAATTCGGAATAAGGGGAGGCTTCTTAAGAGCAATCAAAGCCCTGTACACAGCTCCATCGGCCAGGGTGTTGGTAGATGGCGCGCTGTCCAACCCATTCCAGATAACCAATGGAACAAGGCAGGGCTGTCCCCTTTCCCCTCTGCTGTTTATAATAATAATGGAGCCTATGGCAGAACTAATTAGAAGCTCACCGCATGTCAGAGGCTTCTCGATGGGTGGTAGACAGCACAAAATCGGACTATACGCCGATGATGTGCTCCTGACACTCACTAACCCACTAGACTCCCTAAGAGAGATATATAACATCATTTCATCTTTTAGTAGGGTTTCCTTTTACAAGCTAAACATCAATAAATCCAAAATTCTAGGTATCAACATCCCTCCCTCCCTGAAGGAAGCCATTAAAATGGAATTCAAATTTCAGTGGCACTCATCAATCCCCTACTTAGGTATAAATTTATGTTTTCCGAAGACAAGGTGGTTTGGGGGTTCCTGACCTGTGGTCATATTGCCAGGCCATAAACCTAGACTTATCTAATCCTTGGCTATCTAACTCTCTAACCACAACATGGGCTTATATAGAGAAAAATCTAAATAACAGAAGCCTAAGATCCTTGCTGAAAGCGACTGCAATCAGTGGAATATACCCACTTCCCATGGCCAACCTGGACGTACAGAGGCTTTCCCCCCCTATGCTGGCAACCCTGCAGGCCTGGAATCTCTACACCCAGAGACTGAAATTGAGTCCCGATGGGGGCTCAATTGACCTCCCCCTGGAAATACCAACTTATTATATTCCAGATATATCGATCACGAGGTGGCTTAGACTTGGAATCAAACGAGTGCGAGACTTGTTCGCGGGAGAAAAGATTGCTCCCTTTCAGACCTTGAGAATGTCCTTCGGTGTCTCCTCAGATGACTTTCACCTATATTGCCAAATAAGGTCATATTTAAACATGTCCCACTTGGAGAATTGTTCCCTCCCCAAGGGATTGATTGCATTCCTTTTCAATAAAGGACCAAAGGATGTTTCACATACGAGATATTGTTATAATATCCTGACCGGGGATATGGGTACACAAAAAAAAGTTCATCTCCTAAATTGGGAACGCGACTTAAAAAGCACATTTCCCCAGAAACAGTGGATTCTTTCCTTTAGCTGGGCAAATAAGTCCACGCTGTCCGCAAACCTCCAGACACATTACAAAGTGTTAACCAGATGGTATTACACACCTGTTAAATTAGCCAAATGCTTCCCCAACACAGACAAACTCTGCTGAAGAGGGTGCGGACAGGAAGGCACGTTAATCCACATACTTTGGGAATGTCAACTCATCCATAAATTCTGGAAGGCGGTCTTCCACACCATACGTAAGGTCACCCATAGCGCACTCCCCCAAAGACCAGAATTGGCATTACTGCTACTGAGATGTGACGAGATCCCTCCAACGGTGCGGAAATGGACTTGCCACATGCTTATGGTAGCCAAACTAGCCCTAACCAGGAAATGGAGGTCTAATCTTCCCCCCACAATAAATGAGGTACATGATATTATGGCAGACCACTGCTCATATGAAAAAATCTATGCTCTATCCAACGAAACTATGCCTAATTTCCATCGCACATGGAACCCCTGGACACAATATTATTCTAACATAACCTTCCCCCCCCCCCCCTTGCTGAGAAAGTAATCACACATAACGAAACTCAGATATAGATGTTGTAGTGATCAAATGACTGCATTTCAGTTTTCAAGGATTTTTTCCTTAGTTTCATATTTCTGCTAATTATCTTTAAACTTAATTCTTAACCCACACATCGGACTATAAATGAAAATTGTGGGAAATAGTCTGATTCACACGGACAAAGTTTTAATTGCTGGACAAAGCATGTGTACCCTGCTATTTTTCCCATGAATATACAATATGTTACACATTGTGCACATGTATTCTCATGTACTGTTTACCCATGTAATAACCCAAAAAAACTCTTTGTTAAAAAAAAAAAAGTTCGACTCATTTTGGTGCTCGCTCATCTCTACATATTTCATATCCCGTATAAGGAATTTTACAAGTACCTAGAAATCAGACATTTCATTCAACCTTATATCCTTCCTATTACTTTGCCCTACTCGGTGTATGAAATCTTTTTTTTTTAATGAGGAGAAACACTCTAAAGTTATTTCTAAGGCATATTCAGCACTTGCATTGTGCTCTCCCACATTTACCCCTCTATTTCAAACCAGATGGGAAGAAAATGTTAACAAATCTTTTTCTGCGGATTAATGGATGCAGGTGTTCTTACTTAGTTATAAATATTCTCACTGTGTGAACCATCTGTAAACCAATAGGAAGTTACTATACCGGTAGTATCTGACATCATATTACTTATCTAAAATGTCAACACAATACTCTAACTTATGTTGGAGATGCAATAAACAAATTGGATCTTTAATGCATATTTGGTGATCATGTGAATGTCTCAAAACATTTTGGGAGCAAATCCACTATGCAATATGTTCAATCTGGCACATTAGGGTGTGTTGGGGCCCTAGTGTTGCTCTTCTGTTGTTAGGCAAAGAGGACGGCACATCTGCTGAGGGTTCCTTCCTTGTCGGACATTTTCCTTATGGTTCAGCCTAATTGGAACACTTGATTGTGATTAGACTTGATTCTCTAGCTGGGTTTAAAACTCAGTGGGCAAAATAGCTTTTTTTTTTTGGATTACACTTGCTAACTTTATTTAAAGTTATTTATAAAACAATCACACAAGCTTGAGAAAGACCCATGCATAGGGTCGATACGTAGCTGCTGCTTGCCTCACCTGTGATGTTATGCACTGAATAAAGAAGCAATCTTTTAAACGGATGCTGCCTGGATGACTTCTATTTCCTCATCTGTACTTTATGGTGGACTTTTGGAGTCAGGTCCCGGATCCAGGCTTTGCATAGAGACGCCTTGCACCAGTGGTGTTTTTGAACTTGGAGTGCTGCTGTTACTCTCTTTTCCTATTTGGAGATTCTATAGTACATCATACCTATACACATTGCAGCTTCCTATGTATGCGACATACTAATAGCAAGTGTATCGAATCCTGGCACGGCCGTCCTCAGCCTTTAACCTTTACATCCTTGAACCCAATTTCAAGTTCACTTTTATTAGTTTACACCTGTTACTCTCCCCCGTCCCCTCTGTTAAACCCTCTTTCTCTCCAGGTGATCCTCAATACCAACTCCTGAATTTGATTACATTAATGGAACGATACAATTTATAAAACTTGACTGTCCTTTATGGCATGTTAGTGTTTTATTGTGTGCATTTACTACAGATTCTTTCTTATTTACATATATTGTTCATGAGCATGGCATTTATGCAATTTGTATTGACAAATTTAAAATTTTGTAAAGTAAGGAACCACCTTGTCACCCGAGCGTTTCGTTCTTTGGCCTGACTCATCCAGGTGAGAGGGGGGTGGTCTGTCACCAATCTGAAACGTTGTCCAAGCAGATAGTACCGTAGGGACTCTAAAGCCCACTTTATCGCCAGACACTCTCGTTCCACAATGCTCTAATTTCTCTCTGCGGGGGTAAGTTTCCTACTAAGATAGGTGACTGGGTGCTCCTCGCCTCTAACCACTTGGGAAAGGACAGCCCCCACACCTACATCAGAAGCACCTGTCTGTACTACGAATGTTTTGCTGAAGTCGGGAGTAATTAAGACTGGCTCTCTACACAGGCCTGTCTTCAACTTCCGAAATGCCTGCTCGGCCTCGTCAATCCACTTGATCATGGTGGAACTTCTTCCCTTTGTTAGCTCTATTAAGGGCGCTGCTATGGTGGTGAAGCTAGGGATGAACCTGCAGTAGTAGCCTACAATCCCTAGAAACGCTCTCACCTGTTTCTTGGTCAATGTTTGGGGCCAGTTTTGGATGGCCTCTACTCTATTAATTTGGGGTTTAATAACTCCTCTTCCTATCACGTACCCCAAATAACGTGCTTCTTCCACTCCCAAAGTATATTTCTTGGGGTTTGCCGTTAACCCTGCATCCCTGAGGGAATCGACTACCGCCTGTACTTTTGCCAAGTGACTCTCCCAGTCATTACTAAATATAATGATGTCATCCAGATAGGCGGAGGCATACCGACGGTGAGGTCTCAGGATGATATCCATCATTCTTTGGAACGTAGCTGGGGCCCCATGTAGCCCAAAAGGTAGGCAGACATACTGGAAGAGTCCCTCGGGAGTAGAAAAGGCAGTCTTTTCTTTGGCCTCGCCAGTAAGTGGTACCTGCCAATACCGTTTAGTCAGGTCCAAGGTCGAGAAGAACCTAGCATGTCCTAGTCTTTCTATTGGCTAATCTACTCATGGCATCGGGTAGGAATCAAACTTAGAGACTTCGTTCAACTTTCTGAAGTCGTTGCAAAACCTCAAGGTGCCATCGGGCTTCGGAATCAGGACAATGGGACTAGACCAATCACTTTTTGACACTTCAATGACCCCAAGGTCCAACATCTTCTTTATTTCTCTGATATAGCCTGTCTACATGCTTCAGGAATTCTGTCGAGTTTCACTCGGACCCGTACGTAAGGTTCCGTGACGATGTCATGTTTTATCACTGACGTACATCCCGGTAGTTCTGAAAACACATCCGTGTTTCGAAGCACCAACTCCTTTGCCTCCTGTTTCTGCACTTTAGATAGGGACCCTGAGATAGCTACCTCAGGAGCTTTGTCCATGGACTTCACAAAAACCTGGCTGCTCGGCGCATTCACCGCTGCCAGAGACTCTTGTTCTTCCCAGGGTTTAAGCAAGTTCACATGGTATACCTGCTCCAGCCTCCTCCTGCCAGGTTGGTACACTTTATAATTGACTTCTCCTATGCGCTCAAGCACCTCATAGGGCCCCTGCCATTTGGCTAAGAACTTGCTCTCTACTGTAGGCACCAAAACTAACACCCTATCTCCCGGGCAAAAGGTTCTGACTTTGGCCGACCTGTTATAGACTCGACTCTGTGTTACTTGTGCCTGTTCCAAGTGTTCCTTTACAATGGGCATGACAGCTGCTATCCTGTCCTGCATTACTGAAATATGTTCGAACACACTTTTGTAGGGGGTGTGTTCACTTTCCCAAGTTTCTTTGGCGGGGTCACGGAGACCGTGTGGGTGTCTACCATACAGCAGTTCAAACGGAGAAAAACCTGTGGAGGATTGGGGAACCTCACGTATTGCGAACATCAAGGCTGGCAACAAACAATCCCAATCCTTCCCATCTTGGCTGACCACCCTTTTTAACATACTCTTCAAAGTTGTATTAAACCTTTCGACCAGGCCGTCAGTTTGCGAGTGATATACTGAGGTACGCAGTTGTTTAATCTTTAGACATAAACGGAGTTCCTTGATCGGTAAGGATCTCTTTGGAAATACCGGTGCGGGAGAACTTCTGGAACAGCTCTCGGGCAATGAGTTTGGAGGAGGTGTTTCTCAGGGGAATTGCCTCCGGGTACCGCGTGGCATAGTCTAGAATGACCAGTATATACTGATGTCCCCTAGCAGACTTCACTACTGGACCGACTAAATCCATGGCAATCCGGGCAAATGGTACCTCAATAACGGGTAAGGGCACTAATGGACTCCTGGAATGAGGTTTAGGGGCCGTTAATTGACATATAGGACATGAGACGCCATACCGCTTAACCTCATGTACCCCGGGGCAATAGAACCTTTGCAACACTCGCTCGCGGGTTTTTCCGCCCCCAGATGACCTCCAAGCACATGGTTATGAGCCAGGTCGAGAACTACTCGGCAATAGGGTTGGAGTACCACTAGCTGTTCCAGTTCTTCCCCGCGCACCTTATCCACTCTGTACAACATGTCATTGTTAACAGCCATATAAGGGTATGCTTCACTCCCACCTGGAGTTTTAGGTACCCCGTTTATTTTTGTTACGGCCTCACGGGCCCTGCTCAATGTTGGGTCTTTCAGCTGAGCAGACCCAAAATTTTCACGTGACACCTCAAGGTCCGGCATGGCAGGTACTTCGGCCGGGGTTTCCATGTCACCAGCCAGTACAGCTAGGGGACAATCGACGTCGTCATTTATGGTCACACCTACTGCGGGCCCAGCAGTGTCCGGGTCATACGGCTCAGGGCCTACCTCCTGACACCCAACATTGTTAGCCACACTCTTATTGTCCAAAGTCCTTTTCCTTCACATGGCCCAGAACAGTGGAAAGTCCCTTCCAATAATAGCCTCATGCATTAGGGCCTTAACCACCCCTACCTCGTGGGTAGCGGTGCCTCAAGGGGTGGCTATTCGTACAGTAGCGGTGGGGTACTCCCGAGTTTCCCCGTGGATGCACAGTGCACCCACTCAGCCTCCAATGTAAGAGGTTGCGCTGACCAATGAGCCATGCACCAGGGTCACAAGGCTTCCGGAGTCCAACAAAGCCTGGACCAGAAAGTCCCCAATGTTCATTGAACATACCTGTGGCTCATCCCCGGACCGGTTTTCGGCGGCTAGCGAGGGGCGTGCGTACAGGGAGACCCTTCGCCCCGATCTGCAGTCCCTGGGCTTGGAGCCTAGGGGGCAGTGTGCCGCAACATGACCCCACTCGTGGCACAGCCAGCACTGCAGGCGCCCAGGGTCCGTCTCTCGAGCGCCCTGAGGTGGGCCAACCGCTGACTCGCCCCCTCCCTTCTTCCACACAAGTCCCCTGGGAGCCAAACAAGGTACAGTCTTACCAACTCGTCGGGAACCCTTTTTCTCTTTGTAGAGGCCCCGTCTTGAAGAGGTGTGTAACAGTTCCTCCATGGCACAGTACCTCTCCACCAGGTTCACGAGGTGGTTGGTGTCAGCTGGACCAGCCTGTCCCACCCAACGCTGCACCACAGGTGGCAAGGAACGGTGGAAGATGTCCAAAATGATCCTCTCGACCATTTGCGCAGGAGTGCAATTCTCTGGTTGAAGCCACTTGGAGACCAGGTGTATTAAGTCATGCATTTGGGACCGCGGTGGTAGGCTCTCCGAGTACCTCCAGGCATGTACCCGGCCTGCACGCACCTGTATGGTCACTCCCAGTCACGCCAGGATTTCGGCCTTCAGTTTGACGTAGTTATGGGAGTCCAATTCACTTAGGTCGAAGAAGACCTTTGGGGCTCCCCCGACAGAAAAGGGGCCACAACATCTGCCCATTGGTCCGTGGGCAGCCCTTCTCATTCCGCAACCCTCTCGAAAACGTTCAGGTAGGCTTTCACATCATCTGCAGCAGACATCTTCTGCAGCGAAGCTTGCACCAAGGCCCTTGCGGTTGGTTGCCCCCTTTGTGGGTGGGTGCTCTGTCTTGCTGTGACCGCAGGCCGTGGTATCATCACCGCCTCTCGCACTGTTGCCATTTGTTCCATTAGCAGGCGATTAGTCTCTTGCTGCATCTGCCTTGCCTCTGCTTGGGTATTTTGCTGCTGTAGACACACCAGCACCAGCTGTCGCACCAGGTCCTCCATGGTAGCAGTCATAAGTAGGGCACCAGCGGCTTTTACCCGGGACATACAGCGTTAGCCGCCGGTGTCAATTTCCTGCGTATGTGGACGAGGAGGAAAAAGAGGGGTGGAGCAAAACCCATACCATTGTGTTTGTTGTGAACAATAATAATCACATACTTTATTAAATAAAAAGAGAAGTTTCACATACCTTTGATCACTTCCTATTTGCTTTAGGCCTCCTTCACACAGGCGACACTGCATCGCTGCGAGAAAATCGCAGCGATATCGCATCGCTGCACCGTGCGATATCGCTGCAATTTTCTCTCAACAATACCGCGATTTTGTAGCGCTACAAAGTCGCATGTGACGCTACAAAAGCACGCGATTTTGTAGCATCTGCTACTGTCAAAGTTGCATCGCATCGCATGCAAACCGCGTTTTCGTGCGATGCAATGCAACAGAGAGGAAGGCTCCATAGGGAAACATGGGGTACAAAACCTAGCGTGTCGCGGGTATATCGCCGGACCTGCGAGGTTTGTGTGTCGTTTTGTAGCATGCTACAAAACATCTCATGTGTGAAGGAACCCATAGGAAACCATGGGCTTCTCATACATGCGATTTGTAGCATCGTAGCAATGCTACAAAATCGCGCGACTTTGTCGCCCGTGTGAGGGGGCCTTAATCTGGAGTGTTGCGCCATCTCCATTTCCAGTTTTTTTTCTAATTTCTGGCGTACATCCTTTTAGGGCAGTCTATTCCCTGCCCTCATTTGAAACACCATATGTGGAAGGACAGCTCGGTAGAGTGCGGGTGGGCGGCAGTCAAAAGCAGAAACCAGTGGATAAAGTCCAAGAGCAGGCGTGACCTGCGTTTATTTCAGTCCAGAATAGTTAACACAAATGCAGCCTTAGCTGCAGGCACAAAAATAACAGTCCAGCAATAACCACACAGCAGGGTTTCCAGCTCTAGCCAGTATCGCAGGCTGCCAGGGTCCAGCAGCCATCTCATCCCCCCCCCCCCTGTGTCCGTTCACACTGCTATTTATCTACCCCCTAGCCGCCTGGCTCAGCCTTAGCACCTGTGTGGAGTGGAGGAAGAGGAATGGATGGCCCCACTACCAACCTGACATTCATTCCAAAAAACCCGGCCCAGATCCTTGTAAAGAAAAGACCTCCAGCAAGTACTTGCTGGAGATTACATTGCACTCCTGGCTTTTTCATGTCGCAAACAGCGGGACATGCACTTCCTCCAGCCCTACTAGGCATAATAGCGGAACCGAGGGGCGATGTAGCGACCATCCACTATCACGCCCCTCAGTACCTCACAGTGTTCACTCCATTATAGACCTAGCCATGGGGGTCAGAAACGCTGTCTTTTCTCCTTAGTTTATAGTATAGTTGCTCTCCCTAAGTGAGGAGACTCAAATGGCCATGCACGCTCCTCTGGGTAATATGCAAATAAGGGAGATGGAATCAATTCTCCACAGTGCCACCTATTGAAAGGCAGCATTCCTTCAAGCCAAAGTCAGACTTTTTATACAAGCCTTGTTACAATGACCGGGAATAAAAAACAAAGCCAGACTCCATGTACATATAGCTGTTTGCTGTTGGCTTGAAGGAATGCTGCCTTTCAATTGGTGGCACTGTGGAGGATTTATTCCATCTCCCTTATTTAGACCTAGCCCTGTGTCCTGTAAGTAGATTAGGGCTACAATGGGGATATTGTTGAACACAGAAAAAACTAGTTCTATAGAATTTGGGGTGCCTCTCCCCAGTTTTTCCTGCTAGAAACAAGGAAACTGTCATGAAAGTGACATATTTATGAAAAAATATACATTTTTTATATTTTTGCAAATTATAGTGTGGGGTTAGAATGCTCAGTACACAGCTAGATAAGTGGGCTGAGGAGTCTAGATTTCAAAATGGGGTCACTTGTGGAGGTGTTCTATCATTTTGTCAGTTTGATGGTTCAACTAGTGAGCAATGGGCCTGGAATTTATTTAGTTGTGCCCTGAAATACAATGGGTGGTCCCTTCATTACAGGCCTAGCCATGTGTCTAGTAAGCAGATTGGGTCTACAATGGCCATGTTTCTGAACACAGGATAAACAGGGGTACCCATTTGGGGGTGCAAATCTTCATTCATGTGTGTTCTGTAGAAAAAAAAAAAATTTAAAATGATACAATTTTCAAAAAATGAAAATCATAATGTTTTCCTTCTGCTTTGCTTAGATTCAATCATAAATTGTGGGGTCAACATACGCACCACACCGTAGATGAATTTGTTAAGGGTTTTATTTTTGAAAATTGGGTCATTTGTCGGGGTTCTCCATTGTTTTGGCCGCTCAATGGCTCTACAAGTGAGCAGTGGGGCCTAAAACAACTTCAAGCAAAGTTTCTTTTCTGAAAACCACCGGCTGCTCCCTTCGGTTTGGGCCCTGTTGTGCATACAGACAGAAGATTATGGCCACAATGTGTATGTTTCTGAACATAGGACAAACATGGGTATCCATTTTGGGGTGCAAGTCTTCATTCATATATGTGCTGTACAAAAAACAGTTACTAAAATTAGACAATTGCAAAAAAAAATATATATTTTTTTTTCCTTCTCCTTTGCTTAGTTTCATTCAAAAACTGTGCAGTTAAACTATGCAGTACACCCTTGATGAATTCATTAAGGGGTCTAGTTTTCAAGATTGGGTCATTTGTTGGGTTCTCCTAAAATCATAGTATGATAGAGTTGGAAGGGACCTCTAGGGTCATCTGGTCCAACCCTCTACTCAGTGCAGGATTCACTGAATTATCTCAGATATTTGTCCAGGCTTTGTTTGAACACTTCCATTGAAGGAGAGCCCACCACCTCCCATGGTAACCTGTTGCATTCATGGATCACCCTCACTTTCAGAAAGTTTTTTCTAATCAAATCTAATTTGTATCCCCTCCCTTTCAGCTTCATACCGTTGCTTGAAGTCTTTCCTTGTGCAAATGAGAATAGGGCTGGTCCCTCTGCACTATGACAACCCTTCAGATATTTGTAGACAGCTATTAAGTCTCCTCTCAGCCTTCTTTTTTGCAAGTTAAAATTTACAGATCCTTTCACCGTTCCTCAGAGGACATGATTTACAGACCGCTCACCATCTTGGTAAGTCTTCTCTGAACTTGCTCCAGTTTGTCGATGTCTTTTTTAAAGTGGGGTGCCCAGAACTGGGCATAGTATTCCAGATGAGGTCTGACTAAGGAAGAGAAGAGGGGGGGGGGGGGGGAGGGGGTTACCTCACGTAATCTAGACTCTACGCTTAAATAGGATTCTGTTAGTCACGTTCACTATTTAAGCTTTTCTAGATGTTTTTGAATACTCTCTCTTTCTCTTCCCTAGTGTTAGCTATTCCTCCTAGCTTTATATTGTTGGAAAATTTGATTAGTTTCCCATCAATTCCCTCTTCCAGATCATTCATAATTCAATAATGTTGAATAACACTGGGCCTAGGGCAGAGCCTTGTGGTACCCTACTTGATATATTCTTCCACTTAGATGTGCAGCCATTTATGACCACACTTTGAGTATGATTACACTGCCAGTTGTGAATCTACCTAACAGTTGCCTTGGCAATCCTATTTTTGGTCATTTTGGTATTAGATACTTTGTCAAATGCTTTACTAAAGTCAAGATATACTATATCCAACACATCTCCCTGATGAACCCAGTAAGCGATTCTGTCATAGAAGGAAATTAGATGCGTCTGACATGACTTGTTTGTTACAAACCCATGCTGGCTTTGGTTAGCTACTCTCTGCTTATATCTATAGCCTGCATTCTTTTATTCCTCCAATAGCACAAGGAGGAACAGTTGATGTTCCATCTACTTTCTGAGAGAAAACAAAATAGGATTTTAAAAGTCCGGCCTTCTCAACATCTTTCTTAACCAATTCACCATTTTCATCTTGTAAGCATCCATTAGCATCTTTGACTTTTTTTTTGCTTTTGACATACCCCCAAAACAGTTTCTAAAGAACTACCATGCTCTGAAGCTTAAATCGTTGTGGATTTTATTGTTTTCCTAACATACAACGCAATACCTCCTCCCATTTTTTTAGGTCTGTTTCTTCTAAATAAGTTGTATCCTTCAAGGCTTGTATTCCAATCAAGTATATCATTCCACCAAGTTTCAGTGATGCCTATGACATCATATTTCTCTTTCTGTTTTAGGAGTTCCACTTATCCTTGCTTCTCTACTTCCCTTCTGACTTTTTTGTCTTTGTTCTTTTTTTTTCACTTCCGATAGCAACATTCTCAAATGTATTAATTAGTTGTATATTTTTACCTGACCTTTTACTTCCCTTCCTATATTGTTTTAGTTTTCTCCATCGTTTTGTCCGCTCAAGGACTCTACAAGTGTGCAATGGGGCCTAAAACACCTTCATGCCAAATGTGTGTTCTGAAAGCCACCGGCTGCTCCTATCGGTTTGGGCCCCGCTGTGCATACATACATAAGATTAGGGCCAGAATTCTAGGTTTCTGAACACAGGACAAACAGGAGTGCAACTCCTCATTTTCTTGTGCACTATGGGAAGAAAACTATCCTTTAACCCCTTGAGTGGCGGGTTTCCTACCACCCTGTCGTGCCCACCGGGGCAGGTTTTTTAAAATTGTCTAATCATTGAATTTCAACTAATTTTGCAGTTGCGTCTCAAGAGCCATAACTTTTTCATTTTTCCATTGACATGGCCACATAAGGGCTTGTTTTTTGCGGGACAAGTTGTGATTTTTTTAAACAGGGGGGAGGAAAAAAAGAAATGGGGAAAAAAGAAAAAAAGGGGCCATGTCATTAAGGGGTTAAATAATGTATTAACTTCCTTCTCTGGGTCATTACGACGCATGGATACCACATGTGTGATTGTATTTTTGATTTTTTACAAAGTAAAGGGAGACAAGTGTTTTTATTATTTTTTTAAAAGTTTTTACCTTTTTTTTTAATTTTTTTTTTGTCCCTTTAGGGGACTTCCACAGGGACCCATCAGGACCCCCTGATCACATTCCGGGGGTCCTATGGTGACAGCCCTTTACATGCTGCAGTGACAGTCCTTTACATGCTGCAGTCACATAGACTGCCGCATGTAAAGGGTTAACACAGCAGAGATCGGAGGTTTTCTCTGATCTCTGCTGTAAGAGCAGGTACCTAGCTGTCCTCTGACAGCCAAGCAGCAGCTCTCCCTGCCACAGAGACCGTCAGCTTGCTTCTGACAAGCCGATGGTCTCTATGGCAACCTGTAAACAAAGCAGGATATTGCCGGCATATCGGCAATATCTTCTGCTGGTTTTTCAAAGCCCTTGCACTGCTCTGTGTGGGTCTGTGCAGGCAGAGCACAATGTCACAGCTTGTGGCATTGTGCTCTGCAGCTCCCATAGTGATACATAGCCTGGAAATCTTCCGGGCTATGTTGCTATGAGCAGTGGAGCTCGTCCAGGAAAATTTCCGGGCGTGCCACTCAAGGGGTTAAATGACATATTTGCAAAAATGTGAAATTTTATTTTTTCTCCTCTTAATTTCACTAACTCCTGAAAAAAACTGTGGGCTCAAAATGCTCAGGACATGCCTCAGTAAATACATTGAGTGGTATACTTTTTAAAATTGGGTCATTTGTGAGGGTATCTATCATTATGACGCCTATGAGCCTTTGCAATCTTGGCTTGGTGTAGACAAATAAAATTTTCCTCCAAATGTTAATTAATGGTAAATTTGTATGTCTCCTAAATAGTAAAAAATACCTAACGTTTCTCAAATGTGCATCCAGAATAAAGTAAACAGATGGAAATATATATCTTATAAAAAATGTGTACAATATGTTTGTACATATTTGATATATTGCAGTTGAGAATGTGAAAAAAAATTACAATTTTTTTCAATATTTTCCCAATTTTGGAACTTTTAATACATTTACACAAACTCCATCGGCCTATTTTTACCACCAAAATGAAGTACAATATGTGGCAAAAAACCTAGTCAGAATCACTTCTATGTGCAAAACCTTAACGGAGCCGTTGTATGTTAAAGTGACACATGTCAGATTTCCAAAATTTGACTTGGTCATTAAAATGCAAACAGGCTTGGTCACTAAGGGGTTAAGTAATTCCTACAAGATGGAAGAAACAAATTAATGGACAAATAATTAATTGTCCATTATTTGTTACTACCAACTTGTAGGAAACTAAAGGAATATTGATTTTGTTATGTTTAAATAGAATAGTCTACTTACAATGCCTGATGTAAATATTGCTCTTGTTAGTTTTACCCCTAAGGCAGATATGTTCTGTAAATACAGATGTATGCATAGAAAACTAGATAAATAAATTGGACAGAGACATAAATGTAGGCAGGCAAGCACTTATGATGAATACATAAATAGACATAAATGGGTCAGACAAATTCATAGACAGGTAAACAGGACAAACAGACTAAATTACTTAAGTAGATAACAAATATCACATAAATACTTATGCAGATACTCTAAAAGACTGAAGAAAAGAAATGCATTTAATCCTCTTAACCGGGGGCCTTGCGAGTCTTGGGATCTGCAAACGGAGACATTAGCCCTAACATCTTTCCCGATTGCCCCTTTGTGCTCCCTACCGAGCCTTATGGCCTCCCACCAGATCCTTGCATGAGCAAGATCTGGTCAAAATTCGGAAATAGACTACTTAACGAGCTCCAGGCCCTAACCCAGTTGAACCCCAAGGAGGCAGTGAGAGCCCTGCTGCCCGACCAGCCATTGACCTTTCTTCAACTAGCACATGTCGAGGGAGTGATTGGAGATTTTTTCAAAACATTTGTCTCCACAAGACCTCTCACAGCGTTCGAGAGAGTAGCAGGGGAGAATAGGCCGACCGGTAAGAAAATTGCTTCCCTTCGTAAGCTTTGCTTCCCGCCCTCTCTAGACTCTAAACCTGCGTTCCTCTTTTCGTGGGAGAGGGAACTTCATATCACCCTGTCTCCATCTGACATTCAAATAATTCTGAAGCTTGTGTATGGTCTATCCTCCTGTATCCTTACGCAGGAGGCTCACTATAAACTGTTAGTCAGGTGGTACAGGATACCGCAGTGGCTATCTGATCATAAATCATCGACATGCAGTAAATGCTGGAGATGCAGAGGAGGCATAGGATTATTTCTACACATCTGGTGGAATTGCCCGATTCTGTCCACCTTCTGACATGATGTCGCTGAGTCTCTTAAAAGATTAGCTCCCAACTTTACACCATCACCGGAGGCGATTTTCTTGTGGAAGCCCTCGAGCAACTTCAACCCCCTAAAGCAAAAATTGTTAGCACACGCAATTGACGCAGCAAAAGCACTTATTCCTCCTCTGTGGCTACAAAAATCCCCACCCCTTATATCTTAATGGAAAGACAGAATGGACTTGACCTATAACCTGGAAGAACTTTCCAGTTGGTCAAAAGGCACTCATGATAAATTCTTAGAGGTCTGGGGCCCCTGGCGCAGCCTGCGCACAGCCATGCATCACTAAAAAGGTCATATGATAGATGAAGGGAGCCCAGATTCCCTGCCTGAAGGGGGTGGGGTGCCTCCCTGTACCGCGCCCTATATACTGCCCTGTTCGGAGTCGACCTGGGTTGGCCCTGGCCTTCCCCTAGATGCTGAAGGTGTCCTGGGGTGGTCTGGGGGCGGCCGGGTGGGACTCCCCTTCATCTCTGGTCCCCGCATATTACTCCCCACCCCTCTGTCTGTCATTGTACGTCATTTGTTCTGTACTGTTTAGTTAAACTTACAACAGTACTACCTGGCAGAAATGTATATTCCAGATTCGATACTCCCGCCCTATAACTTGTATCTGCCTTGCAAATCTTTGATTTTGCTGATTGTATACTGTATACGTTCATATTTAAAAACCCAATGAAAACTGGATTTGAAAAAAAAAGAAAAGAAATGCATAGTGTTCTGTCTTCTTACACGTTCACACAGTATGCAGTCTGACATTCAGTTTAACCATTTGTGTCTTCCAAATAAACAAACTGTTCTTCTTAATCTGACAGGTTTATTGGTTAACAGATCATCGAATACGAGGGTGCATTCGTGATGGTGATAATGTGCGTGTGGTAAAACTATAAGAATACAGATAATTCACATAAGTATGAAGCATAGGAAGCATGCATAACATTACATAACAGTAACATGAAGGTACATGGTAAAATGGCTGCAACACACAGTGCTGCATTTTAACTAAACAGTTATAACTCCCTGAGTAACAACACAACTGACCACTGAACAGCTCTGCATAACATACTGTCTCAGAAACAAAAGTAGCTTTCTTACCAGATATACTTTTACAAGGATAGCGGAACTTGAAGAGGGGGTGCAAAAGGCAAGTCTGTCTCTGGCTGAAAGTTCCTACTTCTCACAATGCCTTGCAAACTAACCATAATGCATCAGTCTTTATGATAGAAAAACAAGGTGTCATACATTTTTAACACAGCTAGATGGTGCTGTAACCACTAAACTCCTAAAATGGGCTGTTATGTAGCTTCGATTTCTGCTGGGCAGAACACATAGACTGGTAGAAATTTGAGAGATTTTAAACAAAGATGGGGTCAACAGACAAATGCAAAGATGGTTGGCTAACACTTAAGATATTTCTGCTTAAAGTCTGTTAAACTTCAAATCTAAGATTTGTCAGTTTAAGTTTGCTTCATGACTGGTAAAATTGCAGTAGTCTAGTTCAATTTAAATGGCTGTTCTCTAACCCCTTCCCACCCCATGACGTAAGGGTACGTCATCGGAGCGGGGTACTTCCCGCAAAATGACGTACCCTTACATCATAGGGATAGTGCAAGATCATAGCAGATCTCGCGCTGGCCCGCAGCGGGAGCCGGCTGTCAGTTATAGCCGGCGTCCCGCTACGACAGCGTTGGGCAACAGAGTTGCGCCCAACATTAACCCCTTTCCTGCCGCGATCTAAGTAGATCGTGGCAGGGAAAGGGTTCACAGAGAAAACGCGCTCCCTCTGTGACAACCAGCCGGCCTCGCGAAGTCCTGCCATGCCTTATCTCAGCGATCTGCAGTGCTGTGGTGAAAGTCCCTCAGAGGGACATAGATGTTGTAAAAAAAAGAGAAAAATAAAGATCAAAAAATAAAAATGTAAAAAAAAAAAAGTTAAAAAAAACTTTATGCTTTTTCTTATATTAGCATAAAAAAAATTCCACATATTTGGTATTGACGCATCCATAAGGACGCTTACAATACATTGAACACGCTTTTTATTCTGCACGGCAAAAAGCGTTAAAAAACGCTAAAAAACTGAGGCAAAATGCTATTTTTTAGCATTTTGCATCCCAAAAAACGCAATAAAAGTGAAAAAAAAAAACATATGTACCCCAAAATGGTACCAATAAAAACTACAGCTTATCTTGCAAAAAATAAGCCCTCACAGAGCGTTATCCGTGGAAAACTAAAAAAGTTATAGCACTTTAAATGCAGTGAGTTTAGAAAAAAATAATGATTTCCAAAAAAGGGCATTTATTGTGGAAAAGTGGAAAAGCCTAAAAAAAACAAAACAAAACAATTTTGGTATCGTTGTAACCATACCGACCAACAGAAAAAAAAAATGTAGTGTGTCATTTATGCTGCATAATTAAAGGGGTTGTCCCGCGAAACAAAGTTGGGGTATACACTTCTGTATGGCCATATTAATGCACTTTGTAATGTACATTGTGCATTAATTATGAGCCATACAGAAGTTATTCACTTACCTGTTCCGTTGCTGGCGTCCCCGTCTCCATGGTGCAGTCTAATTTTCAGCGTCTAATCGCCCGATTAGACGCGCTTGCGCAGTCCGGTCTTCTCCCTTCTGAATGGGGCCGCTCGTGCTGGAGAGCTGTTCCTCGTAGCTCCGCCCCGTCACGTGTGCCGATTCCAGCCAATCAGGAGGCTGGAATCGGCAATGGACCGCACAGAAGACCTGCGGTCCACCGAGGGTGAAGATCCCGGCGGCCATCTTCGCAAGGTAAGTAAGAAGTCACCGGAGCGCGGGGATTCAGGTAAGTACTATCCGTTTTTTTTTTCAACACATGCATCGGGTTTGTCTCGCGCCGAACGGGGGGCTATTGAAAAAAAAAAAACCCGTTTCGGCGCGGGACAACCCCTTTAATGCTCTTAAAAAAAAACAACCAAAATCTATGGCAGAATTGATGCGTTTTCTCTCCCTATGATCATTAAAAAAAAATAATAAAAGTTTTACAATGTAGACTATGTACCCAAATATGGTACCAATAAAAACTACAGTTTGCCATGCGAAAAACAAGCCCTTATACGGCCAGGTCCACGGGAAAATAAAAAAGTTATGGCTGTTGAAAAATGGAGATGAAAAAATACCAAAAATCGTTTGGTCCTCAACACCAAAATAGGCCATGTCATTAAGGGGTTAAATCAACCTTGTGCATTTTTGTTTTCAATAGTGCCTGTATATGTAGATTATATTAGAAACACTGCAATATTCAATTGTATTGGAAATGACTTTGACCACTGAAATTGATCTTAATGGGATTACAGTCACCGCAACCTGCAATTTCATTGACTCCAAGATCACAGTGCTAGACAATGATCTTTGGTCACAATACGTTGAATTAAGTTATACTGTAGCAATATGTCATAGAATCGTAGAGTTTGAAGGGACCTCCAGAGTCATCTGGCCAAACCCACTGCTCACTGTAAGATCCACTAAATCATTCCAGACAGATGTCCAGACTCCGTTTAAGTACTTCCATTGAAGGAGAACACTTCCCATGGCAGCTAGAGATGAGCGAACGTACTCGTTTAGGGCTATTATGCAATTGAGCATCGCTTTTTTCGAGTACTGCCTACTCGGGCGAAAAGATTCAGGGTGAGCAGAGGGGATTGGGGGGGGGGGGGGAAGATAGAGAGAGCTTCCCCCTGTCCCCCACTGCTACCCCCTACTCCACCACGCCGAATCTTTTCACATGAGTAGGCAGTTACTCGAAAAAAAGCGATGCTCGATTGCGAAATAGCCCTAAATGAGTACGTTCGCTCATCTCTAATGGCAACCTGTTCCACTCATTGATCATCGCAGTTAAAAAGTTTTTTTTCTAATATCTAATGTGTCCCCTCCACTTCAATTTCATCACACTGCTTCTAGTCTTTCCTTGTGCAAATGAGAATAGGGCTGATTCCTCTGCACTGTGACAGCCCTTAAGATATTTGTAGACAGCTATTAAGTCTCCTTTCAGCCTTTTATTTTGCAAGCTAAACATAGAATCATAGAATCACATTCCCAGATCCTTTCACCGTTCCTCATAGGACATGATTTGCAGACCGCTCACCATCTTGCTAACTCTTCTCTGAACTTGCCCCCCGTTTGTATATTGCTTTTTAAAGTGGGGTGCCCAGAACTGGACACAGTATTCCAGATGAGGTCTGACTAGTGCGTGGTTTAGACACAACGATTATTGGTCAGAAGATGTCTTTTGAGCGACTTTTGTGCGAGAATCGTTGTGTGCATTTACAAGGCAAGGTGATCGCTCAAACATTGAGCGATCACTTTGCGCTCCAAGCAGGGTATGCAGAAGATAAGCGGGGCCACTTGTCTTCTGCATCCAGCCGTTCTCTTCTCGGAATGCCCAGCTGTTATACAGCTGAGCGCTCCGAATGGGATATGCAGAACACAGCTGGACCGCTGTGTTCCTCATCCTCCGGCTGTGTTCACCGAGCGGGATACAGCTGAAACAATAGTATCAGCTGCATCCCGCTGTGAACTCCTAATAAGGCTGATCATGCTCTTTCAGCATGCTGAAAGGGAAGAATCAGTGACTTGTAGAGATGAGTGAGCATTGAAATGCTTGGGTGCCCGTTACTCGAGACGAACTTTTCGCGATGCTGGAGGGTTCGTTTCGAGTAACGAACCCCATTGAAGTCAATGGGCGACCCGAGCATTTTTGTATATCGCCGATGCTCGCTAAGGTTTTCATTTGTGAAAATCTGCAAAACCCAACAAAGTGCTGGAAAAGACAGAAACAGATAGGGCAGGCGAGGGGCTACATGTTGGGCTGCATTTCAGGTTCCCAGGTCCCACTATTAAGCCACAATAGCGGCAAGAGTGCCCCCCCCTCCCAACAATTTTTACTTCTGAAAAACCCTCATTAGCAAGGCATACCTTAGCTAAGCACCACACTACCTCCAACAAAGCACAATCACTGCCTGCATGACACTCCGCTGCCACTTCTCCTGGGTTACATGCTGCCCAACCCCCCCCCCCCCCGCACGACCCAGTGTCCACAGCGCACACCAAAGTGTCCCTGCGCAGCCTTCAGCTGGCCTCATAGCCACACCACCCTCATGTCTATTTATAAGTGCGTCTGCCATGAGGAGGAACCGGAGGCACACACTGCAGAGGGTTGGCAGGGCCAGGCAGTGACCCTCTTTAAAAGGTGCGGGGCAATAGCCCACAATGCTGTACAGAAGCAATGAGAAATCCAATCCTGTGCCACCTCCATCTGGAGCTGCACACGTGGGCATAGCAATGGGGAACCCATGTGCCACACACTATTCATTCTGTCAAGGGGTCTGCATGCCCCAGTCAGACCGGGGTTTTTTATAAATAGTCACAGGCAGGTACAACTCCGCGATGGGAATTCCGTGTGCACCCACAGCATGGGTGGCTCCCTGGAACCCACCGGCGGTACATAAATAAATCCCATTGCAGTGCCCTGGACAGCAGAGCTAACGTGAGGTTTAATGCAGGTGGGCTTCGGCCCACACTGCATGCCCCAGTCAGACTGGGGTTCTTTATAAGTAGACACATGCAGTTACAACTCCGTGTGGACCGACAGCATGGGTGGGTTCCAGGAAGCCACCGGCGGTACATAAATAATTCCCATTGCATTGCCCATCACAGCTGAGGTAACGTCCGATTAAATGCAGGTGGTCTTCGGCCCACACTGCATGCCCCAGTCTGACCGGGGTTTTTAATACATAGACACTGGCAGGTACAAATCCCTAATGTGAAGTCCCTGTGGACCCACAGCGTGTGTGGCTCCCTGGAACCCATTGGCGGTACAAAAACGTATCCCATTGCAGTGCCCTGCTCAGCAGAGCTAACGTCACATACAATACAGGTGTGCTTCGGCCCACAGTGCATGCCCCAGTCAGAGTGGTAATATGTACCTTAACAGTAACCGCGTTGGTGGGAATGTGGTGGCGACTGCGGACCTAGTAGCGTGGTTTTATTTAGTTGGTTTTCAGAATGTGGCCAGGATTAAGTGGGCCGTGGCGGGAGGATGGTGGGTGGGCTCTCTTGTTGTGTCGGTAAAGGTGAAATTCTTGGACTGCCACCAGACGGACCAATGCAAGGGTATTTGGCAAGAATGTTTTCCCCAGTCGTCTCCACGACAGCTCCAATTGAGATTGCCTCCTCCTGATAGGACAGGAACACCCTGAGAGGTTAAAAGCCCCCCCCCTTCCCCACTTTCCTCAGTGTCTTCCTGTCCTGCCAGGAGGCAGGATCTCTGAGAGGGGCTGGTGGAGAAGCCAGCCAAGATTACTTACAGGCTGATCGGAGGGCAGTGGGTCAGCCTGTCCTCCCTTCCAAGCCAGACGACTCCCGGGACGCCACATGGGGTGGTAACCCCCGGGCCAGGTCCCTCCCGCGGCGGCCCATGGGGGGTACAAAGCGGGAGCCTCAGTCCCCCTCGTCCTCCTTGCAGAAGTTACAGCGCGGCACTCCAGGAAGCCCTTTGACGGTGGGGGGTGGGGCGCCGCGTCATGTGTCCAGCGCGATGACATCATTGCGTGTGCATCAGGAGCGGAGGAGGTGGGGCTTAGCGCAGGAGCGCGAAAATGTAAAAAAACATAGGAACCTGAGAGAAGCCAGAACAGCCAGCACTACAGGTCGCGGGGTGTCTGCAGCACCGGTACAGAAATGAGTGCTCCAGCCCCAGAGACAGCTGAAACCTCAGCCTCAGCGGCCGTAAGTAGCCAGTGCGGCAAAAAATACAATGCAAATATCCAGTATGTTGTGTATGGAAAAATTGCATATTGACCAGCAAAAATGCTTTGTTTGTCAGGGGGATAAAAAAGACATCCCCCCCAGAACAAAACCCAGAAAATGCGTGGAATGCGGGACGAGACTGCCAGCTACGTACCAGAGGCCCCTATGCAAGGCATGCGTAGCTAGGCTCGTCAGAGAGGAATCGGGGGGATTCATGGAGGACGTTAGGAAGCTGGTGAAGGAGGAAGTTAGATCAGCCCTAACATCACAGCTGGCACCGCCAGCAAAACGCCAGAGAAAGGCGTATGTTCCCGACGAGCCTTCCGACTCCGAGAGTTCTATCGGGTCGGAGCAAGAGGAACAGGCGGCCGAGGAGTCCTCAGATGATGAGGGCCACAAAAGATACTTATTCCATCAGGACGATTTAACGGAATTGATTAAGTCAGTCAGGGCTACACTAAAAATGGAAGAGCCCAGAGAGCCACGTACTTTACAAGACGAGATATTCGGGGGACTAGGGGAGAGGCGCAAGCATACCTTCCCTGTCCACAAGAATATCACCAAAATAATCCAGAAAGAGTGGAGGAAACCAGACGCAGGCCCCTTCTCCACTAGAGGGGTAAAAAGAAGGTACCCATTCGAGGAGGAAGTCTGCGCAAGCTGGGAGGAAGTACCTAGGGTAGACGTCCCAGTGGCCAAAGTAGCCAGGAGGATGAACCTGCCCTTTGAGGACGCCGCACAGTTAAAAGATCCCATGGATTGCAAGGCAGAGGGCCTTCTAAAGAAATCATGGGAGGCAGCGGCAAACATACTTAGGCCAGGGATCGCAACCACTTGTGTGGCGCGGACTCTGGGGGTATGGCTAGAGCAGCTGGAGCTATACCTAACCAATAAGACGCCGAGGGAACAGATTCTAAATTCCCTTCCGATCCTGCGTATGGTAACAAATTTCCTAGCGGATGCCGTGGCCGAAACTGTCAAACTCTCGGCGAAAGCTACAGCCCGCTCTAACTCAGCCAGAAGAGTGTTATGGCTGAAATCGTGGTCAGGCGACCTAGCCTCAAAAAATAAGCTATGTGCCCTCCCATTCTACGGCCAGTTTTTGTTCGGACCGGACTTAGACAAGATTCTAGAGAAGGCAGACAAAAAGAAGGGATTCCCGGAAGAAAAGCCACAGAGAGGGAAGACCTTCTTCCGGACCCCAGTGCAACAGCCCGAGGCCTACCAAGACAAGGGCAAGACAGGCCGCTGGAGTTACCCCAAGGGGGGCAGAGGAAGGAACATCCTCTTTAACCCCCACCAAGGGGAGCCAAAGCAGAGACCCTGACGCCATCCCTGTAGGGGCATGGCTGGGGAGCTTTGTGGATCAATGGGCCGCGATTTGCGAAGGCCCATGGATCCCAAAGATCTTACAGCAGGGATACCGGATAGAGCTGGTGTCCCTCCCCAGAAGAAAATTCATTATCATGGGAGGCTCCAAACAACAGTTACACCTACTAAGGCAAAGCGTTCGGGACCTGCAACAACTAAACGCAATATCCCCCGTACTGCAAGATGAGGAAACCCAGGACCATTATTCCAGGCTCTTCCTAGTAAGAAAACCCTGCGGGAAGCAGCGGATGATAGTAAACCTGAAGCCTCTGAACACCTGCATCAGATACAGAAAATTCAAGATGGAGTCCATCGCCTCAACGATAAAGTTGATTCCCAAAGGAGCCTACATGGCATCCATCGATTTAAAGGATGCATATTTCCATGTACCGATCCACGAGGGGTCCCGGAAATACCTAAGGTTCGCAGTGGATATAGGCAAGGGAATAGAGCACCATCAATTCAAATGCCTGCCCTTCGGGATCTCCTCAGCACCCAGAATCTTCACCAAAATTATGGCAGAGGTAGCCGTCTACCTGAGGAAGAAGTCGGTCCTAATAGTACCCTACCTGGACGATATTTTAATAATAGCAGAGTCCAGAGAACTCCTAACGGAACACCTGGGGATAGTGCTAGAACTTCTCCAATCCATAGGATGGATCATAAACTGGGAAAAATCCAGCCTAGATCACAAGCAGAAGACGTTTCTGGTAATAACGCTCAACTCAGAATCGCAATGCTCCTGCCTACCCGAGGAAAAAATACAAAAAATCCGACGGTTAGTCAAGACCTTCCTACGGAGACGATTATGCACAATTCGGGAAGCCATGTCTCTCCTGGGAAGCTTGACGTCATGAATTCCAGGAGTGGCATGGGCCCAGGCTCACACCAGAGCTCTGCAAGCCTCAGTCCTATCCACGTGGGACAAGAGGCAGTCCTCTCTAGGGACAAGAATGTACATCCCAAGCATGGTGAAAACATCCCTGCGTTGGTGGACATCCCCAGAGAACCTGCGGAGAGGGGTTCATTGGCTACAAAACCCAGCCACTCACATCACAACGGACGCAAGCGCCTGGGGATGGGGAGCGCATGTGGGGAACCAGTTCTTTCAGGGCCCCTGGCCTCAAAGGACTAAAGAACAGTCCTCAAATTACAGGGAACTACAGGCCGTATGGCAGGTCCTACAGCAGTTAGGGAACTCGCTACGGAACCGGCATATAAAGATACTGTCAGACAATATCACCGCGGTCGCCCATATACGACACCAAGGGGGCACAAGATATCCCGCCCTGCAAAACATCGCACAGAAAATCTTTCACTGGGCAGAGGGCCGGATCCTTTCGATGACAGAAACCCACTTGAAGGGGACGCTAAACCAAAAAGCGGACTTTCTGAGCAGTAGGCAAATAGACCCAGGAGAATGGTCTCTCTCCCTGGAGGCGTTCAGAATCCTGACCAACCGGTGGGGGACCCCACAATTGGACCTGTTCGCAACCAGGAAAATGCCAAAGAAAGCAACTTCTTCTCCCTCCGGCCGGGAGATCGGCCGACAGCAGTAGACGCCCTAGGCCAAGACAGGGGAGAGGGGCTGGCATATGCCTTTCCTCCTATACCGTTGATCCCCAGAGTCTTACAACATTTCAGAACCCAGGTATGCACACTAATCCCGGTGACCCCCTTCTGGCCCAAGAGAAGCTGGTTCGGTCTTCTAGCAACATTGAGCGTCCAGGACCCAGTCACCTTCCCTACCTGGACAGATCTATCGCAGGGGCCATTGAACCATCCGAGCCTAGACAAGCTCCACTTAACAGCATGGCTCTTGAGGAATCCTCACTAAAAGAGAAGGGATTCTCAGAGAGTAGTAGAAACGTTAATGTCCAGCATAAAAAAGACGACCCACCTTATCTACCAGAAAGTTTGGAGAAGGTTTTCCTCATGGAGACAGGGAAGGGATCGCGGGGATTCTATCCCGGACATCCCTCTAATCTTAGAGTTCTTGCAGGAGAGCCTAGAGATGGGCCTCTCTCCAAGCACCCTGAAGGTCCAGGTTGCAGCCCTTAGCGCCATATGTGACACAAAGTTCGCAGACAACAGATGGGTCAACAGGTTCCTAGCAGCAGCAACTAGATTACGGCCTAGGCCCATAAATCTTTTTCCAGACTGGAACCTAAATTGGGCTCTAAGGGCCATGACAACGGTACCATTCGAGCCGATCAAAGCACTACCCATAAAAATGCTTACTATCAAGACCATTTTCTTAGTAGCCATCACCACCGCAAGACGGGTTAGCGAGCTGCAGGCCTTGTCCATTCGCCACCCGTTCCTGAAAATCTCGGACACCAAATTAGTAGTATTTAAAACGGACCCAGCGTTTATGCCAAAAGTAGTATCACATTTTCATAGGTCCCAAGATATTATAATCCCCTCATTTTTTAGTAAACCTAAAAACGAGGAAGAAAAAACCCTAAGCTGCCTGGACGTTAGGAGAGCAGTCCTAGGCTACATAGAGGCGACAAGCCACTGGAGACGGGACGACAACCTGTTCGTCCAGTTCAGTGTCCCAAATAAAGGGAACAAAGCAGCGAAAAGCTCCATAGCCAGGTGGATCCACCTAGCCATCATAAAGTCCTATAAGGCCCTCAGGAAGGAAATCCCCTTAGCTCTTAAAGCACATTCTACAAGGGCAGTAGCATCCTCATGGGCCGAACATAGCTCAGCCTCGGTCGAGCAGATATGTAAAGCCGCAGTCTGGAAGAAACCCCACACGTTCGTTAAACACTATAGAGTAAAAGTGCAGCAGGACGAGGACATGGCCTTCGGCCGCAAAGTCCTCTCGGCAGCAATCCCACCCTAGGGAAACTTTAGTTGGTACGTCTCAATTGGTGCTGTCGTGGAGACGACTGGGGAAAAAATAGATTATACCTACCCGGGTTTCCAGTAGTCTCCACGACAGCACCCTGACCTCCCCCCCCCCCCCCCCCTAAATTGATAGAAAAGAAACTATAGAATATAAAATAAAAAATAAATACATTATATAATTTTATAATAAAAAAAAAAAAAACACAACAAAAAACCCCAGTTAAGGGAAGAAATTTAAGTTGAGCTCCTGCCCCGGCAATTCGTTAGAATTCACTGAGGAAAGTGGGGAAGGGGGGGGGGGAGCTTTTAACCTCTCAGTGTGTTCCTGTCCTATCAGGAGGAGGCAATCTCAATTGGTGCTGTCGTGGAGACTACTGGAAACCCGATTATCGGGTAGGTATAATCTATTTTTTCATTGTTGGAGGAGGAGGGGAATGTTTTTGAGGCACTACGTGTCCTCTCCACGTGTCCGTGGTTATATGCACCTTAACAGTAACCGCATTGGTGGGAAATGGCCTCGCCACCATCATGTCTTCGGGAAGCATCCGTTTCCACACCCAAGTGACATAGCATTAGCAGCGGTATAGGTAGAGCCCAGAATTAGTCACATTTCAGCGGTAGCATTAGGGACAGGCCCCAGTAACATATCACTAGCAGCATTATAGGGGGAGCACAGTATTAGTTCCATTTCAGTAGTAGTAGTAGTCCAGACAGGCCCCAGTAACAATTCCGAAGCAGCAGTACAGGGGGAGCACAGTCTTAGTTCCATTTCAGTAATAGCAGCAGTCAAGACAGGCCCCAGTAACAATTCCGAAGCAGCAGTATAGGGGGAGCACAGTATTAGTTCCATTTCAGTAGTAGTAGCAGTCAAGACAGGCCACAGTAACATTCCCGTTGCAGCAGTTTAGGGAGATAACAGTCTTTCACATTTCAGTAGTTGCAGTATAGACAAGGCCCCAGTTACATTTATGTAGCAAAAGTGTGGGCCAACCCCACACACCTTGCTGTAGCATGAGTGCAGGCGAAGCTCATAAAAATTACTAGGATTACACTGTAGGCGAGGGCCCAAAAAAATTGGTGTACCAACAGTACTAATGTACCTCAGAAAAATTGCCCATGCCCAACCAAGAGGGCAGGTGAAGCCAATTAATCGCTTTGGTTAATGTGGCTTAATTTGTAACTAGGCCTGGAGGCAGCCCAGTTAAAATAAAAATTGGTTCAGGTGCAAGTTTCAACGCTTTAATGAGAATTGAAACGTATAAACATTGTTTACAAAAGTCATATGACTGAGCCTTGTGGGCCTAAGAAAAATTGCCCGTTTAGCGTTATTACATGAGGTTTAAGGAGGAGGAGAAGGATGAATATAATACACAGATTGATGAAGCTAAAAGGTCCCCGTTTTTTATGGTGATAGAGAACGATGCCTCCATCCGCGGGTGCAGCCTACGTATTGTTTAGGTACCGCTGCTGTCCGCTGGTGGAGAAGAGAAGTCTGGGGAAATCCAGGCTTTGTTCATCTTTATGAGTGTAAGCCTGTCGGCACTGTCAGTTGACAGGCGGCTGCGCTTATCCGTGATGATTCCCCCAGCCGCACTAAACACCCTCTCTGACAAGACGCTAGCCGCAGGGTATGACTGAGCTACTGGAATTCACAGCACAGAAGCAGTCAAGTGGCCAAAGGGCAGTGGTAGGCCTTAAGTATTTTGCTTCAATTTTTTTAAATGGTGAGCTGAAACACCAGACAGATACTGTATGCAGCGTATCTATTGTATACTGTTTCCCTCTGGTGCTATGATGGCGGTGATGTAACGGGCACAGCAGAGCCAGGAAACAATTTTGCGCAAGCCTGCTGTAATGCTTAGCTGCGTATTAATTAGGACTACTACCCCCAGCAGACACGCAGTACACTGAAGACGGTCATAGGCAGCCCAAAGATAGTATTTTTCCCCAATTTTTTTGAAAAAGCCCACTGCCTATATAGACAGTATATCTCTTTCACCTTTCCCTCTTTCCCTGCCTCACCATTACTGCCCCTATACTCTGTACAATGACTGCAGACTGAGGACGCAATGGTCTGCACGCCCGATATACAAAAAAAAAAAAGTGCAACACTGCTAAAAGCAGCCTCAACAGTACTGCACACGGTCAGATGTGGCCCTAAAAAGTACCGTTGGGGTTCTTGAAGACTAAAATAAGACCTAACACTCTCCCTATAGCAGCTACAGCAAGACAGCACTTTCCCTGATCTGTCACCATGCATCTGTGGCGAGCCGCGGGCGGGGCAGATTTTAATACTCGGGTGTCACCTGATCTCCCCAGCCACTCACTGCAGGAGGGTGGTATAGGGCTGGAACGTCACAGGAGGAAGTTGTAATGCCTTCCATGTCTTTCTACTGGCCAGAAAAGCGCGCAAATGTCTCTGAGATGAAAGTGAAAGTAACTTGAACATCGCGTGGTGCTCGTCTCGAGTAACGAGTATCTCGAACACCCTAATACTCGAACGAGCATCAAGCTCGGACGAGTACGCTCGCTCATCTCTAGTGACTTGTTAACGAAAACTGCACAATGTCAGTACAGTTAGTCATAATGATTCTCGCTCAAAAGACGGCTTTGAGCGAGTTTTGACCGAGAATCATTGCGTCTAAATCAACAAAAAATTCCATGCAGGAAAAAGGGTAATCCGCGCTTGCTTGCAGAGTAAAATTTGTAATCTTCCTTTATTTAGTCATATTAAAATTGCCAGGTATATACATCTCTAACCTGACGCGTATCAGCTGCACAGAGGAGACAATCCCGATATTCGTAACATTAGATCCAATGGTTTAGACATACCTGATAAAGACACCGCATATAGAAATGCTTGAGTTGAAACACCACCCATAAGACCCTTTTCCATTACTGTCCACCCTGCAGACATATCATCAGAAACCCATCCTTTGATTTGATTTAGCACGGTTGCCCGTTGATATATTTTTAGGTTTGGTATATCTGCTCCGCCATGTCTACGGTGTAGTGCTAGAACCGACAAGGCTATGCAAGGTTTTTTCCTCCCCATATATATTTATTTAATTGATTCTGCAATTTGGATATGGAGGTGCTTGAAAATGGGATCGGGAGAACTCTAAAATAATACATAATTTTAGGTAGGATTTTCATCTTGTATGACATGATCCTTCCGTACCACATCAAATTTAGTTTGGACAGATGGTCTATTTCTTTCTGTGTAGAGTTTAGCGGTATGGGGATGTTCGCGTTTTCCAGATCTTTGAGTGAAGCTGTCAGTTCCACTCCCAGGTAGGGTATGGATTTCTCCCTCCACTCAAAAAAGAACTCAGATTGTATAGCTTCTTTTAAACATCTGGGAATGTGTATTCTTAGAATGAGCAATTTATCTATATTTAATTTATATAGGGATGCTTCACTGAAGCTTTTAGAATTCCATACGCCGCTCTCAAGGATTCTAAGGGGCGAGCCATAGTTAAGATAGCATCATCTACGAACAAACCGATTTTGTGTTGTCCTAAATTCATTGGGATACCGCTTACTTCGGGGGATAAGCGAATTGTTTCTGCTAATGGTTCAATTGTAAGAACATATAAAATAGGGGAGAGTGGGCACCCCTGTCTCGTCCCATTTGTTATGTGCAGAGGGTCCGACAAGGCTCCATCTACCAGTACCCTAGCAGACGGGAACGTATAAAGGGCTTGAATGATCCATATTATGCTTTCGTTCATACTATAACTTCTCAAGGTCTCGAATGCAAAACCCCAGTGAACTCGATCAAAAGCCTTTTAAGCATCCAAGGCTAATAAGGTCGCTGGTTTTTGGGTCGAGTCTATTTTGTGAAGTAGGTTTAAGATTCTCCTCGTGCCGTCTGGCGCCTGTCTACCCTTGACAAAAGTTGTGGCTGGCTGGGAGCAGTAGTACATCAATTTTTGTATTACGCATCTAGGCCTGTTCCCAGCCTTTCAGTAATAGTGTTCTCAGCCTGCAGTGCCATACAACCAGCTCTCACCGTGAAACTGCACTCTAACATTTCCTAGCCTACTGCAAACGACTTCAGTTATACCGTTCTGTGTCTGCAGTGCATAACACAGAGTGGAGGGACACAGCCACTTATATAGGGAAAGTTATACACTATATAGTCCTGATCCTACATGCAAGAAACTCAACACTCCTTCTTAGGGCTACATTTGACTGTGTGCTTTACAGTTGTGTCTGGCTGGAAGCAGTAATGTATCAATTTTTGTATTACGCATCTTTCAGTAATCGCGTTCTCAGCCTGCAGTGCCGTGCAACCAGCTCTTACCGTGAAACTGCTCTCTAACATTTCCTTGCCTACTGCAAACAACTTCAGTTATACCGTTCTGTGTCTGCAGTGCATAACACAGAGTGGAGGGACACAGCCACTTATATAGGGAAAGTTATACACTATATAGTCCTGATCCTACATGCAAGAAACTCAACACTCCTTCTTAGGGCTACATCTGATTGTGTGCATTATAGTTGTAGCTGGCTGGGAGCAGTAGTGCATCAATTTTTGTATTGCGCATCTAGGCCTATTCCCCGCATTTCCGTAATAGCGTTCTCAGCCTGCAGTGCCGTACAACCAGCTCTTACCGTGAAACTGCTCTCTAACATTTCCTAGCCTACTGCAAACGACTTCAGTTATACCGTTCTGTGTCTGCAGTGCATAACGCAGAGTTTAGGGACGCAGCCACTTAATAGTCCTGTTATTTGTCATCAAGTGTGCTACTTGTGCAATGTATGCGGTCCTTGATCAGCCGATCGAGGGGGCATACTGTTGCGCAAGATGCGTGAACATCACACATTTAGAAGCCCAAATCCTGGAGCTAAATGAGCTACTGGCAACACTGAAAGCCATTGACAACATGGAAAGGAGTTTGCTGTCCACTGAGCAGGTACTCGCTGGGGTAGAGGCGGGGGCGGATGATAGTACGGAAGAGCAGGGGGAGCAGGCAGCCAGCTGAGTGACAGATAGAAGAAGGCATAGAGGGAAGAGAACCAGGAAGGCTAGTCCAGTCTGCAATGTGGGCAGATGAGGGGGATGCCATTACAGAGCCAGCACCACTGCAGCACGACATGCCCTCTGAACGCCAGGGAGATGAGTGCTCCAGTGAAACAGGTACGGGAAGCGCAGGGCAGGCTAGACAGGTCATAATCAATTATAAGGAGGACAGATAGGGCAATCTGCCATAAAGACCGGGATCGTCAAACGGTGTGTTGTCTTCCTGGCGCTCAAGTTCAACACATCGCAGGTAGGATTGACAGATTACTGGGAGGGGCTGGAGAGGATCCAGCAGTCCTGCTGCACATTGGCACCAATGAACAAATTAAAGGTCAATGGAGGGCCCTCAAAAATGATTTCAGGGACTTAGGGTCCAAGCTTAGGGCGAGGACCTCCAGGGTAGTTTTCTCGGAAATACTATCTGCACCTAAGGCCACACTAGAAAGGCAGCAGGATCTTAGGGAGGTAAACAAGTGGCTCCGGAGTTGGTGTAAGAAGGAGGGATTTGGGTTCCTGGAGAACTGGGCTGACTTTGCTGTCGGCTACCGGCTCTACCATAGGGATGGGCTGCGTCTTAATGGGGAGGGTGCAGCTGTGCTGGGGGAGAAGATGGCTACAAGGTTGGAGGAGTGTTTAAACTAGAGACTGGGGGGAGGGCAAAAAAGAAATAGGGGGGTAGTCAGTGTAGCTAGCGACCTGGGTCTAAGCAATGGGAAGGAGGGTCGAGCAGGAGTTAGTACAGTTAGAACAGACAGATCAGCCAATAGTAACATTAGAAAAAAAACAAATTTAAAGAACAAAAAAACTGTATAAATTGTATGAACACGAATGCAAGAAGTTTGATCGGTAAAGTGGGTGAGCTTGAAGCGAGAATGACTGATGAAAACTATGATATAATGGGAATAACGGAAACATGGCTTGATAAGTGCGATTGGGCAGCGTATTTACAGGGTTACAATCTCTTCAGAAGAGACCATGGAAAACAGAAAGGGGGAGGGGTATGTCTATATGTTAAATCGTACTTAATGCCGAGACTACGGGAAGATATAGGTGTAGGAGATGAACATGTATAACCTCTGTGGGTAGAAATACAGGGAGAAAAAAATAACAAAATCCTAATAGGGGTTTTCTATAGACCACCAAAAGCAACAGAAGAAACTGAAACCTTACTACTAAGGCAGATATAAGAGGTGTGAAACCGAAATGAAGTAATTATCATAGGGAACTTTAATTATCGAGATATAATATGGGAAAACGAAACCTGCAAATCTCACAAGGGTGATAAGTTCCTGAGAACAATCAAAGATAACTACTTTATCCAACTTGTGCGGGAATCAACGAGAGGGAGGGCCATTCTGGACTTAGTACTAACTAACATACCGGACCGAATAAAGGGGGTACAGGTTGAGGGGCACTTGGGGAACAGTGACCACAATATAATCAGCTTCCAGCTGTCATTCAATAAGAAGCCTTATCAGGGAGCGACAAATAAACTAAAAACTTTAGTAAAGCAAAATTTGATCAGCTTAGAACTACTATCGGTAACATTAATTGGGACAACATCCTCAAAAATATCAGTACAGAGGACAAATGGGAAAAGTTTAAAAGGATCCTAATCACCTCATGCGAGCAGTTAATTCCCTTTAAAAATAAAAGAAATTCAAGTAAAAGGAAACCAATGTGGCTCGAAAAGACGGTAAGAGAGGCAATAAACAAAAAAAAGAAAGCATTTAAACTACTAAAGCAAGAAGGCAGCGAAGAAGCGCTAAAATCGTACAGGGAAAAAAACAAAATATGCAAAGATAAGATCAAAATTGCTAAGGAGGAGGTAGAAAGACTGATCGCCAAAGAGAGCAAAAACAACCCGAAACTATTTTTCAACGATATTAACAGCAAAAGGATTGGCGGGGAGAGCACTGGCCCGTTAAGAAATAATGCAGGGGAAATCATTGAAGATGATGGAGAGAAGGCAAACCTATTAAATAGTTTCTTTTCAAGCGTATTCACAAACGAAAAGGAAATGCCACACGAGATGCAGGAGAATAAAATGAACCCTGCACAAAATGTCTCATACCTAATGCAGAAGCAGGTGCGGAACCGGTTAAAGAAGATTAAAATCGATAAATCGCCAGGCCCAGATGGAATACACCCAAGGGTACTAAAGGAACTAAGTGATGTGATAGCTAGGCCGCTATATCTAATAATTGTGGATCCTATCAAGACTGAGGTTGTACTATTGGATTGGCGCATTGCCAACGTGGTTCCAGTTTAAAAAAGGGGACCAAAAGTGAGCATACTAACTACAGGCCTGGTAAGTCTCACTTCAGTAACCGGAGAAATATTCAAGGGGTTTCTGAGAGACGCCATCGAAGAATACCTCAAGAAGAACAACGGAATAACTCCTCACCAGCATGGGTTCATGATGGGTCGATCATGTCAGACCAATCTGATCAGCTTCTACGATGAAGTAAACTCTAGGCTGGACCTGGGAGAGACTATTGATCTTGTATATCTGGACTTTTCTAAAGCATTTGACACTGTGCTGCATAATAGGCTGATATATAAAATGAGAAAGCTCAGATTGGGTGAAAACGTGTGTATCTGGGTAAAGAATTGGCTCAGTGATAGAAAGCAGAGGCTGGTAATAAATGGTTCATACTCTGATTGGGCCACCGTCACTAGTGGGGTACCACAGGGTTCAGTATTGCGCCCCATTCTATTCAATATATTTATCAACAACCTAATAGAGGGGCTGCACAGTAAAATATCAATATTTGCAGATGACACAAAATTATACAATACTAGCTTACCCGTCGCGCGTTGCTGCGAAGACAGACAGACATAAATACATTCGTTTTTATATATCTAGATAACAACCAATCACAGCGCAGCTTTCAAGTTACCTCAGCGGTACAATATATATAACAACGAATCACAGCGCAGCTTTCATGTTACCTCAGTAGTATAAGCAGTAGCAACCAATCACAGCACGGCTTTCATGTTGCCTCAGCAGTATAATATATAGCAACCAGTCACAGCACAGCTTTCATGTTTTCTCAGCAGTATAAGAAATAGCAACCAATCACAGCAAAGCTTTAATTTATCTCAGCATTCTCAATATGCAGCAATTGTCAAGGGAAACGTTCGGCGGATGTATCATTTTGTAGTTGAACACGCTTGCTTGTAATGCCTTTTGCTTTCGTGCTTGAGATGGAAATCAAACAATCTTTGTCTGGTGGGCATAACTGTCGACGATGCTCGCACGCGCGCCACCTATCATATAATAGATGTACTATGCCAGTAATCTTCCCAGTAGTGTACTCAACAACTTCCCAAAGTTTCATGGTGATTGGATGAATGGTGTAGTAATGCATAACGGACAGACAGACAGACATTCATTTATATATATACATAGACGACATCATGAAGGGAGAGAATTAGATTCTGTACGTAAAATTTGGATGCTAATTCTTTGGCGCTTAGAATTGAACAATCGAGTTGGGACCCATTAACTTTTCCTATTTATGACATAATCAATGCTCGTGCCAAATTTCAAGTTTCTATGATATTGGGAAGTGAGAGAATTAGATTCCGTACGTAAAATTTGGACGCTAATTCTTTTGCACATAGAATTAAATAATCGAGTTGGGACCTATTACCTTTTCATATTTATGACATAATCATTGCTCGTGCCAAATTTCAAGTTTCTATGACATTGGGAAGTGAGAGAATTAGATTCTGTACGTAAAATTTGGACGCTAATTCTTTGGCGCTTAGAGTTGCATAATGGAGTTAGAATCCTTGAACTTTTCCTATTTATGACATAATCAATGCTCGTGCCAAATTTCAAGTTTCTATGACATTGGAAAGTAAGAGAATTAGATTCCGTACGTAAATTTTGGACGCTAATTCTTTGGCGCTTAGAATTCAATAATCGAGTTGGGACCCATTAGCTTTTCCTGTTTGTGATATAATCAATGCTCATGCCAAATTTCATGTTTCTACGCTATCGGGAAGTGAGAGAATTATTGGCAATGATGGAAAACAAACGATCTACGTGGGGGGGGGGGGCGTAAATGTCAACGACGCTCGCACGCGCGTCATTTATCATAGGATAGTTGTACTATGCCTATAATCTTCCCAGGAGTGTACTCAACAACTTCCCAAAGTTTCATGGCGATCGGATGAATGGTGTAGTAGCGCATAAAGGACAAACAGACAGACACGCAGACAGACAGACACGCATACATTCAATTTTATGTATATAGACTAGCTTAACCGTCGTGCGTTGCTGCGAAGACACATACATACATACATTCATTTTTATATATCTAGATAACAACCAATCACAGCGCAGCTTTCAAGTTACCTCAGCAGTATAATATATAGCAACCAATAAAAGCACAGCTTTCATTTTACCTCAGGATTCTCAATATCCAGCAATTGTCTTGTGAAACGTTCGGTGGATGCATCATTTTGTAGTTGAACACGCATCCCGTTGCTCGTAATGCCTTTTGCTCTCGTGCTTGAGATGGAAATCAAACGATCTTTTTCTGGGGGGCATAACTGTTGACGATGCTCACACGCACGCCACTTATTGTAGGATAGTTATACTATGCCAGTAATCTTCGGAGGAGTGTACTCAACAACTTCCCAAAGTTTCATGGCGATTATATGAATGGTGTAGTAATGCATAAAGAACATTCATATATATATATATATATATATATATATATATATATATATATATATATATATATATATATATTTATATTATATATATGACATCAGGAAGTGAGAGAATTAGATTCCGTACATAAAATTTGGACGCTAATTGTTTTGCACTTAGAATTGAATAATCGAGTTGGGACCTATTAACTTTTCCTTTTTATGTCATAATCAATGCTCGTGCCAAATTTCAAGTTTCTATGACTTTGGGAAGCGAGAAAATTAGATTCCGTACGTAAAATTTGGACGCTAATTCTTTGGCGCTTAGAATTGAATAATCGTGTGAGGACCCATTAACATTTCCTATTTATGACATAATCAATGCTCATGTCAAATTTCAAGTTTCTATGACATTGGGAAACGAGAAAATTAGATTCCGTACGTAAAATTTGGACGCTAATTCTTTTGCGCTTAGAATTGAATAATTGAGTTGGGACCCATAAACTTTTCCTATTTATGTCATAATTAGAGATGAGCGAGCGTACTCGGAAAAAGCACTACTCGCTCGAGTAATTTGCTTTATCCGAATATCGCTGTGCTCGTCCCTGAAGATTCGGGTGGTGACACGGAGCGGGGAGCTGTGGGGGAGAGCGGGGAGGAACGGAGGTAAGATCTTTCTCTCCCTCTCTCCCGCCCGCTCTCCCCTGCTCCCCGCTGCGACTCACCTGTCAGCCGCAGCGGCACCCGAATCTTCAGGGACGAGCACAGTGCTTTTCCGAGTACGCTCGCTCATCTCTAGTCATAATCAATGCTTGTGCCAAATTTCAAGTTTCTATGACATGGGAATTGAGAAAATTAGATTCCGTACGTAAAATTTGGACGCTAATTCTTTGGCGCTTAGAATTGCATAATGGAGTTGGGACCCTTGAACTTTTCCTATTTATGACATAATCAATGCTTGTGCCAAATTTCAAGTTTTTATGACATCAGGAAATGAGAAAATTAGATTCCGTACGTAAAATTTGGACGCTAATTGTTTGGCGCTTAGAATTAAATAATCGAGTTGGGACCCATTACCTTTTACTATTTATGACATAATTAATGCTCGTGCCAAATTTCAAGTTT